>OZ057415.1:55870250-57086998 GCA_964056705.1 Troilus luridus | reverse complement strand
GAATTAATTTTCTTCATTTAAAACTTCATATTTTATATTCAAATATATAATATCTAGGTATATTATTTCACTGTAATATTATTCACTATAATATTATTTTTGTAGTTTTTCTTGTTTTATTTTTAAATTTGATTCTATTATTACTATTCTGCATTTTTCTATAAAGATTAATTCAATTTTAATGTTCATATGGTTCATGTGAACAGAATCCTGCTCAACGTGGTATTTTTTTTTTAAATAGTCTAATTTTTTCCCCATTTTCCATTAAATCCGCAAAAGACCGTTTTCTAAAACTATTAGTTTATAAATATTACTCTATTTGAAAAATTTACATATAATTCAATGTTAGCAGATTCCAGAAAATCCACTAAAAATTACTACGCCTTTTATAAGGCATTAACTAATTTTCTGTTCCCCCCCCCATGCCAGTTGAATATCCCCTTGTATATTTCGTTTCTTTAACCGAAATATTTATTTCAGTAGTTTCCGAAGAGTTAGGTGATGTCATACGAGACGTGTTGCTGGGGACCCAACTCTTTTATGGTAATTGTAGGAGGTTCTAACGGTACCTCCCACCTGGGCGAACTGTGTCCATCCAGAGTTCTTGTATACCGGAACATCCGGGTCAGAGTGCGGTCAGGGAATTTATCGATAAAAACTGTGTCGAATTTTTTTCTTTCGCCTTAAACAATTACATTTTTTTTTAAACTTGCAGCATTACAACGCATGATGAGTCTTGGGTTCAGTTTGTGGTGGAGACTCTACTGTTTCTATGACAATGGTTGTACGGGAAGGTAATTTGACCTTAATTAAGTTTTTCCCCAATTTAAGGGTACCGACTTTGAGAGCCTGGGTGACCCCAGAGGTCTCCAAATCTAACAGGGTCCATTCCCAGCTGTAAACAGGTTAAATAGATTATTTGCCGGTTTTTAGCCCGCGATGTCATCAACTAGCTGAACATTCTTGAATATAATCAAGAAAAAACGATTACATGTTTCGGAAATAGAATAACTGTTATATGCGTATAAAGGTTAATATTACTACATTTTGGGAATGTTTTTTTTTAAAATTAAGTAATCTTGAACTTGGTTCGCCGATTACCGTTCTCGTGTGTCACTTACGAGCTTGAATTAGTACTTTTTACGTTGCGGACTTTAAATTAGCGGCCGTATATATACCCAAATAAGTCGGAAAAATCTTGCGTTTCAACGTGATCTAGAACAGAACCTCCCTGTACACAGTATCACATTGAATCCAAGACCCTTCATGGGATCCATTCATACAGGTTAACGTTTCGGGCCTCCCTAATCACTATCATCATTAATTCACCTTGAACATACAACAAAAAGAACTATTCTATGTAGGGTATTTGGTTCAGTGCATGGTAGAAAGCGTAGTGTTTCTAAGCCAACGGATGTGCAAGGAGGCGTTTTTTCCGAGATCAGACTCTACTGGCAGGCTTTTCTCCCAATGAAGGTTAGATTCACACTTGGCAACAGAATAAATAGTTTTTCTACACAGGCTGTCTCGAAATTTTCTCTCTCTCTTTTTCAGACATAAATATCAGAAACTTAGCCATCCCGATCCCTTATAGTTTAATCTAAGCTAGACATTCGATGCCCAAACTCTTCAGCTTCTGTCCCCATGACTTGACTGACGGAAGAGTAGACACGCCTGGAGGAACGCCTCCCCGATTATCATACCTCAGCGGCGACTTGTCCAGTATCCATTATAGCCGGAGGGATAAAGACAGACAGCGGGCCAGTGATTTCGGAGATGAACAAAGAAGAGGAGGGTGGACAATGGTTCGGGCCGTGGCTCACGTACATCTTATTGAAGAGGAGGCACTCCATGAAAGGGCTCGCTATGATTTACCTTTCATCAGCACATAACTCAATCACCTTCGAATCCTATAACTTACAAAGAACCGGAAAGTTTTTATTTTCCGGTTTGGTAAAATGCTGTAAATTTTTGAGTAATTTATTTGCAGATTAATTGAAATTCTTAAAAAACAAAAGATATAACGTTTCTATTTATCTATTATTTCTTTCATTTTGCATCTATATCTTATATAATAATACATAATATTATTATGATATCTACTCTACACCCCTCAGCACTGATGATGTCCTAAAATTCGGCATAAATAAATTTTCACTTATTTTTTTGAAGGTGTAACCCTTTATTGTTCGGCAATGTGGGTGGTTGGGCCAAGAGATGCACAAAGGCTCCAAGCAGTAGAAATGGATTTGTGGAGAAGTCGCATTTCCAGAATTGATTTTAGGCGACTGGATAAATTGTATCATTTTTGACTTTTCTGCTTAAAGTCACTTATTTATCGGATGTGATCAAATTAGAAACATTATTAATTTGAAAAAAGGTAATTACTTATCTTACTGTTCTTGTTTATGTATTCTATTCGCGTATCCTTAAATATTTTGTCGCAAAAAAATATTAATGTTTTTTTATCCGTTAATTGAAATTTTGGGTATAATAAACAAAACACACGCTTTACAATAGTGTGTAAGGTTTAACCCGAGAAAGATAATCTCGAATCGACGTAAACAAATTTGGGACTTTTTTAGGGTAAAGATAACAGCTTTGTGTTATCTCAAGTATTTTTTAAATAAATATTTAAATGAACCAGGGGCGTATGGTTATCTTTAGTGTGAAGTGAAATATGTTTATCTTTCTAGGGTTGAAAAAAAAATAAGATCTCTGACCTTTTTCAAAAATTTTTAGCTAACCAACTCCAGAAGCTTTATAGGTAAGAAAAAAATAAAGTATAAAATAATTGTAATATTTTATGTTATATAGCTGTTTATTTTTATTTACTTACGTCGGGTGTGAGCCGTTTTTATTCAGTTCATTGAGTTTTATTACTCTTATAAACTAAATGTTATAATATTTTTTTTTATATATTTAAAAAAAAATGTTTTATTCATTTTAGAGAAGATTTTATCTACATCTGCTTTCCCATTAGAAAATTGTCACTAGATCAGAGTCCTCTCTTCAAGTATTTGGGAGTGTGCATAGATAGCAAGGAAGACTTGAGACTGATATAAAAGAAAATATCACATAAGGAACGAAGGTTGTCGGCATGGTAGACCCCGTACTGTGGAGCACAAATGTTTCGCTAGAAACCAAAAAAAATGGGCCCCGAGAGATGGCCGAAAATGATATTAGACTATATCCCAGAGGAGAGACGAAAAAGAGGTCGCCCAAGGAATACTTGGATGCAAGGAGTTGAAGAGGTGGTAGCAGCAAGAGGCGCGGCACAGGGAAATTGGGACTAAATGTTTTGGGTTTCGGAATATGACCGAAGGTTGTAAAAGCCCGAAAAAATATATATATATTTTAGAACCTTAAAACGTGACTTTTAGTTGTGTGTAAACTTAGAGAAAAAGAAATACAAATATTTTAAACGTTAATGATTTTAAATGGAAGTATGTAAGTATTTACTTCCTAAGGAACCTAATAAAGATGAGGAAGAAAATGGTTCGGGTGGAGGTAAAAAAAAAAAATCTCTTAAATAGGGAGAACTCTTTATTGGAAAGCCAACGTTTAGATCTAACTAAGGTGTAGCTAAATCTCACCCCCTTTTTTGAAGCTCTCCCTATTAAAGAGAATTTTTTTTCTACTTCCACCCGACCATTTTCTTCCTCTTATATATATGTATATATATATATATATATATATATATAAGGTCGACTTATATTATTCAAGAAAAATATTATCTATATAAATAAAAAAAATAAAATATCAAAATAAAAGGGGCCAAAACTACCAGTTTGACAATGAATTATAGTTACTAGACATCCTCATAATCCTGATAATTAAAATAAACCATAGTTGCTAATAAAATAGATAGATAAACTGTGAGATTTCGGAATAAACTTAATCCATATCCAACTTAGCTATCCAATCTGAGAACCACTTCTTTATTAACACATTTTATTTTGTGAGGTTAAAATGAATAGAAATTATAATTTTATATGACAACTGCGATATATGTAAATGAATGAGGGGAAATCGTGGAATAAATTGGGCCAGTTCATATGTCGTTTGTTTCCAGTCGAACAACAGAGAGTTCTTATTGATATAGATTTTTCTTCTTCAAGGGATGTTTGTTTCGGTTTATCCATTGACAGTAACGCCAGAGATGCCATCTCTTCATTTCCTTACCTGTGCCTTGTCGCTCCATCGGTTCCGAGCATCGCGGCGCATCCTGCTATGGTTCACTTCTCCGACCGATCGGATCTCTGATGGAAAAGTGAAACGTGAAGATGTTTGGCTGGATTCCGATCTCCGGGTTCTGATAGGACACTGATCTCGAGATGTTAGTTGAGAGCTAGTAAATTTGTCTTTTTTCCTGGTTTTTGGATGTTTATGAAGGTTATGAGACAAAATGTGATACTAATTTCGGATTTCGATGCGTTTCCCAATGTCGAACACAATGGTGTGGTGAAAAGTTGTTAAAACGGCTTAAAACAGTTGAAGTAATTTATCGGTAATGGGGAAAACTAGTTCATCCGAACGGTGTTGCGGAAGAACGAGGTAGGTAATGTGGCTTCACCGAGTTGTGTTTCGAACATCTTAAACATCCTGTTCATTGTCAGATTCACAAGACCAGCAATATGCTCGGACTTTGATAAAAATATTGATGATAATGATACTTATAGATTTATTCCTTAAATAGATTGATAATAAATTTCTAAAATTAGGAATTAATTATTTATTAGAAATATTACATTAAATTATTGAGGTTTAATTAATACTTTTTACGTTTGTTTCAGGTTCGTAATGTTTTGGAATCATTTTTTAATAAAAAAATTTCTTTCACCCAGGTAATTTATAATTTTTATTTTATATTTTATTGTTTAAACAAGATTTATATTATTCTGGAAATAAATAACAATGGATTTATCTAATATGGATGAAAAAAGGGGGTACAGCTACATGAAAATGTTTATGTTTTCATGCAGGTTTACATGTAAATTCAATATTGTATTAAATGTAAAATTATCATGATAGGAAATTCGTCATATGATTATTTATTTCATCCCCGATTAAACAAGTTTCTTTTTCTTCTTACCATTGTAAGAAATAGGATGAGTAAAATTTTGTCTTGATGAGATTGCTTTTGGGAATAAAGTTGTTTCTTTTTATTTGCCTATTTTTCGAGGTGTAATAATGGTTTTGATAAGTATGGAAATTAGGTTTTAGGAGTATTAGGAATATAAGGAAAAACTCATTACAAAATTAAATGTACCTTTTATTCTGTAACAATATCATTAGTAGTGTAATTTCTTTGGATAACTAATTTATAACTCTACAACCCCGGTGTATAAGTCGAATTTCGTCCATACTGATTTAATTGTAGGGATTTGTAGTTATTTGAGTGGAGCGGAATCGTGTCATTCTCGCAGTTTTTGGCTTGAAAAGGATTTTTAATAAAAGCAGTAACTCCTTTTCAAGCCACTGCCAGAATTGGTCCCTTATTCGGTATGAAAATAACACGATACCGCTTCCGTAAGTACTAGAAACTCATTTTTTTGTTTATTGTAGAATTGTTTTTATTATATTATATTAACATATAGTAATAAAGATTTGAATTATTTGAGATGATATATTCGTAAATGTTGTTGGAGTTTACGGTTCTGTCTTTGTTAGGTCTGGAAATTTACTCGTGGTGTTATGATTTGTTTATTTTCTATTTTTTTTTCCTTATTTTTTTGTAATCTTTCTTTGAGTAATTGACGACCATTAGCTTAATAACGTAACAAAGAAGATTCTAGGCATTAGCGACGGAGAAAAAATATCCGCCAAGTAGCTTTCTTAAGCACGGACAGTAACATTTCCCAAATGACAGGTTGGACGTTGATTGCTGAGCTAGAGGTCGCTAATTATACCAGCTCGCCGAATTAACATAACTAACTGTAATCTCTGCTAATTACACCTTCACTAATCGATATTATTCTGCTCATCTCCGCCAATCGATTATAAAACGCAATAAGGCCTTGTTAATGGTTCGTTGATTCAGAACAAACAAGCATGGCTGTAGGAAACGTTGGGACTTCCTCTGTTGCTCAATGATATCCGCAGTAAAGGTCATTGTGCATTTAATTGTTTTATTATTATCAATGCTCGAAATGAAATTTAAGTAGAAACATATTTTAATAACTATTTTTCAACGAGTTGCTTTTTAAGTACCCAAAGGTAAGAGTCTTTTGGGAGAATTTATTGATGAAATAATTTTTTCTTCAGATACAGGTTTTCTTGTCGAAATTCATTTGGAAGTAAATTTTCTGCACTTAATAGCATCAAGAATAGTTACCGGTTTTTGTATGAGACACTGTACTTTGTTCCCGATCATTTTCTTTTATTCAGTTTCAGTTAATTAATTATTGTAACATAAGTTATACTCGGATTGATCCGATTTTTGGAATATGCAGCTGTAGAAACTCAATGTTAAGTGTGTTTTGTTGCATTTAATTTATTTTTGTTGACAATTTTAATCTAATACATAATTACACTATTGTTAAGAACTACATAAAATAATTCCCTAAAAATTCAGAATGCAATTTGTAGGCAAAATTTGGTTCCCTTTTCTTTGTTTAAATTTTTTTACATATATTATGATTAGGTTCCAGGGAACTAAGGTTTAAGTTTAAGAAAACATTATTAAATAAATATTAAAAACATTATTATTATAATTTATGTTATCAGTAAATTTATTAATAAATCTATTTTTATATAAGTCGGTCTATATCGCTACAGAATTAATATATTTGTCATTGTTCATTTACCAGTTTATGTGTATTTTATTATCAATTACTTATTATTTTCTTCATTTATTTATTTTTCATTGTCTATATGAATAATAATAATTACAATCACCCTGTATCTATTTTATCATAGCTTATCAATATTATTATCGCTACTCTTTAGATTTTAAACCAAATATTATTAACGCAATTTTATTGTGGTATTTCTCTGGGAGTCATATTATTATTGTTATATCTTGTTCTATTTTAGCCCTTTTTTTATCTGTTTGGTTTATTTTATATATTTCCTACCCATGTTCTATTAATTTAGTAATAATTTAAATATTTTATTTATGTTATTACAATATTATTATTTTTTTTTTAATTTCTTATTATTAGAATTATTAAAATCTATTGTATTGATAATCTTGTCTAGTAATCACCAATAGTCTACCTCATCTGTTAGATAACTTATTTAATCTGTTAACAGCCACGTTTGGACCTTATTAGATCTACATACCTCTAAGGTGGTAATGACTACTACCTCTTCGAAGTAGTTGCTCTTATTTGAAAGAATATCTAGGTGGTTGAGTAAACTCCCTGCACAACCGTTGTCGATAATTGGTTTTAACATTTTGTTGATAATTCTTGTGTAGTAATTACCAATACCACTCCTTGTAGTTTCAAAATTTTCTCTATTGTTACTCCATTTTTAAAAATATATTTCTTCAATTTATTTTGTGCTTAGTGTATTTTTTTCTACTTTATGAATATATATCGTTCTAAGAAACTCAAGGGTTATTTTTATTTAATGGTTAGTAAGTGGCGATTTATTAGTAGATCCAATATTATGATGCTTAATTATACTCATAAATAATTTGTGTCCCGGAATATTTGTCATTAATTTTTTCGACATTGAATAGAACTTACTGTGTTATACATCACACGAAAAGAACAATAGCGACGTCTTTTATAGGACCGTTGTAAATAATAGCTAATTTGCAGTAAGAGGAAGATGTTACAATTATATTAATGGCTTCTTTGCCCCTCCAGAACGACCGGCCAGTCCCATTGTTATTGTATGCAAATTCAGCCGAGATGGCGAGGGAGGACAGGAATTATAGGAGGCGGAAAGGTGTTTATTTTGTCAGTTCTGCTCCATTATTCCTGCCCCGGATCGATTAGAAAGGAGTGCGATTATTCCAGTTTCCTTCCGCTTGCAGGAACAGTTTAGGATGAAGGATCGTCTTGTCGTTTCGTATCCTCTTTTCGGCTCGTATGCATAATGAGGTCGACCCTTCTGGAAAGACGGAAGGGAAGTGAAGTGCTTTCAGCGCGAGTTATTTTACATTTATCGTTCATAAACTAAATATTAACGTATTATAGCAACAATATGTTAAGTGTTAACTCCCCATTAACGTAGGTTAATATTAGTTTATCTAAACGTCCAATCCTGTCCCAAGTTAAAAAGAATTAGGGGGAAATACTTGGTGCCTTCGAATAGTTTATTTTTAAGGAATAATTTTTTATAGGTATGCATTCCTTCGTAGGGAGTGTAAAATGGCGGTTCCTTGCCTGTGCGATGTCAAGTACTCCTTAAAGATCCTTATCCTGATTACACCTAGACAGGCAAAATTTAGAACTCTCAATTGTAGCATCTTCAGATTAGCCGTAGTAGCGTAAAGTGGCGTTAAATTAATAAACCAACAAATAGTTTCGTCTAATATGTTGAAATACTGAAATATCGACAACCAATTTAGGAAACATTAATTCCTTAAGCATTAATTATTTCTGGATATGTAAATATACATATATATATATATATATATATATATATATATATATATATATATATATATATATATATATACACACACACATAAACCCTGTACATATAGGATGTAAATAGTTGGGGGTGCAGTCAAAAAAACACAGCAAATAAGTTGAAACCTATTAAATGATATATGTGCCGACGTTTCATATAATAGGTTTCAACTTATTTGCTGTGTTTTTTTGACTGCACCCCAACTATTTACATCCTATATTAGTATCCACCAGTCAACGAATTTCTTTCCTACATAAACCCTGTACTATTACAACCCATGAAGGCTCTTTATGGTAGGGGCTTAACTGTTTAAGTTGACTCTAGCACCAGGCTTTTCCACTATTTAAGAGTACCCACTTTGCAGATGTAGTCGTCAATACTACCTAAGTGTGTATATGTAGTATTTTAAGTATGTAGATCTGACGGTCCATTCTTGGCCGTTAACAGATTAAATAATGTATCTAACAATATGGTTCAAACCCCTAACCTTCAGCATAGCAACTCAGAACATGAATGTTATGATTATAAAATTTTAATTTTACAATATAGCTAAATATAAAGTAAGTAGAATATTCTACAGACAATAACTCTTCTAAATAATCCTTCTTATCCGTTTGGTCAAATTCTTGTATATAATTCTTGAATAGTATTTCGAACCTATACCTTTCCGATTTTATATATAGACGATCAAGAGAGGACTGGGGCTACTATACTGCTAGGATAGGAGGTTGTAGGGTCCGTGTAGCTATGCGGAGGTTACCGTTAGTCGACAGCTCAGATCTGGGTTAGTTCATTCTCAGTTCTGAAGGTCACACCGCAGTCCTCCGTATTGCTTCCGTAAATTGTATGTTTTCTCTGGAATGGCAATACCAACATCAATCCAGAATGGATTGTCTATACTGCAATAGCATCCGGGTTTAGATAGTTGACGGTCAGTAATCTATAGTAGTAATAGTCAGGGGGTTCAGTAAATAAATTTTACACAAAATATATTGAACTTATTCTATTTGTTGCACACTCTTCTTAGATTCAAGAAGATTTCCGGTCAAACATTTCAACATCCATAGTAATCGTCAGTAAATGTTTAAATATAAATGGCTGAAATAAAGAAATGGGAGAACATAAACGAAATAACGAAATTAAAAAAGACACTAAAAAATATGTTTATAGATTTTATATGTGAATATTAAATTCGGTCATTGCACTGGAATTCAAGAAAAAAAAATGATCCTAGAAAATGCACCCTTTGTCAAAATAGGATCAAAGGTTAAAAACTTCCTGGTAGTTATATTTAATTGAGAATCACACAAATATATAATACATAAATATGTATTATATATTTGTGTAAAGTATATGCTTTAAATTGCTGTTTATATGACGTTATATATACAGGGTGTCCCATTTAAAGTGGATCAAACGTTTTTAACTTTTAAACGAAACAAAATTCAGAAAAACGATTCAGGTAAAAGTTGTAGTTATTCAGGCCTAGTTTGAAGAAATAAAGAAAACATTTTTTGGTTTGTCACTGTAAATGGTCAATATCGACCTTCAAAAAATGTAATTACCTCTTGACTCCCATTTATTTTTATTTTTCTGAAATGTGCGATCCAAAATATGGCAAAAATGTATGTAACATTTTTTTTCTATCTTTCATAGTTTAAGTAGAAAAAGCATTCAAAGTTCACTACTTTAATACACCTTATTTACGAGGAAACGTATTGTAGCATTAAGTTATTTTATTTAAGAGTTTTTAGTCGTAATAACTTACTAATCAAGGTATTTTGAATCTTTCAGAAAATGTCTGGACATTTAAAAAGCTTCTGTTTCGACGTTTTTATAGAAAAAATTGTTAATTTTCTGCATTTTCCATACATACATGTTACATGCATTTTTTCCTTGTTTTGTGTTGTACATTTCAGAAAAATAAAAATAAATGAGGCTCAAAAACTACATTTTTTGAAGGTCGATGTTGACCATTTAAAGTGAAAAACCAAAAAATGTTTTTTTATTTCTTCAAACTAGGCCTGAATAACTACAACTTTTACCTGAATCGTTTTTCTGAATTTTGTTTCGTTTAAAAATTAAAAACGTTTGATCCACTTGAAATGGGACACCGTTTATATATATATACGTGTAAAAGGCATTTATTAATGATTTTAATATTTATTTGTTCGTTCGTTTAACGTCACTTGATGCTATTACGGCTAATTGAATTTTAATATTTATTTATTTGAGTACCATCACTAAGTAGTTTCTCTATTTGTCTTTATTTATGCCAATAAATAAAGATCAATTTATTTATTTATTTATTTATTGGCATAAATAAAGATCAAAGGAATGTACCATTCCTGCCATTTACTTATTGTATTGTTATAATACAGTTGTAAATTTATAAGAATAAATTATTTAAAAAAAATATATTTATTTGATTTCCCACATCAGGCATCGTCAGTGCAATCATATAGGATACGACAGAGTTTTAAAAGATAATTTTCAGATTTTTTTTCCACGTAGTTGCGCAAATAAATACCTAATGTATCATTCTTGAATTAATGAGCTTCAGACAATTCAATTGCTACTGAAGGTTTTACTCAAAAATACCAATTATGTTGATGAGTTATGTCGTTGTTCTTTTCAAGGAGGGATATGTATGATATATTTACAATATGAATGAATGAATACTTAAGCAAAATGCCTGTTTGAAATGAGCAATAGGCCAGAAGGTTGTCATGAAATCCTCCCTATTCGTCTTGTTATAGACACAAAAGTGCAAGTAGATGGACAAGAGGTCAGAGATATAGCGGGTAGGCGACCCCCTTCTGGTTGCGTAAAGAACCGTTAGGACGTAGGAATTCCTATCTCAGCTGAGCCTGGCAATTAATGCACTATTACAGCTAATTGCGCTACTGGTCTAGTTGCTGTTTACCGCAGCGTTATCGACATCTTCAAGATATCTTGGTCTGACGCAGGAGCCTACGCAAGAGCAGGGGCCGTGGCGTAGATCACGCCCCTTCCATTAGACGTGTCCTCCGAGGAATGCTAAGGGTCCTCTGTCCTCTGCCTTCAGTAGGCGTAAGAGAAGATAATTCCCTGAGTGGGAGGCTGGATGTGACGCCCAAATTACAGGTCGATACGATCCTCGAAGTTGTCTATCCAAGTATTTTTCAAACCGTTAGGTTAATAGCAGAGGGTATCGGACGAAATGAAACGAGCATATTTCGGTATGCAGCGTTACTTTGTTGGGGACTA
The DNA here is from genome assembly GCA_964056705.1 of Troilus luridus. Lineage (NCBI taxonomy): Eukaryota > Metazoa > Arthropoda > Insecta > Hemiptera > Pentatomidae > Troilus > Troilus luridus. The sequence goes on along the minus strand of OZ057415.1, from coordinate 57,075,157 downwards.
TAAAATGCCGCCAAGTGCTTGTAAAAAATATAAAGTTACGGTTCGCTTATCAGCAGAAGGTGAAATGCATAGTTTCTGTTCATATACGTAAAGCAATCCTGATGGGTTACCTCTAGTTGGTATATTTTGATCTACATGTAGGATTAATAGCCTTAGTGTAACTGATAATAGAGTATCCACAGGCATCAATCGTCCAAGGAAAGATAAAGATGTATTCCGTGGTTCTCCAAAAATTTTAAGGGACTCTATTAGGCCTTATCCGGCTTTGATATTATATTTGATGATTCAAGAGTGGCGATCTTAGACTGGCCGGACGTCAATGCACATCAACTTATTATTAGTTATTTATAATTATTATTTGATGTTAACTTTCGCTTTAATAATCAATTTATGCCCCTATTACATCTTTATATAAACTATCTAATCCGATTGACACAATAATTGAACACAGTAATATTGAAAGCTTATTTTGGTGGAAACTTTGAATTTTAGTTCTCTAGGTTTGAGAAAAACGAGAGAAGAAACCTTTGACGATATTTTATATTCTGGACTACTTTTCCTGGCACATAGTAACTTTGTATTTACTATTCATATAAACTTAACAGGTCAGAATCATTTATTCTTAATAAATAAAGTGTTATCCCGTTTTCTTTTAAATTAATTAATTGGTTGTTAAAATCCAAATAATATGAGTTTTAGTTGGTTTTTCATCAACTATACCTGAAACTGCATTTTATTCAGTTTCAATTAAAAAACAGTGGTAACCTTAATTTGGGACTGCCCCCCCCAAAAAAAAAACAACCTAAATTCTAATCCTTACGAAGTAAATACATTCAAAAGTGATTCAAGTTCGCTAAACGTTCGTGTGAAGTTGTTGAAATGTATATTCGACAAATTGATAAAAGGGCAGTTTACCATCCCGTTAGCAGTAGGGAACGTAGGATCTACGTCTAGACGTATTTGGGAGGATTTTGTTAGTTTTGACCCTTAAGACCCAAGGAGTGTGGTAGATCAGTACGTTGAGTGCTGAGTTGATATGAAACCTGGCGGTTGATATAAGTCAAATCACCTCCTTGCACGACCGTTGTCGGAGAAACTGTACATCCTCTACCATGTACTTAATCCAAGACCCTTCATTGGTTGTAGCAGTATAGGTTTCTTTTTTTTTGGGGGGGGGTCTTTGAAGATTTAAGTCTTTAGGATAAATTTGAAGGATGAACGTATGATTTTTTTTTTTATTAATATCGGTGTATTTGTTTCGATAGACTTTATTATATAAACCTTTCCTTGTGAATGCATAAATATTCTCTATCCTCCTCACAAAGCAAAATCGAAATGTTCTCGCCAGGAACCAGCGTAATCGTGGTCCAAGAATTGTCGTTGCTGGCGTCCCTCTGCTTTCCTTCCGCCAGGTACACTTTCTCCACATCATTGGTGAAAACCTGGAGATTAACCACGGTCCTCTCCTTTCAATAAAACAATTCCTGGATGGGCTCATCTCAATGGCAGGCCCAAACTTCTTTAGCTACCCATCCATTTACCATCGAGGCTCCAGGTCGTTCAGAGATTGTATTACCATGCCCATGTCATTATTTTACAAAGAATCATTTTCTATTGCAAAAAGAGTGGCTTTAACTTTTATAACTTTATAAAAGTGTGGAAAGAAGTGCTTGTGTTTATCATCATTTCTTTTGTAATGTAATGAAGTTGTTGCCGTTGAGAATCAATCATTTTTTCAGCTGAAGATTCAAATAGAATAATATTTTAATTACAAAAATATTCTTAGTAGAGAAAATCCCAATTTCCTAAGCTCTACAAAATTTCAGGAATCTGGATAATTGAAACTATTAGAATTTTTAAAAGGAAAAAAATTCTAGGCTGTGCCGTCCTTCAAAGGCTCCGAGAAATGGCTGTCTCGAGCCTGTGTGAGATATCAGGTTTTTTGACCTTTTTCGTCAATTAATTTCGGAATCCCATGTTTGGTTTCTTGCCATGATGGCAAAATAGTTAAGAAATCGCCTTATCTTAAACAAGGTAACTAAGCGGTTATAACCAGCACTGTGGTTTTCTTGTTTGCATTGAAATTACAAATATTGTGTAGTAGCTTGCACTTTTTCGTCTATAGGAAGACCTTGTAAATGGGAAAGTTTGTTCAAGTTGCTAACGATTTTGAGACAGCTGGTATTTTGTAAAAGAAATAATTTAAAACATATTCCATAGATTCTAGATTAAAGAGAGGTGGCCTTTAATATGGACTGTAAAAATCCTATTAATTTTTAAATATATATCATTGAAAAAATATTTTAATAGTTATCTTCCTCTTGTGTTTTATTTAGTGGCGATTTTTCATCTTTGGTTGGCCTGATGTGTTTAAATCATTACTGATTTTTTTTTTTTAATTTACATATGTTTTGTAATTTATTTTGACCTGAAAAAGAAGTTCGAAGAAAGGAAAGAGAGTCAAGAAAGCTACGAGTCTAAATATATATATTTTTTATCATTTGCATTTATATTCAGGATAGGTTTAAAGGTGAATCCCTTTTCCAATAATATTCAAATTGCAATCATCATAAATGACACCCGTCAGACTTGAAAGAAATCAATTGAAATTGAAGATGCTCCCGGACCTTGCGATCTTCTCGCCAGACCTCTTTGAAACTTGTCATTCAACCTAAATGAGATAGCAGGGCTCTCACTTATTATCATACCTAACCGTTTGGTGAAATCAGACAAGACTCCGAAATAAGAGAAACCCGAGTTATCAAGATTCAGATTTTCGTCGTATCGAAGGCAGTGGTTCTTTTAAATCTTAAATATTTTAAAAGGTGGTAAAAGTTCGTTAAAAAAATTATATACAACTTTTAATAAAATGGAACATGTACTTCATAATCGCTATATATATTGTTATAAAATTACAATGGATAATCATGAGGATGCTGTGCACAAAGTAGAATGATGATTTTGTAAGTGTAATAATTTGTCTGCCGAATTTATCTGAAGTTGGCAATGGAAGGTGTGTTGATAGTTTTATACTTCCTTTATGGGACTCGAGTACTTTTAGTGGTTATGAAGCCTGGAAATATTATAATTTTATTACGTAATTTTAAAATATAACCTATAAAACCGTTTATGTATATTTATACTTTTAACTGACGATTCCGAGTGTTTATTCATTATTATTGCCGTAAGTGAACTGTATAGTTGAGTATTCTGCCGTTCATTATCATTATCGGAATCAACTTCTGCATAAAATTTTCTTGCCACCGGAATTTCTGAAAGAAAAGTCTCATAAATGAAGGACATCCGCATTATCATTTAAAGAATATTGATTATTTTTTTATTCTAGGCACTTTTTATGAATTTCCTTAATTAAAAAAGAATTATTTAACGATTGAGTGATTTCGGCCCACGTCTCAGCTCAGGTCAGGCTTAGAAACATTTTAGCCTCTACCATTTACTGAACCCATTCCTGTCATTTGCTGTACTGGTACAATTAAAAAAAAAAATTTGTGAGCCTTAAAATGGAATTATTTAAAAAGTAGGTATGTTTTATGTGAATAATTGTTGACTTTAAAAAAAAAATTAGGATTATTCCCTCTAGCATCTCACACCTCAACTGGTATAGTATTACCTAATATTTTTGTTTTTCAAACCTGTGCTATTCAACTCAATTTTTTTTTTCTAGATATTTGAAACCAGGATGATTTTTGAATGTCAGTTTCCAGGAAAAGTTTTTTTCTTAATGAAATACATTTAATAGGTTCAACCTTGGTGTGTTGGAAAGAGTACAATTTTTTTCTTCAACTCTAAATTTCTAGATACCCAGAATCAGTCTGGAACTCACATAGACGTAATGTATATGGATAACTAATGAAGACTAATTAAAAATACCTAAAGAACGAAATATTGATTTATAATTTAATATGTAACATTTTTAACATTATTTTCATATGACCTATATATGTGAGTGAGTGCGTGTGTATTTATTTTCACAAAATTTAAACATTTATGATCCAATATTGATAATACAGATACAAGATGATTTACATAGGCTCCTAGGATTTCCTTTCTATTTATTTCCTTGACAAAATTTACAATAGTTTGATCATTGCATTGGAAGCTACTGTCCTTTGATTATGTTGAGTCATTGCTTGAGATGCTTACAATGTTTTTGCCAACTCTCGAATGGTGTGTGCGAAAGAGAAACCAACTCCTTAATTAGTTGAGTTGTAGTTTAAAATAAATTTGTACTTTCTTGCGGTTTGGTTGTGTCATGGGGAATAATTCGATTTCTAATGTTTGATTTGATTGGGATCGGAGGAGACAATGACTTTGGTCGTTTCTCCTCTGACAATTGAGAATCGAAAATGCTTACTATAAATTAGTACAGGATCTGGTTCTCAGGAGTCTGATGAATTAGGTTACAAATAGAAACTTATCGGAGAAGTAACGAATTTGTTCTGTTTACTCTTAAATCTTTGTTAGGTCTTAAATAAAAGTAATAAAAACCACCGAGAAGCTTCAAATTATGATGGTAGTTGGTTGTTAGTAGCGAAATGAATCACGACGCAGACTCTAAGATTCATTAGAATTCTTGATAAGCTTAACTTATAGCTTAAAACCTAAGGTTATACTTATCTCTTACTGAATTTTTAAAGTTCTATAATGAATCCTCCTAAACAATATAGTTCCGCTCGTGTCATGTGTCTTTTTATGGCAACTGTGGCGTATTTTCTATACATTGAGACTTTATTAACAAACAGACAATATTTTGTAATTCTTTTGTTGCATTATTGTTAAATTATGTTTCACCGTCAACATCATTTATATTTCCGATTATTATATTTATATTTCCTAATATCTATAATAGTGAGAGATAAAGATAATTAATACCAGTTTCCTCGTTAGGGTATACAATTCCATTATCAATTAAATACGAGTTTTGTTCTAGAAAACTTTTACACAATGAAAAACATTAATTGCGTTTCTATGGTAACGAACTTTTTCTAAAATTATACCCTTAAGGCTGTTCTTTGTACCAAGGATTGAAATAAATTGATTTTATAATTCAATAAGACTACCACTGACTAGTTTCTCTACTTGTCTTTTCATGTCAATGTATTAACTCATTATATTTACTTAATGTATTCTGTATACAGTTGTAAATTTTAATAAATATATATTTTTTTAAATAATTCAGTTATAAATATAGACGATTGATTTTAAATTTATGGGTTGTGATATAATTGAAAACTAGGTAATGATAGTTCAAACGATGAGGATCAATCTCCAAATACGTCGAATAAGGTATTTATAAATGTTTTGGACAATAAAGTTGCCTTTATGGAAGAATATTTGCTTCAATTTCAAGCATCAAACACAATAAAAAATAATAAGTATCATTATTATTTTAGTTTAATAATTTCAGTTCATTGGTGGTTTATTTTGTTGCTTAAGAGTTATGATCTTATTCATAGACCTCCCAGAGTGAGTCGTCTTTGTGTACCATCTTATGGTGTCTACCAGTGGTACCATGTTTACTTTCCATTCTGCGAAACGGAAGTGGCAGGGCCTTGGCAAGGGATAGCAGGTCATTAACAGCAGCATAACCGTTCCTCCACCAGAGCTCACAAATAGGCCCAAAGACTGTGACCAAATCCCAACGGAATGGCCCTCCCCTGAGCGGTTCTTACGCAAGTTATCCCTCGGATGACCTTTCCGTGGCCGCTGGAAGGTTGAGGCAGATCACCGGGAATTCCTGGCGATTCCTGGAAGGTCGTCTCCACGGACCTCGAGGTCTCTGGGCGTTTCCTAGGGGCATTCTCCTGCTCTGTTGAGGGTTCACGGAACGTTTCTTAACACCATTCAACCAATTGCTGTGTATTAGGATAATGAGTTCTAGGGAAATCGTGAAAAATTGAAAGTATTGTATCGATCTAACTAAGTGCCTACTTTTTAAATTTTATTTTACAACTGTTTATTTAAGAATATGTTATTGACAATTCACAAATCAAATCACCATGTCCTTTATTTTGTGTTGTAATTTATTTTGATATTGGATAATTTATATTTATATGCAGTTAATAGTCATATATAATTTGTTTGGTATCTGTTCCACTGGTTGTCGCTTTGAGTTGAGATACATGTTTTTACTACTTCCACTATTTATATTTTCCAAAAATACAAGTTATTGTGAGACTTAGTATGGAAAAGAGAATGTAATTATGAGTAATGATTACATCTCGGTAATCATTTTATTAAGAAATAAAAGTTTCAACTAACATTTCGAAGTAGAAATGATATACGTTTTTTGAAACACTCATTTCTAGATGAAATGATAACGATGTACACACATTTTCCATAACTACATCCTTTTATCCATACTCATGATGACTAGAATATATTTTTTTTTTTTTTTATTATTTATTTATTGATATTTACAACTATATTACAATAATATAACAAGTAAATTGGCTGAGTGATACATAATGATATGATATAATGACATGTAGAGAAACTACCCACTGGTAGTACTCAAATCGCATGTTCAACTAAGAAGGTCACGTGGCCATCTTCTTCTCAGACGCCTCGGAGGATTATCGGGAATTGAAGAGGAAGCTAAGTTTGAAACTAGAGGGTTTGAGTGGAAATGAAGTTTGTTATGAAAGGATAGATACCGGGTTCGGGCCAAATCAGCAACAAATGGGACATTAAGGTCGTTATGGATGACTATATTCTTAACAAAATAAGGAGCGTTGAGGATTTTACGAAGGATTTTGGATTGTAGGGATTGGATACGAGAAGAATTTGATGGCTTAGTGGAGCCCCAAAGCTCTACTCCGTAAGTCCAAATAGGTCGTATGATGGTCATGTAGATGAGTCTTTTGTAATTAACTGGGAGCTTAGAGCGTTTGTCTAGTAAGTGTTGAAGTAGCCTGAAACGTCGAGCGGTTTCTTGTCTTTTCAGTCTTGTATGAGGATTCCAGGTTAATCGTTTGTCGAGATGCAACCCTAAGTATCGGATCTGTTCTACAGGCACAAGTGGGATATTATTAAAGGATACTGAAGGGCAGGAAGTCATTGGTTTACGACGTAAGGTAAAAGTGATTTGATGGGATTTTTGAGAATTTATTTTAATTCTCCAGTTCTGGCACCATTCTTCAAGATCAGTGATATGGGATTGGAGGCTTTGGGATACAATAACTGGATTGGTATTGACTGATAATACACATGTATCATCAGCATATGTGGTAAGGATAGTATTAGGATGAGTTGGGATGTCAGCTGTATAAACTGTATAAAGGATTGGGCCAAGGATACTACCTTGAGGATGAATATATTAAAAGGGTAACGAATAAAAAGTTAAAACTTGTTGTGACTTAACTCGAATCGTCAACCCATGGAATAATTAATATTTGTATCTATTCCCAAGACAAGTAGAACAATTTCTTTATTCGAAATCAAATGAAAGAGTAAATTTAATTCTGGAACATTTAGCTACCTTAGTATAACAAAAATTTATATTAATTTAGCCATATTTTTACTGGTTTCATATTTATAGTAAATAGTTTGATTTTAATAGAATTAAAAATAAACACTAATATATATAAATATATTAACAAACACAGTGAATTGTACTGTGCGTTCTTCTGTTTTATTATAACCCGCAGATCATACTGCTTTTAAAGAGCTCATCCGATTTAAACCAAATAATCAAGAGTTCAGTTTCTTTATAGAAGCATTTGAAAAGAAATGAAAAAAACAATTTTTATTCTGAAGTATTTAGTTCCCTAAGAATAACATAAGAAATGTACCATGGCATATAAATAATAATAACATAAAATTATAAATTTAGCATATTGGCTGCAATCAGAACAGTTAGTCAGTTAGATGTAATAATTTTATTAATTAAAATTTAAAATAAATACTTCTGTTGTTTATTTTTATTCTTCATCGATCTTCCCAAAGATGGCCCCTGGTCAAGGGTTGAAATGAGGAATTAAGTTGTCCTGAGGTCCTCCAGGGTTCCATTATTTATTTTTATTTATTACTTAATTTTTATTTCAAAATCTATTTAAAACTATACCATTTTGTACATTGCAAAACATTTGAAATTACGTCTTCAAAAGATATAGTATAAAGTACTTGTGATTTAACCCGTACCCATGAAACTACTTATCTCTTGTAACCTCTTCTCATCACTTTTCTCATTTGAAAAGTGTATATTATTAAATTGTTTTATGTATTTTTTTAGTCTTGTTAATTTTTTTTTTTGTCTATTTAAATTACTGCATTGTTTGTTAAATTTAGTTTTGTGCTACTGTCTAATTCCTTTTTTTTTTTATTGCTTATTTAAAACGAACAGAATACCACTTGGAGAATAGTCATCATTAAAAGAAGAAGTTGTGGAATACTTCCAGAAGTTCGGAATAATTACAAAGGCGAAATTATGAAGGTCGTCAAATGGAATGGATTTGAACTAGAATATAGGGGGGGATTTTTTCGCCAAAAGTGTAAGGAAAACATTTATATAAGAAGAGGAACAAAGCTAGATGGATCTAGTATTTGTATTATTATTATTACTAACTTTATTATATTACATTAACTTTATTATATTACACTTGTGTCGATCTACATTCGCTTTCTCTTTGAAGGTTGTACTGTTGTTTTTTGCGATCTGCCCACTACTTTTTCATGCGTTACGATCGTAATTTTCTCAATTCGTCTGAAATCTCCATAGGCCTTCTGTGAGTCATTTCTGCTGAAAATTTGTGAGTCTTGAGAAGGTTATTAATTCTAGTTTTTTTCTCTGCATCTGCTATCTCAAGTCCTACTTCTTTGAGGTTTTTCTGAATTTATTTGTTATAATTTTTATATTTCAATACTCATTAATATAAATAGCGTTCAGATTATAAACAATGGCGGATAACAATCTGGGTATCGGCTAGTATACAACTACCAAAATTGTATTTAATGCGATCTATTGTGTACTATTACTAGTACACCGTTCTAATTCTTAATGTGTCCTTTCATGACGTTGAAGAGAGCTGCATACCTTGCTGTTCGAAATAGTTCATTATTATCAAACCTTGTAAGGTTTGGACGACATTGATCGACCTCTGATCCGGGGAATTCCTAGAAGAAGAAAGCTCATTTTAATTAGCTGTGCATATGGATGATAATGGATCGGCAGCCATTGGAAAGGAATGCCATCGCGCTCAGCGACAATGAAGGAGATGCGCATTGCCTCTCGGTGATTAGCCTATGAAGGAGTTGGTAGCCATTGTCTGCAAGGAGGCGAAGTGACAATGGCAGTATAGATGTCGCCCGATATGTTGGGGCTAAAGAGGATGTAGTCGGACTATTGTGTTCCGGGACAATATGCCTCTTAGCTATTGTCATTGTTTGAATTGTCTTCATAATTGGGACGGTTTAGCTTTCCTTTGCTCATCCTACCTCAGCAGGAATCTTGTTGACAGCGTTCCTATGGAAATCGTTTTTATTGAAAGTTCGTTGGATATTTAAAAAGTTCGTTGAATATTTTAAAAAATTATAATATATTTACATCGAATAATATTGGTCAACTAATATTCAAAACCAAAAAAATACCAGAGACATTTTAATAAGTAAAGCAATATTGAAAGAAAATGTGCATTTCAGTCCCGGACATTTGATGAAATTTTTTAGAAGGAATAGTTAAGTGACGATGTAAATTGTATGTTGTATGTGTAAGCTGCAGAGAGGTAAAAGGAAAGATTAAAGGTTCCAAAAAAACCCCCCCAAAAAAACCCTGTTCTATCCTACTATAACCCGCGAACGGGTCTGGGGTTCAGTACATGGTTTCATGGGCAATGGTTCTGCAGGGAGGTCATTTGTCCTAACTAACGCTCAGTACCCTATTTTTATAACATTTTATAGAGGTTGGGCGAGCCTTAGGAGGGTCCTAGATCCCATATCATCCATCTCCGGCTACAAACAGACTAAATAAATGTCTTGCCTGCAGCGGGATTTGAAGCAGGCAACTCAGTGATCTACCACTGATCCACTCATTGTTAGAACATACATAATTAGATTTGTCTATAATTATTCTTGAAAAAACGAATAGTTGATCAAAAAGAGTTAATAAAAAACTCAATAACCCATATGCCCAATATTATCCATTGAAAAGGAAGCAGTCATTTAATTAAATCTTAGTAAATAATTAAAAACAGTTACTAAAAGACCCCCTTTTTTAATTTTCGTAACTGGCTTACCTAAAGCAAAAAATACCAGAAATTAACATCCGTTGTTTGACAAACGAATCCTTTTCAGACCTGGACTTAAAAGCTTGGGAAAGAGAGACAATAGAATAATTAACTTTTTAGATAATTAATATCTCACGTTATGAATGTATGTAGGTTGAAATGAATGCGTATTAAATTAAAAGTTATCATAATAGCCTTGTTACATACATTTTTCAATATTTATTATTTACGGAAAACCCTGTTTCTTGTAGATATCCACCTATATTTTTCAAGCTGTTGCTCGAATTTAATGTTCGATAATTTAATTATTTTGTTTTATTTATTTTATAAATTACATTAATCTGTAAATAAAATTGTTTGCAGTATTACGAATATGTTACTATGAATATATATGATGTCTATGAATGTATATAACTCAATACCTTAATAATTTATTAATTATTAAAGTTCTTTACGTACTGTACGTAATTACTATTATTGTATAGTGTAAATATAAAATAGCTTTATATCTTTAAAGAATTGATTAGTTCAAGATGATTAAAGAACGTACAGTCTATATGCAATACTGTATTATTAAATAGTTATAATACTTATGTAAGTTAATTAAAAAGAATCATAAAAATAGGGTATAAAATCTAAATTAAACTATTTTTGGACTGCACGTTATATATATATGTTTATTTTTATTTAAGTAATGAAATTTTCACAGAAGGTTTATCTTCCAGCTGATAATTATTTAATTTTTTTACATTTACTAGATAATTCGTACACATCGATTAGGTATTAAGAACTACTTATTTCGGGAGTGATAACTCATAAGATTGAAAAGTATAGTGTCTGATATTAAAACATTACCGTATTTCTGAAATAATTATTTCGTCAATATATATATTAATTCATTATTTATGTCTTTCAATGTTGTAATAATAATTATTATACGATATATGTTAATTCTCTAAAAAAAAATTTTTTGTTTCAGGTAATTGTCTATATTTAAGATGTTGGCTATCATAAGTTAAAAAGGATCTTTTAGGTATGTACCTTATGTAACTCGAAAATTAATTATATTTACTTACATTTAGCAATTAGGAAGCATTTAATTTTTACTCATTTCCTGTGATTGGCAATCAATACCATAAGAACTTTAATTCGTCTATTTTATACAGTATAATACTTTTTTAAATAGGATTTTAATTTTTATAAAGAACATAAAAAAGATAATTACTATTGACCGAAATAATTTAAATAATAAATAGGGCGAGGCAAACATTGTGGGACATTCAATTACGTAACGCTAGGTTGTGTACTGGGCCATACTATATCATCGTTCTTTTTTTTAAGGTATCACACTCCTCATGTTCCTTCAGCATCAGATTCCGTCTGGATATCTTGTTTCGATCCAAGAACTCCAAGGGCAAGAGGAAGTGAATAATATTAAACTGCCAATCGTACGCGGAATGTTAAAAATAACAGTTGGTTTAAGGTCCCAACGTTTAAGTTTAAAGTATTTAAAGGAAAATTTAAGTGTAAGTAAAACTTATGACATGAGAGTGAAATACAATAAGTATTTTTCCCATTTCTCTAGGATTATGTAGACTCAAGGGTATGCCCTGGTACAATTAATTTTAGTGATTTTTTTTTTTCCGTCCATTTCAAATCAATGGTGTAATGACCCTTCCCTATTATTTCAGGTTCATATACAATGTCTAGAACCAACCCTTCCATCGAGATCAGGAAACGATTAAGTGGGGTGTGAAACTTTCTCTAACAATGCCAAAAACCAACTCACCTCCTCCCCATTGTCGAGAAAGACTTCCTGGCTATTGTAAGGTGGGGTTCTGTAACATTGTCATCCGGACAGAGCTGTAGTATGTCTAAGTCTTAATCAGGTTATTTATAGTGAACCTTGGTTTATGTTACTGAACTCATAAAACACTAATATAAGTAATATTTATCACTTAAAGCTTTATCATAGTGTTACTTCACGATCGCTGCTAGATCTATTAAAATTTCTGTTTATAACTTTGAAACGCATTTCAGAACTTCTTGAGTCTGGAAAAGGCATTTTATCCATTGGTCTGTTGATATTTGTCCGCCAAGATTACATCATGAACGAGTGGACTTATTTAGTAGGTTTTTTATTGTGTAAGACTTCTGGCCCTGATGCCCATTTACTTAGCCGTACAATCTGTGTGCAATAGCAGCTGCGTAATATTATAAAAAAAAGTGTTGGGAAAACTAACGATTCTGAAGAAACTTGCCTCTCCATTTAAAAGCTAGATACATTCCCACAAATCTAAAATTAATCTTTCGAATCGGACTAGTAGGAGCAATGATATATTTTGAACTGTACAACATATTCAATAAAGAAATTAGTGTATACTCATTTACATATATGCTCTTCCCAATTTCCGTATAAATTTAGTAGCTAGATTAAAAAAAATAATATAATATTCATTGTAAATATATATTAAAAATAAAACTTAATAAAGCCAATTTTAGCTGGTTTATAGCAAACATTTTTTATATTTGATCTTCACCGAAACTAGTAAGGATCAAGTTTGTATCAAGTTTTTGGATACTACCTCGGAAGGTTTGGGTTATAGGTTATGGTTTATATTTCTATGCCCCAGTTGTAAAACACACCATGTCCACAAAATAGATAATATGTTAGGTAAATTGATAAAAGTAAATACCAAATACAATAATTGAAGCTACTTATCAATGGCAATAATAATGTGAACAATGTTCTTTAACCTGTTTCTATAAGTAACGAAGAAACAAAATTGTTTAAACTTACGGAACATTAGCTCTCCTGAACAAATACAAAATTTAAAAATGTGACATGATGTCCTTTACCTGCTGGGTACAAATTTTAATCCGCAGAATAGGACTTTTTACTAACTCTGTTGAAAGTTGTAAATATCTTGTTTAATAAAATATTAATTTTCATTAGATAAATAACAATTAAGCTTCAATAATAGTTAGTTAAATTGTCTGTTATGGAAATATTATGTTTTGGTTCTTGGGTTTCAGTCAGTTCTTTAAACTTCTTTAGCCGACGTTTCGAGACTAGGTTAGTCTCATGCTCATTCCCTGAAAAAATGAGCTTTTAGTAAAAACATTATAATAGCAAACTGAAATAAATATAAAATGATACGTGTAAGTTGTAATTAGATAGGGTGTACTTACAAGTTCCAAAGAATTGATCAGTTTATCATTAATCAGTTTCTTCGCAGTGTATCATAAAATCTTTATATTGCAATAGCTATGATCAACGAGTAAGTAATCTATTTTTAGGAACATAAGTTTTATTTAATTGTTGTAACATATTAGATTATTTTTATTATTATTTCCTTAAGAAATAATTAAAATTGTATAACACGAGCTTAGACATTCAATGCATAGAGTTTGAACATCAATGCATGATTATGAGACTAACGTAGTCTCGAAACGTCGCCTAAAGAAGTTTAAAGAACAGACTGAAACTCAAGAACCAAAACAATATATATATATTCACACATACATACAAATACATATATGTACCTTGTGGTATTTTTAGGTTCCTATACTCCTACCTTAGTACGCCTGCTTTAATAATTATTGATTATTATATGAATCGACATCTGATATATTTCTGCCGGAACATCATTACAATCATTTTTATCATTGGAATTAATAAATATAATTTGAGAGCATGACATTTAATAATAAAGTAACGGTGAAAGAACGTTTTCCCGAATTGTATTTGAAGGTTACCCTTCGAAGGATTTCGAGAACAGCTTGTCCAATGTCAGCCTTTCGGTAGTTACTGCCTCCAACTTCCAGAGGTGTAGGCTGTACCTGATATGGAAGGTAGGAATTGATTTTGAAGTATTAAGTATTGGTTGATCAGGAAGTAATATTATGTTAATATCATCTTATAAACTGAAAGAACTTGGCGATATTTTTTGTATATAATTAAATATTGTGTTTGCGTATTTGCGTGAATATTAAAAATGTTTTATTTTTTATAACCAAAGAGTCGTATTAAGTGTTCTTATTTTTGATCTATGATCTATTATTTCTTCTTAACAACATCTTGATACGTTTTCGCTCTCATTAGGAGGTAGAATAGATTAAAGTTGTCAGCTAATATTCACAATATTAAAGCATTAAAATACACAATTTCATCTAAAAACTGCTTGGAATAATTACTAACAGATTTTAATTTCCTAATCTCTAATTAATATTTTGTATTAGATACTACTTGTCTCTCTGTAATAATATTATTTTCGTAGAGCTATTCAATTTGTTATTTTGATCACTTGTCTTGATAAACTTCTTAATTTCCGTTCTCATAGTTAATATTATTTCTGACGAATATTTAACTCTTGACACTTGCGTCATTATAACAGATAGCTGCAAGACAATATTTTAACTATAATTTCATAATTCTCCTTCTAAATAAAATGATAATATAAGCAGGGCTGTTATTCCTTCAAGGAAATTTAATAACATTTGTTTATTGTTATCATTACTTGTGACTGGTGTAAGTTAAGAGTTAATGTAGAGAAATAAAATAGTAGAGAGGTGGTTTTTTTGGTTCCAAATCAGCCTTGAGTACTTGAGTAATTGCTTTAGTACTTAAGCATGATCCACTATCTTAAAGATTTCCGACTCACAGTTGGCAAGACAATAACTGCTAAATTGAAATGGTGTAACAGAGGCTATCTGCCTTCTACTGGCAGGACGATGTTTTAGCCACTTCCCTACGCCAATTCTATGCATTTCAATCTAACATGGAAAGGTAGAGAAAAATGTAGGGACATACACTAGCATCGAAAGCTGACCGAAGTGTGCAGTTAAACAAAAAGACTGAAAGAGAGACAAGATGGAGGGCAGTAGGGCGTGTCCAAAGGCAATCTCTTCTAGGCTATGGTCTATTCAGGGGATAATTAACCCACTGTGCCTGAAGACCATGGTGTAGGTGTCTCTTGCAGGGGTACTCCTAAGGTATCCACGTCTTCCTGGAGGTATTGGCGAACTAAGAAGTGGACATCAGGAATCACGAAAAAGGAAACAAACAAGAGTTCAAAATACATTTCATTATTTTTGTATTATTAGAATAATTATTATCGGAACATTTTGGCAAGGCTCTCAACTAGCAGTCATGAAACGATTTTAACTGGGAATATTAAATCTCTTGAAAAGCATTGAATAAGTTATCAGTAAACGTTTCTTCAATTCAGCTATCATCAGAACCGGCAAACTAAAAGGTCAACAAAACACAAACCACACATAGTTAACCTCTAATAAGCTTTCTAAACAAGATAAAACAAATACAGCTACTGTCTTCATTCTAAATACACAGGAGGAAAGAGGAATTAACATTTTTAATCAGTAATTTTAAGAAACAAATCGCAATTTCAATCCTCAGTAAGAAAAAAATATTATATATACAATTAACTATTGTATTTAAAATTAAATGCTGAGTTTCAGTGTGGATGGTCTTGAGTTGAAATCTCGCTGCTTGGCAGAACTAACAAATACACTTTTATTTAATCTGTTAGCAGCTGGAGATGGATTATTCTGATCTGGAACCCCGGGGCTCACCCAGTCTCTATAAAGTGGTCACCCAAAGTAAGGGGAAAATCTGGCGGTTGAGCGTGATCAAGGACCAATCATCTTCCAGCACAAACGTTGTCCATGAAACAGAACAGCCACTACAGCGTACCTACCTAATCCAAGACCCTTCATAGGTTGTAGTGGTACAGGTTTTTCTTTAAAATAAAGATAGTAAAATCCTTTAAGTGCTTTTAAGTTACTTGTAAATAAGATTAAATTACAATAATATATATCTACGCCCATTCATAGAAATTAATGAACACAAAGTTATGGATTTGTCGCCAAGGAGACTTAATGATTAAATTATTAAAATAATTTGATCCTGTTAGAGTTGACCTAATTGCATGGAAGTAGTTTATTTAGCGGTACGACAGACGGAAACCGTGAATTACAGAAATAATAGTAGACTCTTTGAGGACAACACGGTTTGTCGCCGTCTCCAAGTTACGGTATCAGCTTGTGGAACTGATGGGTGGTTAGGTTGTTCTAGAAGGAACATAGCAATGGGGAACATTTCTCGGCCACTCGTGGAAGAAGGGAACAACGTTTAGTAAGGTTGTCCTATTTAGCATAGATAGCAGAGAAGTAATAGCCAACTCCCAACAGTAGAGATTGCTAACAATAATGTCTGCTAAATTAACTTCTTACCAAATAACAAAAAATAAAACAGCCGGGAAGAAATTTAGTGAATAAATGAAAAAGTACTATAAGAAACAAGGATGAGGAATAGAAATTATCACATGGTTCCTGAATGGTCGCTACAGGATGAAAAAACAAAACAAATATTAGTACCAACTATATTTGCAACTGCGTAGCATCGCACATGGTAAATTTAATATTTAATTTTTATTTAACAAAATCTTCTATGGTCAATTCTTTTTTAATATCAAATAAAAAGTACTGGCTTGTGTTTCTAGTATTCAATTGACCATTGAAGAATTTATTAATCTTATTAGTGATTGGGCTATGGCGACCTGTCTTGTAGTGATCAGCATAATAACCTAAGCCCAAGATCGCGGGTCCTTGGCCCCGAACGTGGTCCTAGGATTTTTTAAAGGGAGCCAAAAAACCCTTGGTTATGCTGTCCTTCGGAAGGGACGTAAACCCGGAGTCCCGAGCCTGTAAAATTTCAGGTACTCGTTAAAGATCCCTATCCTAATTAAATCTGGATAGGCAAAATTTAGGGCCCCCACTGTAGCATCGTCCGATCACTAACAGCGTGATGATTAAGAAGCTCATTTACTTGCTCAGATGGCATTAAATGAGGAAGGAAACAAAAAGGCTCGGTTGCCTTAGAAATTTTGTACTATAACTAATTATTTTCACATTTTCCATCCTGCCAATACCAACCTACCGGTTTTATTGAGTGCTGTAATTATGACAAACGCAATCTATGTATTGGTGCTTTCTTGTAGGCAATTTCGTGAAATAACTATGAGATAACAAATCTAATAATTGCAGTGTTTTGTCCGACGATTCAAAACTTCATGTAATGAAGGATTTCGAATAAGATATTCGAGTCGATATTTTTCTTTTAAATATTTACGTTAATGTACTGGAAAGGTTGAAATATTAATGTTTTTATCGACCGATTAATTATATATATAATAGGTAATAGTAAAATCAATAAATAATAATATTTAATAAAAAATCCAATTACTAATAATATATTTTTATTGAATGGTTTATAGCTTAATTTTTAGCACTTTTGTAGCGTTTCGTTCAAAATCACATCAAAAATCGTGATTTATATAATAAAAATATTATTAGTAAAAAAAATTAACTTTTTTCTCTTCTAGATGGAACACATCTTGTTATATTTCTAATTAAAAAAAAAAGATTCAAACTAGTCTATTTAAAATGGTAATAAAACTTATTACTTTCATTACCAATGATTTATATTTCCTTCTAAACCAGGGCATAAGGTTCCTATTAGAATAAAAACTGTTATTCCAGTTCTCTTATAATTGGTTCTTTCTCCATTACGCTAATAATGATTAATACTGCTTTGAGTAAATTTACTAGAAAGTTCATTTATCATTAATAGTATTTAACCATTTACTCGGTTGTCTTATGATAATTTACCTATTTTTGTTCGGTGCAATCTCATGATTACTAGTAGTACTGCTTTCCGTTCTGATACTTGAACAGAAAATGACAGCTTTCTCGTCTATACTTAAAAGTAACGAATTATTTTATTTATTTTCTGTTATTTCCTGGAGTGTAGTCGATTTATACTTTTTAAATTGGAAACAGTCTATTCGATTGCAATATTAGAAAGCACATTATTCCCAGAAGCAATCGACTTTCTAAAACTACCCGAGTTGTAATGCGATTTTCGTAGATGGATATAGAAACGCCTTTCGAACTTGAGTTCGATTTTATATATATTTATATTATTATATCTATATATACAAAATGCTTTGTCCTGACTGACTGACGGATCAACTCACAGCCAAAACCGCTGATCGTAGACCTGAAACTTGGAGGGTGTGTTCTTTTTATGACGTAGGCAATCCGATTAGAAAAGATTTTCCGAAATTCTACCCCTAAGGGGGTGAAAAACTTTTGTAATAAAAATACGTCATTTTTAAAGCGAACACCATGAAATTTTAGATTTAGCTTCTACATTTAAAATGAAGAATGGCGTGTTTTGTATTATTCGAAAATCAACCCCTAAAAGTGTAAAATAGGAGAAATCTTAACATGTTAAGTTGGAGATGTGAAAATAAATAAGCAGGCTTTACTTTTAAGGATAATTCAAAATCAAGCCCCAGAAGCGTGCTATGAGGGATGAAAGTTTCTATGGGACTTTCGTCATTTTTAAAGCGAGTACCATGCAATTTTAGATTTCATTTCTACATTTAAAACAAAGAATTAGGTTTTTTTATTTTTTTGGAAAATCAACCCTTAAAAGTTTAAAATAGGGGATGAAATAATAATAATAAATGATGAAAGTTTACGTCACTTTCAGCGCGAGTGACATAAAATTTTAGATTTACCTCCATTTTTCGTTTTAAAAACGTGTTTTTTGTTTATGAATTGCTAATACTAGGGGATCAAGTTGATATTTTCACTATTGAAAGTACATCTATCTGTACATATGAACAAGTTTGTCCTGACTGACAGACCATAGCAGAGTCAAAACGGCATGAGCTATGTTCTACAATTTAATATGCCATTTAATATTTAATAGGACGTTTTATTAAACTCGATCAACAAAGGGATAAGAATTGGTAGGCTGGCTGAATCCACAAATGCTTTAAGCCATTGTGAATAATATGGAGTACAATTTTTACTTAAAAGATGGAGTAGGTAGTTAGTCGGCTCAATCTCCGTTTAAACTCAACAGTTTTTATTCAAAATCAACGCGGACGAAGTCACATTATATTATATAGGCTATTGCAACTTAGGACTCATTTCGGGAATTAATATAGTATTCATTTCTATTTAAGAATTACATTGTTTTGAGCTACTAAACTACGTCTTTGGTATTATTATTGATACAAAAGAAGAGTGTTCTACGAAAGCATTTTACCATTAATATTGATATTGAAAAGTTAGGTGTTTATAAATATAAAGTATATATATATATATATATATATAAAATGTATATACACTTTTAAAATTTTATATTATTGCAAAACTTCAGCTGTTTATTTCATTTTATATAATTTAGTTGATAGATTGGAAAAAAATCTTGATTTCATTAAAAACGGTTAGAAATCTTTTCAAAAGCTTTTAGATTTTTTTTTTTTGTATGAACCAAAAAGGAGAACGTACAACTAGAATTGTAAGCAAATAGAAATCTCTAATACACAATTTCATATACTTATGACTAACCGTGCTTAAGTTACGCAAACATGAATGGCGTACAGTAGAAAAATTATTATCAGAGAAGGTCAAAATAAATATTTCTCTTGATATCTGAATACTAACATTTTTTGTAATAACGGTATTTCTTTTACCGCATTGTTTTTTTATTGAAATTACTTTTTTATCTATTTCTCTTTCTTTATCTCAACATTCATACTTATCACATACTGATAATCTTCAAATATGACAATTATGCCCTGAGAAAAGGAACTTTGTTTGGCTATTAACATGTTTTATATGGCAGATATTAGATAAAAGATTAAATAACAGTTGCAGACTATTCTTTTTGGGGTAATATATTATTGGTGACTAACCACTCACGGTAGTTTATTAATGAGCATTTTAAAACTTATTAACAATGTTGAAATTCTAGTTTGACGATATAAGGCGCTAGGCAAGACCGTTTTTACTTGGGAGCCGTGCTCGGTTTAGCGTTTGCTCTAAGTGAAAGGGTCACAAATTTAAAGCCAGTAGTCTTTTCAATGTGAGATTTATACTTAATAAAATGATTTTTTTTTTGTTTTAATTAATTGAGATAAATCCATAAAAGAAAAAATATTGGACATTGAATTCAGGTGGTATTTTCTTCCAATTTTTATTTGAAATTTGTTTTTAAATTTATTTCATATATTTAGAGACTTTTTATTAGCTATTTAGCTGTAGGTAGTACTCACGTTAGGTCAAAAAGTGCTTACTTTTTATTGAACTTTTAATACTTATATTAATTTATATATTAATCAGTATTAATAATATATATATTAATAATACTAAAAGAAATACTTGTTCATCTACAATTCATGAAAGATTTAGTACTCACTAGATACTTCATTGTTTCCAAGTCAATGACCGAGAGGTGATTTGGGTGAGATCATCTTAACCTCCTGGTTTTTCTCTAATTGAAGTGGGGGCACTTTATAGATGCTATGTTATCCCCAAATTGATCTCAAAATCCAGCCGTCTTATCCAGCCTCTGTAAAGTGTGTATCCTTAATTGGGAGAAAGACCTGACGGTTGAGCGTGATCTAAGACATATCTCCTCCTTGTACAATCGTTGTCCAAGAAACAATACAAGCCACCTTGTACGGAATCCACGACTCCATGGGTTGTAGCGGTACAAGTTTTTTTTTTATATAGTCATCAACCGGTCTCGAATTTGTGGCCTATATGTTTGCAACTCAGCTAGAAATACTAATTTCCAAAACATCTTAATGATCAAAGATATGTTTTACTTTCGATACTTTTTTTTTTATAATTTATTTATTGATATTTACAATTGTATTAAAAAATACATCCAGTAAATAGGCTATGTAATACATAATGACATGAATTAATGGCAAGTAGAGAAACTACCCACTGGTAGTACTCAAATCACTAGTTCAACTAAGAAGGTCACGTAGTCATCTTCTTTTCAGACGCCTCGGAGGATTATCGGGAATCGAAGAGGAGGCTAGGTTTGAAACTAGAGGGTTTGTTATGAAAGGATAGATACCGGGTTCAGGCCGAATCAGCTACAAATGGGACATTAAGGTCGTTATGGATGACTTTATTCTTAACAAAATAAGGAGCGTTGAGGATTTTACGAAGGATTTTGGATTGTAGGGATTGAATACGAGAGGAATTCAATGGCTTAGTGGAGCCCCAAAGCACTACTCCGTAAGTCCAAATAGGTCGTATGATGCTCATATAGATGAGTCTTTTGTAGTTAATTGGGAGGTTAGAGCGTTTTGTCTTTTCAGTCTAGTATGAGGATTCCAGGTTAATCATTTGTCGAGGTGCAACCCTAAGTATCGGATCTGTTCTACAGGCACCAGTGGGATATTATTAAAGGATACTGAAGGGCAGGAAGTCATTGGTTTACGACGTAAGGTAAAAGTGATTTGATGGGATTTTTGAGAATTTATTTTAATTCTCCAGTTTTGACACCATTCTTCAAGATCAGTGATATGGGATTGGAGGCTTTGGGATGCAATAACTGGATTGGTGTTGACTGATAATACATATGTATCATCAGCATACGTTGTAAGGATAGTGTTAGGATGAGTTGGGATGTCAGCGGTATAAACTATATAAAGGATTGGGCCAAGGATACTACCTTGAGGAACTTTCGATTTGAATATGTTATTGGTAATTATAGTATGTAATTTTGTGGATTAAACTACTCACTCATGGATTATTTTTATTTTTACGCATATCATATAATTAATCAACCAAATACCTTGATTGTTATTATATTAAATAGTAATTGTAGTAAATGTGGCGCTGGCCCCGGAGAATGCAATATAGCGGTCTTGTCCAGAGTCTGCTCCAGTTGGTCACTCGTCCATGTCCAGTCTATTTGCAACCGGAGCCTCCAGTTTTTGCAGGAGTCTTTCACCTCATGGAGATTGTAGGTTTTCTAATCTGGCTTTTGGTTATAAGTTTTAATTTACCGGCCCAACTAGGATGTAAAAAATATGACTCTTATTACCTTCTTATCTTATTACTGTTTGAAAATCTTAATTGCCACTTCTGAATTAGAGAAGGTAGAAAGATGGATTGACTTGAAAACGTATCACTTCCCCAAAAGAGCAATGCCCTAACTCAAAAAACATAAGTTTTCAATAGAGGTATTTAAATATTCAACGTGAGTTCAAAAATAAAAATTTGGGTATTGGTGAAGCAAAGCATTTCTATTGTAATGATGCTATTGAAATTATTTTATTAACCATTAAACAATTTTTAAAAGCTTGAAATATTTTTTATTTTAACCTGTGTCATTATAAAAGTTCAAACATAATACGATTCAAAATATTACTTTATTAAAAAAAGATAAACATCTTGGAAATGGAATATAAGATATGCCGTTCATGAATAATAAAAAAAAAAATCAACCAATAGTATTGCTACTGAGGGCTTGACTCAAAAATGTCAATTTTTATGTCATGTTGATTTGAATACATAGAGGTCTGGTAAAACGTTCCTAGAATGTTTTATTTTTATTTTTTAAACATATAATGCTTCGATCTGGGAGTATTGCCATCATTTCAAGTCCACAATATCGTATATATTCCAACATTGAAGGTATTCTAGTTGTGCGTTTAGTCAGTGTAAAAGCGTTTATATTAGATAGTTTCATCGCCAAATCTAATATAATCTATAATATACAACCCCCTCACCCACCCCAACATGTTCCACGTCAAACAGAAAGATGGAGAACCGACAGACGCGTGCCCGCAAGTGTCAATTTTTAATCTGATCAGAGTACTGCCTTTTCCTCATTTGTTAACGAGCGTTATTTTATGAAAAATATAATTTTATTGATGAACAATCCTTAAGAATAGTCGCGTTATCGTTGATTTCCCTTTTCCTTTTTTAATTTCAATGATGATTTTTTTATCTTGGTAAAAGTTATGCAAGGGTGTTATGTAGTTGCTACAATTAACGCAAATTATATTAACATAATCTTGCTCACATAACCTCGTTTTCTGCTTGAATAACGCGCTGATTACTTCTGCTTCATACCATTAACATAGATGAGAAATTTTTTAGACTCGTTATATATTTTCATATTTTATGATAATTTTATAGATGTTATTATAATGTTAGATCCTCCATTGCAGTCTATGTTAGGTTTCGTGTTGTCATTTATGCAAATTTATATATAAATACATTACCTGGATGGGACAAGGTCTCGAGATAACTCATCATCCCAGATCTTTATGTTCCGTAAATGGCCACCCACCTTTCGGATATGCACCGAGATATCAAAGTTGTCTATGTGTTACATAAATGTTCCAATATGTATCCGGGCTGCAAGGTGGGCGTGCGGTTAGAGAAATATTCCTTCTAGCCCTGGCAATTCCCTCTGCGGTTGAACAAACATATTGCTCAAATGCCGTTGGAAAGTTCAACGCCTTCGGGCCGCTGTAAATATACCAACACCATCACTGTCTTTTTGATATATATATGTGATTGGTTATTTAGCACCGATCCGGAAGGACAGGTATGTGGAACAGAAAGTCAGGTTGGATTCGTGGAGGGTGTTGTATTAAATTGGAACCAGGAAGTGCGGATAGAACGAGTAAGGCAGGGTTTAGATCTTTAGGGTTTTCGCTAGTCCTCCCTGTCCAGTGCCGCGGCCTTCCAGTTCAGGATGTCGAGTAGGCTCCTGGAGTCCTCACTCCATCCTGCCATCGCAGCTTGGGTCGCCCTTCTCTTCTTCTGCTCCGAATCTTTTCTTCTATTACAGTTCTGGGCCCTTCAACACGTGCCATTCTGTCCACATGGCCAGCGCAATCTACCAGCCTTACTACAATTGAATAGACTTGCCAGCTCCGCATTGGTACATCTAAATGCTTCCCCATCTCTAATAGGTCCATAAATTCGCCGTAAAATCTTCCTTTCAAATGCCTGAAGCAGTTTTT
The DNA here is from genome assembly GCA_964056705.1 of Troilus luridus. Lineage (NCBI taxonomy): Eukaryota > Metazoa > Arthropoda > Insecta > Hemiptera > Pentatomidae > Troilus > Troilus luridus. The sequence goes on along the minus strand of OZ057415.1, from coordinate 57,051,027 downwards.
CATCTGATTTTTTTATGGCCCAGGCGTCTGACCCATATAGAAGGACAGACCGAATAAACGTTTTATATAGAATCATCTTTGTATTCCAGGACAAGAACTTGCTTTTTAAATGTCGATTTATACCAAAGAAGCATTTGTTTACCTGAGCCACGCTAAACTAACACTAATAATAAAATTAAATATTATTTTATTTCATGAAAATTTATTTATTTACATTTTATAAAGAAATTATATTATTTTAATTAATAATTTTAGAGATATGATATATTCAAATATTTTATACATTTTTTAGGACTTGAGTTGACAGTTGACATTGTTTTTGTTTACACTCAATATAGCTATTTTATTATTTTAATAAAATAATAAATAATAAATTTAGTTCTCTATTTATATTTTAATTATCCGCATTATAATTATACATATATATAACTAAATAAAAACTTAGGGAAATAATAATGTTTTACGTCAGTTATAAGTTTAAGCTGCACAAGAGACATTGAGGAATAACACGTTACTTTAAAAAAAAAAATAATTTATTGAAATTTCCCCCTGAATTATAAAAATAAAAACCTGAATATTATAAGGATCAATGATATTTAATGGCATGACGTTAAAGCAAGCACAGAAACTACGTGATATTAGTACTCAAATGGTAGATCTAAGTCAGAAGGCCACGAGGCCATCTTCTTTCATACGCCTCGGATGATTTTTGGAAATCAAAGCGGAAGCTGGGTTTGAGGAAAATACAAATAATCGATTGTTTTTTTCTTTTAAAAGATAGCTTTGAATTAATTTAATATTTTTTAATAACAAATTTAACTTTGCAGTACATGATTGTCATATATTATTTAATTATGTAGTATTATCTTGTAGGTCTATACCAAAAATTCCCTCTGTATTTTGGCCTAATAACAACTTTTATGCAAGTTGGCTTAACTGTTCGTTAGCAAACAGGATCGGGAAGTGTTATTAATCGAAAGTAGTTCAGGATCGATTATCGCCTCTGGCCATTCCCGAAGATTCGTTCACCCCTGACCTGATTCGCTCATCCTGAGCAGCTTAATAAATCGTTCCTGCGAAAAGAACTAACTTCTCACCGTCACACCTCTAATTTCAGGGAAGGAAGTGGAGTAATAGATTTATGTTGTTACTGTAGAGAGGTTTAGAGAGGGATCTTGAAATGACGTATATACTTGATTTTTTTTAGTTTTATAATAGGAACTACTTTGAAATTTATCAAAAAGTACAAACAGTGCCACTGAATAAATATAAATAAATAAATATTCTATACAAACTCACTATTCGCATAATTTAATGTTAATTCTTTCTTAGATTCATTTTGATTCATTAATTTTAAGCTACAGTGCTCTGATGATATGATCATAAACATGGCTTGTAAGATGACCACAAAAACTGGGAGGTCCATTTTTAATACTTACTTATCATATTTTATTAGGTTGATTTTCGAAAAATTGCAAAAAAAATACAAAGTACTTTTATAGCCAAACATTAAACTAGCGGTAGATTATGTTAATATGTGTCTAAGTTCTTTTCACCCTCGGCAACAATTTCATCAATTCGAAACTGACGTGTTCATGTTATCTCACTTTGAAAAGTTTTTAAGTGATCTTACCGTATTAAAAAAAAAAAATGAGCATGAAAATTTAATGTGCTGATATTTTTTTCGGTATCTACTAAAATATTTGAATTTGTTCCTCATTACTTAAAAATAAAAAAACAAAACAAGATTTTGCGCACATTTAGAGGTAACTCAATGTGCTGAGCGGTGAGTTTCTTTTCTGAGGGTCCCAAATTCAAATCCGAATTCGGTAGCGGTAGATAAATTATTTAATTTCTTAACTGCCATAGATGGACTCTGTGGGATCTGCAGATTTCCTGGGGCTCACCCAGTCTCTATGAAGTCGGCCAAATCACCTCTCTGCACATTTGCTGTCTTAGAAACAGTTTAATCTCTGCCATAAAATTAAACGAATGAAATGAAATGTTATACTGATATGTGGGATATCTGATAGTCTGGGGGTGCAGTCAAAAAAGCACTAAATAAGACAAACTTATTTACTATAAGTGGCGACGTTTCGACGTTATACTGATAAAGGTTTTTTATTATTTTATTTAACATGCTTTTATTTTAATTTTTATAGTTGGCTGAATAATGATAGACCACACCCACTTATATTACGTAAAATATGTCAAATATAGTCTTTTTAAAAATCAATAAACTTGTTACATTACTAAAATGGGTACATATCAACCGCTAGGCATAGTTCTCTTTGTGGGTTAGACAAATGAGATCTAGTAATGACCATGGGTATTATCATTTCAGCCAGAAATATCATTTAATTTTTTTTCCAAATAAAGGTTATGATAATTGTAGAACTTACACTTCTTATTCATTATAAATGCTTAGGTTATTATATTATTAATGTGAAAAATCTGTATTTTAAACTTCCTTATGAAAAAAGTTAGTTTCAAAAGATATCAAACATGTGTTCTCAATGCGTTTTACATCAAGGTGTTCCCTGTAATTTTATCGTTATGTTCTATTGCTTTTAAGTTAAATTAGATTGATATGTAGATATTAACGAATGTAATGATTAATATATATGGAATTAATTATCCTCAAAAACTAATGAATCTATAATTGTTACACTCCTCCACCGTAAGTTTATCAATTTCAAATATCAAAAAAAGTTTTTGTTTTTGTAAATAGAAATAACTCGTTGATTTATAATGTACACACCGTTTACAAATATAGAATATAAGAAATAAAATATTATTTTAAGAAACATTTATAGTGTGGTTTAGAATTTCGGGGGCGTTGGACTTCAGGAATTGAGGAATCCGTGAATTTTGGCACTAAATATCAAGAGGAATGAAACAAAAAAAAAAAGGATACACCCTTGGCAGAAATGAGTCAAGACTTAAATAAGGCATCTCAGCCAAGGAACTAATCGCACTTGCGAAACAGTCTAGGTCCGGGCTGGAAGCCAACAGATAACAGATATTATTTTGATTTAACTGCTACACTCTGATTCAGAGTCTATTCCAACAGTCTTGTTTATTTCTGATATGGGCCATATAATTGGCTTCTTTTGATCCTGCCTGTATTTAATGCTGAGGAGAATGAGGCTAGACTTGTTAATACGTTGCAACGTACGGTGCAAACAAGTAGATTTATCGCGACATCTTTCCTTTTCCTACAAAGAGTTACTAAAATTATTCTGAATAAAAAAAGGCAGATTCAGAGTAAGGACTCTTGGGCCACTATACACTCCGATCTATGAGGGGAAGTGGAGAAATAAATGTATTGCTGTTCCTAAAGAGTGCGTAAACTTGAGAGTGCGTATTTTTTTAAAGCTAAAACTAAGTACTTGATTTTTTGAAGATTATTAAAGATATTGTCATCATACAAACGCAAAGTATCAAAAGTAAAAAATACCATTTTTGTGGAGCGTATAAAAACGGTTTCAAAGTTTCAAAATCAGTGCGTATTGTCAATCCTATGTCATTATAAATCAATTTTGGATCTCATAGATAACTCTTGTAGGTTTTATACTGATTATAAATCCTAAAGCCATCGCTGTAGATCTATAAGGAACAATGCATTTTTTCACATTTTATACTCTGCTTTTGTATCGACGATGTGACTCTTTCGAATTTACCAAGATGCAGAAAACTGACTGTTGAATTAATAATGATATTTTTAAGTAACAAACTATTCTTCGTTTTTTAATCGTATTTGAAACATAGTTCTATGGCTACAAGAATGGTTCACCGAATAATGTGTGTTGTGATCATATTCTTGACTTGAAAGATGACCACAATGCACAAAACTCATGAGTGTCATTTTTGGCTAACTGAGTGTAGTTATGGAGATTCACGAGCAACATAATTACTATTTCATTACAGCCTAACATTAAACTGGTTATGGATTATATTCATATTGAACCTTATCCCACCCTGAACAAATCCATTTCGAGACTTATATAAAGGTTTAAATTACCTTGATTTTAATAGTTTTTAGCTAATCCAACCTTAATTTTTAAGAAAACGTGCTAGTAAATGCAATAAAAGTAAGTGCCAAATGCAATAAAAAGTAACATTGACAGAAATCATGGGAATGAAAAACATTGATGTATAATGAATAAAAGATTGATCATTATTGCTTTAAAAAAATAAATCATTAGTGAATTAAAATAAATGAAGATAATAAGACATGAAAACTACGGTTACATGAAAAGTTATTTCATGTAAAATTATCTCTCATTTAACTATGCGATATTAGAAACACCTAAAATGTGCCTTTCAATTGGAAGCTCCAGTACAATTTTTTTACTATTGCAGTATTTTCTTTTACTATGCATTTCATACTTACATAAGTAAATGAAAATTAAAAAGTACGCCGAAAATAAAAATGAATTAAAACGAATGCTCGTAACAGTTCATTGGATGTGTTGGATGAATGTGCCTAAGACAGAGTGACTTCTTTGTCTGACCTTATACGTATCTGCCCATACGTAAGGTGCCCATAAACTGTTAATCAGCAAGAGGTATTCATATGCAAAGTTCATAGCAGGGATTCAATGGCGCACCTTATACGCGTTGAGTACATGTGTCGCAATGCAGAGCGCACATTTCTTCCTCAGAGTTGCTGCAACGTGATCTCATATTGAAGTTGCTTGATGATTCTATAGCGCATTAGTCAAAGAGGAATTGCTGGTAATTAGTAGGATTTAATGAAAGCAGTTCAGGCTTTTGAAAAGGTCTGTGTACGGTTATGTGTTACATTGAAATAATTACGTCTACCTTAGTTGATGCAGAAAATAATCTGTAAATGCTAAAATACTTTATTTTAAGTATAGTTTCAGTCAACCCCCTTTTATGATATGAAAGTCAAACTATCATTGAGACCTATACGATCAGATTTCTTCACTCAACAAAGAGAAACATTTAATAAAAGAAAAACTAAGATAGGAATGGAGTTTTGAAAGAATATTATAGAATAAATTCCGTTACTTGAATATTGCTTCGTTACATAAAAGAATTATGAAATCATTTTATGATATTAGCACAATGCGGTGATGCAATAATAAAGTCATATAGTAATACATTAGACAATATTGCATATATTATTTAATTGAATTAGTGCATAACTAAAATACAATTAATAATAATTCATAAATTGTCTTGTTTATAGTTTTTAATCAAATCAGAGTTATAGTTAATTAAGAACCTTGTTAAATTACTTACCCAACAAAAAAAGTACACTGTAAACGTCTAGTTTAATATATATTTAGAAATAATACTAGGTAAGATTGACAGGTAAGGGGTTTTTTATCTAATATCCATTGTTCCTTTGTGGGGACTCTTAGATCTGTGGTTCAAGTATAAGTTAGATTTTGTTTAGGATTAGTTTTAATTGTATGATAGATAAGGTACTGATATTGCCTTTATTGCCTTGTAATGTAATGATAGTAATTATAACCGTTGTTTAAGAAACAATAGTCTCTACCACGTACTGAACCTAATAACCTTCGTGGGTTGTAGTGGTACAGTTTTTTTGTTTTTTTTAGTATAATAGAAATAAGGAACAGGGTAGATTGAGCTGAAGGTCCTGGTTTAAATCTAGCTACGTCTGATAAATTATTTAATCAGTTACCAAGGGTTGCTGTGATAAAGCTTTTCACTAATAGAAATGATTGAATTTTAAACATATTTAAAGTAATGTACCAATGAAAAGTATAAATATTTGTAGCCATAAATAAATTAATAGCTAGGGTTTAGGAAAGAAATCATCATTTTTTATGTATGTATTTTTTAAATGAATTGTTTACATAAAACAGGCATATTTTTTAGATATCGCAAACAACGATATGGCAATCATTTAAAAAAAAATCAGTAACTGTTCTTTCTAGCAAACAACTTGGTTTGGTTCACGATAGTGGTTAATTTGCTGCAACATATTTTTATTTTTTTATCCTCAAGAATCTGTTCTTTCACTACCTACATAAGTTTCAACTGCAGGATCACTCAACAACCCTGTAATCAGCATTGGATACAATGGGTGGCAGTGGGTCACAGATCTCTCTATAAGGAGGATAATCATTTGCTGACTCACAATACATCATTGGTCCTTATTTGGTTCGAGTTTGAAAATGGTTGTACCAATTTTGTTGATTCGTCTCGGACCTTCCTCATGAAATTACAGCAAATAGTAATTTCGTACCAATAAATAATTTAGCTTATCGGACGCTTAATCATTTATTAACATTGAAATGCTTTGTATGGACTGCCGACAAGAGTGATAACTTTGGAACCACTGTGTTCTTGCTTTAATTTATAAATTAGTTACAATCAGAATTATTTAAATTTCAAATTTATTAATTTTGATTATTAACATTAGACTGGTTTTCACATATACTGACACTCCTAACAATAATTATGTACATTTTCAAGTAGTTAAATTAATAATAAAAATTGGTGATGAGCTGCAGAAGCTCATTACAAAATGTCAATAATTTAATCGAAATAGTAATTAGTATATACATTATTTTACCTTACAATTGGATTTACACAGATGTTTCTGAACTTTATTTTTATTTTTGTCATAATTATCATTGTAAAGTTCAACAATACATAGATCATTTGTATTTCAATCATTACATAAAACAAGAACTTTAACTGAGGCGAAAAGCATTTTAGGGGAAACGAAAATTACAAAATTCAACTTGATGTTTTAATGAATTATTAGTATCAATTGCACAAATATTAAACGAATTTTAAGTTAAATATAATTATTTTTTATCAACGGAATTCTAACCTATAAACTAAATTTGATTAAAACAAATCGCTAGATGCCGCTAGATGTCGCCAGTCTCGTGCAATACGTCACGAGCATGTCGAGTAACGCGAAGTTTTTCCCCTACCTAAAGTTGCTAAAAGCAGCTAAATTTCATTAACAAATGAACGAAATTTATTAAAATTAATTTGTTAATAAATAAAGTTATTAATATTATTGTAGTGAAAAAGAAAAAAAAAGTATCCTTTTGTAATGACTTTCTAAACTGGCCTTGGAGCTTTCTTTACTCCTCTTGAATATTTTAAGTGCCGCCACAGATAATGTCACGAACATCTCTAACTATTGGATGTTTTTATTTATATTGAATTATTGGTTACATTAAAGAACTCCTCATTTTATTTTTTTATATTTAATTGTAAGCCCATTCATTCGTGTTTGATAATTGGGTATCAGTTCCGTAGGTTGTCGCTTCGAGCGTAGTCACAACATGTTTTAATTTGTCATTCCTTTCCTTTTTAATATTCTGGAAATAAAAAATTCTTCTTAAGAATCCTTGCTATTCCTGGCTGTAAATAGATTAAAGAATCTACTTACACTTACTGTTTTGGCTATGTCATCAAACATACTTCAAAATGTTCGTTGAAACGTTCTTGATGAAATTATTACCGAAATATACACATTTCCCATAGTTAATCTTTTTTTTTATACTAAAACTCACGATTAGTTTAATTTTCGAGAATATTAAGGAATAATATGAGGACACACTAAGCGACAACCTGCGGGATAGATAATTGAAAAATAAAATTTACTGGAAATTTATTTTTAAATATTTATCACAGAACTATCAAACGAAATAGTTGGCTTTAATTAGTTATCCTTAGAGTTAGAATTATTATCTAAAAAAAAACCTGTACCACTGCACCCCGGGTCTGGGGTTCAGTACATGGTAGAGACTGTACTGTTTCATGGAAAACGGTTCTGCAAGGAGGTGACTTGTCCTAAATCACGCTCAATTGCCAGATTTCCCGCCCTTTTTTTTGGGTGCCTTATGTTTATAATATTTTATACAGACTGGGTGAGCCCCAAGAGGGTCCTAGATCCTATCTGACCCATCTGCAGCTGCAATCAGACTAAATAAAGCTCTTGCCCGCAGCGGGATTTGAACCAGGATTTCCGGCATGGTAACTCAGTGCTCTACCATTGAGCCACTCCGCTCCTAATCATTAAATAGGTAGTATTAATCATTTTGTGGTATGGAGTACAATATTTCTTATATATTTTATATTAGCAAGGTTAGTAAATAAAACGCATAATCATTTTTTGAAATCGACAATACATCACTATGTCTGCATGAGATTTGTTCCAAATATCCCTGAATGAGATCTTTTCGCTATCTGTGTCCTTCTGGGATATCAATACTCTTAATTAGAATGACTTAACATGGACGCTAACCTTAGATACATTTATTTCCGTACCCGAACCTTGTAAATACCACGACTCCGCCACTTCCTCTTCTTCGAGGCTCGAAACCTGAAATATTACCCTTCGATGATCCGTGCTTCATTTAACCCCTCGGGATATTCCCGAATTCCTTGTGGGTTCGGGATCAAATTCGTGAAGGAAGGAAAACATAAATCTCCCAGCCTTCGCTGTAAAACTTCTGACATTTGACTCCGTTATATCTATCTTGAATGAGAATGATTCTAACGTTCCGTTGTATTTATTTGATTTTTGTTTTGTATACTCCAATATAATAAATATTCTGTCTGTTTGTCTCTAGCTGATGTTGAATAACTAATTTGTTATAAACTAGGAATTTTTTGTTTTGGAACTTAATAACAAAATTAACAAAAGGAATTCGTACCCATGACCATAAAATATCATTTTTATTGGATAAAAAACAATTTGCCACATTAATAGCAATAAGTATTAGTGATCTATGAACACTCAAACTATATACATTAGGATATTCAGCTTCATAAACCTAACTCTCCAAAAACTTTATCGAAGAAAATGATTGCTCTATAGCATTCGTTATCAACAAAAAATAAGATAAAATTAATTAATAATAATCACCTCCCAGCACAAGGTTGACAGATAAAGCCAAATTCGAGGAACTATTTTTGGGCTCAACTAAACTCAAACTAAACTCAACCCACTAAACAACTAAACTCAACCCACTAAACAACTAACTCAAACTCAACCCACTAAACAACTAAACTCAACCCATTTATTATTATTGTTTTGGAATTTTTTGTTAATTTTGTGCCTTTTGTTAACTGTTTTCTACTCAATTAATAGTATCCTTTTTTTTTTTAGTTTAGTTGAGCCCAAAATTAGTTCCTCGAATTTGGCTTTATCTGTCAACCTTGTGCTGGGAGGTGATTATTATTAATTAATTTTATCTTATTTTTTGTTGATAACGAATGCTATAGAGTAATCATTTTCTTCGATAAAGTTTTTGGAGAGTTAGGTTTATGAAGCTGAATATCCTAATGTATATAGTTTGAGTGTTCATAGATCACTAATACTTATTGCTATTAATGTGGCAAATTGTTTTTTATCCAATAAAAATGATATTTTATGGTCATGGGTACGAATTCCGTTAGCTGGCTCACTTTTATTTTAACTGTTAGCGGTCTGAGATGGATCCAATGCCATCTAGGAAGGAAAGATCTGGCGAAATGGGGAAAATCTGGCGGTTGAGCTTAATTTTGGACAAATCAACTCCATGCTCAACCGGTGTCCAAGAAACACTACAGGCTCTCATATACTGATTCGCAGACCCTTCAAGGGTTGTAATGGTGCATATATAAGTTTGAAACTCATAGATGAAGTGCTACAATATAATTTTTCCTTGATCGCTAGCAATCTTCAAATGATATCTTTACCACAGGGTTTAGTGCTTATTAAATTTCGTTCTGCCTTTTGTTAACTGTTTTCTACTCAATTAATAGTATCCATTTTTTTTTTAGTTTAGTTTAGCCCAAAAATAGTTCCTCGAATTTGGCTTTATCTGTCAACCTTGATGAAATGTGCCTGACTTTGATTGTAAATAAGCTGGATATAAAAGAAATTATTATTGCCCATTCGAAGGATGGGCATGTTTCATGATGACGGACGTTGAAGTCCTTCTGTTTTATTATTTAAGATGCAATGTCTACAAATTTCAGTTAGATCCTAGATATCGTCATTAAACTGCAGAGGGATCCTCGACTTCTTGTTTTATTTTCATTAACAGCGGTCATTAAAAAACATACGCGTTCTCGAACTGCATACCCTTTGCAGCTGAATTATTCACATGGGCCTTGGGATTCCTCAGATCCTTGTAGACTGCTACATATTTGTGCTCCCACGGTCTCTTGTAGATCGGTTATACGTAACAATCTCTCCCATCTTTAATGTCCATCGGTTTGACATCCAAGGTCCGCTAACTACTATAAAATGGTCTTTCTTCGTTATTAATCCCCTTGGCAGCCGACCAAGATGCTATCCTAAGATGTAGAGATGTAATTATCGGATTGGTCGGTATGTAAACAGGAAGTGATGCTGGTAAAGGAAACCAGGTAAATAAATACATATATTGTAACTTAACGTACGTCCTCAAACGGCGAGAGCCAGGAATTTACCGCCTCTTGTTTGGCCTCAGCGGCATTTCTCTAATTTAGTGAGGCCTAAGGTTCATATATTTGCCAAGACATTTTGTGCTCTAGATTTTATTTATCTCTGTAATTAGTGAAAGTTTATTTTCATATTATTATCAAATGTTGCCGCCTGATTTAGTACAATGAAATGGATTACAGTTTCTATTTTGAACTTTTGTTTGAATTTTTGCCGAGGTCGAACCTTATTTCAGTTTTATTGCATTTCCTTGTTCACTGTTTTGTATAAAGAAACGAGTATATACATAATGGAATATATATAAACTAATATATAACGTGTTGTAAACAGGATAATCAAACAAAAAAAGGATGTTTATATATTTAAATTATTTATGGAGAACTTTAATAGGTTATCAGGAAACATAAATACATAAAATAATAATTAAAAGTATTATTATTATTCTTTAATTTTACGTTTGCTCCTGCGCATTTCCGCATCTAGCTAATTTGATTTCATTGTTTCTTTTTTCACCCTCGATTTATAGGAATATTAAGTTTTTGTAATGATCAATAGTTCGTGAGCAAGTCTCTGGGCCGGTGTCTTAGTAATATTTTTTATTAGATGAGTGGAATAGAATGTTGTGTGTTTGTTATGAATATATGATTTTCCAGTGGGAATTACCATACCCAACGACATGAATGTACCCACTGTAAAACCGTAAATTCACAGCAAATACACATTATTCCAATCATTAACACAAAATCACCCAAATCCACCTGTTATTTCTCTTTCCTATTCCCTGTTACCCGGACTTGCAAGGAAAAGATTAAAAAATACAATGACCTAGAGATCTGCCTAGGAACTATTGATAATTTTAAAAACTTCATACTCCTGTAAATCAAGAAGAATAAACGAACACTGTGATCAAGTTTGCTGGACGCGAAACTGCCCAGGGGCTAATGTAAAATAAAAGAGTAATAATAATTATTCTATGTATTTATGTTTGTTCTTACAATTAACGATTACATATATATATATATGGGGATCATTGCCACATCTCATAAGTGAGATGCATTTTCTTACATAACCCTTTTGTTAGCACGGTGTGCATCTCGCTTGAATATCGATTAGCCAGTTCGCTTTGCATGAAATGAGCGTGTTAAACATCTGTTTGAATTAACACTGGTTACGTGATGGCTTTACAAGAGCAAGGAAGTGCCCCGGAATGGTCGCCTAAGAGGCTCCTAGAGGAGAAGAGTCCAGTTGATGGTCAGGCCCATCTGCTCGGTTCAAACAGTTGTTTCCTGATTACGCAATTGAAGGTAGCTGTATGTTGGGAGCTGATAATTGCCTGGTTTTCCGCTCTCCTTCTTTTGTTATCAAGTTACCTACAGTTCACGCACTGGTTGCTTGTACGCACATCCTACCTTAACAGAAAGTAATAAGGATTATTTCTTCATGAAGCTTTGTTCTAATATGGTCAATTAGATTAAATAAATATAAAATTATTTATAGCCTGCATGACTAATAATTACTCATAGTGAAATATTAAGGATTCTTACCTTTGGAGAAAGGCCTTTTGTCTGCAAACTCCAGCATTAGCATTAAAAGAAATATATTAAAATTGTCTAAAATCGCAAAATTAGTGTATTCTGACTTGACTTGGCTACGGAATCACGCTGAACCAAATAATACTGCTTACTGCAGAATATTCTTCTTCATCTACAACATACAAATGATTTTAAAAAATTCTTTTGACTATAACTGTACTTTTTCGTTTGAATCTTCAGCAATAGGCTTCTCCAATATTTTGTGTTTTGCAGTACTACCGGGATGCTTGGTCATAGTTCAAGTTGCAGTCAGTCAACTATAGTTTATTGATTATTATCTTCTAAAATCAATGGGTATGGATATACATACTTTGATATCTATATCTAGCATTTGTTATAATAGTCTGTTAGGTATATTCTATCAATTGTATAATCGCACCTTTTGGAGAGTCTACACAAATATTTCATTCAAATTGACTTTGGTTCAAAGTCTATTTGAAGATTTATTTTAAAAAAAATCATAGAAATCGTTTCTATCATTGCGAGCAATGTCTAAAATGTTTTATTGAGGTTATAATTGAAATTTTATTAATGCGAATTAATTTTAACCTTTCGAACAACGAAGATTGTTTGTAACCTAATTAGGACGGAAACAACCGACAAAAAATGAAATATTACATAGTACATATTATAATAGTTTATGGGATGACTTAATATTTGTATATTGGGGGAAATTTATCTTAAAATAAATTCATATAATCAAATACAAACTAATGTGGGATATAGATAGGGATAGTCTGGGGGTGCAGTCAAAAAAACACTAAATAAGACAAACTTATTTATTATAAGTCCCGACGTTTCGACCTACGTTGTAGGCCATCTTCAGGGCTATGAGAGAAAATCAAACAGAACAAAAATCACTTTAAAAAACATTGCAATACCCAGAAAGAATATAATAACATAAAAATTGAAAAGTAATGAAATTAGTGATGAATTTAATATTAAGGGTATATATGAATAAAATATTACAAGATTTTAAGAGTACAAAAAGTTAATGGCAAGTAAAGATAGAAAAAAGGGGGTTGGACTATAAGATACGAAATGAACGTAAAACTCAGGTAATTTCTTGAAGAAGTAACATCTATCTAGTTGTGGTGGTCGGGATGTGGTAGAGAGAGTATGATGCCCATACTGGTTCTTAATTCGGCTACTCCGGCGTTAAGATATAGAAGAGAAGTTCTGTTTTTGGCCTCGTTTGTTAAGATTCATGATTGAGAGGAAAATTGTTGACTGAAAGATCTAATGTGGGGTATAGATAGTCTTGGGGTGCAATCAAAAAATACAACCTAAAATATATCTACCGGTAGGTGCTAAAGAAATCATGAGAAAAAAATTATAATTTATTGTAATATTGATGTTTATTATTATTACTACACCTATAATTATCACTTAATATTCAAAGACTAGCATTGGGCATGTTGGAATGTAGTCTCAGATTTGATCGAAACCAATTTACTCCGTGACTTGACTATACTATAATTAGTACTAATGACTATATATATATTTCTATATATCCGTGTTATCATGAATTCTTCGAGTTAAGTAGTTTCGTTTTAAGTTTATTCACGATACAGCTCTACTTCGAGATCAGTTTGTCCCGGTATGGATAATCCGCGGTAATTCCCATCATTAATTACCCATGATAGGTATGGGGCTCAATTCATCGTAAGAATTCTTCTATTTATAAACCGGAGGTTTTCCAAGGAGGCGATTTGTTCAAGACCACGATATACCAAATTAAGTATCTTAGTACCCAAAACTATCGAGGCTGGGTGAACCCTAGGATGGTCTCAAGTGTTGATTCACGGCCGTTAACATCTGCCTTAACCAGTCTCGGACTTTGAGATCAGTTACCCGGTACCATACGTACTTAGCTAAATCTCTCGAGTTTCGCATTAATAATATTGTTTTATGGTGATAATAATGAAAGGTATAAACGGTGCCTTGTACAGTTGTACAATCTTAGAAATGGCAAAGTTGGCATCCAGAAGGTTGTTGCTAGAATATTATAATAGTTCAATATGATTCCAGATTTTTTTTCGTGTGAAATATGCCTGTTTAAAGCGGTTTCCGCGATATGTGGGCGTATAAGCCTCAATGGGCTGTGGGCGGCTGATGGCGAGCAGTCCCCCTGTTAACCTCTTTAACCTCGTGCTCGCCCGGTACCGGGTTCTTTCTCCCCGATCGGGGCAACAACATGGTAGTATGATGGAGAATCCTCTAGGACGGGAGTCGTGCCGAGTCTTCTGGATCAACTTGAATATTGTAGTGAATGTGACATCTTTATTTCGGTCACCTTATTAACCGGGTGTGTTGATATGCTCTTAGTGGTAAGTCAAATTTACTACAGTGCTATAGTAAATAAAAATAATCATGTTTCCGTTTTATCATAGAATTAGTAGTAATTAATCATACTAATTAATTAATTAAGAAAGAGGAGTAAGTTAATACTGGGAGTGGTTTAGTTTTTATGAACGGATGTAGTTACTAATTTCCAATTGAACCTACCATTTTTAGTTGTAAAAACAGATTTTGCCTCTCCTGTGATTATAATTAGACTATATTTTTTTGTCTTTAGTATTGTTTAGTATTGTTCAATCTGAAATATGCTTATGGCACATAGGTGTTTAATTCTATAATATAACTTGGTAAATTCGAATTATTTTAAATAATTAGCGTCATAAACAATAATCAATGACATATATAATGATATTGTAGCCTTTTAAAACTATAATTTACAGAAAAAAAGTCTATAACTAACAATAATTCGGATGAATGTATAATTGACATTATTTATGTGTGGGGTAGGTGTTTAAGTAGAATGTTTTGTTAACTGAATCGAGATCTCGAGTTTGAGACAGGCTATGTAGGATAAACTATTCAGGTAGCCAAGAATTGACTCTAAAGGTTTCGGAGACACTCCTGAGCTCTCTCATCTTCCATAAAGTGGATACTCTCAATCGTGGTAGATTTTAATCTCAGCCAATCTCATTCGACAATAACCATCACAATAGACATCATGGGTTGCAGTATTACAGGGTGTTTTTTAGTTACCTTGGTTTTATTTAAACTTTTGTAGTTGAATTAAGAAATAACACCACTTGTGGGAAATATGTCGAAATACAGTCTTTCAAAGAACGAAAAAAACATGACACATTACTAAAACTGGTATTTCTCAACAAACCGCAGCTAGGCAATGTCTCTCCTTGTGGTTTAGATAAAGACTTTTTAAATTTCTCGGTGTGTGTTTTTATCCTGTATATATCAAAACACCAATTTTAATTACCTCAATCCATATTTATTTTTTTTGGTAATAAATAGGATTATTTATTTAATCTTTTTCTAATTAAAGTCATATAAATTTTTATAAAGTTCTAGAATAGTCATTATTAACAAACTATTCATTTTACTATAATATTATTCTGCTTTCTATGAACCCCCATATTTTTTTTTAATATATAATATTTATACATTTTTTCATGGTTCTCTCATATTTTGTTTTATTTAATCTTTGCAATACGGCAGACGGTATAAGTACCATGCTGTGGTTGCTAATGTGAAAAATAAAATTAAAAAAGAACAGTTGTAAATAATTTAATAAAGAGCATTTTATATCTATTATATCTATCTAATCTTTGCAATACGAATATTACTTATTTTATTTGAATTATATCTTTCTCAGTCTTCGTAATTTTTTCTTTCAAGTTTTTTTTTGATCCACTTAATTAAATTATTTTTCATAATTTTCTTGATTTTCAGAGATTATTAAGTTCATGATTTATTTTTGATAAATGCATAACAATGCGATTGGGGGTCAATGCAGATGCAGAAGTGAGTGCGTTGAACCCTGGGAGGGCGAGGGTGGCTTCCGACCCACATCGAGGACTGGTCCTTTGGTATGTCGGCCTCTTGGATGCATTACATTCTTCTCTCTCTCTCTCTCCCTCCCCCTCCACCCTCTCTCTATCTATGTATCTATCTATCTCTTTCTCTCCCTCACGAAATTTGTGAATTTCGTAATTTGTTTTTACCTCTAGTTAGAACGGGTTAAATTTAATGTTTTTATCTAGAGGTAAATCATCTAATAACATCTGCACCCCCAACTATTTTCTTCCTTACTCTATCTTCCAGTCAACCATCCCTTCGCTTCTCATGGTAAATCATCTAGATCAGTCTTTTAGTATAATGTAAATGGGATATACAAAAATTTGCGGTCATCCAATTTCTAGTAAAAAAGTACCTATCAAATGTAAGGAGGCAAATATTTTTTTATCAAATTGTAGTTACTCAAAACTCGATTGATTTTTAAAACGAGTAAATTAGCAGAAGAGAGAATAGATTATCACGATGCTTTTAGCGCGATACGGAACTTTGGTGCTCTTCGTGTTGATAAAAATAATAAAAAGATGAAAAGATTTTAAAAACTAAATTTAAATTATTCCTATGTTTTAAAATAGTCTATTGGTGTTTGTTTATATATTTTTTAATTATATTACTCAATTAAAAATACATTATTTTTGTTTGTTGTTGGGCAGTCACGGAAATCTTCAATGTATGGCGATAGACATAAGTGCGTTCATAAAATAGAATTGCTGATTTATGGAGATGTGATATATTGTCGATGTGTGATAATTTATTATATGACACTTAGACGTACAGATAAATACTTTTAACTATCTCAAGCTTCATGATTTAGGAATTAGACGCATTTATTTCTTTCTAAATCCTTTGCTGTTCATCCCATTGAGTTAGTTATGAAGGCTGAACTGAGAAAGGGGCAAGAGGTTTAAAAACTATATACTATATTTTATTATCTTTCATAGGTAAATATCTGTTCAATTAATGTTCATTATATTGCAGCTATAGAGCATATTTATGTAGTTTATTTTATACGTTTAAAAATCCATTTTGCTTGTGAACTACTTAATATGTCATTTTATAGCTGTACTACAACATAGCTGTATTTGGGAAAGTAATAAAATATTCCCATGTTTTTATGATAGCTTTGTAACTTACGGAGTGACTTAGCTTTGATTCTTAGCTAGGTCGTGACTTGGACAAGGCCGCTTGGATTCGTGAGGTTACCCCTTGAGATCTCCATCATTACCTCTAGCGCCTGCATACCTCAGGTGTGTACGGTAATACCATTGTCTTCTTTCATTTAAATAGAAAAATGTACTTCAAACAGGTTTTATATTCTCGTATTTATCTCCCTGCACAACAGTTGTCCAAGAAACAGTACAGTGCCCACCACGTACTGTATCCAAAACCCTTCATGGATAATTTTTTATTTGATAAAATAAATAATAATTATACTAAGGTAGTAAATAAATTGTTTTTTATAATTTTTTCTTTCCTGTACCACTAAAATCCGTGACGGGTCTGGGGTTCAGTCCATAGTTGGGCCTCTACTGTTTTTGGACAACGGTTGTACAGGGAGGTGATTTGTCCTAGGTAACGCCTAACCGCCAGATTTTTTCCACTTTTTTTGGTTACCCACTTTATAGAGACTGGATGAGCACCAGGAGAGTCATAGTTCCCATATGATCCATCTCTGACCAGTGATATACTAAATAAAAGTCTGCCATTAAGCGGGGTTTTAACCCATTACCTTCGGATCTGCAGATCCAACATGATTATATTATGATATTATCTACGGATGTTAACAGATTAAATAGTTTATCTGCCACACCCGATCTCTAACCCAAGACCTACAGCTCTAGTCTCTTAGCTACCCCTATCCTATGTTTATGTTAAAAAATAAATAAATAAATAATAAAATTAATAAATTAGATTCACCAATGATGTATTCTATATATTTTGAATAACCTTAAATATCTTCTTTTTTTTTACTTACAGTTTTTTTAATTATCAATTTTCTAACATATTTTATATTAAGCTCAAAAAATTGTTGATTAGTTTACAGTTTTTGAAAAAATGTTTTTTTGGTTACCATGTTCTAAGGGAAGTTCCTATTCAATGTCTAACTTTCTTCTAATATATATTTTTTTGTAGCTTAATATATATTTCTTGGTGTGATATTGACTGGTACAAATGACAGTCTCACATCCTTTGTAGGATCACATCCTCATGTTTTACAATTCGACGTAATATGTATTGGCAGCAATTTCTATCATCATCTGTTTGTTAACCGAGACGATACATACAATATACATTGAATGTATTTATTGGTATTGTAATGGTGGCGTTTAGCTTATGTAAGTCGTCGAACTATTTCTTCTCCTTTCATACAAAACAGTTATTCCATTTTTTATTGTAACATTCTAAACAGATTAGCATACTTTTACCTTAATCTAAGAAAGTGACTGGTAATGACACAGATCTTGGTGAAACGTGGCATAATGCATAATTTAATTTTTTTTATTATAATTTTATTTAGAACGAATTACTAGATGGAAGAAATGTATTTTTTTTTATTCTATTAATTTATTTATGAATATAGGAAAAATCGTTTTTGGAATTAAAAAAGTGTTTGAAATCTTATTTCGTATATTGGATATAAGAAAATGTTTATGATATTAAAACAAAAAATGAGAATAAACATTTTCGTCCATTTTTTATGAATAATAATAGTTTCATTAATTTCCTTGAAAAAAATTCTCTAGCGAGAGTTAATTACTTAATAATATTTCTATAAGCTTTTCATTAATAATTATCATAAAGATTTATTTGTTCTTTGCTTGTTATGTCATTGCAGAAGTTTACCTTAAAAACAAATCTTATATGGATAGGCATGAAAATACATTTACAAATGTATTTCGAGGTTTGTAAACTCATTACCTGTTTTAAAATATATAACACTGCAATCAAATTTGCCCATTTTTTCACAAACAGGTTCTTCATAGGTTGAAAGTACTAAATAGGTAAAAAAAAAAAGGCCTTCCTGTACATTTTTATTACTTTAGGTACCTTTTTATATTGTAGGGTTCAAAACGGAACATGGGGGTTGAGTTCAATAAAGGTTTACAGTTAGGTATGTACCTTTTCCAGATACTATGCCGGCTACTTCAAACAGAACAAATGTTTTTTTTTTTTCTTTTCTTCTTAATCAATGTATTCGGTATACGATTTTTTTGTTTTTAATATATTTAGTTTATAAATAAATTGAAAAAATAAAACAGAAGAATTATGTACAGTTACCAAAAATTAAACAAATTAGCACAATCGATCCTGATAAGCAAAATTGTTATGTTTTTTATACATATTAGTTGTAGCTATAATTAAAACAATTGCTTGATTAAACGAATTGAGATTGGCAAAACAGATAATCCTTAATGATTTGTTTTCGTCTTTTTTTTATTTTATTAAACACCCTGGAATCACTTTATTTTTCATTTTTCTCTGGGCCAAGATCCATTTGAAATATTTTCTTTTTCTTTTTTAATTTTTCATTTAATTCTAGGTTTCCTAGATATAATGTCTCTTGATGTTCTTTGGATGCAAACTATTAAAATTGCGTTAGTACGCGATCTTAAATACCGTAGTCATTGATTGCTAATGAGTTGTGGATCTTTCGACTTTAATGGTTACGACTGTTATTTCCTGAGTTTATTACCACCCACGAAGAATTAAAAAACTGGTATTTATTTCTTATGGTTCGTATTTTGCAAAATGATTTGATAGTTACGCCGTTGTCTTGATGATACCTAAATTGATGAAATGTTGATTCATTTATTATCAATTAATTTAATTCATTATTTGATTATAGTTAATCGATTATATCAGGGGGCTACCTGTGGTCTAGTGGTTAGCGTAACAAACTACTAAGCCCAAGATCGCGGGTTCGTAGCCTGGCAGGTGGCCCTAGGATTTTTTAAAGGTAGTAAAAAAATCCTTAGTTACGCCGTCCTTCGGAAGGAGCGTTAAACGGGGATCCCAAGCCTGTATGATGTCAGGTACTCGTTAAAAATCCCAATCCTCATTAAACCTGGATAGGCAAAAATTTAGAACTCCCACTGTAATATTGTGCGATTAGCCATAGCAGCATAAAGTGACGTTAAATGAACAAACACAGATCGATTATAATTTTATTTATCGTAATATTTTTTAGTAATAATTATTTTCAATAATTAATTTTTGTTCTCATTCGATTGTTTATCTGTTATATTGGGAGAGGTGTAGCTCACTGGAACGCGGTTCAATGCTGGATATGGTAGATAATTTATTTAATAGCCGGAGATTGCACATAAGGGAACTGTAGGCGCATCTGGCTAACTCAGTCTCTTTAAAGTGGATACTCAGAATAGGGGGCAAAACCTGGTGGTTAAGGATGGTTTCGGACGAATCTCCTCCCATTACAACGCTGTTCTAGAAACAGTGGTACAGTATCTCCCAAGTATTGAAACCAAGACTCTTCATGGGTCGTAGGAGTATATTTATTTTGTTTTTATTTCTGTTAATGACATAAAAAAATAATAAATGACATGGTTATTTATAATTTATTAAAAATAGGAATGCAGTACATGGACATTACCTAGTGTTTAACTGTTGGTTCACTAAGTTAGTAAGTTGCGAAATTATATCTTAATTTATGTGGCTTATCTCTCCTCTTAGCATCTTTATAACAACCTTTCGCTCCGAATAGATACTGCATTTTAATAGACCACTATTCGAATATGTAACATCCCATTCATTAAGCAGCCATTGCGTCACGGGTTATAAATACGAGCATAAGAGAGCCCTGCCTATGAGGGGCTGACATAGAGGTATGCAGATGACATAGAGGTCCGGAGTTATGCTAATCGATTTCCATAGAGGTAGATGGATGGCAGCGAACGAGGGTTGCCGAACGACCTTGTTGCTAGCTGTGCCTTTCACCGGGTCACTCCCGCCCCTTGCAACATCCTCTTCCTCTCCTATCTTGCTAATTATTGCCTAATCTACCGGACTCTATTATCCTCGGGGTTCACCTGTCACGAGTACCCTCTGATTCGCGAGTTTTGCCTGTTTGCAGATTGAATTTGTTGTGTAAACGTCAGGAATGCG
This sequence comes from Troilus luridus, assembly GCA_964056705.1. Lineage (NCBI taxonomy): Eukaryota > Metazoa > Arthropoda > Insecta > Hemiptera > Pentatomidae > Troilus > Troilus luridus. Next base: position 57,029,988 of record OZ057415.1, on the reverse strand, counting down.
AACAAGCTAAAGTTGCCACAATGGGCACTTCAATTGCGGATAGCACTTGCGCTGTTCAATCAGCGTTTGGAATTAAGCATTCCAGCCGTTCACCTTTGTCCTTAAACTGAAACCTTCTGTAATCTCTCTCCTGATATTCTTGAAATTTTCCCGTATCTTTCTTTTATCCTTGCTAGTTTTTTCATTTCGTTTAATAACAAGCGAAATCGAAATCACAGAAATTGTGATTTCTTACAAATTAAAAAAATATTATTATTTATTAAAAAAAATTGAACACCAAATACACATTTTGTTTAAATCCGGTATTTCAAAGATCTGAACATAGCACATAACAAGAGACTGGCAGAATCATGAAACACTAAAAGAAGTTTCATGACTCATTTGTTGGGCTCCAAAACTTACTGCTACATTACTGACAGAAGCATTACCCTAGAATTAGGCAAGGAGACTGAAACGCATCTGGAGCCGGGATCTGGCATAGAAAAATCAAATACACTTCAATAGGAGGAGTGTCTCCATCCAAGCTTCCACGTCAATCCCTTAGGGGAGGTTTGCAAAAGAAGATCACAAATACCGTGTGTGCCAACGACATTTGTAGGATGTATGATTTAACTCAATAAATGTTTATTATTATATACCGTTCATTGATGTCATTCGCCAATGATAATCATTGCGCTTTAGATTCAATATCAATAAAAGGGATACAACTCCGCAACCGCCTAGTTGTTTGTGAAACGTCTTGGGCTAAGTTCGCTGTCTCTTTTTAACGAGTCTGCTTGGACTGTTAGTGTGGGATGTACTGCACTTTGTCTCATTCGAAGTGATTTTCTTTTCCTGTGTGTCCTGATGATGCTTGGATTTGCGAAACTTTGACTTGTGTTTTTTTTTCTAGTATTTTATAGACCTGAGGTTTTGGAATTTTTCCTATCGCCTTCTATAATGTTTCATCAGTTCAATACCAATAAATATCAAAGAGACTAACTTTTCTTCTCACGTATTAATGACATTATTCAGTTGATCCTTCCCGGATTTTGCTTTAAGTAACTATTTTATTTTTATTTTTACTTGTATGTACTTTACTAGTTCTGTAATGTATATTTTTTTTTGTCTTTAATGGTAATTTTTATTTTATATTGTGTTTATTAATTTAAAGACGCTATACGTGGTAGATCCGATGCTGATACAATGATTGACACAATTAATGCTGATTAATTACATTACCTCATATCACCTGAAAGAGATTAAACGATTTATTGGAGCTTTTACTTCATTTAAAATCCTAAAGGCCTTAAAATCATTATCTTATAATTGTGCTTCACCTGTTATTAATGACAATCATCTGAGGTCTCTACATGTTATCTTCCTGTTTACTTGCGTAACACGTTTGTTTAATGTGCATCATTTTTCTTCAGTTAATAATACCCTTTCATCTCAATTTTTGTCTTAAGGTAGAGATGCTCCTTGATGACTTGAGTATTATCCATTGAAAGCATTGCCTTAAATCGTCTCAACGAGATAGTTGAAATGATATATTGATGCTTTTAACCGTTTCTTTCTCTAGCCGTTCCTTTCCTAGTAGTTACGACATCTCTTGCCTAGGATTTTTCCAACGCACTTTTTTCCCCATCATTACCCCCTTACAGTTGTCCGGGTCACCGCAGTCAGTCGTACGATAAATCTCCTGTAATTTTTACGATAGGAGTGAAAGGATGTAGACAGAAGGACTCCTTTCCAGTAATGGCGACCCTAATTTAGTACAGTTTCGTGTTTTCTTAGGAAAGGACATTTGTCTAGTTACATAGTGTCAGTTACACAGCCTAGATGTCTTCTAGATTGGAACTAGGATTACTAAGTAGTTTTAGAGTAAGTCGATTTCGTGGGGTTCTGATAATTCGATACCAAGATGTTTGATAACACATCGTGAGATCTTTGGTCAATGGATCGTTGTATTGGGTTGATGATCTGATATATATATATCAGCTCTAAGATTAGGAAGAAGAGGAAGGAGAATAAAGAGTAAACATGAGAATAGGAGAGTAGAGAATTGAGAGGAGATGTAATAGTTAATTCATAAGAAGTAAGAGAGTGGAGACTAAGTTCGATGTAGTCCGAAGTCAATAAGTTATAGAATAGAATAGAAAAGTAACTTCATTCTGAGACTAAGCCCCTTAAGAATAAGAAATATGAACAGAAAAAGAAACATAATGTATAACATAAAGTATATACAAAGTGACAAAAAATTAATAATAACAACAATAATAATTACGAAATAAAAAGTACGAATCCTGACAAGATATTTAGCAATTAAAGAAAAAAGATAAATCAATAAAAGATGTTGAATGCGTGAGCTAGCATGCAATCATTTTCTTTAAATCTACTTATACGTGTTTGTGTATACTATACTTTTTTTTAATTATTCTTTTTAATAATCATTTATATGCTGTCACAGTCAAGGGCACTAAACACCGGAGAAGGAATGGACACAATACATTTTTGTCCAAAAATGAAGACCTGTGTACATTGATACGAAAAACGGTATAACCACTGTTAGAGCTAGATAGAAACTTTCGAGTACAGTAAATTAAAATCGATAAAAATAATTGCCTTTAAACTTTCGATACTTATCCACTTCAACATCGAGTGTTAAGCAACACTGTATTGAGAGGCCGTGTGATCTTTTAACGATAAGTTGAGAAATCTTTTTTTTTCTTCTCACAATTCGTTTGTTGTTCTGAGACGGGGGTTCTCCATTGTTCTTGCACTTCCCGTAAGTCATAAACCAGGCAAGAAATGCGGATATTTCATTAATGTATTCCCTCCAGAGACTTTATATTTTAACTAGTATTAATATTACTAACTTTATTTATAATAGATAAATAAAATAAATATTTTGCAATAACTTACTTATTATGGCATAAGAAGGTAACATACGAACATTTCCGGGCTTAGTTATTTGTGGAGCAAGCTCGCTGTCTCTATTTGACTAGTCTGGTCTGTTTGTGTGAGATATCTGCACTTTGTCTTGTTTGAAGTGATTTCCTTGTTAAAGGTTGTCCTGAGGATGCGGGAATAGGCGAATCGTCAACTGGTGGTTTTTGTTTCGTCAATTTGGAGACTCAAGGCTTTGCTTTTTTGATTTTTCTTATTGGAGCCTATTTAAATTATAATTTCTCTGTTTGAGTTTTTAATCAGTTTTATAAAAACTTTTATAAAAACTGAAAATAAATACGTTCCTATTAGGCTACTATAATAAGGAATTAGTTATTAATGTAAACAGTTGAATTTAGCCAATAATTAATAATTTTATATATATTTACAGACACAAACACACAAATAAATCAAAATCCTCTTTGACAATCATAGATATAATCATCTATGTCCCAATAAGCTGAATCCGTAAAGAATACTGTATCATTTTAAAATATTCCTTTAATTTATTCTCAAATCAAGCGTTATTAAAATTTGACCTTACTATATTTTGACTATAAAGCCGAAATTTAATACCACTCTGTCAAGGCCATTTAAATTCTTTGTTTGTCCCAATTCACCTGATTTTGTGCCGACATGTGATATGGGACCTATTCATTTCCTAACATCTCTGTTCAAAAACATAAACAGTTTTTTTCGGCGAGTCTTCAGGTTTCAACACCATTTATGAAAAAAAATAGTCGGTTTTTTTATAAAGCTCTGTTATTTAAATTTTAAATTCCTATTGACAAGATATATGTTCTATTATTGCTATACAAATTTGATATCCTTATGAGGCCTGGTCCCAGAATAAAATTATTTTTCTATTCCATTTTGTTATGTATATTGTCAAATCTTCTCGATCAAGTTTCGGTTGAATGAAAAAGGACGCTCCCCAAGGACGCCTGGTAAGGGCGTTGGTTCAAGGGCAAGGGACCAAAAATCAGTAGCTGTTACGTAATCCTTTTCTTGATCGCTGATAAGGTTGTTTGTTTTCATCTCATTGGTCCGCTTCGATGCTTGATGCCTTCTCTACATAACTAGCTGACGTCTTATTATGTATTGTAATATACAAACTTATAACTGTATTTAGGATAGTACACATAGTCCTTATTTACATATATAGTCCTTGACTATATGTAAGTATTAATTAAACATCTTTGTAAGCCTATATAGGAATCGGTAAGGGGTGGGTTCATTAATGGTGTACAGACTAAGTATAACTGATTATTATTTTAGCGCCTCAACCATAAATGTGCTAATCCTCTCTTTTTAGGATACTAACCCACCCAAAAAAGGAGAAATTATATTCAACATATCAGCCGAGACTGCGGAGAATAAATAATAGTTTAAATTGAGTTCAAATATTAGGTTACATTGTTAATAAAATAGTGTGAAAAACGATAAAAGAACTACAACAAAAAAACACGGTGCATCCCGTTACTATTAATGTGACTATAATTAAAATACAAATATAATTATTAGAATTTTGTAACTCCGCATCCCTCTCATAAAATCATTCTTGTTCCCTGAACAACCCCATAGGGGTAGTGGGTGAAAAAAGGTATGGGGGTTGATAGTAAGGTACCAGATTTCAAAACTATGAAATAATTGATAATAGAGACCAAAGAACACTTATAAGTGGCTGTGATTTTTTTAATATATTCTGTAATTTCCGCAACGAATGTACAATTGGCCAGTTTCCATCTCTGTTATGATCCGTATTCCGACTTGCCTTGATAAAGCCGTCTGTATTTAGGACCATAAAGGCCATTATTAACTTCTTGGCTCATGAACGTCGTTAGGAGCTACAAATACTGGAGGTAAAAATATGTGTAGGGTGATCTAATCCGAACCTGAGTCGGTATTTCTGCCGGTAGGCGCCGCTCACCATTTGCCAAGCTTCGCTCGTTACAGCAATCCTCACTAGAGGCCAAGTACACTATTTTGTGCCTAGGGAAATATGCCGGCCCCGATTAGCTTGGAAAATAGTTTTTTTTTCCTATTTCTTCTCGCAAAAGTGGGGTAATGGGCATTCGGATATTACACACGGCTGACACAGATTGGCCTAATTACTTCGAGAATGTTTTTGCTTAACGATACGGTTGCCATGGCCGACTCTCGTGTTAGTTCTGGGTTAGTAATTAGTTTTGCCAATTGTTAAATACATCCTTCCGCGGAAACGATTACAGACGTATGGAGTTCTAATTAGATTTCTTTTCAAGCTCCTTCTTATCTTATCTGTGTATCTTTAATGCCGGCTTGTATCGTGTTGAAAATTTGTTATGCCTTGGTAGTTCTTTCAGTTACGTTATTTTCATGAGCTATTTCATATTTGAGATGAATTTACCCCATATATACACGCGAACCTCTTTGTAAGAGTTATACAGCGTAAGAAGACTATATAACCTGCGTTATTATTGAAACCTCACAATACTTAACTTAATAATATTAGTTGACCCTAGGTGTATATAATGAAGAAAATGATCCGAGTGGGGGTCATCTAAATTCTCTTAAATAGGGCGGTTAACAGTTCTTAGGTAAACAGATATATAAACAGTTCTTCCTGTTTAACGCTTTAACTGCTGGGAGTGAAGAGCTTTACGTCTATCACAGCGCTAAGTGGGCCGGCTGCCTGTCTACCGGCCTATGCTACATACTTTTTACCTGCATTCTATCCTTCATAACGCACCTTTACTACTGTCTGTTAACGTATTTCATTGTTATACATTCGGCAGTTTCCTCAGCACTGTTTCTCCATTTCAAAAAATAAATAAAAAATAGTGAAACAAAACTACTACAAAATAAAATTTATAGAAAATAAATTATTGCTAAAGGCAGTTGGACTGAGGGTTGTTTCACAAAGAGAGCAAAAAAAAAGAATGAGATAGGTTACCTGGCCGGAGCAGGTAGCCACCAACAGCCCAACCAAACGGTACATGAATGATATATAAATAAGAATCGACGATACTCGGTTTTAGCAAGTAGATAGAAAAACAGTGCGACGGTATATATCGTCTTTAGCACTGAGGGCGTGTGTGATGCAGGACGGCATATATCGCCCATATCAGTTAAAGGGTTAAGAGATTTGTTTACCTACACCCGGACCATTTTTTTCTCTGTCTTAATAATAGTTTCCGTTGATTTCTCATTCTAAAATGTGTAGTATGCCAACAGATTTGAAGTGGATATCAATTCTGGCGGAGTCCTTAACCTAATTTATTCTTATGTTAATTTTTTGTGTAATTCTTTAAAAGTTTATTTTTATGTAAATAAAAAAATTATATAATAATATTTTAAGTTATTCTTGTATTCGGGACGGCGCACAGTGGAACGAGCGTTAGGGAGGCCTGGACATTCATTAATATCTCCGCTTCTGGTTCTCCTAGAATAAGGCTATTGCTACGGTTTTAAAGCTTTTTGAATGGACTATTTAATTATATGAAAACAGGATCAAACATTTTAGGGGAAACGTGTAAAAATTCTAGATTTGATATTTCGATGTTCGATAATTTATTATCTAACATTTTACCTATATACTACTAGAATGGGTACAATACAGTATTCTATGGAAAGACAGATACATAGGTATTAAATAAAGTAATACAAGGGAAAAAGTAACAAACCAAATAATTTAATTATTAAACAAAATGAAACTAATAATTGATAATTACTTATGTTAGTTAATTCACTAGGTATAATTGATATATCAAAATTATATTAAATGTAGGTGCCTATATAAAATTGTTTTATTTAAATAACGAAATAAAAATTTAAAAAATAAATAAATAAAAATTTAAAAACTTGACGATTTGTTGTAGGGACTATTCCACCTATGTGCACCATTACACATATGTCGTTAAAATACCACACACAAACAAAGTTTCATTGTTAATACTATTATGTTAGATAAGGATTCGGATAAATGAATGTAAACAATCATTGGTAAACAAAAGAAAACTTGCGAAAAGTAGACGCCAATATCAACAGAAATTATTTTAAATTAATTCTCAAGGCCCGGAAAAGAAAAAAATCATTTTCTCGGATAATAGCACCTAGTAGCAGAATCCGACTAATGGAAAAAAAACTTCAAACATTCTAGTTATTTACTGTGAAGGTAGTTTTTGGGCGATTTTGAGCGATATTCGCAATTGATTATTTTAGTTTTATCCCCCAATTTTCACCGAAAAATCCCAGACGTTTGAAATAATCCCAAGTTTTATTTGCCTAAAATATCTTATTATGGATGAGTTTTTTTTCCAGTACGTGCACGATGAATTTAATGCATTACCTCAAACAGTGGATTGCTTTAAAAATATGAGTTTTTAGAAAAATTTATATTCCAATTCAGAATTTTTCATATAAGATTTAATTTCACAATTAATTTATCTATGGATTTTGTTGAGAAGAAGTATAAAGTATAATTTAAGATCAAAATAAAGGACAAATTTAGTTATTGGAGAATTGGTCCAATGTCCAACAAATGCGTGATTCGTTCCACTGTGCGGCGACGAATCCAACAAATCAGAGATGATTAAAATCGGTCCAGCCATTCTCGATTTATAACTGGTGTAACTAAGCCGACCTTTTTTATGCATTTAGATATATTTCATTAATGCGTAAGTGAAAGTAAAAATAATAAATAATATAAAATTGCACAAGATAATATATTGCACTATATCTCAGCAATTGAGCGTCGTAACGTCTGACGACATATATTAAAGTGCAAAGTGTGAAAATGCCTCAGTTGCAATATTTTTAAAGGTATATACGTATAATGTTTATTCCAAAGATAATATTAACAATAATTATTAATGATTTATATTATTATGTAATTAATCAAGTTCTGCATTTTTTTTCCAAAATCATTGGATATTATAAGATATTAATAAACAATGTCTTGTTATGCCTAACATTAAGAATTTTACTTTTCCTGATAGCCTAATCATAATCGTTTTTAAACTTAAGAAATGGAAATATTAGTTAATATTTATATTAATAACTAACATAAATAAAATAAATTTAGAACAACGATCTAAGTTATGGATGAAAATATTTAGTGTGAATTAGAAAATCACTTTAATAAATTTGTTTAAACTTAACATTACCTGGTTGTTTCTTGTCCACATTGTATTATACTTTTTTCGTAAGTCATTTATTTTAAGAGATAAAATATCAAAATCTATGATACCTCATAAAAAAAAATTTGTTATTTTTCAATCAAAATATTATAGTTTTATTTTGTATAATATGACATTAAAAATAATGGTAATTGCACTTCAATTTATGAATGTAAAAAACAAAAAAAGAACGGATATTGTTAAAAATTGTAGCTCAACAACAATTTATTCGCATTCTAATAAAAAGCTTTGAATTATTAATATCACTTGGAACTGTTGTCATTTAACTTATATAACATACACTTTTTTTTATTTTATTAAATAACTTGTCATTTCGGAGTTTTCGTACAGAGTTTATTTGAGATTTGTCTTTTTTGTGTGGAGTGAGTGATAAATATTCTGAGTTTTATTCATATTTTATGTGTTTTTAGTTCTGTTTATCACTTTAGAGTTCATTTGTATTTTTTATTTTTTTTATTTTTCCTTAAATATAATGTTAAAATCATTTTGTGACTGCTTTAGTGAATTAAGGAGAAAAGATAGGAATTCTCTATGGTGGTATTCGTTGCCAATTCATAAGACGCCAGTCATTCTCAATCGATGAAGTATACAGTCGTCTAGTATTTGAAACTCTGCCTAGTATTTGACATTGAAATAATACTCTTATTTTATCTTTGACAGGGTATTAGTGTCGTGTCATGTCTAATGATCGGAATTTTTTTGTGTCTACTTGCCTGATACTATAATTAAAAAGTTGAGATTTTTTTTTTCGAGCTTTACTACAAGTTTCTTATTGATTTTTGTCGTTATGCAACGGTAGTATCCGTGGAATTTTTAGTGAGAAACATCTGCTTTGATGTGACTGTATTTGATATAAAAAACTTCTTCCTCTAAAAAAAAAACCTAAGATATAAAACGATACGACTTACCTTACTACGAAAAATTCCTGTATACCAAAATTACAACTGTAGAAACTGTTGTTTTCTCTAATTCCTGTATCGTTTCGTAAAACTGAACCCGGACGAACTCTTACAGGCTTCAGACAGGTGCTTAAAACCAGCTAACGATAACATGTCGTAACTCCCAACAATGTCAGATATGATGATTGCCGCTTCGTGCAATAGTCGAAATTGGGGCGGCGTCGTGCGTTCTTGGTTCATTTGAGTTTTGTGGGAGTTCAAAATATTTCCAGAAAATAAATCTTGCGTCATAACTCCAGTTTGTGCAGTATGTACTGAGCTTCGAAATGTTGCTCAGCTCAATAATCCTGTTTATGTAATATACATCAACAAACTTGTAATTTATGTACGTATAAAGTCATTGCATATTTGTTTAACTGATTGACAATAACTTCCTTTATTTTCTTCAACAGTATGTCAAATCCCTTCTTTTGAACTCAAATGTAGCCGTACATCGAATAAACGAACTTGGCATGTATTTACATATACTTTAAAATGTACATTGAAAAGTTTGTTATAGTCATTCAGATTTATTTTATTGAACTTGCAATAAATGTTTTGCACAAGAATTTACAATATTTGTTTATACATGCATTATGTAATACAATACACCGTATAATTTTATGTGTTTTTAATGTTGTTGTTTTTTTTCAGGTATGTGGCATTAGAACATGCTTTTAGAAGATGTAAGTTGATTTAATTATTTAGAATTTGTACTTATATATTATTTAAACCTAGGTAAAGTGTAATATTCTCAATTTTATTTTTATTTTCTTGTGTGTGAGTGTGTGTGTATATATATATATATATATATATATATATATATATATAGATAGTTTCCATGGCGTAAATGCTTATTAGGGTGCTAGGATCTCTAAAATGATTGATAATAAAGCGTGGAATCGTGCTTTATTATCAATCATTTTAGAGATTCAAATCGCTCGAAGTTCGAGCAGTATGAAAGTATTTGATTAATTTGATTCCATGAACAGTACATTATTTAGTGTTCTCGATTTTATCAACGTCAAAATTAAATAAAATCTAAACGGATCAGAAATTAAAAAACTACTACATTTTTGCACATTTACTTGATATAATACCATTATAGTTGTAAATATCATTGAATTAAATAATAAAAAAAAAAAACTACTTAAATTAAAATTAAAAAGTATTAAGTTAGAACTATTTGTGTTATTGATATCGGTTTTATGAGAAACAAAAATGAAAATGTAATGTATGGAATAATTGAATATTGGTCTAACTAATCAAAATACAGTCAGTATATTTTTTTAATATGAGGCAAAAATTTGTGCCAATAACAGAGTAAAGTATACAAATACTAAATAAAAATAAAGATATAATTTTAATAAGTAAAAAATGAAATTCACTGAGTGTTGAAGGTATGGTTTGTAATAGTTCAGAATGTATTCAATTATTTTACGGCAAATAAAATTTTAAAAAACTGTAACACTATGCCCATGCTTCTTGGGGTCACAGTACATGGTAGAGACTCCTACTTTCAGGACAACGGTTGTTTAGGGAGGTTACTAGTCTGAGATCAACCTTATCCGCCAGGTTTTCCCCCTTAGTTTGGGTACCCACTTTATAGAGACTGAGTGAGTCACAATTATTACTCAACTAACATTTCTGCACACTATTCTTCTTCAAGGAATATCAGTTAAAGAATTGGAAACATTTTGTATTGTATTGTCGAGAATGAGTAATTACTGTTTCCAAGTCTGGCCACATGTTGCGTTATGAGGAAACAAATTAACATAGTTGGCATTTAAGTCCTACAACCTGTGTCATGCCCTTCCTTGACATTTAAGATCAATTTACAGTGATCATTTAGGCTCCACTTTGTGAAATGACTATCTTTTTTTGACTTCGGGATCCGTATATTTATTTTAATGTATTTCTCTAAAGTTCGTATTTCCTGAAAAGTAATATTCTGGAGAGTAAGGACCTCTAGGCTTGGTAAAATAATTAATTTTTTTTTTGTTTGTTGTTTTAAATTATCGTAAAATAATATTACCAGTAATCTGGTAAGGAATATTCCACGCGAATAGGGTTGTAAAATACTCACTTTTCTTCGTCCTCAAATCAGGTAGTTATTTTATATATGGAGAAAAGTGGTAAAATATTAAAATTAATACATAGTAAAAAAAAAAAGAGTGGGGGTTATGTTAAGCGTTGTGAATTTCAAATTAGGGCCGATGCTCAATTTGCCTTTAAAGGAGAGCCATTTAAAATGGGCAATTTAAACGTTTACGCAAGTCAGGTGGGCGTAAACGGGAAATCTGAGCTTCTCTGGGCTGTTTATGACTTTTATGACGTTATGACGTTTATGACTGTTTATGACTAAGAAACTGGACTGTTTATTTATTTTATATATAAACCAATTTGTTTTATACATACTAGATGGCTGATATGATCTAGCTAAGGCTTAAATTTTATTAATTTTTATTCTTTAAAGATTGATTACTTTAAAGAATAAAAATATTCTTGGAGAATTTGGACTAGTAAAGTGACATAAGGAATCCTTGGTTGTCGACCAAAAAAATTATAATTAAAAATTTATAAAGGGATATTTTTTAAAATTCTCGCCATTAATTATTTATGAAGTCTTGATAAAACTACTGACAAACCTATGGTGGATTATAAATTCAGTACTTGGTAGAAGAGACAGTATTTTTTTTAGGACAACGATTGTCCAGTGAGGTGATATGTATTTATTGAAATAAAGTATTAAATGATTGATATCATTAAACAAATAAAATAATTCATACCGAAAACCATTATGTAATAATGTTAACAAATAATAAATAATGAACTGTTTTCACTTTATTATTTTTTATGGTGGTGGAAAGGAAACAATTTTGTTTACGTGGAGCATTTTATAAATACTTACAGTTAATAATGATAATAATCAACAATGCATTATTATTATGTATTATATTGTTATCTAATGGGGTAACAAATGTTATCATTTGAATAAAATTTCCTTATTTAGTTCGAGATAAGTTCGTTACTTTTTAAAAAATCTAGATGTTGTAGAAATTTTTTAAGTTACTTTGCTTGACTCTATAAGTTATTACTAATACTTTCCTGAATATTGTATACTCATACCCCCATTGTTCGAGTTTCACAATTGTTTATTCAATTGTACTATAGTTAGGTACTTATATCAGTTTCGTTGCTAAGTTTAATTTTTTTTTTTTTTTTATTATTTAATTCAATGATATTTACAACTATAATGGTATTATATCAAGTAAATGTGCAAAAATGTAGAATATGACATGAACACTTGTGGAGAAACTACCCATCGATAGCACTCCAATAAAGTTCTATAGTAGATGATCTCGAGGCCATCTTCTTTTCAGGCGCCTCGGAGGGTTATCAGGAATAGTATGGGAAGCAAGCTGAGAGACTAGCGGATTCAAGTGCGTATGGAGCTTGTTATGGAAGGATAGGTATCTAGTTTGGGCCAAATCAGTAACATATGGGATATTAAGATCATGATGGATGAGTTTGTTTGTGACATAATAAGGAGCATTGAGGATTTTACGAAGGATTTTGGATTGCAAGGATTGGATACGAGATGAATTGGATGGTTTAGTAGAGCCACAAAGCTCAACTCCGTATGCCCAAATAGGTCTGATGACTGTCATGTAAATAAGTCTTTTGTAATTAATTGGTAGCTTAGAGCGTTTGTCCAGTAAGTGTTGAAGTTGGCGAAAACGTCGAGCAGTTTCTTGTCTTTTCAGTCTTGTATGAGGATTCCAAGTGAGACGTTTATCCAGATGGAGTCCTAGGTAACGTATCTGTTCGACCGGGTTCAGTGGTGTATTATTAAACGATACAGTAGGACAGGAATTCGTAGGTTTACGACGAAGGGTGAAGGTAATTTGATGGGATTTGTTAGGATTTATTTTAATCCTCCAATTTTGACACCATTCTTGTAGGTGTGAGATATGGGATTGAAGAGATTGGGATGCAACAAATGGATCCTTATTAACTGATAACACACATGTGTCATCAGCGTAAGTAGTGAGGACAGTGCTTGGATGGGTTGGGATGTCAGCTGTATATATCGTGTATAGGATGGGCCCCAGGATACTACCTTGAGGAACACCGGCAGACTGGGTGAAGAGGGAAGAGTAGGAACAATTATGGTTTACTTTAAAGGTTCTATTACTGAGGTAGGAACTGATAATAAGGAAGTAAGTTGAAGGTAAGAATTTACGGAGTTTGTACAGCAGTCCTGGATGCCAGACTCGATCAAAAGCCTGCTCTACATCGAGAAAAGCTCCCGTGCAGTACATTCCGCGCTCTAATGCAGATGAGACAACGTCCACCACACGATGGCATTGCTGGATGGTGGAGTGTGATGTTCGGAAACCAAATTGGTGATCTGGGATTATTTGATTGGATTCTATGATAGGATGAAGACGTTTCAGAATGAGTTTTTCAAGTATTTTCCCCATTATGGGCAAGAGAGATATAGGACGATAAGAGGATGGGAGTTCTGGTGGTTTTTTAGGTTTTGGAATCATCTTAATTATGGATAATTTCCAGGAATCAGGAAAATATGTGGTGCGGAGTACGGCATTGTATATATATGTAAGGAGTAGGATCGCTTTCCGAGGAAGGCGTTTTAGAATCTGGGATGTGATTAGGTCGTGTCCAGGGGCTTTGTTGGCGGGTAATCTATGAATAATGTTTGATATTTCGGAAGGATGGAATGCTTTAGGAGGAGGGGACAACTGAAGAGGAATACTTAATTCTGCTCCAATGCATTCAGAGTGGGTTTGATTAAGGATATCTGGATGAGGGTTAAATGTTTTGAATAGGTGCTGGCCGAAAATTTGTGATTTTTCTTCATCAGATCTTGACCAGGTTTGGGATTCGGTTAAAAGTGGATGGTTGAATTTTTTATAGTTTAGGAGTTTTCTAGTGGTATTCCATAAGGATTTGTCAGTAGTACTGAGATTTTCTGTACGGTAATACAAATTTTGAATTTTGAATGTTCTGATCTCTGATTTTAATTTGTTGGTCAGTTTGGTATAATGGCTCTTGTCCGATGGATATCTCGTGCGGTGCCACTTTGCTCTTGCCCGTCGTTTTTCTTTTAATAACTCGCGAATATGAAGTGGCCAGTTATTCTGTTGATAATGATTTTTACTTGGTAAAGTGTTATATTTTATATTGACTTGTATTGCTTCTGTTAGTTTGTCTATTGCAGAATTAATGTCTCCTTTTGTTTTAAGCGGAATTTTGAGGTCTAAATTATTTTCTAGATTTGATCGGAATTTATCCCAGTCTACACGTCCTGTAATCAGTCGGGGAAGAGAGGGCTTAGGAATGGGAATCGAATGCACTTGAAGCAGAACTGGACTGTGATCAGAGGAAAGGTCATCCAGGGATTTTATAGCAGTTTGATTGCAGGAAATCTGTGAGGAAACAAATATATCTAGAATATCTGGACGTTTTTTGAGGGATGTAGGCCAATAAGTAGGGTTTATGGGTGCGAGGATAGAGAAACTATTAGAGGTTGAAATTTGGGATAAGATGCTACCACGGGAATTGGATGTTCGACAACCCCATCGTTGATGTTTGGCGTTGTAATCTCCTCCGGCAATAAACCGCGGTCCGAAGGATTGGAATAAGGATTCGAGGATGTTATAAGAAAGGGGGATACCAGGAGGACAGTATACAGCTGAGAATGTTATATGGAAAGGACTAGTTGAAATGGTTACTGATGTTGATTGAATGGCGTCAGTTGGAGTAGAAGGAATAAGAGAATGTGGTATAGATTTATGGATAAGGATACAAGAACCGGCATGTGCTGTATCGTCAGGATGATCTGATCTGTAAGTGATATAGTCTCGTATGTAGAAATGCGTGCGGTGAGTGAAGTGTGTTTCAGTAAGTAAAGCAATGTCTATTTGGTTGTCGTGTAGAAATAAGTCAAGTTCGTCACGGTGAGTATGCAGTCCATTAGCATTCCACAGAACGATAGCCAGGGGCTTCATGCTCATCGTGGGTAATTAAATGGAACTTCGGTAAGGATTCTCGTGAGTAGGTTGATGAGAGGCTTGATTGTTTCTTGAAGGTCTTTCAGGAAAGATGACAGGATAGTGTTTAAGTCGATTGGGTTTTGGATTTGGAATGGATATGAGACTTGAGTTTGATAGGGATAATTAACGGGTAATGGATGGTTGGCTGGGGGTTGTACCCGAGGTGCTGAGTTTTCATTCGATGTTTGATGAACTACAGCTTTTGTTTGATTGTTGTGATTGGAAGGTTGTTGAGGTGGTAATTTGACCCGTAAGGGTGTATGGTAGGGAGGAATTTGTTGACGTGGAGGTTGAGGATTGGGATTGGCTGCCTTGGGCTTGGATATGGGTTCCCGAGGCTTGGGTTGGGAGGTCTGGGATTTGGTAAAGGAATGCTGAGATTTGATTTGGGAGGTATGAGGCGTCTGAGCTCGAGGCTGCTGCTGAATGCTTGAGGTTCCCAAGGTTTTGTTGTCCGGAAGTCTATCTGTAGGGTTTACGGTGGTATACGGTAGTACTACGGTTGGTCTAGAAGTTTAATTTAATCCTTATTTTGTATCCCCTTCTAATGAGCCTTTTAAAATATAAGTAACCGATAAGTATTGTTTTCAGGTATTGAGTATTTCGCATTAAATAAAATAATAAAAAATTGTATTTATTTTAGGTTGTTTTTATAAATAGAAAAATTATTTATAGTTCACAATCAAACTACCTTAATCTTATTTCTCTGTTTATTGAATGAACAACATGGATTGAAATTACAGTTTTTGAATCTAAATATTGGAATGAGATGTAGCTTTTAAATGTATGTATTTTAAATCGATACATTCCATTTTTTTATATTTAAATTCAAAAGCAGTCCTATATTTTCCGTAATGGGCTATAGTCCGGAGAATGGCTTTGTGGTTTGCATTTTTGAAATTATTTATAATTTAACAGATCTACCATGACAAAACTAAACAAAAGCTTCTCGATTCGTTGCTAGGCAACACTGATAAAATATTACATCACTAAATTTTTTATAAAAAATAAACAGATGATGTAATGCTAAATATATACCCAATTTTAAAATTAAAGTTGAGTTTTTTATTCTTTATCGTAAATTATTTTGTTCATAATTATTTTTATTACTCTTATGTTTTATCGCGTTCATGTCGTCATTGTTCGTTTTGTTAGATCTGACCAAAAACCGCAGTTTGGATCAATGTGATAACAGAACTGAGTTGGTTGAACAGTGGTCAGAGATTGTGGTAATATAGATAAAAGGAATTTTCCCTGTTATCATAAACCATTTTCTTGGTAGTAATTAAATCCGAAAAAATACCTTTCGAAACGCGAATTGTCATGTGTATTTACAACGTGTCAAGGATTCGAATTTGCATAAATATGGTATTCGCCTCAATACCCACTACACCACGAACTTATGTTTAGGAAAATATTAAAAATGGAACGAACAAGCTGTTAAAACTTATTGCAACTCAATTCGAAGCGACATCCTGCGGAACTGATACCGATTTTAGTAATCAATTTTAACAAGAAATAAAAGATTCAACTAACTTTTCGAAATATAGATGGTATATGTTCGTTGATACAAGCATTTCTAAATAAAATTATTACCGAAGTATACATATTTCCCATTATTACATTATCTTTTCCATAAACTCATGATAATTTGTATTTTAGGAAAATATTAAAGGAAAACGAATGAAGAGTTAAAATTTGTTGTGACTCAACTCGAAGCGACAACTTGCGGAACTGATACCAATGGGTTCGTTTTGTATTCTCACTTCATCCGTTATCTCACTAATTCATTATCGCAATCGCAAAAAAAAGGCTTTGTTTATTAATTTTTAGAATGGCCCGTAACAAAATTTTGAAGGCCAATTAAAACGACTTGCTTCCTAATTGACGTTTTGCTGTCTCTGATAAGACAGTTGCATAATTATGGGAAATCTTTTTCATCTCCGTTATCAGAATCCCTGGTATCAAGATGAATGCGCATTATGGCTTCAGTGCTCCTACTCGTGTGGTCGGTTTTGTACAAAGTGGACAAGAATCGGATACTGTTAAAAGGTAATTCATGTTATTTTTTATTTGTGATGCAAGCATGTTAGGTAAATCTTTCATCTTTTGAATTGATACCATTTTATTTGTTAATGCGTAGAAATGACAGTGTGAACACTTTAGCTCATGTTTTGCAATTGTACGCCAGTTTTATTATTTACTAGAACCCCGACCTTTATGGTGTAATCTGGATGATGTGCTTAGAATGAGATGCATAATAGGTTAATTTATTTTAAATATACACAAACTATATTTGTATATAAGATTTTGCATAAAGGCGATTATTTTTAAAATGGTTTTATTTTTATTTACCTTTTAGTTGGATTAATATTTTCAAAGCCTTTTATTTTCCTTTATTATTATTTACTATATTTTTATCCCAATTAGGATTAAAGATTATCTTTATTTTTAGTATTTATAATATATGTATATATGTCCTACAGCTAAATCTGATGGAGGGATTAAAAAAACTTACTTTATTAACAGGCATGAAAAATAGATACTGATATGTATCCATAACCTAATAATAATTATTATTATGATAATGAACCGTTCTAGTGTTACTAATTAAAAATAACGTTATGTTTAAATGTTATGGGATTTCCTTATGACTTTTACCCTATTGCCAATCGTTACACAGGTTATAAAATAAATGATATAAAAATATATATTATAGTGAAATTAGTACGTAGTAATAGCATACAATTTTATACATACGACTACTCAATATGTATGTGTTAAGTAAGTGCATTAGAAATGATAATGTGAACTACCCATTGGTAGCCCTTCATGATGATTTTGGGTCTCAGGTCAGAAGGTCCCGATGCTATCTTCTTTCCGGAAATCTCTCTGACTTATCGGAATAAAGAGGATAGGTTACGAAATGTGGTTTTTATAGATCATTAATATCTTTATAAACGAGGGTTTTATGTGATTTGATGGAATTTCAACGATTTAATTCTCAATTAGAATCAAACACGAAAGATCCGTTCATATAATCATTTCAATATAAAAATATTGTTATAAATTCTGCTTATAGCACTTAACAGTATTATACATATATTCGAGTTATTAAATTTTGTTTTCAACAAAGTGAAATTTGTCTTTGGTATGTTTGTCATATTATAATAATAAAGCTTATCGATCCGGAAGGCTCTATGCCGATTACACCACTCCATGCTTACTAACATATACCACTCCAGATCATTCTTAGAGCAATTTTCGCACCTAAGCCTTGGTCTACTCCTCCGCCATTCACCAATCGGCACAAGTTAAGTTTTTAAGTGATTCGCCCAACAACTTTACAAGCTCATCTTAATCTTCGCGACGCCATAACTTTAATAATTATAAGTCGGTGCATGCTTCGCAATTGCCCATCGTTTTTCTCCTAAATTCTTATTAAACTGAATAGTCTACCCATCATCTTATTTTTGATTACTTTAAGGCGTTGTTCATCTATCCGTTTCAAGCAAGAGGAAGGATGATTTCGGGACAATAGATATGTGTATAGGTTATTAATATATATTTGACACAATTATGTATAGCGTAAGTTCATCGACATGTTTACTGTCGGTTAATCTTATAATGTTATGGTTGTGAAACAAAATCCACATTAATTTTACAATCTGCGTTTTTGCCCACATTCCAATCGTTATTGACCTGTTTTGTCTGTCATGATGCCGTTGAATCTCATCAGCTTAACCATGATTCCATATAACCACATCTAATCGATAACTAAAAACTCGATTTAGTTATCCCCTGCCTTGGCCAAGGATGACCAACAACCTTGGTGGAGAGTTCGGTCCGTTATTCGGAAGCCAACTCGGTCAAGCACCGACCAGAGGAAGGAAGTAGGGACATTCAATTGTTACGCTCCGATTGTATCTGAATTCCATCCTGTTATTTTCACCATTCACTTATATCTATTATTAATTATTTCTGATGAATAAATAATTGTATGGACAATTCCGGGACAATTTTAGGATATTATTAATATTAACTCAGATTTTCAGGCTCAAAATCTAATTTTATGATGTTTTATTTATGATCCTATATTCTTTAGATGACTAGAAATATCATAGATTATTATAATATTTTAAAAAATATATCACTTTGATAAAAAGAAAATTACGTAACAAGGTCATTTTTAATTTTATTCATCATCTGGAATGATAAATCCAGTTCTGAGGAATGATTGGAAACATCTCATATCTTACTGTATATCATTTTCATCGATAGTGCCCTCAAATATAAAAATCATATTCAATGATGAAGTTAGGTTTAAATGTATGATGAAAATGGTGGGTTCATCACTTTTGAATGTTTGTTTCTTTCCTGTAGTTTTCAGTGCCGGTCTGCGTATTATTGCTTATATCAAACTATCAACTCACAACATCCATCTTATATATATAGTCTCCTACAATTTATTCTACTATATCTAATACAATTTTGAAATTTTTCAATGTTGATTAAAAAAAAATTCTACTTGTATATGGACCCACCCACAGCAAATCTAGCAGTACAGCAGTTCATGACCATTGCCTAGGATTGAAGGTGCTGGTCTGGATAATGAGACAAACTTATTAATTATTGTATTATCACCGTTCCTCGAGAAGTGTGCAAAGTTTATATTTTATTGGATGTTTTGAAGCGGCCGAATATCGATTTCGTTTCCTACATACGTACATGGGCGAAACTAATAATATCGTGTTAAAAACATAAGGGCACCAACAAGAAAACCAGAAAACAGACCTTCCTTACAAGTTCCTCCTAGGAGGAAGACTCCAGAAGAACAACAATGGACTGGAAGAGGGAGAGGAACACAATGAGTTAGAAAGTAGCTACGTGCTCTACCCTCGCCTGGAGAGATCCACACCCTTTGCCCCACATCCCCTCTCTACTGATCTCCCTTCCTCGGGGTATCTTCCCCTCAGGGAGTGTTCCGAACTTGGGGTCAATCGTATGCTCAGTTGGGATTCACAAATTACAGGGCCAAGGTGTGCTAAGTGGTCATCGAAGAAGGTTTTTTAAAATCACTTGAGATATTTAAACGCAGTACAGCTTTCAAAGATTCAACCTGTCTCTATTACAATCCACTTTTACCACTCGCAGATTACTAGTTTAACAGCCGAACTGATGGGAACTTACAATTGAGGCGTTCAGGATCAAATGAGGATAACTCCCAATGTCTAAAGTTGATTTTTTTCACATTTTCTATGGTTTAGTCAAGCAATGTTTTTTACCGAAACTTCAGGTTCAGAACCGGTCTACAACGATAAGAAATATGGCGGAAAACTTCAGTATTAGACAAAATTGCTCAACTAAATTAACGAAAAATTGAAAAATTCATTTTTAAATTTTTGGAGCTATCCGCTTTTGATAATGAACTCGTAAATTTAAAATTTTCGATAGGCTCTCAGTAAAGTTTGGCTTGGTAATGCTTAAATAACTCAAAAACTGCACTATAGTGTTAATTTTCCACTACGAAATTATCAATAGGCAAACACTAGAGAAGGAATTTTCCCTCTTTGCAGTTATTTAACTGTAAAGATTAGATAAAGAAAAAAAATTGGAAAACAACATTTCAAAACAAAAAAAGTTTCTTATATTTTGCAACAAAAATATAAAAGCTTAAAAAATACATTTTTGTAGCAAGCCAAACTTAAAAGTAGAAAATAATAGTTTAAAAACTAAAAATAAAACACGCTATAAATGAAAACAAAACTAAATAATAGAACAAATATTTAGTTTAGGGGGCTTTTTAAATATTTTCATAATGCCTCTACTTTTGTCAGTATCAGCCATCAGAATATTTACAACAATTAACATCAAAACCCTACGAATTTTTACAATAAAAGGATTTTGTTGTTCTTCACTCTATTCTTATTCTCTAAACTTATTGAAAATAATATTCTGCTAGTTTAGCAGAGGGGAATGTTTGAATATTTATCCAATATGAAAATTACATCTCAATATAAGAGCGTTGCCAGCAAAAATTAAATGTTTTATTTGAAAAGATAAGACATGACCAGGACCGGGACTCGAACCCGGGTTTTCCACGTAACCGTCGTGATGCCTAGCCACCTCAGCCATCCTGGTTCGCTTCTCGGTCAGACATATCATAAAATATTTAAAAATATTCAAAAAAATAAAAGATAGAAAAAAAATAGTTTTATATAATTTTCTTATGTCTTATTCTTGAAAGTAACGGTTTTCATAGTTTTCAACACGTCGACCCTCCGTTAAAGTTCTCTTTGACGAACAAATTTAGGATTCATGGATTTGTCATGTATCTGTTACCATAATGAGTCTAATACCTAGAAAGGTAGTTAGTACCTTGGTCCTATATCCTCATTACATATGTCTAAGTTACGATCCATTACTATAACTCCATTATACCTCCTGAGATGAGAAGAGTGCTGAGTGGGTGTTGAAGTCGGCTCTATAACGGACAACTACTGCAAAGAAGCGGTAGCCCTCGAAATGTCTGTCAGACCTGGCACAATGGATGTCTGACAGCTCTTCTATCCTCTATGGACTATTCTCCACTTCTAGCTGTTGAGGTATGGGTGTTTGTTATCCTGGATTTATTTATAGAATGGTCTATTAGACAGATATTAAGATCGGGCCGTTGATAATATTTCTGTGATTGGGTTAATAATTACGTTTTATGCTTGGCCTAAATTTGTTCAATAACCTTAGACAATTCACAGAAAACCGAATATAACATTAGTATGTTTCCTCCGGATCCGCATCCATACTCCTGTTCTTAGTACTAGACAAGAAACGACTTCAAACCAGTACACAATTGTTGGGATAAGACATATGCTTTTTTTAGGAGGGGGGTCCCAATGTCAAGAGAAGAAAAGATTTTGCTTATAGAACTTTGTAAATACCGTTAGCAGATGATTTTCCATGCAGAAATAAATTAGTTGATCCCTTGCATCTTGTAATTGAGGTCCTTTATTTTAAAAATAACTCAAGCTCTAATCCAGCTTAAATTTACTAAAATATCGTAATTGTTTTTTAATACGTTATTTTGTGAATAAATTCGGATGGTTGGGGAGAAAAAAATGGAATTTCATTCGGGACCGGTAAGATTGGAATCTTGTGCCTTACGCTCTGAGCTTCTCTGAATTTCCTTATTTATTTTATGTTTATTATTTTCACCACACCAGTGTTGTAGTGTAACTAAGTTAGATTAAAAAATAGATCGAATGCAGCTCATCTCCCATTAATAGCTTAAACGGATCAATGAAAGAAATACGTTCATACGTATATCTTTATATCTTGATGAAACCTAAATTGGTGGCACTTTGACTAGATAGTTATTTTCCTGCATTTATAAGAATAAAGGCTATGTATTATGTATTTTACCAGTTGCATTATATTAGATTATTTATATCTATTTTCGAGTTTTATGTCCTTTTTTTAAAGAATTTCATTGTTTGGTAAAAAAAAATATATATATATATAAAATTTAATCAAATATTATTAGCTTGAAGCAAATTGTGGGCTGAGCATTTAATATTTTTTTATATATATTTTTTTATAAACACATGACATAAAGCATATAATTAATTTTCTAATGGGGAGATTTCTTTGATTTTCTTATATTTAATGCTTTTTAATTAATTATTTTATAATTAAATAGAATATTAAAACAAACCTTTTGTTCTGAGTTTGGAGAATTGCTACTTTAGATAAAGAGTGTCTCTGCTATTCTAGTTACCGGAATAAACGGAATAGCTCCGCTTTAGAAATGGGACCGTGCTCTAAATTTCTTCTAGATTTAGATTAAAGATTTATTTTCTCTAAATATACTCTTATAAAATTGTTAATACTTATTTTTATTATTTTGAAGGTATCTTATAAATTCAGTTTTTGGTACAAATGCCTTATCAGGACTGTTCTCTGGGCCAAATTTTGGCTTAAATATCTTCTCAGAACTGTTCTTTGGTTAGTTTTTAGTCGTTGAGGGAAATATATATTCATATGAATTACTTGCACATTTTATTGGAGAAAAGTATATTGAATTTAAGGTTAAGCTGATAAAATTTTGGTTACGTCGATAAGTTATAATTTAAAACTGATGTACAAATAAAAATTATAATATATTTGACATACGATCAGATTTTTTTAATTTCCTAAAAAAAAAACTACTACCTGCTTACATTTGTTATTTTTCAAATCTTTATGGATGATACAATGCCTTTAAAATTCGTGACCATTTTTATTTATTTATCACATATGATATAGCAGTCGAGACACACAATGGTAGTGTAGTACTAGTGAATAAAATTGAAGGTATGAATATTATTTAAGGTACAATAAGAGGCAGCATAGGAATTACGATCTTCAAACATACACTATTTAGTTTTTAAAATTTAATTGACGTTAAACAAATAAACAATAATTAAAAGGTGGAACGAACCTCTACTTTAAAAACTTACGAGTCCAGCATATAAATGACTTACAACAATGTTTGTAAACTATCTAACAATTATAACTACACTTAAAAAAAAATTATATTTGAAAAGAAAAGATATGTCCAGGATCGGGACTCGAACCCGGGTCGTCCAGATCGCTAGTCTGGAAGTTCGAGTCCCGGTCCTGGACATATCTTTTTTTTTTTCAAATAAAAATATTTAAAAATTAATAACAAATAAAATACACTTAAAAAAATTGTACCTTACGACATTGAATTCCGGATAATAACTTACAAATTAATATAGAATACGGACTATTTAACCAATAAAAATATTTGTAATAAAATTGTATAAAAATTGTTTATTTGTTTAACGTCAATTAAATTTTAAAAACTAAATAGTGTATGTTTGAAGATCGTAATTCCTATGCTGCTTCTTATTGTACCTTAAATAATATTCAATCCTAAAATTAATTTTAAACGGTTAAATCAGTGTAGTATATTTTATATTGTGGGTGATACTTACGTATTCCATATAGACTTACATTTCTCTAATAAATGCAGACGAAGAAGCCATTTGCCTGACTTTTTCCTTGGCAGTATTTTGTATGTGAGTCGCAATTGACATTCAGACGACCTCTGAGAGCAGTTATTATACAAACCAGTTGCATAAGACCCCCTCCCAGTGTAGGGGACCAGAATACTGATGTATGCTTTACCTTTAAATGACAAACACCCCTCTCTCTCTGTTTATTTTTAGTTCTTTACTTATTTGTTTTAATTACCACACGGTATTTAATATATCCTTAAACCTGTACCAATACAACTTAGGGTTCAGTGCGTGGTAGAGACTGTACAGTATCTAGGGGATACTGTTCTTCTTGTGCCAGGTTTTCCACCGCTAAGGGTGACCACTTCATGGAGCCTGGATGAACCGCAGGAGTGTCTCTATATCCCACAGATTCCATCCCCGGCTGTCAACTGATTAAATAAATAATATGACACATCTGTGTTTGAACCAGGGACCTTCGTCACGGCAACTCAGCGCTTTACCACTAAACTACCCTGCTCTCATCAAGCTGTAATAATACTTAAATTATACCAGTTGAGTGATACAAATTTAATTGCTTTAATTTAATTTTAGTTAGAACAAAAGGTTTATTTTAATATTCTATTTAATTATTAAATAATTAATTTAAAAGTATTAAATATAAGAAAATCAAAGAAATCTCCGCATTAGAAAAATAATTATATGGTTTATATCATGTGTTTATAAAAAAGAATATATATAAAAACATATTAAATGCTCAGCCCAACAATTTGCTTCAAGCTAATAACATTTGATTAAATTTTATATATATATATTTTTTTTACCAAACAATGAAATTCTCTAAAAAAAAAGATATAAAACTTGAAAATAGATATAAATAATCTAATATAATGCAACTGGAAAAATACATAATACATAGCCTCTATTCTTATAAATACAGGAAAATAATTATCTAGCCAAAGTGCCACCAAATTAATTAAAATAATTGTTTTTATTTATTTTTCGATACACTGATAATGTTTGTATATATGTATATGATCGCCATGGATGATATTAAATTTCAGTCGGAAACTTTATGAAGTCGGATTAATAAGTTAAATGAATGTTCTAGGAGTATATATTTATTTTTAAATATATAAATATTGATATCGACACATATGTGTTAGACTAGCTTTCGCTCGCGTGGAATTCGGTCTGCCACATAATGTTTTGTGACAGATCATTTTAAATAAATAATTTAATTTTTTTTAACTATAAGTTACTCATACATGCGAAATGTCAGATGTCTAGCTTCATAACTGACTGATTCCATACACTCTTTGATTCCCTATTATACTAAGGGCGAAACCCTTGGGGGAGGAATTTCTTAGTGCTCATTTAAGCTATGCAAAGATCATATCTCCAAATTTCAAGATGCTAAGTCAGTGGTTTCTGCTGTCCGTGGACCGAGGGGTGTGTTAGTCAATCAGGGTACAGTTTTATATAAACTTCGCCGGTGTGGTGTGTTGATAAAAAGTAACCTGTTGTGTGTTATTCTGATGTATAACCTATATTACTGTAAAGTTTAATTCAAATCCGTTCAGTAGTTTTTGGGTAAAAGAGTAACAAACATACATCCATCCTCACAAACTTTCGCATTTATAATATTAGTAGGATGTGCTATTTTTTTTATACAAAAATTAAAGTAATGGGAATGCGAAATAAGTAAACAATCCAACATCAATTATCTGGAACATATATTGTTTAATTTGTCTTAAAAGGATCGGGAACAGGTATTGAGATTTAATTCACTCTGGATTTTTTTTTTTTTTTTATATATAATTATATCTCCATTACATATATTATATATTATACAGTAACATTTTTTGTTTTGTTTTTCTTTCTAATTTTAGCTTCCCCTCGCCTTGCACTTTTAGGGGGTCCATATATTATCTAATCGCCTTTTCTCATGAGACCACGGTATTACACTAATAATACGTGATAATACCTTTTTAATTAGTTTTATCCGACAGTATAACAATGATTATACTAATAATAGTTTTTCGAAATGGTTGTTTAAAATATTACTAATTAATTCTATAAATTAATAAATAATTATGGAAAATTTGACAGGACCTTGAATAAAAGGATCAGAAAAATTGTCATTTAAAGCTAGGATTTTGATGGTAATTACAATGCTAAATAAGCAGATAAATATGTAATTAAAAAATTCCAATGAACGGTATACTGTTTATATGGAGAAGGCTTGAAAATCAATATTTTTTAGTTTCAAACCTAATAATCCACTGAAGTAACTGAAGCAATTCTGAAAATGACTTTCAGAAGTGTGCCACTGAGTCGACAGTTCGCTGCCATCTCCTTTTCACTAATGACGTTGACATGTCTTTAAACCAGGATTTTTTAAAAGATGTCTTCCGTTTCGTGTTGTATCTGTCTTCTAATTTAAAAGGTGTCATCCATTTCACGAATCACTTCAACAATACTTATATGTTTTTTGGCTAGAGGCACGTTGTGTAATTAAACTTGTGTGATTGCGAGTGCATCAGTATCTAGGTAGTTCATAAGTAATGTGATTCCTGACCAAGTCTTTATGTTAGCAAGTTAGTACGGTTCTAAAGGTTGTAGCCGGTTCTGTGGCGTTCAAAATTAAGCTCTTCTGGAGGAAACGGACAAGCATGTTTTGATGATTTATTTTTTTATAGTTTTATAAATCAGTTCAATCTCATCGATGTGTTAAAAAAGATGTGTTTCCCAGTGAGTAGGTCTCTTCCTCGTTTCTTGCGATCTCTGAATGATTGGAACTTATAATTGTTCTATATGCACTTTCTAACAGTTTACCAATATAATAACAGGAATAATAAACAGTTAAATTAATACTAATTTTATGAAAACAACAAATAATGATACAAGTTCCTTTAAGCCTAATTAAAAAATAAGATACGATTAGGCAAGTATAAAATAAAACCTGTACAACTAAAACCCATGAAGGGTCCTGGATTCAGTACGTGGTAGAGACTCAACTGTTTCTTGGTAAACGGCTGCGCAGGGAAGTGATTTGTCTTAGATCACGTATATTGATTGCATCGTTACTCCGCCTTCGGATATGCATCCGGTAGCCAATGCTCATCGAAGGCCATATCTAAATCTACGAGCGGATGCTTATGCCGTTATTGGGGCTAAATATACAGCAGAAGGGGACCCCACTGACAAGAGGGCCCAGAGACACAGCTGACTACCGGTTCAACCCCCCATATGAGGTGGGTCGCTATATGGTGCTATTTTTGTTCCACTTCTCCCTACCTCTTCCCTCCAGTCTTTAGTTCAGTCTTCTACCTTTTGCCTCGTTGCATCTCGTCTCCTTCTGGCTAGTTAACATTCATCACAAATTAGAACATATACAACATAATCGAGACATCATCAGTTAGGATTTGAGCGGTATCGGTCACTATCTCCTTATCAGTTCTTTAAGTATTGGCGTTTTGAAGCCTTCACCAAGGTAAATATCAATATATTACTTCAATCATTCGTTCATAAAACTGTTTAGTTTTTAATTATTGCGTTATTAATAATATTCGTTCTATCATGATAACTTTTCTTTGTTTATCTTTATAGTAACCTTACTATTAAATAAGTTAATGAAATGATAATTATATCATTTACCATCTTATTAACTTATTTATGTAACCTATTTATTTATTTATTTGTTCAGAATTTTTTAGAAGTTATACAAATGAAGTAATTAATTGATTTGAATACTATAAACGCAGAATAATTAAATTATACGTTATCGTTTCTCTGATTATATTTAAATACTTATTTATAATTAGTATACTTATTCTGAAATATTTCTTATTTGATCTAATTTTTATTATCACCAATTAAAATCTTGTTTTGAACCGATTATTGTAATAAAATTATAAGAATTTTTATTATATTTATTTTTATATGTATATTTATAGAATAGATAGGTAATATAAAAATAGATTGAATGTATATATAGATATAGATTACATAAAAATATAAATAAACAAAAATTATCCTGTTGATCTATCTGTAAAGATACTAAACGTAGTTAATAAAGAAAAAAAACGGCATAGTTAAATTTCTCCACGTGAATTTTTCTCGAAGCTTTAACAGCTACTTGCAATTTTAATAACAAAAATCTTGTTATCTTTTCGATTTCATACAATTTCCATTTCTCTGATCATATTTGAATACTTATTTATAAATATTTCACTTTTAAATATATACAAATTTTATATATTAATTTTATATATTTTATATTAAATTTTATAAAATATAAAAATTGAGTTATATTTACTTTTATTTTTAACAATATTAATAAAACTATATTTTTTGGACCGATTACCGCGTTAAAATGATAACAATTCTTATTATGTATATGTGTATATGTATATTTATAGAATGGATAGGTAATCTAGAAATAGATTGAGTCTATTTTTAGATAAAAATTATATAAAAATATGAATAAATAAAAAGTATCTTTGTGATCTATTTATAATACATACCAGACATATGTCGAAAAAACAAAAGAAAAAAACAATGGCATAGTTAATATTTCTCCACGTTAATTCTTCTCGGGACTTTAACTTGCTATATGAATAAAAAAAATATTGTTATTCTTTCGATAACTTTGAGATAAGAAGTTTTCTATGAGTTCTTTCTCACCTCTATTGCCAGCTAACGCTTCTATTGATTTTTATTTTAAATTTTGATTATTAACGTATCATTTGTATTATTATTTTTATATGGATTATTATTTCCGAGGAATTCCAATTAATTTAATATTCGTTACTGATCCTGCAGTTTAGAAAAATGGAGAGGGTGGAAAGTGTTTTGGGATAAGACTATTGTAACACAACCGTTGAAATATTTTATTACAGTTGTTGTGGTCCTTAAAGCAGAATAATAGCATTCCCACCATTTCCAGCTAACATTTGTTATGGTTCTTATATAAAAATACAAACAAAAATCTGTTCTTGTCCTGTTGATTATCATTATAGAATCCTGTGGAAAATTGTGATTAAAATAATAAGGCTATCCAATAATTTTAATAAACACTGTACCACTACAACCCATGAAGGGTATTGTGTTCAATTCATGGTAGAGACTTAGATCTCTCCTACTTAAATATTTTAATATTCCTCTTTATGGAAACTATTCAGTGAAATTTAATTTGAACTGAACATTATCAGTTATCTATCTGTATTCTAATGTTCGACATTCAACATACGAATATATTTGTAAATGTTGTGTATTATTAGATAAGAATACGTGTAAACTTTTTGTTAAATTATGTATTTTTGAAGAAAGAGTGAAAATAAAGAAAATTCATAAGGTCAGTGCCCTCCAGTAACAAACATAACCATTAAATTGTTTTTACAACTTTAAACAAAAATTGAGAAAGAAAGGTAAAAATATTTTGGTCTGTAAACATCTTAAAAAAAAAATTCAAGTGACCTTTTTAACTTGTTATTTTATTTTTGCGAATATTCGCTTGTTTGAAAAAAATGTTTTGACTAACGAAATAATTTATTAGATGTTTCTCGCTCTCAATGGTATCTTGTTACTGGCTTCTCACATATAAAATTTATAAAACTTCTTTATGAGCTCCATTCAACCAAGAATTTATACCAGCGTAGATCTGCTTTTATTCCGTTGTTTTCTTAAAGAATCTAGTTTTACTAATCCCTGTGGGTTTTATTTTTAAATTAGAAGAAAAAACGGCGAGGAAAAGAAAGTAAAAATGTATCTATTGTAGAATTATCAATCCTACTAGAAACTAGATATTTATGGCTGTCTGGCACCCTTATATTACACGTGATTTACATTATAACACATACTTACCTCCCCAAAGTATTAATTTTAGAACGCCCTAAGCTCTATTGTGTACATGCCAGAGTTCACAACTAATTTGTCTTAAGTCTTGTTGCGAAACCCCGAAATTAATACTTTGGTCGCAAATAGAAATCAGTCCATCGATCAAGTGTACAAATAGTAAATGAATCGTGGGACAAATTCTAATTATTCCAATTCTTCTCTCTTTATTTTTTTTTAATTTTGAAATTTATTGCAATACTAGCGGGCCCGAAAGAAATTGTGCTGTTGAAATGTTTTAAATCCGAAAATTATAAAAAAAATTAAATAAATTGTAATTATTTGGAGCGTTTTGGTGAAAATGTATGAAAAAACAAAATCATTAAAATATCTGCCGCCATCACAACTTTACCTAGCAATTATGTTTAAGTATATGAGTATGTCATTTGCTTAAATGTATCAAACATAAACTTAAAACTGTTTTATCTAATAGAAAGAAAGGAAAAAACTTAAATATTTTTTATGTCAGATGTATCGTTCCTTAGATATACCGCTCCTTCAAAAGCACAACGACATATCTGATATTCACTTTCCAACAATTTTTTTTTAGTCATATTTGGAATTGTATCATGTTTGAATATGAAGTTTTCTGGGAATGATGACATAATTTAAAATAATAAAAAAATCATGCTTTTAAAAAAATTCTAATGATTAATAAAATAATTTCAATACCATCATTCCAATAGGCAGGCTTTGCTTCAGCAATATCCAATTTTTATTTTTTGTACACAAATTTTTCAATTTAGGAGTTCAGTGATACACACATGTTTAAAACAATTTTATAAATAAAGATATAGCATAAAATTTACTAAACCTTTATACCACTTTATCATAAACAAAACATTGAACTTGTATATTAAAAGTATTTTAAGGTCGGAGTCTAGATATTCTGAAAACAAGATAACGCATTTTAATGATAAGTCTTATCGGTATCTAATTAACACGTGAGCATATTTAGTTCCCTTATTTAATAAAATCAAATGTTGTCTTCCTCTTATATGTAAAATCCCTTGTTATTTAAAAAAAAAAATATTTGAGTTTAATAGTTTAAATAATTTCCCATTTTAAATGAAATATTCAATCTGAAATGCCCTGTTCTTTAACTAGGGGGCTATTTTCTTGAAAATCATTGCTCATAGATTTAATTTTATTTCTTTACTTAATCAAACAGAAAATAATTAAATTTTTGATTGTTTTAAGATATATTTAGAAACTGTTTTATAACAGGCCATTCTCTGTATCATGAATTTAGAACACACCTGTCAAATGTTTTGGTTCGGCTTTTCATCATAATTACTATTTTTAAAGATTTAAGATTATTATTGTTGTAATTTCGCTTTTTTCTTCAAATTTACATTGATTATGGATACAATAGTTTCCTTTTGAATTAAATTTAGAATACATATGAAAATAAAAGCTCGTACGAATTACAATTAACAACCGTATTGTTTTGTAGTCTTTGGTGTATTATTTTTATTTAAATTATGAGACATCGTCATCGTTGTGTGGAATAAAACAGCTTGTAGAATAATAACATATTCAGCTTTTAAAAATTGGGAAACACAAAAGATAACGAGAAAAAAAATCTTTAATGAATCTTTATCATGATTCAATAAAATGGTTCATTAGTTATATTTCTAATCGTTTGATTGTTTAATATCAAACATTTTTATTGACCTTTTTTTCCTTCTCGAATTAATTTATTATTATTATTCAAGTGGAATATTTTTTTTGACATTTTTTCTGTTATTCATGAAATAATATTATAATTTATTTTAAAAATTCATTCTGGTGTACATTATTAAAAATGAAATCTGTTATTACAGCTTAATTTTGATATTGTGGAATCATTGAAAGGTTTTATTTGACAACCTTCAGAACAAGTTTTCTTGGTATATGATAACTATAGTTATCATAGCTATGGGACCGAGATAGCTCAGTGGTAGTGCGCTTAGTTGATATGCTGAAGTTTCCGGGTTCAAATCTGTTTGTGAAAAATTCTTCTACTACTCTATAGCGCTACAACTAGATGACAAGTTTTGGCCTCCTCCACCAGCTTCTTCCAGTCTTCTCTGTCTTCTGCAGACGTCGTCCAGCTCCTGACCCTCAGAATATCCCTCGGGCCTCTTTCCAAACCACCCGACTACCTCACCTTCGATCTCCCCCTTCTTCTCTTGGAGTAGAGAGGTTCTGTCAAAACCTTTTTAGGAATGGCCTCATACTCCATTCAAGCTCATGACCAGACCATCACAGTCTCCTTATCTTTAAGGAGTAAACAATATCTGATTCGTTTGTGACATATAAATTATGTAATCTGCTAAGAGCGAATTTAGACCCAGTGGATCTGCAGACTCTATTGGAATCACCCAGTCTCTGTAATGTTGGTACCCTTAATTGGGGGAAAACCTAACTGTTGAGCGTGATATAGGACGAATCATTACCTATACGTCCTCATAGTAATAGTACTGTTTCTTCCAAATATTGAACCCTTGAGCCTTCAGGGACTGTAGTGGTACAGGTATATTAGGTAGTTTAATTTCATTACTTCTATACTATCCCAGCGGACAACTCATCTGGTGGATTTCTCGACTAAGACAGGGGACTACACCTGATAAAGTAAACTAGTTTAGTGCCAAGAGTGTGCTACACGGGCGCCAAAACTGACTCATTCCCCCTGGCAGGAACCGATTAAATACTCAACCGGGTCTTCCTCATTCTTCAGTTATACGACCTGTCCTGCCTTGGCTCCACCTCATACCCAACCTCCCTCTGGCTTTTCGTCACGCCTTGTCATCTTCGGGATTTACCATTCTCTCTAATAGTGCAAGTTTGGTTTTCTTTCTTCTTGTGGTAAGTTTTCTTTTTATTTGTTAATGCTAATTGTCAACCCAAAGGAACACATAGTTTATATCGTTATCTTTAAAGAACTTATCTCATAAATTCTTTGACAGAATTGAAATAAACTTTTCAGTCCTGACAAATTTGAAAAAATAAATCTGAAATTTTATTTCTAATCTCAATCCCAGCCCGACCAAAGTCGAAGTGAGAAATGAACGTATTGTAATTTTGAGAGTATTTATAAATAGTTAACAATAGTTCATTTTCATTTTAATTTTCAAATGATATCACTTACACACCAAATCCCCTCTGTAGCTCCATAGATATAAACCAACTTATGGATTACTAACAACTAACATCCTCGTATATTGGAATTAATGATGTATACTATCGTTCTTGTTGTTTATTTTTGTGTTCTTGGTTCATTTTCTTATGCTATTTACAGCTTTCCAGTGTAAATAAAAAATATAACTTTTTTTTAAACGAAAACACTAAATTTTTTCAATGCTTTTAAAAGTTTCTCTTTGCCTTATGCATTTTTTTATTATGTTATTTCTCTAACATTTCAAGTCAAACATTTCCTTTAAGTAAATACCGTGTTAAATTATGAACTCAGTTCAAAAATTTTTATTGGAAGTTAATAAATTAATCGGAGTAATGGTTAAATGATTACTTTAGGGCTTTGCAAGAAAAATGAATACCAATCTTCAGTATTAATAGAAAATGTCTTGAGTAATATTTGTTGAGCCTATATATATACAGGTAAAAATAGTCCAGTTGAAGGTCAAAGAATTAAATCCTTAAATAGTGTTAAATTATTATTAGAAACGGACGTTTTTGCCTACATTAAAGGTCTTCTTCAGGGCTAAGTGGATTACATAAATATTTTAAAATGAAATAATTAAATTAGTGAAAATATGGTAAAAATAAAATACTATAAAAAATAAAACAACTGTACCACTACAACCCGTGACAGTACTTGGTACTGTTTCTTAGACAATGGTTGTGCAGGGAGGTACTTTTTTCTAGATCTTAAATTTTTCAACCCTTATTTTGGTTTTCCACTTTATAGAGGCCCCCGAGAGTCCCAAACCCATCTCTGTCAGCTAACAGATTAAATATAAGTCTACCAGCAAGCAGGGTTCGAACCCATGACCTTCAACATTGTAAATTCATAGTGTAGTATATAAAACTGATTTAACTAGATTCAAAACTAGATATAATGTCAATGATAAAATAAAATAAAAGTTTTATTTTAAATTTAGAACTAAAACAATGGGATATATGATAATAAAAATATTGATGAAAAAACAAAATAAATGTAAAATTTAGCCAAAAAAGCAATAAGTAAGTAGAAGAGTGAGAACAATCTAATAATTCGTAGTTAAAATGAAAGAATGGGAGAAATGGTTACAATCAAACTTAAAAATATATATTTTTTTTTAAATCACAGTTTATTATATTCTGTATCTTGCCTATCCAGCTCTGAAGAAGTCTGCTATGTGGTTCGAAACCTAGGTTTATAATGAATATTTAATCACTATTTAAGGGATTAATTATTTGACCTGCACCGGGACCATTGTCTCCCCCTTAAAAGGAAACTATTGGCAAATGAACTTAAAACGTGATTAAACACTTTTTTTTATGAGTGCTTTTTTCTAAAGTAAACTTCCTACTTATCACTACATTTCACATCACGTTTTTATGGTAGTGTCTCCCCTTTTCTGCAATTGGTAACCACCCTCTCCCCTCCAACCCTCCCGTGATCAACCGAACGCCAAAGCGGTACACGGGAGGTAGGCAGCCCAAATATAGTTGACCTAGGAGCTAGAAGAATTCTCTAACGATCGGTGCCAGGACACACTCTTAGTCACTGGCTAAGACAGGCGACTATTTTTATGACAATTCACTCCCCCTGTTTTCCAGTCCCCTGCTCGCGCAAATATTTTAATTAATGCTAAATATACTTTTCTGTTTGTGCCCCTTCGCTGTTTTGTAAGCGAATACTCACTCGCCTTCTTCTTCATGTTTTCGACGCTCCACCTTTTATTGATGCTCGTGGCTCGAGCCATGTCAGTGAGGAGACTTCGACTCGATCACGGATCAAATCATCAGCTACACTTCACCCGAATACTCAGAAAATTCCATTTGGTTCTTGGGATTTTTTTTTCTATAATTAAAAAAATATTAATCTTCCTTTGATACTTACTCAATAAGGTGAATAATCATGCTAAGGAAAACGCATGCTCATTCTTATCTCTGATTAAATATTTGCACTATTTAGTAATTTGGCGATTACGGAGTG
The DNA here is from genome assembly GCA_964056705.1 of Troilus luridus. Classification (NCBI taxonomy): domain Eukaryota; kingdom Metazoa; phylum Arthropoda; class Insecta; order Hemiptera; family Pentatomidae; genus Troilus; species Troilus luridus. Next base: position 56,994,801 of record OZ057415.1, on the reverse strand, counting down.
TGATTACTGATTTCCCGTTTTCTCTGAACACCTAATATCACTTTTCTTATTTCCGAAATTATTTATAATTGGAAATACTGTTTGTTATTGACTCACTGATTTTTTGGATTAGACAATCATATAAACTTCTGCCTGACTGTATTTATCTATCCCTTTCCCTCTGTAATAGATAAATTATATAATCTATTGAGAGGTAAGGAGGACCCTCTGGGATCTACAGACCCACCAAGGGTAACCCAGTGTTTATAAAGTTGTTGTGTTCTCAGACACCTCCCTGCACAACCGTTGGCCTGGAAACATTACAGTCCGAACTATTTACTGAGCCTAAGACCCCTCATGGGTTGTAGTGGTACAGGTTATATCTTTCCTTAGAAAAAAAAAGAATCGAACTTACACAGATTATAAGATCTACCTTTTTCTTTTCTAAAATTGTATTGCTGTTATTTATACAATTTACCTCTACTTCAACATAGCTCAGATAGAAGTTACTATTTAGCTCCTGTGAAGAATTTTTATTTCTTGAGAAATAATGTTGTTATGGATGCCCGCCGCGATAGGCATAAGACCCCTTGGTCGCCCGAGAATCCTCTATGAGGATTATATCCAAAGAATAGGAGGTAAATGAAGAAAAACCTTGGCTCAAATGAAGAGGAGTTGTGAGGACCGGGAAGAATGGCTCCAATGGATTGAGGGACCCTCTACACTAAATGGCGCAAAAGATGTAGCGAAAGAAGAAGAAGAAGAAATTTTTTTTTATTTTTTGATATTTACAACTGTATTACAATAATACATCAAGTAAATGGGCTAAGCGATACATAATGACATGCGAAAATGACAAGTAGAGAAACTACCCTACCCACTGGTAGTACTCAAATCACAAGTTCAACTAAGAAGTCACAGGGCCATCTTCTTTTCAGACGCCTCGGAGGATTATCGGGAATTGAAGAGGAAGCTAGGATTGAAACTAGAGGGTTTGAGTGGAAATGAAGTTTGTTATGAAAGGATAGATAGCGGGCAACAAATAGGACATTAAGGTCATTATGGATGACTTTATTCTTAACAAAATAAGGAGCATTAAGGATTTTACGAAGGATTTTGGATTGTAGGGATTGGAGACGAGAGGAATTCGATGGCTTAGTGGAGCCCCAAAGCTCTACTCCGTAGGTCCAAATAAGTCGTATGATGGTCATGTAGATGAGTCTTTTGTAATTAATTGGGAGCTTAGAGCGTTTGTCTAGTAAGTGTTGAAGAAGTCTGAAACGTCGAGCGGTTTCTTGTCTTTTCAGTCTTGTATGAGGATAGAAGAAGAAATAATTTTATTATTAATGAAATGGCTAAGTAAGATCGAAGCAATCTTCTTTTCCTCGGTTCCTCGTTTCTTAAGTCATTCAGTTCGTCAGTAAAATACAAATAAAAAATAATTAAAAATGTTATATTTTCTATGTTTATCTATCATCTAATACCTAATATTGTGATGGTGCAATTGAGACCTTCAATTTCCACAATACTCTTAATAATTGGTATTAAGAATTGTTTTTATTACAAATGATAATCAAGAAATTGTAGAAGAAGATAAAATATGATCGAATGCAAACAACCAGAAAAACAATATTTGGAAGGCTAAAATGGGACAGACATTAGCCAAGAAATAATTTTTATTCATTGGTGGTTTATAGTAGGTTGAGTGGTCAGTAGTATCCTCCAGGTCCATGCTTTATCTTCTTAATTTAAGTTTGTTGGTAGGTTTATGTAGTTTTTCAATCATATAAATGATAGGCAATAGTAAGAAGAATGCAGTTTCATCTATCAATTTGATTTTAGAAATATCTCCTTTTCATTTTTTGAGGACTATTCCTGATGAAATACCATTAACTGTAGTATATTCTTCTTCTTTTGATATAGAAGAAGATTAGGAATTCGCCCCCTTGAAAAATTGCTGATGCGTGATATTTAGGTCCGTGTGGAGACTAATGATTACGCTCTAAAATAGCCGCACTCCAGAGGAGGACTCTACGTCTCGCTAGTTCTTCAGGAGGCAGTGACTCAGCTGTGACTAACGGCGGTGGGCGGACGTGCCTACCAGCGCCCTCTATTTGAGACTGCGAAGAGTCATCCCTCCCATTCTGTCACCCCCAACACCATTGAAAAAATTATGTTCTACATCGGACAATGCGGATTCGGCAAGACACGGTGTGGCATGGTCTTATCCGATTCAGATGAGGTCGGGTAACCAACCTTTCGGATTAAATCCTCAACTCGGTACAATGTCACCTGTAAAGGTAATTATACGGTTGAGCAATGTACGTTTTTTTTTCCTTTCTTTGCCGCAGAGCACGAATGACTCGTTGGTTCGTGACTCCTGGCTTACGCCCGTTATACAAGGAAGTTACCTGCTTTACTCTTCATGCGATTGTATTTAGTACAATAGTTACAAGGTGAAGGACTTATTGGTTGTTTTTCTTCAGGTTAGAGAGGAAACTTGTTTACTTAATTTTTGGGAACGGATTCAATCTAAGTAGCTTTTGTTAAATGAATATTCTCTCGTTCTTCCGTTTCTGTAAAGCTATAGGATAAACTGAACTAAACAGAAAAAAAACCGGCGCACCCTATTTTTTTCGATATGTATTTAAATTACATTCTGAGCGTATTGTTTGTCTTGGTCTGGTTAGATAACTGCTAGAAAGACTTTCATATCAATAATCCCGTACAAAGTCCTTTATTGCCCTAGGAATAATAATGATTTCCACATTAGTTCATCTGCAGTTATTGTGTAGTTACTTTTCGTTTTTACATTCTCGTTCATTTTCGCACTTTTTTTTTAAAGCCATTTTTTTTCTTCTTCTTATCCTGTTTGCTGTTCAAAATGGTTTTACCCACCGAAACGGTCGCGAGGATCGTCGCGTTGGTAGAGGATGGGAGAAGCCAGCGTTATGAGGTCCTTCGGGCTACCAGAAATCAACGTTCGCAGGGCAGTCCAGAGGTACAGGGAGACTGGTAACTAAACCAGGAGGCCAGGTCCAGGTCGGCCCAGATCGTCTCTTCCCGCTGACGATAGATTTATTGTGATGCAGACGTTAAGAAATCACTTTCAGACAGCCGTGGAGACCAATCAAAGGCTTCATGAAGTTCACCTTCAATCAAGGGCCCCAGCTACGGGAGTTCACCCCAGGTCCTTCTGCGGGAGTTCCACACAGCGCATCTCGTATTATGTTTGCTCGGGAACACTCATCGTGGACAGTAAACCACTGGGCTAAAGTACTGTTTTCAGACGAATCGAGATTTTCAGTATTTGCTTCAGATCATCGGAGAGTGGAGAAGGCAAGGGCAGCGATTTGGATCATGCAATATCTCCGAAAAGTATGCCTTACGGTGGTGGGTCTGTAATGGTTTGGGGTGGGATCACTTTAGTGGCGAAGACTGATCTCCATATCTTCCAGAGAGGGAATCTAACTGCACATAGGTACATATCCGAAATTCTGGAAGAGTATGTAGTGCCATTCGCCCCTTTCATAGGCGATGATTTCATGTTAATGCATGTCAACGCACGGCAAATTTGGTTACCGACTATCTTAATGAAGTCGGTATACTCACCCTACAGTGGCCAGCCCGCAGCCCCGACCTTAATCCCTTAGAACACCTATGGGGTTAGGTAGGGATGTGCATCCGAAGGCGCCTCGATCTTTCAATGGACCTTCAACACCTCAACACCGCTAGTGGAAGAATGGGACGGCATCGAACAGGAAAGAGTTGCCAGCTTAATCAGCAGCATGCCAAGGAGAATCCAGGCTGTGATACAAGCAAGGGGGGGGGGAGGGGAATCACCCGTTATTAAAAAATAAAATAAAAATAATAACAGAAATTTAATGAAGAAAAATTGCCAAAGAATATTTTATTATTTTATACGAGTTTGGAGTTTTTGTGGATAAAATTGTTTTTCTATCCGGATATTTCTTGTGTTACCATCTGTTATCTCATATGATGTATACTTTACTTGGCACATTCAGAAAAAATTCAATTATTTGCACTAGGAAGAAAAAAACGACAAAATTCTAGGTGCGCCGGTTTTTTTGCTGTTTAGTTTATATTCAGATTTTAAAGAAAGAATGTGAGAAGGATTACTGGACCTAAATTATGTCTTAGATGGATAAGGCATGTAGTTCGATTAGATGATGATGAACCCCACAAAATACTCCTTGGAGTAACATTCTTCAGGCGTAGAACAACTCGAAGACCTCGCATAAGTTGAGTGCATATCCTAACATTAGAAGTACAAAAACGCCAGTAATTAAAACCTTGTAAGAAACAGTACAGAACATAGACACTGTTGATTCCAACTATTGATGGTTAGTGACGCCATCCAAGAGGAAAAAACTATACTCGTAAACTCCTTTACATATTCATTCTTCCCTTGCTTTACAATACAGTTTTGAGATTTATCCCCATCTTCTCCAGTGATTTTTTTCCAAATTTCATTTTCTGTATCTTTCCACCTGAAACTTTTTGCAGTAATCAGACAATTTTAATTTTAGGGGGTTTCTTAAATCATCCTTCTTCACGAAACGGTCTCTTTTATACTTATCGCAATTAGTGCATCACCTTAAAAGTTATTTCTTTTGTTCTTTTTTAGGTTAATGGTATTCCATGCGAGTAATTAAGCATTTATTTATGATTGAAAAATAAATTCTTGGTTTCCTTTTTCTTATATTTAATTCAGAATTCTTTGAATTAAGCGAACCCATAGGGTAGAAATTAAGACAGCTTTATCTGCTTTCTGATCACAATGTATTGTTGTTCACTACTAAGGTAGTTCCTGTTTGTATCCATTTTGGTATATATGAATAAAAAAAAAGAGTAAATGACACTCCAGTTAGGTCTTGTCTACCCATGTCATTCTTAGCCAAGCGTAAGCACCTACTTCACAAAGAATACGCCACGGCGAATAAGCTCTCACATAAGAATAACTTTCCTTTTCATGCTCTCAGTACTCTCCTTTCTGCTTTCCCCCGCCATCTTCCTAGACCATCTATGAAATTGCCTGACCTTTAAGATCTCCTTTTACCAATCATCTATTTATTGATTTCTGTTATTTTTCGAAAACTTATGTTTCTTACAACCAACAGGTTTTTTTTTTCTATATTCTAATCACGCTTTAATTTTCAAAATCAAAATGTTAATAATTGCACTCTCATAGTTTTCTTAAATACTGCCTTGATAAGAGAAGACGTGGAAGTTCTCGGAAGCAGTTGATAGACAAGTTGACAAGTTACAAATAAATGACAGCCATAGATCTCAAAAGCGGATTTCGTAGCTCGGCAGGTGTTCTAAGGATTTTTTAATGGGAGTACAGGTGGTATGACAATAACTTTTAAATTTAAAAAGTCCAAAGGTCATCTACTTTTAAAAAGCCTTGGAGAATTATCAGGAATTGATGAGGAAGCGAGATTCGAAACTACATAAATAACGGGTTCGGACTGACCCGGTAACTAATGGGACATTAAGGTCATTATGGGATGATTTACTTTGTTCGTGAGTAAGAAGCTTTGAGGATATTAGAAAGGATTTTCGAAGATTGAATATTAGAGTAATTCGATGGTTTAGGAGTGTCCCACAACTCAACTCAGTAAAGTTATGAAAAATAGATAGAGTAGAATTATAAATGAGTCTTTTGTAACAAATTCAAATTTCATCCCTTTATTCTACGTACTAAACATATGTTCCAGTGTTAACAATTTAGTTTTTCTATATCTTTTACAGGTAAATGTTTATTTAAATCAGATTTTGCCTGAATTATTATTTATTGTCGACTTATTGGCTGTTTATATTTAAAAATAACCTACAGGTTGAAATCGGAAGATGCTTAATCATTATGCCATGACTTTTATTTAGTCTGTTAGCAGCAGGAGATGGATCATACAGAATCTAGGAGCCCCCACCCTCTATAAAATATTATATAAATAAGGCACCCAAAATAAGGGGGGAGGGAATCTGACGGTTGAGCGTGACCTAGGACAAGTCACCTTGCAGAACAGTTGTCCATGAAACAGTACAGTCTCTACCATGCACTGAACCCAGACCCGTTCACGGGTTGTAGTGGTACAGGTTGCAGGTTTAACCATTATACCTAGGCTCAATTTACTTATTTAAAAAAAATGAATTTGGAGCAAAAAAGTATCTAAATAAAAAAAATGATGTTTTAAAAGAAAGTATCGTGGAAAACAGACAATACCGATTGGAAGTTCATATCGTAACTTCCCTTACATATAATCTAAATTAGATTTTTAATTTTCTTAGATTGCTTCACAATCCTCGGCGATTTTAAGAGACATCTTGAAGTTGATTGAGCATTTCTCGTGCTGAGAGTCGCATATCTATCTTGTTTGTTTATTCAACGTCACTTTATGCTGCTATGGTTAGTCGGACGGTACTACAATGGGAGTTCTACATTTTTCTTACCCTGTTATAATTAAGATAGGGACTCAGGAACGTCAATTAACGTCCCCTCTGAAGGATTTTATTCTCCCTTTTAAAAATCCTAAACTACCTGCCAGGCTGTGGATCCGCGATCTTGAATATAGAAGGATGTTATACTTACCACTTCTCCAAAGGTGACCTCGTTCGTCTATCTTAATATAATTACTGTTGTTGATTAGCGTTGGTTATTGTTTCGCTTCTGTTTACTGTTACCTATTTTATATTATTTGTAAGTATACATATAAGCTTGAATCAGCACTAACGTTCATCCTACCGGAGATATAATCGCTATAAAGAAGACCATTATAGCGTTTTTATAATTAGTCACATTTCTAAAAGGAATCTATTTGAAAACATTCCTTCATTTATTTTGGGTATTTTAGGTTCACATACGCAGTATTTTTGAATCTTAGGCGTAGAAAAAAATTCGCATAACTTCACCTAGGACCCTCTAACAAGGCTGGTAAGACAGACATCTCTCCTGTTCCTCGCAAACGAGCATAACTCAACGGTAATGAATTAGCCGCTAGTGCCTGTGTGAGGCACCATTGACAGCGGGGTATGAAGTGCCACTGAGGTATAAATAGGAGGTGCCTGGAGGTAAACAGCACACAGAGGACGACTTTAAATAGGATCTTCTCTTCTTAAGTATTTATAGTCACCGCATTTCTTACCTCTTTGGATCTCATCGTACTATGAACCTTATCGTAATATTATGGATCATTATAGGAATATATCTTAGTATTCATTTCCTACTTTTATATTTTCTTTTGTAATCGCTATTTAATCGCGAAAAATGGTAAACCAATATTCTATGCATCATTACTTCGAGGGGATGTAGTTTATGTATCTTAATAGTTTTACTTGATTGTTAATCGTTTCAAGGTCGAATTTGGTGGGTCCCTATGGTATAAATTCGATGGGAACTGTAGTGAGTCGTCGAATTCCTTACTTTGTTATGAATAAAGTCATCCATAATGACCTCAATGTCCCATTTGTTGCTGATTTATACCAAATCCGATACCAGTCTTTTCATGAAAAAATTTTTCCTACTCAAGCCCTCAAGTTTCAAATCTAGCTACTTCTTCAATTCCCGATAATCCTCCGAGGCGTCTGAAAAGAAGATGGCCTCGTGACCTTGTAAGTTGATTGTGTTATTTGAGTACTACTACTGGGTGGTTTCTCTACTTGCCTTTATCCATGCTATTATGTATCATTCCTGTCATTTTATTTACTTGTTATATTGTTATAATACGGTCACTGATTTCAATTCTTTTTTGAATTTCCAAAAAAAAAAAAATGTAAATGAAAGAAAAACAATTAAATTTTCGACGATCAAATCTCAAGAAATTGTACGTGGATCGTCTCGGGGCAAGGTTGTTGTCTCTCTTTGTTAAGCCCGTTTGGACTGTTAATGTGAGATGTGCTGCACTTAGTCTTCTTTGATGTGTTTCTATTGGTGTGCGTCCTGATGATGCCTGAATTTGCGAAACATTGATTGGTCTGTTTATTCCAGTATTTTAGAAACAGGGAGGTAAAGAGAAGGCTTTGCTTTAGGTATTCTTTTTGTTGCGCCCTATTCATAATTTATGCTTCTTTTTGTTTATTATTAATAAATTAACAGAAGGATTTATGGGAAATTAACCAAAAATTGCCTCGTCGTTAGTGCCTCATTCCACTCTTAATTATTTATACATACAACGTCCATCATCTGCGTATGTCGTATTATTCTAAATAATCATCCCATTCTTTCTTAAGATTTGGTACGATTTTTCGTAATTTTTCTCCTATCTACCATTATTATGAATTCTATAAGTGGTTATGCAACGAAAGCCATTAGCATGAAGGTTGGGTTCGTAAAAGGGAAAAAAGAAGGACTGAGGGCCCAGATCCAAATATATCAGAGAAGACCTTGAATTCTAATCGAACTGGCTATTTCAGTTATAGGAGGTATCGGGTACCTTCCTTGTCACTTTTAGTTAAGTATAAATAAACCTCAGTGAGAGGGCTTAGATTTGTACTATATCCTAAATATATAAATTTTCTTTTTTGGCTTTTGGCTTTTGTGGAAATGGTTATTTTAATCAACTATTGTGTAGTACACGAACACGGATAATTAGGACAAACATTTAATATTATATTATTATTACAGCGTTACTACCCTGTGACAGGTCTTGACCTCGTAATAATAGATAAAATTTAGAAATAATAACAAATTTCAGGAGTTATTTTAAAAATTCATTGTTGAACTTTAAAAAAAATTTATTTGTTTATGTTTTGACACCTTTGCATTAGACTTGTAGCTTCTTTCTGTATTTAAGTATGTTAAATACATTTATGTCTTTTTAATATTGTTTTACTCTTTTTCATGAAATAATGATATTTTAAATGTATCTCTCTTGATGGTTCAGATAAAATAAAATCCGGTTTAGTTTTATTTAAAACAAAAAGGAAAGCTGTTAAGCGTAATTGAAAGGTTTGTTATTTGTAAAATCTTATTGTATTGAATTTAGGCAATTAAACATAAAATGAACGAACTTTAATGTGACACGATTTCGGCTAGAAAATACAGTGGTAATAAGCTCTGTGTTCTACAATATTTCCTAAACAGTTCTTTTATGACTAATTTTTTTTAAGATTCTTTAAAGGAGAAAAAAAACAAAAAGGCAAAAAGAAAAGTTTTTTGTTATTATTTTAAGATAATAATAGTTTATAAGACACACATATAATAGTTTATAGTTGACATAGAAATAACATTTGATTAATATGCTTAAATGATAATAAACTATTTATAATATTTCGCTTAAGTGAGCATAATTTTTTTATGTATTAAAATTCCTATATATTTTTTTAATCACTCAACTGTTAATACAAACTTACTACAAACCTCTTAAAAAAACAAGTTTAAAATCGAAATATAATTATATTCAATAAGTAAATATTCATATATTTTTAAGTTTTTATCTTTTATATTTTATAATTTTTTATTAGTATTTCTTAACGAAGGGATTGCTAGGAGAACATACTAGATTTTCCGGAAAGTTTCGATTAATATCTCCCGAGGATTGTTAGGATCCTACCAAGATTGAACTACATTTATGGACAACTATTATAATATAATAATAGTGATATTATATATTATATAAAGTGATAAGGAAATAACTTGTTCTTGGCCCTAGGATTTTTTAAAAGAAAGTAGAAAATGTTTGGTTATTCCGCACTTCGGAAGGGACGTAAAATGGTGGTGTACGATACAGGGTACTCGTTAAAGATTCCTATCCTAATTATAACTGGATAGGCAAAATTTAATGCTCCCACTGTAGCTTCGTCCGATTGGCCATAACAGCAGAAAGTGACTTTTAAATGTACTAACGAACAAATTTTGGCCTAAGAACTATTTCCTGATTTGAATCACGTTGATCAATCATTTTACGAAATAGTTATTTTGGATACGTTATATCAATGAGTGTATCCTTGTCACCCGGTTGTGTAACCATTGTAGAGACCTCGAACCCTGCGCGGCCCCAAACACAGGACTAGGGAGAACAAACCCGACGTGCAAACAGATGCTATTTAGGTGTAGCAGGGACTTCTATTTCTGGCAGCTATTCCAGCCTTAATGCCAGATTGGGGATCTCTTATTTAGTTCCCACTTTTAAATAACTGTCTCTGGAACTTCTCCTCTCCAGCTGGCCTTCCAGTGTACTCCATTACTATCCATAGGGTCGTACCCCAAGGATAGTAATGGATCAATGGTTGGTAGGATAATAATGGATAAGCGGTTGTAATCAACGTTTAATGACGAGATAGGAGGATAAAAATAAATTTCTAAATCGAATTCCTCTCGTATCCAATCCTTTCAATACAAAATCCTTTGTAAAATCCTAATAGTCCCTTACTTTGTTTCGAATAAAATCAACCATAATGATCTCAATGGTCCATTTGTTGCTAATTTAAATATATGTTTAAAACCTATAACAGCATTTTTATAACAAACTTTATTCCCGCTATTTTCAAACCCACTATTTTCAAACCTAGCTACTTCTTCGATTTCTGATAATCCTAATGATTAAAAAAAAATTGCAAACATTTCTGGAAAAATATGGGAAAGTAATTGTCTTACTATTGTCTTAGATTTATGACTAAAACGTTGAAGGGATTTACCAAATCATGTTTTAAAATTTCCAGAAATGACCCATTTGCTACTTATTTGCCCCTAGTTCGATACCAGTCTTTCAGATATTAGATGACCAACTCTATAGCCACTCAAATCCATTCGTTTCAAACCTAGCAACCTCTTCAATTCATTCAATTACTCATTATAATATTCCTTAAAGAATATATTGTATAAAACGCCGCTTAAACAATGTTTGTATTAAAATTAATTAAATATTTAAATGTTTGAGCTTCAAACTATATTATTATGGTAGATTAGCAGTTGTACCATTCCTAAAATTAGTGTGGACAAAACCTTACTAGCCTCTATAATGGTTTATTTTGTTTAGCGAAAGCTTAATATTTCATATTCCTGGTACCCTATTTTCATCAGCTAAAAATATTTAGAAGAAAAAATAGTTTTTGACATTTGTGTTGGTTTCTCTCCCACATTCCTCCAATGACCTGAATTTTTTTTCGCAACTGTCGTAAAGCACCCACTCTTCTTTCAATCCAAATCAGTCTCACTCTGTCATTCAAGTGTTTGAGTAGGAGTTAACAATCTTTACTATTTACAGTCATACAATTTTTTTTTCTTAACTTTCAATTTTAATTACATCATACAATCAATATTACCTGTACAAATACAAAGAAATATTTACTTTTTTTTATCGTATATTTCTAATAATATTTTTTTATATTTGTTTACTTTTATAGTATATTTCTAATATATTATATTTATCTAATGCAGTTATTGGCTTAATTCAGCTGAAGTTATTATTATTATTACATGCTAAACTCCTCATGTTTACAACCGACTTATTTTCTATAATTATAGTGAATATATTTAATAAAATTCTTACTTTTCTTTAAGTTTACGTCACTTAAATTGTGGGAATGGTTGTTTTTATAGAAGCAAATCCTTCTCAAACTTGGAATGACATCAAATATGGTTGTTGTAGAGAGCCTTACATAACAGGTATTGTTCAAGGATTTATCCTGAGACCCTTACACAATATCAAATGGCTTGGGAATTGTTATTGTGGAATTTGTCTTTGATGAAGAAACATAGTTTTTTCCCTCTGTTTGTTGGGCTTTAACGAGCAGTGAATGTATAAAAAAACCTTCCTCATTGCCTACAAATTTACTAATCATTGTCTACAAAGTTTTACCAATTTGTCGAAATTCAGTTTATTTTTGTATTAGATTTTATATTAAATTTTAATTTTTTATAAACTACTACCTATTTATAATATAAAGTACCATAAGTCATATATAAACTGGGTACCCTTAAAAGAGGAAAACCTGACGTTTGAGCGTGATCTTTAGGACAACAGACCCTAGTTGGTACTGAACCCAAGACCTTCCTTAGGTTGTAGGGCTACAGGCTTTTTATAAATGATATTTGTGAATTTTAATCAAAATCAGAATAATCATACCCATCGTATAATACATAATGCGATTTATATCAATTGATTTTTTTTTTCAATGCTCATAACACTTTTCAATTCAGATTGTAGAAAAAAACGATATGTATTCATTATCTTATGTTATTAACTTTTGTTAATCAAATATATCAATCGCTATTACTATGTGACCCTGGCACTGTTTTTTTTAATGTAATACAATCGAATTATTCTATTGTTTCTCAAAAATATGTTTCATTGCCAAATTCGTTATAGAATGTATAAATAATCTTTTAGGTTTTATTTAAAATGTGTTGTTTCAGAAATAATCTAAACTTTTTACCTCTATTTTATTACTACTGCCCCCCTACTGATTTGTTTACATACACTGATACATAATGCAAAAATTACGTACATTTTTTCGTAGATAAAAAAATGTATCCCCTTACAGAAGACCCCGTAGTTACCTCAAATTTGAATTGAAGTCGTGATTAATGTATTTTGTAATGTACTTTTGGTGAGTATTTTTATTCTTAACGTCATCCTTAAATATTGCTTTTAAGTTTTTAAAATTGATTATTATTTTTCTATGTAAGGACCCTAATAGGACGCTATTCGATTTTTCTTACAGATCTATTAATTTTGCGTAGATAAAATTTAAAATTATTTTCTACAATTCTTAAATTATTACCGCCACAATTTCATTCTGTGTAGTATTATCGTAGTATCATATAAGTTTATCAGTTTTACCACCTTATTACAATATAAAGTATCCGAATCAAGTAATACCAATTGGTTTTGAAACCAAATGATTAGGACGTTTTAGGTTAAAAATTCTCGTAAATTCCTCTTTTTATTTTATTTTGAAGTATATAAGGTTTTGTCCCAAAAATTTTAAGCTTACGCCTTTCGCACTAACTGATCCTGCTTTTAAAGAAAATATTAACAGCATAGTATTTAAGTTATATTGATTAATTGTATTGTATATTGTATTGTACTCTCCTTTAACATTGTATGTAATAATTAATTATTTTTATTTTATTTTTCAGGTGAGTTGAGCTTTCGAACCCTAAGTTAGTGAGTACCACAAACTAGTATATAGACCTTTTTATATAAAAACTATTTCATTGTCATATTTCAAAAATATATTCGATATATAGTGCAATTTTTAAGGAATGGGGGCGAAGTGTCTAGGATATCTGAAATCAGTGAGGGATGGAATAGCGGTGTGTTGTGTTATCCGACATTCTGTCAAGAACACTCGAGATCACCATTTGTAACTTAACTTCTATTTCAATGTATTTTGAATATATTATTCAATGTAATATATCTGTAACCATCGATAATATCTGTAATATCATGACGTGTAATTAAGTTTTTGAAGTTCAGTTAGTAATTACAAAACCATGTTTTGTTGAAATTTTGATAGTTACTGTTCTTGTATTAATGCCTTAACAGTAAAAAGCAAGCTTTTATTGAATTTGCATAATAGTTTATACGGATTTAGATCATACACTAATCTGAACATCTGAACATTAAATTAACACTTATAATTTATTCTATTATATATTATAATTAGACACAGTTGAAAAATACTAATGTTGGTGCATAAATTGTTCTAAAAATGTTTTAAGAAATATGTTGATCTACATTATTCAATATAAATGTGCAATATATATACTTTCTAGCAAATACTGTAGGGCAGAAGATTATTTGCAGTTTAAATATTCATCTAATAATTATAATACTATATTATACTGACATTTCGAGAGTTTATTAATCTCGTATTCATTTGTTAATAGTGAAAAAAAAGGCTTTTAGTGAGTTTATTTGCCAGTGATGGAGATTTAGAGCCCATTCTAATCTGAGCACAAAATTAAATATATTTTTTACATATATTATACTTATATTATAATTATACACCGTTCAAGAAGATAAATCTTACTACAAGAATTGTACTAAAAAATGTTTCTTTGTATTTTTGTTATACAAAAATATTGTAACTATTCGATTGAATCTGTTGTACTACACTATCAATATAGCTGTACAATATGTACAGGTTTATAGCTAATAATGTAGGACAGAAAAATATATTCAGAAGAAATATATACTGTACAGATAAATCATTCTCGATCTGTAGCGTTACGGCAAAAAGAAGTATTCAGAACCTCGTGGATAGCGAGAAGAAAACGAGCAAGTCAGTGAGTGAAACGAGATGCAGCGGGAATCGTGATGCAGATCACGCGTTTTTCTTCAACACGAGCGTCAAAGAATTAAAAAAAAAAATAGTTTCCCATCCCCGATGCTTTCCAAAAAAAAAAAATCTATTTTAAAAAGGCGCACTTGCCCTACAAATTTACGAAAAATGACTAGTCTGATTTGCTGTACTGGAATATCAAAACAGCATAGAGATAATATTTATCCAAATTAAAATTATAATTCATTGCTGCGTAGCAAAAATGCTACAATGTACTGAAGGAAGACTAAACTACTTTTTCGGAGATAAACTATATTTTAATATTTATATTTTGTTGAAGACATTGTACTAAGGCAGTCAGGTTGTTGTATTAAATAATTTATTGAGTAGGGTATGCAAAATTTATGTAATGACTTTATATTTATGTGAGAATGATATTAAACAGCAAGATACATAAAATATGTTTTACGTTCATAAACATATAATGTTGTATACATCATTTAATTTAATCCATCATGCTTCTTCCTTATCCGTATTCAAATCCAATCTTTTTCTAGATCTCCTAAATTCCCAATCAGATGCTCTCTAACCCCTAATTATAAATAGCTCATATTCATCAGAAGTGGTAGACGAATTACTATAATATTCTTCACTCATAACGATATTATCTTTTATATTGTTAGGTGTTTTTATTTTTTTTCTCTCAGCTTAATTATTTTTGTTTTAAATTTGTATGCTATATAATTTTTTTTCTTCTCTACCAGAATATATTTTTTTGTTTATATTCATTTTGATGTTATTATTTAATTATTTTATTCTTCTAATAAAGTAGCTCTTGGGCCAAATATATATTTTGAATATTATACACATTTGTTATTCTTAAGGGACCTGGTCCTAGAATAGAATTATTTTTCTATTCTATATTTAATAAAGTGGATAGTGATGATTCAGTTTGCTTTTTTTTAATCTGATTATACGATGGATCGATAATTACGGATCTATTTAATGGTAACGAAAGAACTCGAAGGATATAGATATATGAGAAAATTCGTCAGCGTTGTCCGGAAAATAATCTAGACTGATTAAAATAATTTTCTAAAATGGAAAAAATTTCGTATAATTCTCAAAAGAATTTGAAAAAGTAAAGTTTCTTACATAATCAATTTCGTTGGGAATTATAAAATAAATTATTCATTAATTGCTCGTTTATCCACTTTTTATTCGTTATTCAGTAATTAACAGCTTGTTAACGAACATATCGGTACAAAAGAACCATCTTTGTGGCGCATTACCTAAGCCCAACGGACGACATAACCAACATTAAAAGAAAGTTCAGATTATGGTATTTCTTGTAGTCGTGATCGGATAAAAGTGTTTGAATGTTTTGCATGTTGGTTATAAGCCTGGGTTATGCAAATGGCAAGTAAAGATAGAGAAATAGAAAGGGAATGTCAGGAAGTTAAAATGAAAATAGTGCCAATTTTTCATATATTAAATTAAATTATGGTTTACGGTGATTTTATATATTTATTTATTACTAGTTTATTATAAATATCCTATGTAAATACAACCAATTCAGTTTTATTTTTTTCGCCCTGAAACCTATTTCAAATATTTTAATAGTACTCCACTCATCATATCTGGAGTCCCAGTGAACAAGTTGTTAAGTTGAATTTTGTCCAGGGAGAATTCACTGTATCAGGAGAAGCGGAATTGTGTCATTCTCTTGGTTTTTGGCTTGAAATGGAGTTGTAATATAAGCAGTAACTCCATTTAAAGTCAATGCCTAACTTAGGCTCTTATGCACTACTATAATAACACATTTATGCTTCCTTAAGTAGAAGAAACTCATTTTCGACAACATTCGACCTAACCACTTATTCACCGGGACTGTAAATATAAAGTGTTAAATTTTCTTTGGTACGGCTCTTTTTTTTAATTCTCAGCCTTAATGATGTCCTAAAAAATTAGGCTTAAACGTAGGCTCAATAAAATAAGTTAAACTGTAAAATTTATTGACTGCACATTTCAAACTTTTTTAAGATATATTCAGTCAACCATTCCATATCAATGTAAGCATAGCTAATTCAGTTGTTGTTTTTTTCGTCTAGAAAGCACTTTCAAATATTTTAATATTACTCCATTAATTATCTAGTTAATTGGTCCAGAAATCATAAATTTATGTCTTGCGCTCAATAATAATATTACTCGATCAGATTGGAAAAATCAAACGTTCTCTGTGGTGTTTCCTTTTTGGGCATTGAAGCCGCCACCTTGCATACTGACCATCCAGCCGAACTGTTGTGGAGGTGAGAGAAATGCACTTCAGACTGGCTAGAAACAAGAGAGGTCATGAAACAAATAAGAGAGTCCCATTGAACCGTAGCAGTAGTTGATTACTGCGTGCTAATGATCTGTTTCATTATCCCGGACCGATCCGGCCAGCCCACTCAATCAGTTCCGCACTTCATGGCCGCCTATTATGTCGGTTTTAGCGCCCGTCTTTGAAGATATTCCTGACGAGGCTGTTGAGGAACGGCGGTGATAGGCAGCATCCGTTCCCTGATCGAAGTCGCAATTCTCCACTTCCTTTAGCCGTTCAATTACGTAATCATTATTATCTAACATGGGGAATATATATATGTATAACATGAGTTGAACTCTAAAAATACTGGGTTTCTAATATTTTTGTCCCAAGAATGATTCTAGGCGTCAAAACTAGGGTTTTATGTTATATAAAATTTACATCACTCCAGGCTATATAGGGAGGATATATTTGAAAATGTTAAAATTATTAAAGTTTGTATCAAAACAGATAATTCGTTACAAATAAAGATTTATTTTTTTAATTTTAATATATTTTTACTCTAAAAAAGAAACTAATCAAGAAGGATTGATTTATCGATATTTTTTAATATATAACGTATTATAAATAATCTAAATCCTCTCAAAATATTAATCTGTTTTCTTGTAGTGCTGTTTTCAAAAATGTTAACGCTTTAAATGTAGGTGTCGCATTTTGACTCAAAATTTTATTAAACATTTCCTTGACATCGTATTTAGATCGTTTTGTCAGAGCCCTATTTCATTTGTATTTTTACTATATATATATATATATATATATATATATATATATATAGTGATGAGAAGTTAAAAACAGTATATTGCGTATAGAATACTACCACCTTGCTATATTCAAGTAATGATGAGATGGGATCTGCAGACATTCCTGTGGCTCACCCAGCATATTTAAAATGGACACCCTTAATGAAGGTGGGAGCCTGGTCGTTGATCGTGATCTAGAACAAAATCACCTTTATGCACAACCGTTGTTCTTGAAACAGTACAGTTTCTACTACGTACTGAACCCAAGATCCTTTATGGGTTGCAATGGAACAGATTTTTGTTTAATCATAAGAGCATTGACATCAATTCTCAATGAGGTAGCTCGTAATATATTTAAAAAAAACTACTGTTGTCATTTAAATGTCTGAGATATAAATTATACGATGAGTATTGGGGACAGATGAGGACATGGAGAAGTAACGTAGTATTCAAAGGGATCAGGGATTGAGATATCTGAATACACACGCCTTGCCAATTTAACGATCGTGTGCATCTTATTAATTATGCTAATCAACTAGGATTTTGAATTCTGTTTCTTTTTGAGAAGGCGTTCCCTCAGCACCTCATAATAAATTATCTTATAGAATATTTTAAAAACTCTTTTTTCACTTAATGAATGTCTTATTTGATTTTTGGCTTAGTTTCTTCTCGAAAGTTATGGACTGAGATTTTATTTTTGGTCAATATTATAAGACTTTTAGTCTATGGTATACAGATTAAATATGATTCATGCATAAAATCAATCGATCTTTACAAATATTTGTGGTGTTTTTCTGTATTCGTTAATTTTATTTAATTGTTTAAAAAAACAAAACAAAAAAGACATGAATCAATGAAATAAATGAAATTTATTGTATCTAATTATTTATTTCATGTGAAATGAACATATACTGTTTATTTTTTCTTTCTCAAATTTTAATTTGTTGTTCTCATCTATAACTCGTGATTTACATACTAATTTGCAAAATTGCTCTCGTTATAATTTTTTGGAAATTTTGGAGTTATAACATTTATCAGATAATAATTTCTTTTGTGCGAGAGTTTCTTTTTAAGAGTAGGATCTATAAAAAAATAAGTACTTTGTTAAAATTAATATTAATAAAAATCCATTTTACTTTAAAATACTAACTAATTATACCAATAAGTAAGTTATTATTCTTTTTTTGTATTTAATATTTATTTTGAACTTTATTATCTGTATAATAAAAAATACTTTAAGATAAGAGATATTTAGCATTTGTTATTTTATAATTTATTTTTATTTTTTCTGTTTATATATTAGACAAAATACAGACTCATTTCCCATTATGAAATATATCTACAACCGTAGTGAATATGTGGTTAAGTTCATTTTGAGAAAAAAAAATGAGCTTCTAGTTCTTAGGGAAGCGGAATCGTGTTATTTTCGTAGTGCATAAGAGGCAAACTCCAGTCTTGGCTTTAATTGGAGTTATTGCTTATACAATTAAATCATTTTTGGGCAAAATTCCACCTAACCACTCATTCACCGGGGCTGCAGTTATATTCCAGAACATACTTATATACATAACATACTTATATTCCTCAGCAACAGCATGTAGTGCTTGGAGCGCTACATGGTGTGATGTATGTTACCCTTTCGTTACAAGTTTCACCAGTTACAGATACTAGCTGGGAAAGCGTGAAACTACAATTGCATTATTAGCTTGTCGATTAGGCCCACACTAGAGCATCTTCCGTAGCCTCTTACATTTCATTCGTCTTACTTTCCTATCCCAAGGCGCTCACTCAGTCATTGCTGGTAAACACTCATGGGAATTTCATTTATATATTTTTTTAAATCTATCTTGATGTACTGAAAATACAAAATGCATTGTGCACACTGTTGCGGAGCATAAAATTGTTTTTTTATCACGAACTCTCATATTCATGAAAGGTTTACAATTTTTCCTTCAAACTTATTATAAATGATATGATCAACAATGAAATATCATATAATAATAAATGTAATACGATATAACAATATAACTTAATAATAGGATACTTTGTTATTAATCATACTGATAATATAATAATGCATTTGCACTGAAGTTTATTGCATTAAAGTACGAGCATTTTTAGCATAAACATTTTTTTTTAGGAGATACTTGGTTATCAAATATCTAGCGAAAAAGAGTTAGCTGAGATAACATATAATTGAACTTATTTTATTCTTTACGGTTGTATTCGGTTGTATTCTTTACAAATGTATTTTATGATGTGCTCTTTACCTTCAAATACTTCTACATAAATCTGAAAATATTAGTTTTAGATTAATATTACCTAAATTTCTTAGTGACTTCTTTATTTATAGTAACTTTGCAGACCATAGGAGAAATCTCACATCGTAAGTCTAAAGAAGTCCAAAAAATAGTGACTGTGCATCCTTCAAGATATTCAACTAGTACACCATTAATTGGCGAAAGGTAAACTGATAAACTGTTACAAGTTTGGTCGGATTTCCCAACTATATTAAAATGCTCAAATGTTCCTCTGGTATATTATGACAGTATATTTCTCCAAATTTTATACTTTGAACTTTTGCTGTGTCGAATTACGGCCCTAGAAAACATTCCGAAACATTTGGGTTTCCAAGTTACTGGGTGCTAACACCCCTCATCTCATTGATATAGACTTTCCTTGTTGGTTATTCACCAGTCTCGGCGAGTCGCAAGGCTTAGATTTCGGGCCATATTCTTGATCTTGATATTCCGAAATTAAGATACCGGTACAGAATTTTATTCGTTGGCAATTCAAATACTTCTCCTGGAATGATAATAAGGAATTAATGGCCGAAGGTGCCCATTATGATTCCCACACTTGATAATTATCCCTTCTTCACGAACCTATAAGGCCTGATATCCATTAATTTATCCGTTCGACCTGCCTTTCTTCTTCTATCTCATCATTCCCGAGGAATTCCTCTCGCGCTGTTTATTCCATCTCTTAATCCTCTTAGGTCTATTTCGTTTTCCTTTTTCTTCGACATTCTCTCCTGCACGAATTGTTTTATCTCCACTTAAAAAAGTGGTGGTGTTGAAAGCTACACGGCCTTGGCTCTTTCGCAATTTCAATTTACTCTGAATGCTGTCTGTGTTCTGGTATTAAGATTATACCTTTACGAATGGGATTAAAAAATAAAGTTGATGAGTGGGATCGGATTCCAAGAATCGTGATTTTCACCTTTAATAATCTGTGTAACCTTGATAATTTAATTTTTTTTATTGAAATTCATACTAGGCTTAGATTTAAATTGTAGGGTTATACTATATACTTACTTCATTAATTTACCTTTGTGTTTATTTTGTATTGCTATCATCTCGAAATAGTGACAATATTAATAGTGAATGTTATATATATATATTTTAAAGAGAAAAGATTATGTCTTGGCCGGGATTCGAATCCGGGTTGCCCGTGTCTCTAGCGCGGTGCTCTAACCACTCAGCTACCAAGACTCGCATCCAAGCCAGACAAATACATTCTCTTCACCGATCCAATAAAAATATATATATAAGGGGTGTGGTAATAAAATAAATAAGACACTGTTAAGTAAAAATTATTAATACTATGTTTCAACTTGTACTTATTCCACAGGTTGCCTGCTTGGTGGTGGGGGTTGTTGAAATCTCGTCGTGTGACGTCACGATCTAATCCGTATCACCGGTGTTTTTCACTATTTCTTCCCAATAAATAAGTAAAAAAAACAATAATCTAGGACATTTAACTTAGTATATATTTGTTTTGGTGTTCCGGAATCCGGCTTAATTTCTTGTTCCTTTACATATATGTGAGATTATATTAGCCATTTCATATAACAGCAAATTACGACAATTGAAATTATCCATATTTGAGTGGAAAATAGTTGACTAGATAATTCTAATGATGGATTGAATTGGTAAGGGGGTGCAGTCAAAGATAACACAAAATAAGCTGAACTTATTCTTTAAATGTGCCAGCGTATCCGCCTACGATGTAGGCCATCTTGAGGACTCTGTAATCCTTTCTCGGTAGTCTAATGATTTATAAAGTCATTTTCTGTTTCTTTCCTAGCCCTGAAGATGGCCTACACCGTAGGCCGAAACGTTGGCACAAGTAAAAATACTTTCTGCTTCTTTTGTCTTATCTTTGACTGCAACCCCTGACCAATTCAATCCATTATTGAAATTACTCATGTTTAATTAAACATTAATAGTCATGCTAGTCATTATCAAATAAGCTTTAAATTTTTTTTATTGAGGCCAATTTTTATCCATAACCATTCCAATTTTATAGGTTACAAAACGTATAAGATCGTGAGGTAGAGATAACGTAACGTGACGTCACATTATAGGACTTTAACTACCCCCTACTAACATGTATATGTATATGTATATGTATCTACCAACAACCTGCGTAATAACTATTTGCCAGCCAATGTTTTAAGAGATCATTACGAATGAGGAATAACAGGAAAACAACAATACAGCAGTTCCAGTACCAGTGACTGTAATAACATTACATATACAGTTACAATAGTAGATCAGATATGAAAATTCCTGTAGTTACAGTTCTCTCTAGCCCTTCGACCTTCCCAAGGTCGACCCTTCTTCCTCTCCCATCATACCTACGTCGACCACAAACCATCCGGCATGAAGGATCTTGCACCCTCATGTGTTGTTCAATCATCTCGTCCTCTTATAGAGAAGATATCTTATCAAAGCCTAAATATAATGAGAATAATTATTCTTAACAGTATAGAAGTTTATTTTTTAAATAATACGTTAAAGCATATTATATCATCAATAAGCCGAACCGCAATATTATCGATGCAGTTCTTGCGAAAATAGTTTTACAACTTTTAAAATACGACTTCTTGTTATATCCTGAGTTTTTTTCTCACTTTTTAGTTTTACTTTAAGTCAATTGTTATAAAAAGTGGAGAAAACCCATGATATTGTTACGGGCTACTGGGTGTAAAATGAATTAAACTATTACTAAATTCAAGATACTAATATTTATTAACAAATTAAGAATAATACAATGAAATTATTTAAAACAATTAGATTATTAAGCTAATATAAATTTACAATAACAATATTCTACAGATTATAACCTAGGCCTAGCTGTTATCTAATTACTAAAATAATGTACAAATAATACAAGATATTGCTAAAACTAAATAACCTAACTATTTGCCTTAATTTGTACAAATACAATAAAATTACACTATAGGTTATAACTACAAATTAACACTTACAGTTCACTAATTAAAGTCCACCGACCGTAAGACTCTCCAAATATGACAAACTGACGCACAGTTTATTACACTCACTTATCACTTATCACTGCCTAGTTCACACTGCCACTGTCACTGTCACTGAAGTCTACAACTTTACTACTAACTTACTACTTACTGACTACTACAGACTTTACTACTGACTGGTTCAAAACAGCTGGCCTTTTATTTAGGCAAGGTTGGTCGGGATGGGGGCTCGGCCATTCTACGCTGATCGCGAAGTTTCTAGACTATTCTTTAATACCTTCCGGCTTGTCTTAATTTATTCAGCCGGATCCTCTGTCTCTCTGATCGTAACAATATAATAAAAGGGCAGAATTATTATTTTAAATGTTGTTTTATAGGAAGACTATTGTATCATTGGGTAGTTTCCCTATTAGCTTAAGGCTTCGATTTGGTGATTTTTTATATTTCATCCTATTTATATTTTGTTTCTTTGAGTTCTTGCTCACTTTTATCTATTTAAATAAGTGTAAGTACGTTTTATGTAAGTAGTTTTCATTTTCGAATATAGAACTTGGTATTTGAGAATAGGAAAAAATAAATATTCCGCCCGAATTTGTGGTTTCTAGTTACAAATTACATAGACTCTTAATATCTAAAAAAACAAACATTGTCAGCCTACTAGTATATTTTTTAAAAATGTTTTGACACCTCCTCGACATCCCTGAAGAAGGCCTGCAAAGTGGGTCGAAACATTGGTTATTTAATAAACATTTCTCCCTATCTAACAGAAATTTATTGATTTTTTTAAGTTCCATTCCGTCTCTTATTCCAAAAATTTCCGGCCACTTGATCCTAGTTAAGCGAAGTTCTGTTATGGATCTCAAATGAACCTTCCGCTATCAAAATGAAGTCTACTTGTCGAAAGTAGGTCCCGTACTATGACAGGTACTCCTTAAAGATCCCACTCCTGGACAGGCAAATTTATCCCACTGTAGAATCTTCCGATATAAAGTGACGTTAAATGAATGAATAAACAACTGGTCAAAATATATCCAACGTCATAGCTCTCAAGTTAAAAGTTGTCGAGCGATGCCGAGCCAGGAGTGGCCTACTTCATTTTGAACAGGCATTAAACTTGCAAAAGAGCACTCGAGTGAGTGAAATCAAGAGGAACCACCCAATTACTAAAAAGGACTTCATTGTTAGTCCTGAGGAAGAAAGGATTGCACAAGAAGTTCCAGTAGGCTCTTCTACTTTCTTCGGAGTGTGGGTGCCTTTGTTCTCGAGTACCCGTGGTCACTTTCACCTCCTCTTAATATATTTCTTGAATAATTTCAACCTTGGCCGGTTTCGGATTTATTTTTTATCTGAGTAATCGTAATGAGCCGTGCCTATGGCAATCTCAACGCAATCTCGACGGGATATTTGTCAAGAAGATTGAGGCAACACTTGGGTTCCTCCTTGCGTTTCGAGGTAATTAAAGAAACTTCTCTATGGAATATCCCCGGTATATGGAACCCTAATCCTCTCGGATGTTGTGAAGAAACGAAATGCTAAATATCGTTTTTAGCACTGAGGGCGTGCTTGATGCAGGACGGCATATATCGTCTTTAGCACTGAGGGCGTGCGTGATGCAGGACGGCATATATTGCAATTTTGAAGGCAATCGCGTTAGTGGATATCAGCGAAAGCAATTTCTGTCGATCGATATCTTTGCCTCAAACATTAAAAAAAAAAAAATAATATATATATATATATATATATATCGTTGAGGAGTTGTCGGGTTGACTATAATATTTTATTTCTGTTTGGTGATGTCTGAATTAGCAAACGATTTAATGGTAATTGAGAGATTTAAAGCTTGGTTACTAACGAAAGTCCTCGTCAATAAGATTTAATTCAGAACTTTTTATTGCTAACTAATCTCATTACCTGTAATTTATAAGTAACTAACCTTTGCGTGTTTTTTTTAAAAGGATTTTCGCTTGATGAGACTGAAGGGGATTGCTAACCGATATATTATCCTGGTATATATAAAATTTAAAATTTCTATCTAAGCTTATAAGCTGTTCGAAATAATAGGAATGCTGAGATTCAGTTGGTTTGATCGTGGATTATATGTGGAAAATGGGGGGGGGGATCGTAGGTTAGTTTCTCTTGGTAAATAATATCGGGAATAACGACAGAGGAAAAGAAGAAAATAATAACTAATAGAAAATAGAGGATGCTTAAGAAAGTAATTACTGTAGAAAAGGATTGAAAAAGTTTATAAAAAAGTATCTGTCGCGGGACATCGCCACAGAAACCCGGTTAATCAGAGTATGACTGTTTTTTTAGTAGTAGGTGTTTCGCCTTCCTTCACGGTCCAGGAAACTTAACCGAGTAATTAAATCTCATCTACTTTTACGGTCATTTAATGGGTGCATCTCTGAAAAAAGAAAATTCCTTTTATACTCCATGGTTTTAAGTAGTCGCAATCGTGTGGGTAGTCAAAAAAAATGTACAGCCCATGAAGCTCTTGGTTTCAGCTCATGGTACGGACTGTACTGCTACCAAAAGTGTAGAGAGGTGGTTTCTGAGATCACGCTCAAATGCTAGGTTTTTCAACCAATTAATGGCCCCCACTTTATAGATGTTCCAGGAGGGTCTGTAGATTCCACAGGGTGCCTGTTAGGAGATTAAATAATTTATTTGCCGTAGCCAGATTCAAACCCGAGGCCTTCTGCACAACTAATTAGCGCTCTACACAGTGAATTATCGCGCTCTCCCATGATTTTGGTTACATAATGTGGAAGGCTTACAGGGCATTGAAGATTCCGTTGTAACAAGCCGGTTATGAGCCAATTAGGATACCACTAATCGTACTCATGGCTTTCATAGTTAATGAATGGGCATCACTATTATGTCAGTACATTAATATTTTAATGTAATGACTTAATAGTCAAATTTTTGTTTATAATTTCCAGCTTGTTTGCTGTTAAAAAATGCTCACGGTTTACATATTTTAATTGTTACGTAGGCGGAGATCCGGGTTCGAATCCCGGCTGGGGGCAAATCTTTTCTCCTCAAAATAAAAATATTTAAAAATTAAAGTAATGATTAAAAAAATTATAAATAATATAATTACGTATGTCAAAAAGATCCTAAAACAAAAAAAAAAAAGTAATGTTCAATGATTCTTCTTCCTCGTGTATACATCGCAAAAATTGTGAGAACACGGAGGATGTGGGATCGGTGAAGAGAACAGATTTGTCTTAGGTAGGGAGCGATCCCGGTTGCTCAAATGGTTGGAGCGTTGCCACGGTTAGGCGGAGATCCGGGTAAGAATCCCGGCTGGGGGCAAATCTTTTCTCTTCAATATAAAAATATTTAAAAATTAAAGCAATGTTTAAAAAAATTATAATAGATTATTATATTAATTTAATATGCAAATAAGAATTGTAAATAATACATAAGAATGAAGTCGATACAAAAGTGTATAAAAAGGAATTACTGATGACTTAACGTCAGTTAAATTTAAGCTTCAAAGGGCGTGATTTTATAATCATTTATATCCGAATAATCTTAATTTAATGATTTGTAAGTAAATGCTGAAAATAAAATAAAATCTTGAAATTTAAATGAGTGGAATATTAAATATTAAATGATTAGTGGCATCCTATGGCTCCTGATCGTCTGGTTTTATCGGAATCTTCAATACTACGTATGTCTCTTAGGTTATTAATACGATTTCTTTCTTAAAAGCTTTTTATTTGATTCTGCTAATATGTTTTATTACTATCCGAAAAAAGTTAACAAAGCATGAAATGATTCGTTATCGTTTTGCGAAATGTTCTTTTGACATTTATATTTAAGAAAGCGCTAGGTTCCCCGTTTATCGTCTGGAATATAAAACCTGGCTATAAATTCTGCATCCACCACTAACAACCTCTTCTCGGTCCTACAAATTAGCAGCAGAGCGATCTTAAGACGGTCCGAAATTCCAGAGAAGCCTCGGAAAGTGGCGATCGTTCCCAGCGAAAGGTGAAGGCCGGAGGGAGATCGCATTCTATACGCAGGTGGAGGCTAGATCGATTCCCGCTGTAGGGTCCAGAGCTCAGCTCCCGTGCTGGGAATGCTATGAACTTTGCGATCCTGGTTCGAACCTCGCAGCCGGACTATATCCTACTATAATGAGGCCGTTCTATCTGCCCATCTGGCCTTGGAGGTACCGCAGGAGTACCGCCAGGCCGGGTCAACGAGGGTACATCAGTGCGAGCTGAGAACCTGGTTCTGCAACAGGGTTATAGTATAAATATGCCTCATTACGCCAACCATGCAAAGAGGATTTTCATACCTATATTTCTCATGAATACAATACATACATAGATCAATCTTACAATACATAAGACATTGTCCCGTGTCAGTCGTGTGCATACCTGGTAATGAATAGAGTGCTGAAATGGCGTTATAAATTTTATTGTGAAATAGTTCAGTGTTTTAGGCTTCGTTAGGCCAAACCAAGCTCACATCAAGTACTTGATCAGAATGACTCTCACACCCCATTTTTTTTCATTATCCTTCCCCCCCCCCCAAAGGGAATGTCTCAGATTCAACAAAAATAAAACATTATAAATGGGGGTTGACGGACATGAATAACTAAAATGAGTTATTTGACCCAGTCAGGCAAAACTGAAGGAGGTGAGATCGTGATTTACTTAAAAGAGCTCCTTGCCTCATTCAAGAAAACCAATAATAAAATTAATTGGATTATGTCTAATGCTCTTTTGTCCATATTATGTTTTGATTAATCATTCGTAGGTTGGAATCTTCCCTTCAATATCATTATTTATTTATTTCTATTCTGGTCCGTTATGTCCAGTCTTCACTTCGGAGACCCCTAACTGCCATTCGTTCCTCCAGTTCCATTATCTGCATTATCTACCTTAAATTATAACTACCAATCAATCTGCGGCGTTTGAGACCTTACTTCCAGCCCAAGGGAATGACCATCATTTGTCATCTTGAGGACTATTAGCTAGATATTTATTAATCGGAAGAATATTATTTTTACTATCAACAATTAATTCGTCATCGCCTCAATGGAAAAAACTTCTTTTCCACCAGCCTTAAAGTGGCTTGAGGGTGCAGTAACTGACTTATATACTCAACTATGATTCTCCTAAAAAGATTATTTAATCACAATACAAACCATTATTTACGTATAATCAATTATCTTGAATAATACTAGTTGCCCTCATATAGATGGGGGGGGGAGGTCGAAGAAAAAATTCCTTAGATACAGATGAACTATTTATTTGAAACGAATATTTTAGACCCATATTGCACATCTTCTTAATGGCTGGATAGACGATACTATCTTTCCTTCATTTCAAATATTACTTGTTATTTTTATGTTATGTTATTTTTTATTAGATATTAGTTATTTCTTACTTATTATTCTTTTTGTTTTAAATGCATTTACATATCATTATTGTTAGTACTCATATCCCATTCTTCTAGTTCATATATTTTAAATAATACCTTTATTGTATATTATAATTTAAATCATCCCTATTTTTGTATCTGGTTTACTCCAAAAATTTTATTTGTATATTTTATATTATCGATTTCATTCTTTACAGTTGTTGATTTGTTTTTATCTTGTCTATCCAGTCCTAAATCTTGCCTATTAAAAACCAAAAATGTGGCTCGAAATTTCGTTTTAAAATAAATAGCTCTTCTCTGTCTAAGAAATTCTTTCTTTGACCTCCACCAGTACAGTTTTCTCCCCAAATAATCAATTATCTTCTAAAAACATTATTTAATTACAAATAATTTCTCTCGGGCTAATTAATGTTGTTTTTTATCAATTATAGTATACTTGGTCGGCAAGTCGAATCGAACAACGATCCACGTTCGCGTCTCTGGGTTATCTCATTTAATTTTATGTCATCACGAACGTTGTGTAATTTTTTTATTTTTTTTTTTGCACCAGCCTCCCGCCTGATTTATTGCCCGTTTCTTTCTATCCCGAGGTAGCTATCACGGGATCACGTGAGAATTTTGATTGTCTCCGTTCCTCCGTGTTCACTTGTCACGAAATGCCGTGTCCTCAGCCTCTTAGCAGCTTTTACCTCTTTGGAATTAACAAGTGCGTCGTTCTTAACAGAGTCCATCAACGATAAAACCCGGTAGCCGAAGACGCTCTCTTAATGGACGCTGCAGTAAGTTGGACGCCACGGCAGATAAGGAGGTTCCCTTCTGGAGTTATTTTTTTTATTATTATTGCATCTTATAAATTGCTGTATCGCTTTACTAACAGTTATATCACTGTCACCTTATTTCTCATGGTTTTAGTCCCGTTCTGAACCTGAAATTTCAGGTGAATAAGAGCAGTTATTGACTAAACTAGAAAAAAATGTGACTAAGTCATGTTTTGAAACTTCGAGTTTATCCTCTTTTGATCCTGAACAGACATAACGTTTTAGTTTTTAATATCTCAGAGAAGAGTTGACTCAAACTCACCAAAAATTATGTTAAACAGTCCATTTGCTTAACAACATAGAAAATGATAACACGGCCGTTTAAATTGATTTATAAATACTATATAACATAGATATTCTTTGTATACAGGTATTTCTCTTCCATATTAAAGTATTTTAATTTTTAATTGTTTATCTTTGTTAAATTAATGATGAAATGAAGGATCTACTTTTCTTGACTAACGCGTTACTAGTCGCTATGCTAGCTTTCTCTAACTATTCTTCTTAAGTTAGCGTGATATACATTATAAATGTATTTAAGAACGTTTATTATAAGTGTAAAATCGGGTTTTTCTTTATAAATACATCGATGTATCGATCGATATTGTCCCATCTGTACTAACCTTAGATTAACTGTCGATGCTCTTTCCCCATAAATAGCTGATAACATTTTATTTATTTAACCCCAAAACATGTCCATTTCACATCTTCAGATGAAATCACTTTAATTCTCGGCACTTCTGCGTTGTGTTCTCTCAAGAATTATTTCCGAACTCTGGTCTCTGTTGTTGCTTCGAGTTGAGTTGCAACAAGTTTTAACTGTTTATTCGTTTCATTTTTAATATTTTCCAAAAATATAATTTATCGTGAGCTTTAATATGGAAAAGAAAAAGTAATTATGTGCAATGAATAGATATCAGTAATCTTGAAATAAAAGTTTCAACTGAGATTTCGAAGTGTAGATGGTATATTTTTGTTGGAACGCTCATTTCTAGATATTATGATTGCTGAAGTATACACATTTCCTATAATTACATTCCCTTTCCCTTACTAATGGTCATGATAATTTGTATTGTTATCATTGTAATACAAATTGATTCAAATCGAAGCGACAACCGGCGGAATAATTATCCGAATTTCATTATCTTATTCCAATATTATCCGATTGAATTCCAAGTATGTACCTTAGATCTTTAAGAAACAATGATGCATCTTTTCTGTAAAGACGTCACTTACTTCCCATTCTCGATCTTTCATTTAACTTTATAAGCATTGCGTTATTTGATCAGAAATGATCTAAGACAATATTCAACGGTTTTAGCTACAGTAGTTAATCGATCTCTCCCTGACAAGGTTTTAGCTCAAGTTTGTGACACTAAAGTGTCCTCCTCGGATGCTGGAAGTAGCTGAAGACTCCAGAGGGCGTTGGCTGGAGGTTCCAGGAACCGCAGACAAAGGCCGTGATATTAGAGTAACAGGACTTGCCCATTGTGCTCCTGGTCCTCGGCCATCTCCTCCACCGCGGCTACTGCCACCTTTCTACCGTCCGCGAGATAAAATATCTTTCGTATATTCTTCTTCGAATATATTTACTATGTTATCACAAGAATACTTATTTATATAATTCTAATGATCGTAATAGGTTCTTTCAAAACTTAACTAATGGTGCGATGAAGCTGCTTTAGCGAAAAAGATGATGTAACACCCAAATGAGCATATTAACGTTTATTGGCAAGGATACGTAAAACTTCCATTTATTTTTTATGGAAAAAATTATTTTCGGATAGGTACTATAAGTAGGATTGAGTGACAACAATATCCGTTTTGGAAATTTCCATTTTTTATGCTAGGTATCACAAAAAAAAAAACTCTTGACTCGAAAAAAACAACAAATGTTTTCAGAAGCCTCTAAGTAACGGTTATCTAAATCGTTATTGCACTTCAGCATATTGAATAACGCCTTAACAACCTAGTTAAAAAGTCGTAACATCCCAGTAAATCTGTAGTGTTGGTTTTATACAACCTTTTGTTTTTGAGGTGTTTGTCACTTGCATGTCCCCACATACTCTCAGACAATTTTTTCGAGACTTACGTTTTTGAGCTACGGATTAACGTGAATTTCCGTTGATAGCTTGTATTGTAGCTAATCTTTGCGAGAAGTAAAAGAAAAATTTTCTATACTTCTTCTTCTTGCATGGCTCTACAGCTCATCAATGAGCCTTGGCCTCCTCGATACGTTTTCGCCAGTTTTCTCTGTCCAGTGCAGCGGCCTTCCAGTTCCGGACATTTAATAGGGTTCTGGAGTCCTCACTGACTCCATCCAGCCATCGCAGCTTGGGTCGCCCCACTCTTCTTCTGCCCTGAATCTTTTCATCTATTACTCTTCTGGGCCCTTCAACACTTGCCATTCTGGCCACATGGCCAGCCCAACGCAACCTACCAAGCCTTATTGTTTTGACCACATCCGGAGCCTGGAATAGACTTGCCTGCTCCGCATTGGTACGTCTTCTCCATGCTTCTCCCTCTCTAATCGGTCCATAAATTCGCCGAAAAATCCTCGTTTCAAATGCCTGAAGCTATTTTTCATCGGCTTTCTTTATGACCCAGGATTCTGACCCATATAGAAAGACAGGCCGAAGGAGCGTTTTACATAGAATCAGCTTTGTGTTCCACGACAAGAGCTTGCTTTTTAAATGTCGATTTATCCCAAAGAAGCATTTGTTTGCCTGAGCCACTCTCTTCTTGACCTCTATTGAGACATTATTGTCCCTCGTTATGGTGGTTCCCAAGTAGGTTCCCAACATCTATACTTCTACATACCAAAATTGAAAAACTGGTTAAAATGTTCCAAAAATAATAATTTTTTAGTTGTTACTAAGTTTCATTGTAAGCAATCCAATTGCCTTAAAAAAGGTTTAACCATTTATTGGCGAGAGAATTTCCATATGGGATGGCCAGAGAACGTTTTTAAAATTATTGTTGGAAAAATCATTATAAAAATAACCGAGATTACCTCATTATTTAACCCTTCATTTTTAGAATTTTTTAAAAGCGTCGAAGATGTAGTAAATTTATTCCAGAAATTTTTTCAGAAGACTTGAACTTTTAGGCTAACTATATCCCGTAATCGAAAAACATGGGGATGATCAACTATTCCGTTCTGTGATCCGAATGAAGTTTGTACTTACAATGTCGTATAGCGAGTAAAAGTACGTTGTCATGAAGACCTTATTTATCTCAATCCTAGAGTTTTTCCGAAGTATTTTCTCTGTTTTCAAGAAAAAATGAGTATTTAAGTATGTGATAAAAATTCGGTTCACTAGTGCTCGAAGTGAAATCCAGTACATACATTTTTGTTTTTATTTTATAATAGATTTAAATTCGAGTGAACGAACAAATTATCAGGTTTTGGAAAAGTACTTCCTTATCCACTATGTTTCCTTAGAAACATCCATAATTTGCGATAACCTTGTAATAACATTCTTTTTTAGTGATATAGTCAAAATTATCTCGTCTAATTCAATGAAGGTTCGCTACGATGACATAATCGCCTATTGTCGTTACATTGAAAATTACGACTACAATTAATATGAGAGGTGTGACTATTTTGTTAAGATATCTGTGATCATTAAGTGATTAATGAATGGTTACCATAAGAGTTTTTACGAAGAATATTCTGTTTTAGATGAGGCTGTAATGGGAGAACTGATAAGATGGAGAGAAGACACAGTACTACCTCAGAATCCAGCACAGACTCCAGGCAGGTCAGTATTCACATATCATTATTATTATTTTATATTTTATTATTAATTTATAACCTTTTCCATTATTTGAGATTTGCTAAAGGTATCTCGTATGAGAACTGGGCACAGTAGAGATGAATTAGCCTGTTCTGACTTTATCTTGATTTCCTTCGCGATTTTCGGAATTATATTTCGTAAAAATATTCTCATATTGAATGATATTGAGTGGATAAACTAATTGTGGTAAAAGTACCATCCACTACAATTGCATTTATGGATGAAAGTTAGATAGTTCGTGATATTGACATCCATTATACATACACCATTAAAAAAATTAGTGGACATGAAATTTGGAACCATCCAAAACATTGTATGAATATATTGTAATATTGTATGAATGTATTTTTAGATTTTTTAATTTATGCATATCCACATATCCAGACCCTCTATTTTCTACCAAAGAGGTTCTAAATTATATTTACAGTCATACCTCTATTTTTAATATTTAATCTAAAAGACAACTAAAGCGATTCTCAATTACTCATATCGTAATCATATGAATGAATCAAGTCGCTAATTCAAACTTGAAATATGTTTAGGGAGCTTAAAAATGAACCAAACTAGTTGGGAGCAATCCTGATTTAATTTCAGAATCTGTCTTAAATATTTTATATCTTTTATTGTTTACAAGTATCTGACCAGAAGATAAAACTAAATTAAATATTTTGCCTTTAATTAAATATTATCTTTCTATGAAATATAGAGAGATATGGTATAAACAAACGGGTTGATTAGCATTCACTAGAAATATGTAAATCAAGAAATATTGAGTATAGGTCACTGTTTAAAAATCTGCCATTGAATTATACTAAATATTCTTCCACAAAAGATGAGTTTTGGTCCAATAACATTATTTACAAAGATTTTGATCTGTCACCCTGAATTTTTGCTTAAAAGGAAAAAAAAGATCATTATTTATTCTTTGAATAACTTTTAATTAGATTTTATATATTTTTCTATTGGAGTGCTATCGATGGGTAGTTTCTCCACAAGTGTTTTCATGTCATATTCTACATTTTTGCACATTTACTTGATATAATACCATTATAGTTGTAAATATCATTGAATTAAATAAAATAAAAAAATAAAAATATATTTTTCTGATTTTATCTAATTTATAGTTTATATTTTGATGTCTACTAGAATTATTTACCTCTGATCATTGCTACAATAAGTACTCATTGTTATCATTAGCAATTTTTATTAGGATAAAAAATCAATTTTATTATTTTTGTTCAGAGAAAATGGAGTGGATATTATCCCTGTTACATCAAATTTGTAAGTATAATCGGAGAGTGCTGTGCGAGCTTTGTTTTACATATTTTCGCTTTTATTAATTTTGTTTGGCTTTTATTTATGATATTTTCGAGCGGAAATAATCATCTTTACAGCTACTAAATTGTTTTGATGTTTATATCATTAATATATTCATTAAAATCAAACCTGATTTTATTATTATGTTTTATGCCATTTAATTGAATATTAAATGAATATAGAATTTGAGGTAGTACCATGTTATTTATTTATTTCCTTGATTTGATCTATAATGCTTATAAAATGAAACATGCATGTAAATTTTTCATATTTTAATGTCAGTCTATTTGGAGAATTGACATTAACAAAAATACATCAATGACTGTATTCAGTGTCAAAAATATTACAATATTCTAAAATGAATGAGTATTTTGTATATGAGTGAAAGATTTTTGTTTTTTGTGCTTAATCAGAGCTAAAAAACAATTTTTATGAATATTTATCACAACTTCACTTAAATATATACCAGAGTGTCTTAACTAAGGACAAAATGAAACGTGAGTTGTTTTATAGTGTGCAGAACTTTTGACCTTCACACTTATACTAGAATATATTGGCTAATTTGTTGTGAAATCCCCAGTTCATGCCCTATTTTGAGAACATAAAGGTGTATAAAGTCAATAAACACCTTAACTTCTCTTACTTAATTTCATTCCTTGCAGGCAGGCTAACAAATACATGGTAACACTCTATACTGAGCTCACTGTAAGGGTTTCAATTTTGATGTTAGTTTTTTATTTTCCAATGGTTCGTTTTTTAAAATATTCATTCCTTGGTTTCCGTCCGTTCGGAAACATTCATTCTGTGGTTTGTAAATTTTCTTAATTAAGAAAATCTTACATCATGGAAACGCAAATATAACTACTTTATTGAAGTTTCTCTTTGAAAAATTCCAAAGCAAAGCCATTAATTTATGAAATGCTAGCGACAACATTTTAAAATTCACCATTTCATCAATTCTAAATATTTTTTATAACACTTAAATTTGTTCCAACAATTATTATGCTAATTTCTCCATATTTAAATAGTTAA
Source organism: Troilus luridus (assembly GCA_964056705.1). NCBI lineage: Eukaryota > Metazoa > Arthropoda > Insecta > Hemiptera > Pentatomidae > Troilus > Troilus luridus. The sequence continues at coordinate 56,959,813 of OZ057415.1, read as the reverse complement.
AACAGTAGATTTTTTCTTCAACCATTCCCAATTATCAGTTAGTGGCCAGTTGAATCGAAGGAATAGCTCTTATTTGTAAACAATTAAACAAAAAGATTTTCTTAAACCACTGCTTTTTTACTGTGTTTTGTCGAAAAATCAAGGACTCAATATAAAAATCATTACAAATTGTTAAACATCTATATATTGACCACTCAATATTGATCGACTGTGTAATAATCTATCGATTTTTAATCTTATAAAAGAAAAATGGAGAAGAATTCTGCAATACAAAATTTTATTTTTTATTAATCACATCCTAAAGTGCTAAAAAAGACTTTCTAATGCATATTAGGTACAGAACTACTGTGTAATTTCTATAACTATCATTATAATTAATGTTTGAATATTTTATTTTTCTATCAGTCATCTCTTGATGGCCTGGAGTCAGGGCGTATGGCCAAAGCGACTACACCTAAAGTCGCTGTCAACCCTCTTCAGTTTGTAAAAGTTGGACCTTGTGATCTCTACCGCTCGGCCCAAGAACAACTCAAGAAGGTTGAAGAGATAAAAAAAACCAAGAAGGAGCGCAGGGATGAGGCTGAAGACTGGCAATCGGTAAAGTGTTTTAAATTGTTAAATTTTTTGTACAAATCTTTACAATGTGCCTTCACAGATCCAATAAATCTTCCCTTTTTTAGTAGGATTCTGTTCATAACGTATAAGTGCTTGAAAGCTATTTTATTTATGTAAACAAATGAACATCATAAATAGTATTTTAAGTATCTGCTTATATATGTGTATATAATATTTTTAGGACTAAATGTGTTTAAAAAAGCAAATAATAAACTTGAAGAAGAAAAGTAAACATCACATTCATTTATTTAACATATTTTTAAAAACTCAGTTGAATATTTTGTAATCACATTGCTTCAGCTAATTTACTCATGTTTTGATTAGATTTTAATTTACCATTTTTTACTATTTCTTCTACTGTGCAAGAAATTCACATGTAGATTTATGTGAATATATTCGACAGGAAATTATAATTGTAAAAAAAATGTATTTACTTTGTTATGATAAACGTTGAGAAGTGTTTGTTTGAGAGATGTGTCCAATACGAAAGAATTTTATGACTTTTTTTTTCCAATATTTATAATTATGTTCATTAATTGTTCTATTTCCTATTTTGATATACTTCTTGAAAAAGTATTTTACCTGTGGTTCATTCATTGAATATGATGATTAATGATGATAGTCAATTGAAAATTATATAACTTTAAGTATACATATCTTCCATTCCTTCTGTACAATATGCAAATAACCACACAATATTATATTATTAAATAATTTTCTTTTACCTTAGAACCTTGACAACTGGAAATGCAGCCGCAGAAAAAGACAAGAACACATCATTGAAAGGGTTGTAGAAGTGAAGAAATTGGAGTTGGAGGAACACGAACGTAATCGAAGGCGAAGCAAAACTTTTAACGAAATGATGCAAGAGAGGTATGAATTTTAATGTTTTCAAAACTTTTTGCTTTACTGTTCTTAAACTAATAATTCGTTCAGTTATTAAATTGAAAACTGTTTTCTTGTCTGTTAAAAACTATTTTTTTTTTCTAGGAATACTCGTGGTAGGAAATCAAGCCTGCCTGTTTGGAATGATGATTCAGACGACCTTTCTGATTTAGGAATAGGAAACAAAAATGACTCTTCTTTAGAGCTAGACAGAAATGATGAGGTAATTTAAATTTATTTTAAGAAAATTTATAGAATAAATTCATTTTTATTGAATATTTAATTCCGAATCATTTATTTATTATTATTATTATTGTTGTTACGATAACCATTAACAAATTGGGCAGTAATTCTTCATTTATACCAAGATTATAATTATAAAAATAATGCATCTTTCAATTTATTTTGCAGGTTAATGGACATTCAGAGAATTCACACGATTCATCCCTTTCTTCAGAACTGGATAGAAATCTAGATAAAACAACATTAGAAAATGGAAATAGCACTGACTCAAAAGAAGATTTAAAATCTACAGAGTCCGAGGAGTACACTTATGATAAAGCTATTCAGAGTTATGTCAATTTTGCTGAAACAAGAGTCAAGTCAAAGTCTTTAAGATCAATTGATGGTGACATGAGAGAATATTCTAAAAAAGAAAGTCCACCAATACCTACCAAACCAAAAAGAGGCTCGCTTACAAAAATAGATACTTATCTCAGTCAAATAGAATTAAACAAAGCAAAAAGTAACGGCGATGCTATTGACTCTACCAAAAAAACCGTAGCTGTTCCTAAGGTAGATGTTCACAAAAGGAGGGAACTATTTGAGAAAATAAAAGAAACTGAAGAACATAACAAAACGAACAAAGCCTCTTCAGAACTTTCATCAGCGAAAAGCATAAAAGAAAGATTGTCTTCACTTGAAAAACATCAAGACAGTCTTGATTCTTCACGAAATAACATTGCTAGTTCAATCAACCCTAAAACAGGTGTGAAAGATCGGCTGTCTAATATTGAAAAAATATCTAATTCTAATTATGTTCCACGGCGCTCAAGTGAACCTCTCTCTTCTCAATCTATTAAAGATAGGCTATCAAGCTTTGAAAAATCCAAATCTAACTCTCCAAAATCTCATAATGTCGTCGAACCAACAGTTTCCATTAAGGAAAGGTTGAACAGCTTGCATTCTTCCTGCGAGAAAGAACCGACTCGAACAGTCATCCCAAGCGTAGATCCGACATTTGATGAGAAATTGTCCAACTTCAAGGAATCCTCTTCTACTGAGACTTACCAAAACAGATCTTTGAGCCCCGATGAAATCTATAGCAAGAGAGAACAACACTACAGGCACAGATCTCTAGACAGTTTAGATATAACCCAAGAAAACATGTCAAACAGCAGCTTCGAACGTGTCCAAAGCCTGGAAGACTTAGATTACAGAAATTATCCAGCTTCTACATTTAGTGGTGACACAGACCGTGAAGATTCCGGAATTCATACTGCTGATGTGTCGAGTTCTGTCAGCCAAGCTGATGATTACGATTTACATTTAGACAGTAATATCTTAGACGATATCAAAATGAACCACCAACCCCCCATAGAAGAAGAAACAAAACTAATCAAGAATGAGGATCTTCTAGCTAGTGTAAGTGATGAGGACATTTCTCAAGCAAAATCTTTGACACCGGATTGTGAGGTGTTGACTCCTTCTGAGGAAGCTCCTCCAGAACCTGTTTCAAGTTCCTCTCCTCTTGTCATTGAGGATCCTTTTGTAAATAGTTCTCATTTCTCAACCGATTCTTGGTCTAGTCATTATGAAGAAACGATACAGCCAAATGAGGAAAAAATCGGAGAGCCTCATGCTTCTAATCTGGTCAAACATGACTTTAATAACCAAAATCTTAACCAAGTAATGCCTTACATGGAAAGTGACAAGGGTGACGCAGGTTTAACCGAAATTAATGAAATAGAATTATCAGATAACACATTCCCTAAAGAATCTCTCCCCTCAAATGAAAATGTTTCTCTTCACGCTTCACTTTCTAAAACTAATGAGGTGAGGCTTTGGATAACTATATGCTTCTACTATTTGTAACATTGTTTCTTTTTTATTTAACTTTTCATTCTTTTACTTTATTTAACATTTGTAATATATTTTAGTAATATTAATAATTCTAACATAACCTACTACCCTAGTAAAATCTACTTTCAATGACTCTAGTAGTTAGTCTCTTGAAGAAATTTCGCTTTGCAATTCCTAGTTTTCACTTTAGTTTGCTAAACAGTTTCTGATACAGTGCGGATTGAAGGGGTTTAACATAGAAAATGCTATAAATTAATACCTTATTTCAGTTACAATACAATGAACTAATCAATATGAAAATCAGATTCTCTAACCCTTGAAGTATTTTAATAATTATTAAAAATTCTTGTAAACGGATAAATGTCTCTCATTCCCCAACTGAAAATTCACATTGTTTAGGTTATATATGCATATTTGCATACATTATTCATTAATTTTAGTAAAAAAACAGCCACGACAGTTCAGAAATTGCTGTTCTTAACAAAAGTTTACACCTTTGGAATTGTCTTCTTTGTATTAACTTATTGCAGCTAATAAAAAGTGGTGTATTTGAAAAGTGTTCACTGATAAAATGTATATTAGTTAAAAGTTCACCCCCTTGAAAAAAATTTATTTTATCCAAATATGTATTATTGGTTATTTTCCAAATACCATTGATAGCATTTCAAATATTTTCCCAATTAAAAAAAGAGAAGATTTAAAAAATGAAAACTTGCCCTCCTGTTTCATATTTTATTTTTTTTAATAAATTGGATAGGCTTAAATATAATAAAAACAGCTTTAATTTTTTATGTATATTCATAAAGGTGTAATATTTTTTTTAAGATTTGAAGGAATAATCCTAATTCCATTTGAGTCTATGCCAACTTTTTTAGCTAATTATATTGCACTAGTATTACTAAAGTGACACAACTCATAATCGGTATCTTTTCGGTGATGAGTCATTACTTTGAAAGAAGGAAGTGAGTAAATATCTCCTTATCACTTAATCAAAACTGTATCAAACTAGCTTCAGAGCTTTTCTGCCAGAAGGCACTTGTTTCACTCTTAGTCTCTTAATTCTATTCCAAGCTCACTAATAGTTTTCTTGTTTTTCCATAATAGTTAGTTTTTGATTTATGTCACTTTAGAAATACTAGTACTTAGAAATATTTAGATTTTTTTTTTAAATATTAAACTTAGTGTAGACTAAGAAATGACTACATTGGTTCAAACTATTAGTATTGAACAAAGATCTCCTTGAAAGATGATTTAGTCTAAGTCTCCAAGTGATGGAATAAATAGTCAGGTTGCAGACAATGTAGTTTTATTATTCTTTAGAATTTCAAAATGATAAATTAAAATTTATTCTGAACTCTTAACAATTTTTTTAATCTGTCTAATCAGGAATCGGACCCATTTAAGGTTGTGGAACTTAATAGTAGAACATTTGATTCAAAAACATGAGTGACCAGTCCTTTTTGTTATTGTTACGTGAAGTTTTTATGAGCCTTTTCTGATAATTTTAATTAGCCATCTTGTAGATATACATTTTATTGTTCAGTTAATTGTAAACAACAAATTATTAACATTAGCCACTAGTATTGCCTTAAAGTATTAAGAAATTAAATCACTAATAAACTTAATTTCTTCACCAATATTAGTGTATAATTTATCTTTCACTCATGTAAACTGATATTTTGAGTTCAATAAAAAACAAATTAAAAAGTCAAATTCGGATAAACCCCTTTTCGAAATTTACAACTGCAGATTGTATAATTTAAAACAAGATTTATAAATGCTAATTTAGTAAAGGGATTTTATTTTGAAAGTGTTTTAAAATATAACAATTATTTAAATAAATTAGAATTTTTCAAATAATAAAATTGTTTTTATTAATTTAGGAAACTTGTGATATAAGTGAGAAGGAGAGAAACGTCGAATTCAAAATAAATAATACAATTGACAGTTCTGAAAATTTAGACAACACTACTGACAAAATCGCTGTTATTAACACGATTCAACCATTTGAAAGAAATGACCAAGAAGTTAATGTTTACAAATTAGACGAACCTCAAACAAATGGCTTATATGATGGCGTGCAGAATACTAATGTTTCAATTGTAAATCAGGTGATTAATAATTTTATAAACTCTTTTATGCTGTCTAAAATTTTGTCAAATTTATAAGAAAAATTTTGTTTTCAATATTTGATGTATGTTTATAATTTCAGCTTAGCGAAATAATTTTGGAATCCGATCCCAGCTGCCTGTTTCCTCTTTTACCTAGCACTTTATTGCCTCCAAAAGAAAAACCACCTCCACCACCCACAGAAATTAGCGATGATGAAAGTGACACTAAAGTTATAAAATCTGTAAGCATTATTAAAATTAAAAAGTCTGTTATTGTTGAGTTAAAATAAATATTTATTTATATTTGTTTTTGTTTTAACAAGAAATCACTCAGGCGATTGGACTCGACAAAAAGAATAAAAAAAGAAATTCGCCAAAAACGGTCTTCCTTTTTGGGCCTTGAAGGAAATGATGATGACAGTTACTTGGAACCTGGTAATTGAATTTGGATGAATATTATATGAAATTAGGGATCTGGATGATAGATGAGTATTAACATAATTGATATAATTCTCATTACAGAGTTGGAGTTAATGAGGCCGCCCGACATGACTACTTTGCTTGCTGAAGAACGGAGGATTGAAAGGCAGCTTTACCGCCAGTCCGTCTGCTCTGAAAGCGATTCAAACCAGGAAAGTCGGGATTCTGGAGTCGAGTTAGATCACAAGCATCCAGAGCTAACTTGGAGCCATAGCCGAAATGACAGTGAAATCAGCGCTGATGTTCAGGTAGTAATTTTTTTTTTTATTACATCATTACGAATTTTTTTCTCAGTGTGACTTACAATTATCATTCAGTGATTCTTTAAGAGGACTATTTCTTTGGATTTCATATGATCGGTGCATTTGTGTCTTTTACAAAATTTGATTTTCTTAATAATCATTAACGACTATCAGAACAATATAATTTAATTTTATGCAGTAAATATAATTTCAGAATAGAGAACAATATAATTTAATTTTATAAAGTAAATGATTTAATTTTGTTAAATGAATTTAATTTTTTAGACTTTTGGCAATCAAAGTACGACTTCTGAAGAGGATGAAATAATGAAGAAAGAACGTGAAATTATTGAAACCTTGGAACAGGAAGAGAAAATTCGTAAACAGGATTTAGGTAATTGAAAGTTACATTATATACTAATATAATATAGTTGCATTTTATTTCTTGTTTAGTCACATTGCATATTATAAATAAGTTATTTATTATTAACTTATTTTATAGGTGAAAAATTGGCTATGAGATTACGCGAGCTTGAAGCTGAAAAAGAAAGGATTGAGTGGGAACATCTTCAGTCAGAACCAGTTAGGAACACTCAACCACACATTTTTCCAAAACACACCCATCTTTCTGTTGATGTAAATATCATCCAGTTATTTCTAAGTTACTATATAATAATGCCATAATTTCATTGAGGGCAAAAAAGTTTGGACATTAGTTTATTGAATACTTACTAAACTAAAAAATTTGGAACATTATCGATTATCTTCTCTAGTTCTTATGAAAAATCCCATCAGTTCTGTTTTAATTTTAATTTTTGTTTAAAGGATTTGGAAAAAACTCGAAGTCGAGAAGAACTGAAAGATACTGATTGGTGTATTCCTCGTTCATCTCTACAAGATATCTCAAATATGGAACCTCCTGAATTAGAATATCGAGGAGATTATCGAAAATCAATGGGTGATCTCACAGCGCCGGTAAATTACCATCACCAGGTGAAGGCTAGGTTCGTAATGTTTACATTTTTTTTTAATTGTGCTTTTTCTAAATTCAAATTAATAAACAAAACCTTTTTTGCCTAGTTTGCTAATTAGTAATTTGAAGTAACAGTTGGTTATGATATAATAATTATACTTTCTAGGTATGCTTCCCACCGAAGATCAATGCCGAACCTTCAAGAGAATCCTCCAAGGCGCCCACCTCCTCCACCACCTCCTGTGCTTCCAAGCAAACCTCTTCACCTGACTCAGGGTTTGGGGCAGATCATTCCTCAACAAGCGCCGAGTCAGCGGGTGAGCAGTCAACATTTGGGCTCAAATCAACAAGTCAATGGGCATCATGTCATCAATCCAGCTGTCGCTGCTCACAATGGGTAAGCCATTGTTTCACTCATTCAGCATAATCTTATATGACTATTCAAGTAGAGTATTAAATTAAAAAAAAATCATTATCAAAGAGCAGTAAAGCTATGTAATTAAAAAAAAAAAAATGCTGTTATAAGCTCTGAAGAAAATTTAAATTTAAATTATTTCATTATCCAGATAAAATATTTTAGTTAATTTTAAAAAATTAACTTTAATTTAAATATTAATATTTAAAAAAATAACAAATTATTCATTATTGAATAAACTTTTATTTGAATATTTCCCAAGTTTTAAATAATTTTTGCCTTAATTTAACATTTAAAACAACAACTATTAATATTTCTAATAAACAAATCTATATTAATATCAGGAATGGTCAGATGAGTCGGCAAACTCTGCAAGCTCTGAGTGCAGCACCAAGGTCGAGGTTAATAAGCGCTGATAGTTGGCAAGTGCGCAAGAAACAGCAAAGGACACCAGACTCCTATAACTACCAGCATTGGCTTATTCAGGTAAATTAATTCTTAATTACTTTACTTTACGTCTTGAATCTGAATTAATTACATTATCGTCTAAACAATATGATAAATTTTATTTTTTTAATTAAACATCCAATAAGAAAAATGGTTAGTCTGAAGTTACACAACAAGTAAAAACTTAAACAAAATCATAAATAAAATTATAACAATTTATAAAAAATAAAATAAAATCATAAATAATTTGATAGTAGCTATAAATGTGAGTGAAGGGTAGCTCAAATACTTGTGATTATGTAAGACATTTTTTGTACAAGATTCATAAAATCTTGTGCCATCACTATGATTCTCATATCATCATTATAGCCTAACAGCTGAAAATAAATAGACTTTTTTGTTATTAATAATATTTGAATGTCTTTATTTCATTAATTGAATTATCAATCTGCAGGAGGCTGAGCATCGCAGAATCACCGAGCAACAGGAGAGGCATGCCGGATCAAGAAGACCAGAAGTCGGCAGCAGACCGGAGGGTCGTGGCTGGCCGACGAGCACACCCCCGCAACAGCATTGGTCCCAACCGAGCAGGGGCAAACCTCTTCCTGACTCCATCATCCAGACCCTGACTCAGAGGGTGCAGAATAGGCTTTCTGCGCAGGTGGCGGATCACACTGTTCCAAGAAGGAGGTAAACTTTTTTTATATGCCATATCACCATTACTTTTATTTTATAAAAAAATCTTTTACCACTATAACTCATGAAGAGTCTTTGGTTCAGTACGTGGTAGAGACAGTACTGTTTCGAGGAGAACAGTTCTCCAAAGAGGTGATTTATCTGAGATCATGCTCAACTGCCAGGTTATTCCTTCTATTTTGGGTACCCATTTTGTTGGGACTTGATGAGCTCCTAGATTTTTTTGATTGCTGGTCTTTCATAAAGTTGGCTTGCTTTTCCTTCAACTTGTAACATCACAACTTTTTAGTCAATATAATATACAACCCTTTTAACAATCAGACTGTTATCTTTTAGAAGTATTTTTTTCTCCTTATGAATTGATAATAAAATTATGTAGGATAAATAAATTTGTATTTTTTTCACAAAAATAACAAATAAAATTTCATTTTGCCTTATTTAAATATTAAGTTAAATATTACAAAACATAAATAAAACGTTAATTATATTATTACCTGATAATTATTACTCTTAACACCTATAAATACAAATTCACTTTTGACTGTGCATAATCATTCTTTGATGTAAGGTGATGAGCGTTATAAAAAAACTTATATGTAATCTAATTATATATGAATGTTTAGTTTCATCATTCATTTTTTTTTTTTTTTTATAGGCCAGATATACCCAATGAAGTACCTTACCACTTACCACCACAGAACGAAAGTGCCAAAGATAAAATGCTCAGTGTTAGTGGAAAGAAAAGGTGTTCTCATTGTGGTGATGAATTAGGTATTTAATTTTTATCCTTTTACTTATTACATATCTTTTACAATACTTTGTGTATTGTCATCATATAATTATTCATGTTTTTAAAGGTCGAGGAGCAGCCATGATCATCGAAAGCCTTCAACTGTTCTACCACATAGATTGCTTCAAGTGCTGTGTTTGTTGCATACAGTTAGGTGATGGTCTCAACGGGACAGATGTTCGGGTGCGGAACAACAAACTCCATTGTCATAATTGTTATTCCAGTGATGATGGTAAGATGTTTACGATACTTAGTTTGTTAATAATTTATTGATCTTTAAAACATGTGTCCAACTAATGAGATATCAGTGGTGAGAGTTGTTAATATAAATTATTATTTTAATTTTTTTTTTACTAATTACAACATATATTTCCATAATATGATTAAAATTAACAAACATATTTCATTATTGAATTTTAGTTTAGTTAATATCAAATTTGTTTCAGGGGCAAAGTTCAGCTGTGTATAAACATCCACATCAGAAACAAAGTGTAAAAATTACCACATTGAGTACCTAATTGATCAGTAGTCATAATTAAACTCATTAAAGCTTTGTTGTGTACCTTTGTCAGTGTTACATAACATAGTTATGTACATAATGTTGTAATATTTATCATGTGAGTAAGATTATATGTTGTTGTATAATTATTATTTTTGAAAGTCAGCCTATTTATCTTTCATTGCAATTATTATTATTATTATTATTGTATTTTACTTTTTTTGTAGCCTGTTACATTGTTTAACAAAATATTATTTGTTACTTGTTAATATTCTGTTAGTTTAGCCTTTTCTATAATTAAATCTTGCTGAACCTTTGAACAGATTTAATAGAATATTCCAACCAGAGATGGTATGTGGGCTCTTCATTGTATATAAGTGTAATATATATATAGATTTTGTAAATTTATAAAGAATGCAGAATTCGATTGTACTATATGTATTCTTGTTATTAATTCAATTATGACTAAAAATACATTTATGTTCTTATATCTGAACGTTGTAATTTGTCTTATTTCGTAGCAACTTTCCTATATCCTACAACGCATTTATTTTTCAATAAGCATACTTTTCATAATGATTCTTTTTAATAAATATAAAAATAACTGTTTCTATATTTCAATTTGACCGTGACCTTGGGAATGATTTATCTTTTTTTCCAATTATATTATTTTATTTAATATGTGTTTAAATTAAATATTTTGAGGTTGATACATATAGCAGCATTGATAAATGTTAATAAAAAGAAAGATATTCACATAAGAGACTAATAATGATAATTATTTTTAAAATCTGATATGGATACCATAGTCACAATATAATCATAACTACATTTTTAGTTAATAGTTAAACATGGAACTACTTTTCTATACTATTATTTAGTAGTTAGTTTTAGTTTTCTTAAAATTAACTGCTTTTTGGAAAAAGTAATTACACTATCTATGTAGTCAATTACTAACTAAATTTTGCTTTTATTAGAATTTTAAAGTTTTTTGACGAAAGCTCCCCTTGACAAATTAAATGATGCATTTCATACATACATAGATGGCTCTACATCCCACATGGGGACAAGGCCTCCTACAACATCAACCGCCAGTCATCTCTGTTCATAGCTGCTTCTCTCCAGTAATGCCTGAAAACCTTTCAAGCCCCGTGTCAATGCATGTAAGGATACAGATGGCAACTTGGTGACGGACCAGAAAAGAATATTAGTGCAATGGAGTGACTACTTCAGGAACCTTCTGAATGGTGAAGAGATCTCTGAGGATGGGTTAGTGACAGAAAATGATGCATTGCAACTCCAAAAAAAAAATAAAAAATTGGCGTTTTATAATTCAATACATTTGTATTTCCAGTATTTTAAAAAACTTGTCAATAAAATGACTATGAAGTTGATTCTTAGACTTCCTTTTTTTTTTTATTATTCGGTGTTCTCTTTTTTTCTGTTATATACAACTGATTATTAAAACACTCAGTTTTCTTTTGGATGTTTTTTGTGTAAAAGTTGTGTAGCACAATTAATAGTGGCTATATTAATTAATAATTTTAATTGAATAATACTCATTTTAATCTTTAATTATTTCAAATTCATTATCAAAATAGTTATTAATTCATCGAATTAATAATATCATTCATTTTAATTTTAGGATTAAAAAAAACAACAAATAGATAAATACACAAACATAGTTTTAGAAGATTATTTCATTTTATTGTTGTAGTAAAGCTATAAGTTAAGTATGATGGAAACAAATGTTTTAGGTATTATCAAAATGTTTTAACATTAAAGTATGTTTTTATTGAAATCAACTTATTCATTTGGCCTCTCTAATGAAACATTTTCTCATTTCCAAACTCATTTGGTGAAATATGAATGATTAATTTGATCATTTACCTTTTTTTCTCTTTTTGTAAATTTTAAAATTTTGTGTACGTACTATAAACCTGTTATTTAGTATTTTAAAAGAGGCAAATTTGAGGAAGCTCAGATTATAAATCTCGATAAAGTCTAAGCCAAATCAAGTTAACTGAACATAAAAATATAAAATGGGATTAGAGATGATTGAAGTAGAAAGATTAAGTATAAGATATACAAAACAGCTCATTAGAAACAAATATTTCTGTAAAAATAATCAATATTTATTTACAATTTTTTTTAATCGTTTAATCACTATAAAAAATAGATAAATATAGATATAGATCATATAATCGCCAAATATAATAGATTCTACATACAAATTAGCTATAGGGTACCCTGAAGGAGAATGAATTCTTGCTTGAACGTTTACTAGTAGTGCTGCTTTTGCTGCTACTTTTTGATAGATTGTTACAATTCGCAATAGTCAAGCTATTCTTTCTAACAGGTTTCACTGTTCCTTTGCATTTCATTATAAATTTAATTTCTTCCATAAGCTCATGTTTGAAAGATATCTGAAAATGTATATAGTACATTAAAATAAATGCAAATTTAACTTTGCAAGTGCTTATAATTATTCTAATGTGATAAAAAATAATAATGTATGAGCCATGCACCACCCCATGAAGAGTGAGACAATAGAGAAATTGTGACGATGATTAGCCTCATTTTTGGCTATTATATCCCATGCATGGAAGACTAGAATTTTCTGTAGACAAAATGCGACACTGAATTATCTTGAATAATAATGGTTGACCTTATATATATGTGTGGAAGAAAATGGTCCGGGTGGAGGTAAAAAATTTCTCTTAAGTAGGGAGAACTGTTTATTAAATAGTCAACGTTTTGACCCCCCCCCCCCCCCCCCCCCGACAGCCCGACGGACCTGAAGACCTGCAATATGGGTCAAAACGTTGACTCTTTAATAAACAGTTCTTCCTACTTAAGAGAAATGTTTTGACCCGGGCCATTTTCTTCCATTTACACTGAATCATGTATGAGCTTTGTTATATTTTATTTTAATTGTTCTAAAAGTGGAGATCTTATTGTTTACACTGTATAATAATTTCTATGTTAACACTGTTATGTATCCCTTGAAATTCTTAAAGCATTAAAAGTTATAAGTACTGAAAGGTCAAAAGAATTTTCTAAACAAGACAAATCTTAAAATCATATTTATATTTTAATGGAAAGTCAGACTCCGTTGAACATTTTAAATTGAAGCAATAATAAATAGTAAATAACAACAATAGTAAAATCATATAGATTTTATAATGAAAAAATATTCTAAATTATCAAAGAAATAGAGTACCTATTTTGTTTATATTCAATAAGTAGACAATATGTCTATATAAAGTGAACGTTGATTGAAAATACTGACCTTTTCATCCCTCTGGGAAATATCCCATAGAACTTCGCAGAAGGAGAGAAGTACACCGATCAAGCACCCTGCAACTAGAACTACAAACACACCACCAACATTGTCCAGATTCAATTCACTAGCTTCTCCCTCTTCAGTTCCACTCTGTAATTTTAAAAGCCAAGTTATTTTGTGAATAAATTAAAGGAAATAGTACTCGTGACTCGTTTCATATTTTTAATGGAATGAAATCGTTTTACCGTGCAGGCACCACCTCCTCTCTTTTCTTTCCACCATTTATCTTTTAATTGTGTCAATTTTCCATTCTCTTGAAGTCTAACAACATTCTTGTTGAGTACATTTCTGAAGGTAGAATCTGTTAAAATTTTAAATCATTTGAACAAGTACTAACAATTTCAATTATAACATAATTGCTTTTTAAATTTACTCATAATTGATTGTTACTTGAATGAATGAAACAATTAAAATTGGAATTAAGTATCTAAAGATTACTACTGGTTTTGATCAAGTATTTTTATTTCAGTAAGTTATGTTATTTTTGATAATTGCTTTATTTACTTACTTTGCCGCATAACTATCCCATATCCTTTACTGTCAAGTAAGTCTCCAACCATCGCTAGCTGGCATTTCCTTTGTACTTCATACTCAATACTAGCCGATTCCATGAAAAAAGCATATTTCTCTTCTCTAACAACTCTGTCAACGCCAACATCATTGTTTGGCATCATATCATCTGGGTTTTCCTTCATGTATTTATAGATTTTTTTATATAGTTCTTCCTTAGAATCCTAAAATAAATAGTAATAATTAATTTATCAGTAAATATATTTTTTCAGTTTAGTATAGTTGTAACACTTTGTGAATGTACTTACTTATATTATATAACAACGTACTTATTTAGTTTTATACAACAGTTTCATCTTATTCACAGGAAATAAAGTATAAAGAAATTAAATAATATTATAAAAATTATATTAATATTAAGAAATGATTACAGACTGGAGTTTTATCATTTTTAAAATGATTTGGTAGTGTAAAAAGGTGTCTTCATGCATCCTTCACCTTCCAATGATTTCAGGTGTAATATTACATCCAACTACTACTGGGAGGAAATTAATAACTGGCATCCCAACTTTAATAACCTTAGTAAAATACTAATTTCAGAGACAATGATTTGCTATAAAATTTGAAGGAATGAAATGAGTATATGTCCAGACATACCCTGAAAAAATTAGCTGTAGCTCCACCTAGTTTTGCTCCATATTTTATCTCAGTCTGTGCAGCCAGTTCTTTTACATCACTGAATGGCGAAACATTGTTTTCCACAGTCAAAAAGGCGGCTAAATTGGCAGTGTATGACGAAACCATAATAAGTGTAAAGAACCACCAGATTGAAGCGACCATTCTTGTGGAAACAGATCTACAGTAAAAAAAAAAAAGTATTATTTTGCATATTTAAGAACAAATAAATAAATATAAATAAAACTTATATTACATAGGTGCGACATCAGAACCCTGTTGCATCACGGAACCCAAAGTAAACCATAAAGAATTCAAAAGACTGAATTGGTTCTCTAAATGTTCCGGTTCCTCAATACATGGATATGGGTTGGTCCATTCATAAGGACTGAGCCTGTTCAATAACAATATAAGCTAAATTATAATATATATCAACAATTTGAGGATAATTTTATCTAATAATCAATTTCTTACCTTGCCATAACAAATAATAATAACGACACTCCGAAATATGCACCCAACATACAACCCCAAACATCATTGCTGAAGGGTGAAAGAAAGGAAAACAGATTAGGGGGTGCTTTTGATGGCTTTCGGTGCAAGATACTTATTCCTATACATCATAAATAAATTATTCAACCATGTATACAAGAAAAAGCCCATGAAGGGGAATGTGAAAACTAAATCTATCTACTAAATGAATTTTATTGGATGACTGAATGATTTTCAAGCTAACTAGGACTTTCTCATCAGGAGAAATCAATGTATTAAATCAGACACACTTTGACAATACAATTGTTTTTATATCTATAACATTTTAAAGTGGCTAGAAAACAGATTTCAAAAAATTATTTCATGTCGCTTTCCCATGATTGTTTAGAAATTACAAAAAAATTACTAAATTATTTAATAAATAACACCTTTGAGTTGCATTAGATTCCAGTGATTTTCTTAGATATTGTTTGTACCTGTTTGAGCAACCTCGAAATAGTTATTGGACCTTTCGATGAGAGCTCCGAAATGGATAAGGAAAATAAATTTCTGATTCAATTATACCAGATCGCATGTCATTTTGATTGTAACCTTTTATTAAACTAATAACATAAATCAAATTTCATAAATTAAATATCTAATATTTTTGAGAATGAAAAAAACAATTAATTCAATTAAAAGAACAATTTAAACGTTTTTATAATGAGAAAATGAAGTTACTAATATTACCTAAATTATAAACAACTAATTCATAATAAAAGAAAACAATTATTATTTAATCTTACGATAATAAATTTAACTCTATTAAATTACAAATAAATAAAATGTTCAAATAAAATCTATTACAAAATAATGAACGTTTATCTGGTTTTGTAGTTGAGATGATATAATAATGAAAACTCTTATCTGTCTGTCGAAGTAGTTTCCAGTAGATAGTAGATTCTCGGCAGGGCGAGCGAAGACGTTGAGACAACAGACGTTGAGATGATCGACTGGGTCAATTCGAATTGATCGAATCGATGACTAAGTTTAAACTAATTACACCTGCAGGTGGGCAGCAAATTAGTATCTTCTTCAAATTCAAAATGTAACTTTGGGCTCCTATAGAGCATACGATGTGCACGTCAAGAGGCTCGTGGCAACACTCCTTCAAATTCACAAAACACAACTTTGGGCTCCTATAGAGCATACGATGTGCACGGCTAAGGGCTCGTGTCAACCCTGTCTCGCTCGGTCTAGCCGGAGCGAATAAAAGCCGATTGACTCCGCTTTTGTTTTTCTCTCTTCTTTTGTAACATATGTCTTCAAACTTATTACAATTATTACACTTATTACTAAACAAATAAAATTACCTT
Source organism: Troilus luridus (assembly GCA_964056705.1). Lineage (NCBI taxonomy): Eukaryota > Metazoa > Arthropoda > Insecta > Hemiptera > Pentatomidae > Troilus > Troilus luridus. The sequence continues at coordinate 56,943,200 of OZ057415.1, read as the reverse complement.
TAAAGTTAAATTATTCTAAACAACTATGAAATAAACGTTTAAATTATTATACTAAATAAAAATGTGAAAAATAAGTAAAGATAATGTTCTTTCTTTTACGAAAAAATGATTTAATTTTTTATGATTAAAAATAATAATACTTTATAAGGTTACTACTTCATCTGGCCTTAACAGTACCAATGGCTAAATTGTTGGAATTCCAACTACACTCCTAACTGTAACCACACAGTTCACAATGGCCACTCGGTCAAACATCTATTCGTCGTTTGACTGGGAATCAATTGGATGGATCCCTACAATCCTTCTTCTCTAATTTAATAAATATTCTCATTTTATTAATTACTTTTTAATATATTTATATTGACACTTTGTTTACGATACATATATTTATGAAGTGCTAGAGTTTGAAGTCCACCGAATAGAACCAATTATCGAAAATATCTTTTTATGTTACTGTTCATTTCAAATTCCAAGATTTACTTGCATAACAAACAAAGTTACACACAACTTATAATTGGAAATTGTGTAGCAAATATTCCCAGACTGTTCCTTCGAATCTTGATAGTTGTGTGGAAACATAAATTAAGATTAAATAAATAACATTTTATTTTTTAAACTACCTCGCACTATGTTTAAAAGTTTTAATAAAAATTATAGTCAGCATTATTTGCTATGTTTCAAAGATAAAATACAAATTAAAAATAAAATTTAGTTTCTTTTCATAAATATCAAAATTTGATAAAAGGAAATCACATTTCCAGCAAGATTGTCTACATGATTCAAATTTATTTTCATGATTATTTTTAAAATGAGAAAATTTCTTTTAATTCTTAGTGGATCAGTATTGAAACATGGAACAAAATTTAGAATAAAATTTTTATTTCAAATTATGACAAAGTTTTGTTTTAGAAAAAACTTATTATATAATAAATTATTCTTAGAATTATGAGTTATCAATTAATAAATACTTTATTAAAGTAACAATCCATAATATCCTAAGTCTGAGAAATCTGCCTATGTACATAATTGGAAAGTTTAATTTTAAAATGAAAGTAGCTTTACATTTGTAGTTTTATATTTAATCCAAGTTGTCAGTTAAAGTTTGATCATTTTTTTTCAAAAAAGTGAATAATGTTATGTTTAATATAAATAATAGTCCCCATTAGAAACGTGTTCAAACTTCATACGTTGGTCTTTAAAATATTAATAATAATTGTTATTATAATATAATAGTTTATTGAACATAAGAAGGACCTGTTTACCGTTTTAAAACAACAGGAGTGATTAATAGTCGTACAGGATTTCTTAAATTTAAATAACCCTTAAAATTGAGAAGTTATTAGTAATATTTCATAACAGGACAAGTGAATAGTTGTAGTGATTGAGCTGTAATTTTAATATTTTAATTGAAACAATAATATATCCTTATTTTTAGCATTTGGGAAAAGAACAGGTCATAGGTGATATATTATTATAATATAATTATATATGATAAGGATAGTTACAGTAATAAATGTTGATAGCATATGTGATGTTATAATGTTCACATGAGAGAACATTTTTCCAAATTAATGTATGATACAAGCACTTTTTTTTGGCACTGAAAAGGTTAGTAACAAATCATTTAAAAAAGTGGCTTTGAATGAATAAGTTATCTAAATTTTATTTGTATTCTATAGCTACCGGAACACTATTTTAAGAAACCAGGACCAAATATTATTAATGAATCTAATGTTATACATATTAATGTTTTTAGAAATTAAAAAAAATAAAAAATAATAGCATTTGATTTAAATATTTCAAGTAACTACCCAGATTCATAAAAGGGTGTGTGAAGTCTACGTCCCTTTCTCTCTCTCGTGTAATTGTGATGTCGGCAATGGCTAGGTCTGCTCTCTGCAACACGTTTTGTGGTTAAATATTATATTAATGCTCATACTTATATATATATATATATATATATATATATATATATATATATATATATATATGTAAATAATACTCATGGCCTGATAATATGGTATAGTTACATTTTAATTAAATAAATGAACATTAAACTATAAAGTTTTACATGTTGGAAAAATTATGTAAAAATCATTTAACTCTTATATAAATAAATATCCCTTACCCCTGCCTGTACTTCTCCAATCATTCCACTCCATATCCTAGATCCATTTTCCATGGTTTTGGGACTTCCACTGTTCTTGTCATATTGCTCAACAAACGTATAGTTAAAACCAGACATGAGGGACAGTTCGTGGATCAGATCAACACCAAAGCCTTCGTATCTGTCATTTCCTGTTAGAGTTTTACTGTCCTCCTTCAGCATGTTGTACGGTTTTGTCTGTTAACAGGTGGTTTTGTTACTCATTTAGTAATATGTTTCAAATTAAGCATCTTAATTTTGTTTTTTATTTAAAGAGATCAAATCTGCTAATCATCAAAACTCAAGTTGTTATTCCCTGTGTTCTTGTTTTGCTTATAATTATATTTTAATAATGCTTAAACCTTCAAGTTTAATGACTTCTGAAGTATCACCAATTTGCTATTATTCTGCTTAAACAAGGGATACTAAATTAGTTAGGAACAGTCCCAGAAAAAACAGAATCAAAATTATAAAATATGATTTTTTTCAATAATGTTGAAACCAAAATAACATAAAATCTAACTTTTCACTTACCAAACCTAGTTTTTAACATTACCTTGAAAGTTGTCACATACATGCTTAAGTCCATATTTACAGGAAATTTAAATAGAATAAAAAAACAAAAAACAATGGAACACAATCTAAATTATTTAAAATTACTTAGTTAATAACAAATACACTTACTAATGCTATAATAACAATGAATGATTTATTCCTCAGGTCTTCACCAGCATCCACTATCAGGCCTTCCTTAGTATCAGGAGGATCTATGACTAGTCCTGTTGTCGTGTTCCACGTCCCTGTTTTCTTTAAGCCTTCTTCTGTTAGAGAGATCAAATCAAGCTGTACATCAGTTCTGAACCCTTCATGATTAAATTTAATAACTCCAGTCAATCCTTTTATTTCACTCTGGAATAAAATAAAATAAAACTCTATTTAGTTGAAAATTTAGCCTTCTACTTTCCTGTACATTGTCACAGCTATCCAAAAAAATAAATAAACAAGAAAAGAAATATCAACTAAAATTTAACAATTAAATTATTTAATCTTATTGAAACACCATCATTTCCTTGAATGGAAGTTGAAGAAGTGTCCTGAGAAGATAGTGTTGCATCTTTATAAGAAGAAAATAATGTATTATTTTAGAATGTTTCTTCTTCAAGTCATAGAAAGAAATAATATAAGTATTGGTATTTAGAAACAAATAAGAAAGATAATAATGCAAAAGAAAAGTAATGAAAATTGATTTTCTATGGAATGCTTTGTTCTAGTCAATAACTAACTATTTTTATAAATCAGTGAAAAAAAAAATAACTTAGGTATTGAGAGCTGTATTCTATCAATTGATGTTTTATTGGATGCTTCTAATCATTTCAGAACTTTCTCATTAATGTTCATAAATCCAAATTATGTGAAGGAAATATCAGGAATAATAATCATAAATTACTATGTGATCATAATGTAAAACGATATGTTATGAAAGTTGATACTATAATTATTTACAAGCCTCATGTAGTTTATAACAGTGTAACCAAAATCCAAGCTCGATTGAGGACCACATGTTAAAGGTTTAATGTTAAGAGGACTTAAATGTTGAAGTGCTTTTACGAAAAGTCTAACTGCATCATGTAACAAAGCTGCTTCAACCTGCAATAACAATTTATATGTTAAAAGTTGAAGTTTTTTTTATAAAGTAATAAATAATACGTAAAAGTTTATATGATGTACATAAGTACATATATTGTATTTACTGTTGGTATTGAAGATCCTTCCTCCTCCTCCTCTTCAGTTGGTGGCTCAGTTGTTGGTACATAATCTAAACTAGTTGTGGTCGATTCCATACCATCTTCTCCACGCTCTTCTGTTTGGGTTGCATTTATCACATAAGGATCATCTGGATCCACCAATCTAATTCCAGTTATATTCGTTCCTCCCCACATAAATGGTTCGTAATTTATTGTTTGAAAATCCTAATATTAATCGAAAAACAAGTGATCATTAGAGATAATAGTTAATATAAACTAACTGATTAAATAAATACTCACCAAAGTAGTGATAATATAACTGTAGCGACTACCCATGATACCAACTTGTTGTGCCTGAACCAGAAGATCGTAAAGTTTTTCAACGGCACATTCTATCACAATGTTTGTTTCATCTGAATGTTTTATTTCCTTTAAAACTGCCCTAATTTTAAAAAAATAATAATTATTTATATTATAATTATAAAAACTATGGACTTCCAATAGCAAATAGTAGATTATTACTGAAGTGTTTTCAGAAAAAAATGAATCATAGCCGAAAATTAAATTAATTATTTTATTTAATGATTATTTGAGTTTTAATGTAGACAGAATCATAGGTTGTATTTTGTTTGAATTTTTTTTTATCCGGGTTTTGAGCTGAAACAATGCTTTTATTGAAATAATCAAACAAACGTTCAAAATGGCTAATCATTTTTTTTTTTTAAACCAATTCAATTTCTGGGATTAGTTAATTTGTATTTACAATATGTTTAAAGTCTGACAATTTATGAAAGTAGCTTTTGTGAAATCAGAGATGGGGCTGGGGAGGTATGGTAGGGGAATGGAGCCAGGTAGTAGGGGATGGGCATGGTTTCCCTATGTGTGGTCGGCCTGAATTGACTTCTCTACAGGTGTTTTGAAAATTGTCGAGCTATAAAATAGAGAACGCAGGGTTGTGGTGAAGTAATTAAGTTCAAACTAGGTAGTAAATCCAAATAAACATTCAATAGATAATATGCTACACTTCTGGATACAACAAAAACTATAACTTCAAATATTGAATAATTATTCGATGACCGTATAAATTTTATGGAGGAGAAAATAGTAAGGGTAAAAAAAAAAAAATCTTAAATAGTGAGAAATTGTATACCAGGGCCTACTAGTACAAAACTATCAGCGTCTGATAGTAACAAGTATGTGAAAGTATCATCAAACTCAGTCACTTCTACATCTGTGACAATTAAGCCCTGATGATGACCTGCAATGTGTGTCAAAACATCAGCTTTTGATAAACAGTTCCTTACTATTTAAGAATTTATTTTGAACTCTGTCTTGACCATTCCACCTCCATATAACTTTTAATATTTGACCTTTATGATACTCTACCTTGTAATAGATGAAGCTAATAAAAAGTAACACTCTACCTTTTAGTGATTTAATAATTTTTAAATTATCATGTTATGGTACAAATCATTTAAAGCTAACTTTTTAAGAGGTAGAAACAATTTGTTTGAAAGCTACTATCATAAAATATTGTTATATTAATAAAATTATAATGATTTGAGCTATAAAATATTTCAACATGGTGTTTACCTGTAGTTACCATCTTCTGCATCCAACTGCCTTACAGTAACTAAATATCCTTTATCATCAGCTAACTTAATTATACCCTGAATCTTTTTGAGAGCATCGAAATCGTCATAAAGAACTGTGAACCCTTTCCAATTCCATGCTGTGACAATATCAGTAACTGCCTAACCAAACAATAATGAAATTAAAAAGTGGATTTTTTTCAGAAAAATAAATAAATAATTTTCTAAATCTAAGAAAAATACTTGAAAACCAAGATTTCATAATTACTGAATGTGATAGAAATGATAACTATAATTGGAATAAAGAGAAAATTGTGTTGTTGTGATTTTTAATTGTTTTAGGTATTGATAAATTATGATGATAATATAAAATTACCTTTAAAGAAGTTAACTAAGGGTTAAAGTGTAAGATTTTAACAACTATTTTTTTTCTAATAATTTTCTATTAATTATCATGGTAGTTGGTAGAAATTATTGGTAGCTCTATGCAGCTTATTATATATTAATAAGTACTTCAATTAATAGATAAAGTACTTGAAAGTGAACATAATAATATGCTTGCAGTTCCAATATATGTGAAAATCAGACTAATATTAATAATTTAAATTTACAAATTATGAAATTTAAATAATTCTGACTATAATTGATTTATAAATTCAAAAAATAACACAGTTATTATAAAGTTTGAGTTTTCACTTCTGTCGGTAGTTCTATTGACCACCTATTTAATTTTTTTATTTTACTCTACCAAAACATTAAAGAAAATACCTGTGTTAAAGTTGAAGGGTGTGGATAGATGTTGAGTAAGCAGGAGCTTCTTCTTTGGCTAAGATCCCACTTCGTGGAAAGATGTGGCATCTCCATCGTGTCACAGAGTGATTGTACATGATAGGAAGTGAATGGTGATTGGGGTCCGAAGATAGCAGCTACACCATAACTCATAAGCTCACAAACTGTAGGAGCAAGAAGGAGGTAATTCGTATATATTAATATAGCAGTTATACAAATCAAGGTTTTTAAAAATCTAAACCAGAAGTTTATAAACAAGAATCTCAAACAGTAATTGTTGATTAACGCAAAATAATCTTCATCCATAGCCAAGTAATATTTCAACCTTATGTGATAGCCCTTTTCTTAATTTAATAGAGGAGGGAAACCCTCTTTCTGATGCTTAACGTTTCTAGTTTTTCATTTTGTTGTCTGAACGGTAAAATTCCAAAAAATATATTGCCATGTGATTAATCAACAAATGGATAAATGAACAAAGAATCATTTCAGCAAGCCTGAGAGAACTTAAAATAATCCAAACATGAACATGTCATTAAGGTTAATTCAGTCAAATGTGGATTAAGGTACTTATACACAAAATGTCTACACATGTTGACCATTATTTTTTAATTGTTAAAAGCTATTAGATTTTTTAAGCCAAGCTCAACTGAGTTCTTGAAATGTAAAAGCCAATTTTTGGTGTTGGTCAGTATTAAGTATAGAACTACTCTTTACTGACTAACTTTTAAGGGTCATTTTAACTACAAACTGCTTTTCAAAATTATTTAAAAAATCTTTATTGGACCAAATGTTAATTTACCATCTGAAGATATTTGACCCTGCATAACAATAGAAACCTAAGTTTTCTAATATGGGAGGAGGATTATGAAGTAAAACAATCCCACAGTATAATGGAGAGTATAGATATTATTATATTAATCTCATCTCATTTCATTTCAGAAGTTCAAAATTTACTCCATTGTTCATACTAACCCCAGCAAAAATTTAAGACCTTAGATTACTATAATAATATCTAAAGTAGTATATAGTATAATAGTATACATACAATTTTATCGATTAAATTACATACCTTTCTTCCCGACCTCCATACTGTCATACTCTGGAATACCTGTGAATGTAATTGGTACTAATGTCATGTTTGGAAGCAGCTCTTCATCACTATTAACTAATTCTACAGCAGAATTAAATGCTTTGATGAGAGTTTCGTCATCTTTGTCAAAAAGGGCACCTAAATAAATAATTTAAAATAAGTTATTAAAAAAGGGCTTATGAAATAAATTTAAAAAGCAGGAGGTAAAATAACATTAAACAATTTTTTTAGTTCTTATTTAACACTCTATTTTTTAATGCAAAAGCTTTAAGTCGTAGAGTTTAGATAATGTACAATTGGAAATATTTATTTTTAGGAATAAACTGAGAATCCCCAATTTTTAATCACAGATAAAAATAAATTAATGGTATGGTGAGTTAGTACCACTATTAAATGTATTTATATTAAATGAAATATCTACTGCCCCATGCTGTCTTTTGCATGGTTGGAGGAGGGATCTTAAAATTCTAGAAGAAGACTCAGGAGACAAACTTTCAAGGAAAGAGGAAAAACTAGGGACCCGCTATCTCCTTACACAATCTACCCGGAAGCTTCTCGTATCATCCCTCATCTTCCCCCACTTTGATAAATGTTGTGTTGTATACGAGGGCCTTTCGAAAATACTGGAGGATTGCTTAAAAAGAATAATGAACTGCGTTTTAAGATTTGTCCTTGTTACTCCGAGGCGTTCCCTGGTGTCACATCATTATGATGAGCTAAAGTGGCTCTTCCCTCCCATTCGTTGACAATATTTACTTAGTGTTTTTCTATACCAATCCATTAACTCGCAACACCCTTCAAAAATCTATAGTCTCCTCCAATTCAAATCCTCTGTCCAGCACCACAAAACAAGATCCCGCCTCTCCGATTTCTACATTCCTTCCCACAGAACTAAGGCATTCGAGCGTTCCTTCCTCGCCCGCTCCACTACTGTGTGGAACTCAATCTCTCCTTTCATCCGCCATTCTTCTTCACTGGCTTCATTTAAATCCCTCCTTTTCCATCATCTCTTGGCATCCCAAAAAAACGCTCTCCAGGCAGGTCAATCTTCCACTTAAATAAATTAGTATCGAATACTCGATCTCGTTACCTATGTGTTTTGTTTATTTTTTGAACAATAAAGAAGATAACCTTGTAAATACTTTATTGCATGCTATGTCATTCATTTATTTTATTTAGCTGTTAACAGTTAATAGTTAACCGTTATTAACTATCATATTAATGTTATTTATTATTATTTTGTTAATATCTAACCTATATTTTATTTTCAACAATTAGTTATAATCCTGTAAAGTCTCGTACTTTTTATTATTTTTTTTTTCCTATTTCTATTTCTTATAGGAAAAAAAATATAATCTTTTTATTATGTTTTATTACTTATAATTACTTCATGATTTGTATCATTATGTAGCCTTCTGGCCAGACGAATATTATGTTTATTTTGTTTGTTCTTTATTGTTATTCTAAAATGACTTGGTCCCAGAATAAAGTTTGTTTTCTAATCTATTTTAATTATCTGTTTATTCAAGCTATAGGTAATTGTCATAAATTCAATTTTGCCAAACCTATAACATCCAGATATATTGTTAGTCCCAAGAATAAATTGTCAAAAAACAATTAAGGGTGATAAGAGAATGCTTGAATTGAAAACTTATGATAAAAAAACTAAAACATTATCTAGATCAAAATACAATTTTTATTAAAATAAAATACCTATTCTAACTTCTGCTTTTACAATTTCTTCATTTTCTTTTCCTTCTTCATTTCCCTCATTTTCTGAAGAATACGACTTTGTAATGAGGAAACAACTAATTAGAAGTATTTTTATTAACATTTTAAAAAAATGAAATCATCAAAGCATGATAAGGTGAAATATGAAGTTCACTTGAGAACTGAACACAGATTGTCCTGTTGTGGCATCTATTTCTGTCTTGGCAATAGATCAAATTATTCTATGTACACCCAAATGTTTGTAGAAAAATGCATTTATTACAAAAACTTAATAAAATAACGGGAATTTCATTTAAAAAAATAATAAACACTGTGTAAATAAAGTTTTATTTAGAGCACAATGATGAATAAAAAAAATTTTTTAGTCATTAAGTTCATTTCAATATTACATAAATATATACATATAATATATTTTTCCTTTAGGATAATAAGACAGGTTTTCATTTAGATTGACATAAATATATACACTTTCTCTCATAATTACATTGGTTCCATTAAATAAAACTAAAATACATACAATCTACCCGTATGCATTGAACTTCCAATTAAAAAAATGTAAATATACAAAAATTATTTTAAAAAATGTTTTTTTTATAAAACAATCATTATTATTTATGCACATGTTACTTCAGAAACACAGAACCAATTAGAATAATCACTATTTATTGATTCTTGTTGAATTTATTCAGATTTGTACATATCTCTATTAAACACTGTAAAATTAAAAAAAAAAAAAAAAATATAGGTGCATACATACTCCTTTGATCCTTTAAATTTTATTTAATGTTTTTTAAATTAACTTTTTCTAAGAAATCTTCAAATTCAATGCATTTAGGTATGACTGTACATATTGATACATAAAAATTATTTATACATATAACAATATTTTTCTAAAATTCTCAGGTAATCAATAATGAAAAGCTTTTATATATACACAATTTACAAAAACACTAAATTAATCATTAAATTAATTCATTAACAATACAGGGATGAATTTACAAATAATTCTATTTTATTTTGTAAAAGATACATAAATTATTATATACAGTTGTCACCAATCTGATAAGTAAAACATTGTTAAACTTTATAAAGGGCCATTAGACAGGAAACCATATTGCGAATAAGTTCCTTGCGGAAGAAACACAGGAACATCCTTTTTTTCAGGGGTTTTACACTCTAGTGCCTCCTTGGTTGGGTCATTATTCTTACAGTGGATAGCATTTCTTATTTCTGAGGCCATTCCAGTGCAAAATGAAGCCTAAAACAAAATACTTTTTCATTACTTTTATCCAAGATATGTTTGTCATAGTTATTTAATATGTTTTAACTTTGGTAAACAATTCAAATATTGCTGAAGCTAGTCTTAAAGGAATTCTGCATAATTATTTTTGTTTAGTTTTACAATTTAATTTTGTACAGATGAGGTTATATTGACGAAGTATTCTTCATAAATATCTTTATGAGTGATGGGTAGTCAGTCACCTATATAAATAATCAAATACTTTTTAACTGTATTAGTATTCAAAGTTAATTGGTCAGTAAAGTTAATAGTCAGTGCAGAGTAAAACATATTTTTTTTTAACTTAAAGCCCTTTCACCCCAACCATTTAGAACTGGATACAATTATGGATACAAATATGGGTACGCCATAGTTCTTATGATCAAGATGGCACCAAAATTGTGTTGAAACGTATTTTTATAAACTGTTACATTTGAAAAACATATTTTGTTTTTAATGTTGCATTGAATGATCCTCATACTATGATATTATAAATATTTTAAAGTAAAACAAAATGGGAAGCAGGATTATGGTTTACAAGGCTCATTACTTAAAAAAACATCTTACCTCCTGTTTAAAGTCCCAGCAAGCAGAAACAAAAAAAATCCGCAATACACTAAGCGCCGTATCCATTTTTCTTATAAATAACAAATATATAATAGCTTAAAATAACAAAATATTTTCTTTTGCTCTTTTTTTTTATTTATATGTATAAATATTTATTAATATAGCCATTTATTACTATATTTATTAACCTCTATTATCAAAAACAAGTTTAAAAATTGTAAAAGTACGTTTAGAGCTTAATCTTTTAAACTTGACAGAAAATAATAATGATAATAATAATATGTCAACCACGTTTGTAAGTCATGAAAGGAACCTATCCCTTCATTAGACATGTTTTTAATAAACTCATGTCCAAGCTAAATAACCTTCAAACAATATTTTAAATAAGTTTATTTTATTTTTTTCAACAACTTAATTTTATTCTTTTAAGCAAAATCATTGTGGTTTGTTCAATTGAAAATATTTTGTTGTTTGATTTATTTATCATGAAATAGAAAAATCCCTATCTATCTCTACAATTATTTTTTTAAACTTTTATTTTCTGTTGAAAATATTTGAACAATGAGATAGTTCTTTTCTGGAGAAATAATAAGCTTTTAAAAAAACAAAACACTTTTCTCTCATTTTTCATATTTTGTGGGTTGGTTCCTTTCAGCTGTATACCATCTCATTAATGGTGAAATGGAGATAAATAAGATTTATTGATAATATATAGAAAAAATACTACTTTTGCAAACTGGATTTGAACTTTTAACAAAACGTGTATAATAAAAATTTAGAATCTGTTTTGTAAATCTAGTGTTAAATTATTGTTTTATAATATGAATTAAATTACTGAAACAAAATTTTATAAATCCTTCAAATTAATTAGTCTATAGCCAATTCAAACCTTTATAATTTAATTGTTCACTAATAAGCTGCTAATAAAATATTCACAAAATTTTATTTACAACCTTTCTTTGGCATACTTGCCATTTTACAATTAAATTACTTCTAAAAATTTATAACGCAGCTCTTTTAAAAAAAACTTATCTTACTGTAATTCATCAGAAAATTAATGTTTCAAATTACAAGAAATTGTCATGTTTTTATTGAAGATATAAATAACTAAAACTGATTTATGATTGTGTTTGATGAATAGTGCAAAAATAGTTCAGGTTGTTTAATAGAGACAATGATAATCAGTATCACCAAAAATCTCTCAATATATAAATTATAGCAAATGGTGTTTGCCATTAATTGTTCGTATTTGTCTTAACCAAAAAAGATGGATCCAGCTGTTAAAATAGATTTAGCTCAAGAGACAGCAATTCTTTCCATGTACAAATCATAATCTTTATATCGAAAATACTTCAGTTTAATGGTGTGTATTTGAAATACTATTTATATTGAAGTATGGAATAATTTCAATGAAATTGACCAAAATTAGCAGAAATACAAAATAAGTCTTCTTAGAAAAGCCATACAAAGTGTTATAAAACTCTTAAAAACATATTATTTTTGAGCATGACATGTAATTTCAGTCAGAACTGCCTCATAAATTAAAATGAAATATAATTAGGCAAGAATAGGTGTTCAATTTGGTGTATCACCAAGGTCGGGGGTTAGTGGTCAAGTAAGGGGGCTGCTCACCCTTTCTTCAACTGCAACCTTACGAGACTTCCAGACGAACTCGCAGACAGCGATTACACAAGCCACTCCCATCCCGCCCATCAGCACCACAAACACCCCTCCTACATTGGCCAGTCCAAGTTCGTTTGCTGCACTACTGCTTTTTAATGCATCATCCTAAGTAAAATTAGAGAAGTCACTGACTAAATTCTAAAACATATAGTTATTATAAAAAAAATAGTATTAAACTCAAAATAGGTACTTATGTTATGTAATTTATTCAATCTCAGGGCCTACACTTTGAGAGGTGTACCTAAAATTATGATTCAATATTTACTCAATTAATGTCAAACCATATTTTCTAATAATGTAGAACCCTTATTAATTGTGCCGCTTCCGAGTTTTTTCGGGTAATCTGAGGAGTATGTTATATGGAATAAAATTGTTTTATAATGCATTTAAAAAATGGAAAAATACAAAAATTAAATCATGACTGTAAAGTTCTTATTAAAGGAATTTTAAAATTAAATCAGCCATATTATATATAGTTTACCAGATAAAATAAAATAAATTACTTTTATTAGTGGGATTTAGAGGTGTGAATCTAATTTTCCTTATTTATAATGAAGTAAGTAAATATGGTTTTTAAATAAATAAACTGGTATCTTACTTCCCAAGATCTTTTATTTAAAGATAATAGAGAGGGAGTAGGATTAATATTATAAATGATTTCTTATACTTGTGAAAACTGAATTGGATAAAATAGAATTATATCTTGAAAAAAAATCCTAAAAGAATTATAAAAATAAGTGAGGAAAAAAAATTCTTTTTCTTAGGCATGACCTAACAAACGTTCAAGATTCTTACCCTGCAAGCTCCACCACCGCGCTTTTCTTTCCACCATTTTGTTTTTAGGATATGGAGCTTCCCTTCTTCTTGCAATTTGAGAACTGCACTACTTATAGCCGTTCGGTATGGAGAATCTGAAATTGAATAATCGGTGAGGTGATTTAAAAAATAAAATTATGTTATTTTTTAATTTATTATAAAAAAGTATTTTTAATAAACCAGATTTTTAGCCTTAGGACCATCCTGGAGAAGGCAATCAAATATAAAATGCCCACACATCACCTCTTTAGAGATTTCAGACGCGCCTATGACAGAATCAAACGAGCCAAACTCTATGAGGCTATGAGAGAGTTAAGAGTACCCTCAAAGTTAATTCGCCTTGTAGCAATGACAAAGGAGGAAACATATTGTGCTGTCAGAATGCAGGGAGGTCTCTCTCCTGAATTCAAGAATATAAGAGGCTTAAGCCAGGGAGATGCATTGGCATGTCTATTATTTAATATTGCCTTGGAAGAGATTATTAGGAAGTCAAAAATCCAGACCAACAACACAATTTATAACAGGCTAGTTCAATTATTAGGCTATGCGGATGATCTAGGTATTGTCCTTATTTGAAAACCTGAAGAAAAAATTCTTATCACTGATGAAGGTGGCAGAAGAGATGGGTCTAAGCATCAACGAAGAAAAAACTAAATATATAAGGACAGGTGAATCTACAAGAAATGTAGTACAGGAGTTTGTAGAAATAGGCCCTTACAAGTTCCAGAAGTTTCGGAGCTATTTGTGTAAATGGTCTATGGAGAAGGCGAACCAACCGAGAAGTTTACGAGATGTTTGGGGACTCCGACATCATTACTTGGATAAAAATTAATAGATTAATGCGGCCAAAATGAGTGAGGAGGATCCCACGAAGAAGCTGCTGGAGGGAAAGTTGGACCATGCCAGAGGAAGAGGAAGACCAAGGCTCCGATGGGAAGATGGAGTGGCACAGGATGCCAGATGCATCTTAAACGTCTGTAACTGGAGGGCAGCTGCATTAGATAGAGCCGCCTTGCTAAGACTCTTTGAGGAGGCTAAGACCCACATAGGGTTGTAGAGCCATATTGTTTTATATTGTATAAAAAAGTATTTCAAAATAAATAACTTTTCAATTTAAAAATGCAATAAAAATAATACATACTTGGTGGCATTGCTATCCCGTATCCCTTAGAATCAAGAAGGCCTCCGATTTGGGTTAGATCACAGGTTCTTTCTATTACATACTCAATGCTTGTAGACTCCATCAAGAAAGCGTAATTTCCTTTTCCTTTAGTCACCCTCTCGACACCATCTGAGTTTGAATCGGTGAATACACTTGGTCTAGCAGACTCCATAAATGACCACATTCTCTGATAAGTAGAGAAGTTGGAGTCCTAATGACAATATAAACATTAAAATATGGAATTTCAAGTGTTCTATTTTTTTAAATATGTAAAGTACTTAAATAAATACATTTATAGACTGAGCATTGGCCATGAGCCATGCTTAAGCAGAGAAACTCTTCTTCGGAATAATTTAATTCAGTTGCCTTGTCAAATACGCCATTTTGATTGCTTTAAACATTTAGCATAGGTTTAATGTTAGGTTTTAAATTTTTTATATGACATGTATTAATTTGATGTTATTCTAATTTTAATAATAGCATGTCATTAAAAATATTCTTCTTCACCTTATTTACTGATATAATAGAACCTTATTTATAAAATTCATTAAAAATTAAAAATCAATTTATTAAGAATAAAATTTCCTTAACTAATATTACTGGCCCTAAAACTAATTATTCGTCGGTTTTTTTATTAGAATACCATTCTAACATCTCATTAAAAGTATCTGTAGAACTTTAAAGGTAAAATTAAATTATCAAAGCACTAATATGAACAGTATTGGCAAATAATTTACTTTTCAGAATAAATAAAACAATATACATGCAATATAAATTTTCTTTCAAATAAACTAACCCTAAAGAAAGCAACAGTTGAACCGCCCCGGAGAGCACCATATTTTATTTTGGTTTGTTTGGCCAAATCTTCAGCACTTTCTATTGGAGAGTCCATTCTTTCAACGGTGAGAAATGCAGCTAGGTTTGCTGTGTACGAAGATATCATGATGAGAGTGAAAAACCACCACATGCCAGCGACCATTCTGGTCGAAACAGCCCTGATTAAGAAACAGCATTAATTCAATCAAACTGAAAACTATTTTCATCGTTTGTATAAAATAAAATTTATGATATAAGAAGAGGGTAAAGCGTTAAGAAATTTAATATCTTTTTTTAAAAATCTGATGTGCGTAATCCACAACATTCACACATCACCTTAATTAATATAAATTGCTAAAGTATTAATAAGTTTCCATTGGAATTTCATTATGCGTGTATAAATGCATGAGTGATTTTAAAAAAATATATCATTTTACAGCTGTTACGGTAACTAATATGACTCTTTTCTTTAGCAATTTCTTTTTTAATAAAAAAAACCCATCTCATTCTTTCCTCAATTCTTTTTAAGCCTGGGAAAAAGGGAGCAACACAAGTAATATAATTGTTATAATTATATAATAATATAATATGTTCATTAAATTCAATTTTTTATTATTCCACCTTATAAATTAAAAAATATAACACGGTTATCACAAAAAAAATGTGTATAATTGAGAGAAAATATGACAGTAAAAAAAAAATGCAATAATAAGGCTTTAGTCCATGACTATTTTGAGAAGAGTTGGAGAGAAGACAACCTGACCTGTCTAAATATCTCACTCAAAATTTTCATTATAAAATAGAGAGATTTGAGAATATTTTAATATTGCACTATTTTAATATGACTTTGGATAAAAATCAATCATCACATTCAAATAAATATTGCTTATGAGATCATGTAGACACCAAAAGCAAAGATGCACCACTAAATTTTATGACAGTCACAAATTTAAACTTTTTATGATTGATTGTTTTTGAGTTATATGAGATAAGTTTGTAAGAATATACTAACAATGAAACAAATCAAAGTGGATTCAGAGATGATCAAAATGAATATTTCTGTTAAAATCTAAATACGAAGTGTTTCCAATTACAATACTTCCTTTACTGCATCTGAGGAAGTAAAAACCAATGAACTTTCAATTCTCTATTCAAAATAAAAACAAAAATTCACTGTTGAAATGAAATTTTATAAAACAATATGCAATAATCATAACTCATATAAGTTTAAAGCAGCTAATATTTCATCCTAATGCAAAACTTTAAGCTATTTAATAATAAATGTATAAACTCACTTCGGAGCAATGTCAGATCCCTGTTGCATGAGAGATCCAATAGTAAACCAGAGAGAGTTCGGTAGAGAAAACTTATTCTCAACTGTGCCAGAACCATCCGTCCATGGGTGCAGATTCTCCCATTCATATGGACTGAATCTGCACACACATGTGACGAGGAAACTCGTTTTAAATAGTTACTATAATTTTATCAACACGGGTGTCTTTGTGTTTCTCTTCTCCCACTCTGATTTGTTTTAAGAAACTAAATATTTATAAAACACAACATCCATCAATTTTCGTTATACCAACTGTATCATACCTATTTCTGATAACATATTTCTGAGATTTTCAATACAATGATGGACAAAACCAGAAAATATGTTGTAAAAAAATTATCAGGAAAAGCCTCAACTTAATTAAAGAGATTCACAAAGGCACCAAAAATGTCTTACTTTGGCAAAAAGTCACATCCTTGCTGCATAAGAGAGCCAATGGCAAACCACATGCAGTTGAGCAGGGTGAACTGGTTTTCCAAGTGATCTGGATTAGGGTTGCACGGGTGAGGGTTCTGCCACTCATATGGTGTGAATCTGTTAACATCTTAGTCTAATAGTAACATCTATTGATTTTTAGAAAAAAAATAATAACTATTTTTAAAACAGGAATATTAACAAAGTAAATCATTTTTTTTTAAAACAAAAATTATTGTTAACAAGTTAAAAATGAGTTTTTAAAAAATTATTTTCTCTACAAAACAAAAATATTTAAAATAATCACCATAAAAATAACAATTAATAAAAATAAATTAAAAATGAGTTTGTTTGTTTATGTTTAAAGACGCAAACCCTTAGGCCACGAATGCCTAAAATATTAATTGAATCTTTTGTGGAAAAGACATGCCAAAGTGTTATAACAATATACCAGTTATCTAAATAGTTAGTTATATTCTAATTTAATCATATATAAATTGAAATATTGTTCTAACATAAATATTGTTTCTTATTGAGTCAGAACACGATGAATATATTTCAGTTGAATAAACACAAAGAAATGCTGAGGCTGATCTTAAGTTACTACAGAGCCAAAATATGATTGTTACTATTAAGGTATGTGCAAAAGGAAATCAAAGGAATGTACAAATCAACGACAAAAAACCCTAAAAATGGTGTTGCAACAAGAGAAATCGGCCCAGTAAGTCTAATAGTTATTTGGAAGAATAAACTATGAGTAATATGTGCAAGTGACTTATTATCATATATATAATTATATAATTTTTTATAAGAGGCTTATTTTTGAGCTTATCTATTAAAAATACATGTTTTCTTTTAAAGTAATGTGTGATTTCTTTAACATGTATCAGTCATAGAATATAAGTGGCATGTCTTTTCGAGTAAAGACCCAATTAATTTTATTAAATGCTTACATGAAATTATTCTTTTTGAACTTCCTCTTTATGCCTTTCTTCAGTGTTGAATTTATCTAACTCAGGATCTTCATTTTTCTCTACAAGAGTAGCTATCTCCTCCATTATCTTTCCTCTAGTGCAATCCAACTTAGATATAAAGCTACTATATATGAGCAGAGATCTTTCTCTTGGTCTAGTGATAACTGATTCCACCTCAATATATTTTTTGTGGATCTCGATCAGATTTTGTGGATTCTGCATATGCGCCTGTGCCATCTGTACTGTCTTTCCTCCAATTTCTGTTTCATAACAAATTATTTAATTCTTCCCTGATTGTTATAGAAACCACTCATAGCAAGTATTAAATCTTTTCTGCAGTTATTTGATTAAACATTTTTGTCAGAAAGGACACAATTCTCTCTGCATATAGTTTTAAGGGGTATATATGGCCTTGAAAATGTGGATCTTTGATGTGTTCCCTCTATTTAATATCAAATGCATTAGTTTTAATTTCGTTCTGATTTAAATGTTTAAAAAACCTCATGTTAGAATTTTTGTCTTCTTCGATATATACAAGAAGGAGAATTTATGTTTCAATACTAAAATTTGATTATTTTCAAATTAATTCTTTATAAACTCGTTTATTTTATCATGTTTAATGATCTGAAAATTCAATGAAGGATTTGGTCAAATAACAATCAATGTAGATCTAAACATTTATTGGAGATCAAGACTGCTAAAAAAGGGCAACACTTTTTTTTTTCTAGAAAATAAAAGCAATATCATAATTCCGTCCAACTGTGATGTCACGAGGCATTATTATGAGTTTGGGACAAGAATCTCAAATGGAACGTAAATGGAAAGTAATTAAATTCAAAGCTTGATTTAGTAAAAATGTTACATATGTCATTATTTAGCCAAAGCCTTAAATTTTTTAAGTTTTTTGTATATTTTGTTTCTGTTTTTTGTATATTTTTTTCTTTCATTGTATATTATGATTCTGTATAGATACATAAAATGTGTCCAATGGTAATTGTGTTTAGTTTGAGACTGGTCTATTTGGTACAACATATAATTTTTGTGAATTGTAGCAAATTATATAAGAAATAAATATTTACAAAAAAAATTTAAAAATATTTAAAAGATAAAAAATACTGATTTTTTTTAACCTCTTGAGAGATATTTAATTTGTAACATACAGAAATATTAATCACAGATATAAAAAATCATTTATTCAGTCCATTTTAAACTAGAAGTGAATCAGAATTTTAGAGTAATTAGCATTAGAAACCTATTATCAACTGACTATCAAATTTTACCTATCGACAAAATTATTTCCTTAAAATACAATTTGATTACATTCTAAACTAAATAAGCCTTTCATCACCTTGCTAAGATGAAGAGTAGAACAGATACACCCAAGTAAGCTGTAGCCATGTAGATCCAGACGTCCAACGACAAGGGTGATAGAAATGAAAATAAATTTGGAGGCTGCTTGATTGGCTTTCTATAAAGGATACTGATACCTAAATAGAAGAAAATATATTATCAAACATAAGAAAATAGATTAATAAAATCAATAAATAATTAGTTTTCATGTGGCCTGCTGGTTTCTTTTAATAAAGAAGCCTGAGAGATAAGGAAATATATTGAATAAACTTTGAAGGAAAAATATTGAAGGGAAGAGAACGTCTATTCTGAAACAAACTGCCCCATGAGAATAACATAATTACACATGCTAAATGTAAATAAGTACGAACTGTTGATTATTGCCTTTCAATCAACAAATATACTTAATCTAAAAGCCATAAATAAATCATATATGTCTATTTTTTATTTATTTACTTTTTATATTTTTGTGACCTCCTAGGATAAGAAACTGTGACACAACTTGATTAATCCTTGAAATAAAACCAGAATTTTGTTATGTTTTCATAACAAAATGAAAATTAATAAGAATATTTCTTCTAGATAATATTTTAAAACTGACATCTCTGGTTGAAGTTACGCAATCAATTGGGCTTAACAATTCTTGCTAGTCAGAGTGATTGCCTAAAGATGTGTAATTTATGTTTGCCAAAAAGTGGCAAGGACCCACAAACTCAAGCATGTAAAATGATAATTTGGTTAAGTTTGTGCAGCATTAGTATTTTTTTATTGGTAGCAATAGAAACATTTTCAAACATGAGCTTGCAAAACCATGTCTTTGGATAATTCTCATATCTTTGTTCATTTTAAATAAAAAAAATTTTGGTAAAAAAAGTAAGGTAATTAAAATAAAAACAATTAATCATATTCATTAAAATTATTTTAAATGGGTAAAAAAGTTTGATATTTTCTACTACATTTAAAATGGTAGTAAAAATCAAAATAGCTCTGTGTTCATTCCAAATTGATTTTCCAAGGGCTTCAGAAATTATTGTGTAATTTAGAATAAATAATGCTGTATCATTTTTATTGATTATAATTATTTAAATTTTAGAAACATACTAAAAGTTTAACATTTACCTAAACTCATGAAAGGCATAGTAAAATCCACTGCTTGTTCTCTTTCATAAGTTATTGTCAGGTCAGCAATTGCTATATCAGCTCTCTAAAACAAGTTTACATATTAATAACTTTTTAATGTTTAAATTGCCTTATATATTACTCGTGCATTAGTCACAGAATGTAAGATTGCAAATGGTTAATTTTAAAGTTGTTACCCGCGGGGGCAAAGGGCTGGGAGAGGACAGGGTATAATCGAGGACACATAAGGGAAACTGGGTGAAGAAATAAACCCCAAAACATTTATCTAACAGAAATGAAGCGGCATTGTATTGAAATAAAAATTACATTCATCTATTCTTGATAAGGTATTAATAAAATAACAATTATAGATTCATTCATTAGTAAGGGATTAATAAAATAATTATTACAATCCAAACAGAAATTCCCAGTCAACTGGAAAACTAAAACTTTTAATGTAACATAAGATGCACCGTCAATAACAACACTAACAAAATAATAATTTACAACAAAACTCGATCTATCCTCTATAACAGTAATCATATCCCTCCTCAATAATAATAACCATATGCACTAATACTACTTACAACTTAAACATTCCCCATCAATACTCATTACCTCATAATCAGTAATAAAATTAATAATTTCCACATAACTCGATCCCTCGTCTACAACAATAATCCTCTCCATCATCTACAATAATAAACATATGCACTAATACTAATTACAACTTAAACATTCCCCATCAATACTCATTACCTCATAATCAGTAATAAAATTAATAATTTCCACATAACTCGATCCCTCGTCTACAACAATAATCCTCTCCATCGTCTACAATAATAAACATATGCACTAATACTAATTACAACTTACACATTCCCCATCAATACGCATTACCTCATAATCAGTAATAAAATTAATAATTTCCACATATCTCGATCCCTCGTCTACAACAATAATCCCCTCCATCATCTACAACAATAAACATATGCACTAACACTAATTACAACTTACACATTTCCCATTAGTACTCATTACCTCGTAACCAGTAATAAAATTAATAATTCCTAACAAAACTCGATCCATTATCTACACATAATTCTGGGTGCACTAATGCGAAAAGAAAAGATTCCTATCTGTCTTGTGGCCAAACGCGACGAATGAAAAATAAAATATATAACTGGCTCTATCTTCAACGGACCACCTTCTGGCCTCATCCCAAGTCTAGTCCGATCACCGTAACGAGGAAATCTCTTACCTTCCTCTCTTCTGTTCCGGACACCCGAATCTTCCACGCCTTCAACTCATCTTCAGCCCCATCTCCAGTCAGGAGACACCCACCTTGCCCGCCGGGCAGTGGCTCTATCTCAGCCCGTCTTCACTGCTCCACTCTCCCCGAGAGGAAAAACGGCTGGGTATTTGAAGGCTTATCCGAGCTAACGTCAACATTCTCATCCGGGGATCAGTGAGGTGGTGCCATCTGGTGGTCATAATTATCCCAACAACTCGCGAATTGAATTAAACTTTTTAAATATTGCCTCAGATCGACTCGAAGGGAGCGGAAATGCTGAGTCAGACCTGTCTCAGACTGATGACTTGGCGTCACCGCAAGCAGACAAGAATCTTCTAATAAAAATTCATATTTAATAAAATATATCTAAACTAAATGTTAAGGAACTACAATGCCTTTAACCAAAACCATATACAAAAAGAAAAATTATGTTATTAGTCACAAGACGAAATAACATTAGCAAATCTTATTTGGCATGGGATAACATATACATATATATTAAAATCCTTAAAACCTAAAATCTTTCAAAAACATCTTAATGAAAAGAAGCAACCAAATGCCAATCACTCTCTAAAATACGTAAAACTAATAATAAACTCTTGACTTCAACATATCAAAAAGACTTCTTTTGGATCGCAAATATTAGAGTACAATTCGTAACACAGATTACTTTCATTCAAAGTGTTCTAATTAAAAGAAATGGCTAATTAAATATAACATTCGCTAACATTTATAGCATTGAACTGAAATCTGCAATTAATTCACATTAACTAAATTTTATTTAAATAAAATTTTTCTTCAGCCCGTTACAAAGTGATTTATTAAAAGGTAAGCTTCAGCTAAACAAACCATAATCTATCTATTTATATTTATTTATGTATATTTATATAAGTTATAATTATAAATTATATTTTATTCTAATTATATAAATATTTTAATTATACTTCCTAATTCTTATTAGAAAATTATATTAAATAAAAAAAAGAATTATATTCACTAATCCAAAAGAAACTGCTTACCAATCTAAAACAAATTACAAGATATTTGAATAGATTTCATTCTATTTCCTTTCTATTCTTAAGTAATAATTAAAAAATCATGGTACTATTTTCCTACCAACATGTAACACCTATTGATTGTTAAGTAACAAATGTGAAAAATCACAATTTTTGAATTTTGTTACTCTGTCAGAGAATATCATCAAAATCAAATCTCACATACATAAATATTGGACTCAAACAACTAAAAAGGCCCATTGGTAAAAAAATATTAAGAATGGGGAAAAATAAAAGTTAAAGTTAAAACAGTTTTTTTGTTCTTAGAAGAAGCAGTTATATTCTTAAATACTCTCTTGAATTGTCATGGCCAATGTTTTAAATCCATTCATCTCTATTTTTTCTGGTTTTGAATGCCTTAAAGCCTTAAAGTTCCCATCCAATCAGAGACCACCTGGTCAGAGCCTAACCAATCAGAAAGCAGCTTAATCAGATCCCTGGAAGAATAGGCTCCGCCCACGGACCCGAAAAGGTATAATTACCGAAGTAGAGAAGACAATTTTTTGTCTCAGATTAAACCCTGAGGATGCTATCAGTATGGCGCGAGCGAAACATCGGCAAAGAACTTTAAGACATGGTCGAAACCAGAAGAAATAGGTGATGAATGGATTATTTATATTCTTATTTTACATGGTGGCGATGGCAGAAAGTTGAAGAAAGGATGGCTGATTTAAATTTTTTTTAAATATATTAGTAGGAAAGCTAATAAAGCAGAAAATTTATATCAAAGTTGTGAAATTTTCAAACAGAAGGAACCCCAAATTTAAAGTAAATCCTAAAGCTATTTTAATTACAAATTTCATAAAGGCAAAATAACATAAGCAACCTGATCAAGTAGCTCCCGTATCATTCCATCCCATTCTTTGGTCTCTTTGTTGAATGAGCCGTACCTCCCGTCTGGCACAAGGACTATCTGATAGTTGAAATGAAGGATTCTTGAAATTTCATAAATGAGATCAATGCTGTAGCCTTCAAATTGAGCATTTCCTATTAACTTATCGCTGGAGTCTTTTCTCATACAATACGGTGCACTCTGAAATAGAATTGTCATAACTAATGTTTTTACATTCAAACATAGGTATTGTGGGAAGATTATTATACAAAGACTTAATATCCCAAATAAATAACTAACCAATCAGTTTTTGTTAATTAGATCATCAGAACTAGAAATCTTAAGATCACACTGGTAAAGGCCATTGATAGTCCACCTCATATCAGTACTTCCTTAAATGTTCAACTTGAACTAGTCTGCTACCTCTGATGAATGCTTATCACTTATTGATTTTATGTTTTTCAGCAGCGAGTGAAATGCTTTCAGTAATGTAAAAAATACTTTAGCTGGTGAAATTTTGACTAGTTTATTTTATTTCGGAAACTTCCACTAACTTCTATTTTTTTAAATTTTTTATTTATGTAATAGTGCCTCAAAAAGACTTGAGATTCCTTGGGTGACACCTTAACTCTCATAACAACCATATCCTCTACAATAATGTCTTAATGCTAATTTTGTTTTTTTATTTGAGCTTTTGCTCTTAATATATTTATTGAATTAAACTACGGATTTTGAAATGAAGATAAATCCTATCATGGAATTATTTCTATAACACAATTATATAATTTCTGTTAAAGAACCTTTATTGAGCAATATCACAATTTCCAAATATCCAATATCTTGTTTCAACAGAATCAAAAGATTATATGTATTACTTTTAAACAAATAAAATTGGTATAAAAAAATACTGACCAATATTGTTGTAACGATCATAGTTTTGTTTGTTAGGTTTTCTACAATTTGATGTATCATTTCATGGTAAGTCCTAGTAAAATTGATTCCTTCTGTTGAATTCCATGAACCAATCTTTTGGAGGCCATTTTTTGTTAGTTCTATAATATCAAGTTCAAAATTTGATCGAAATCCTTGGTTATCAAATTTTATAACACCAGTTAGTCCTTTCATTTCAACCTAAAAAAAAAAAATAAAAAAAAAAAAAAAGGGATGTTTGTAAGCAAAATAATTAACTTTTACTTATATGAATATTTTCTTATTCATAAATCTCAGCACATAGCAGTTAAATGGTACAAATTCATAGTAACATGCTTGATACAGCAACCATAATGGTCACTTACAATTTTCATGTAGTTAATGAGACTGTAGCCATGTAGCCATGTGTCTGCAGCGTCACAGCTCAGAGGTTTGATGTCTATCCTTTGACTGCTATCTAAATCATGGAGTGCTTTAGCAAAAAGGTGAACAGCGTCATACATCAGTGCAGTCTCTGCCTATAAATAAAATATCCAAATTCATTCTTATGCTAATTTATTTAATTAATTTGGTGTTGGTTGAAATATTCCATGAAGGAAGTTAAACTTAAATCCAGCCTAGTGATAGGATAAGTTATATATTTAAGTATTTATGACAGGTATGTAATTGCAGTTAAATGTCTGTAAGATATCATTTATAAAACAAATTAAAGAGAGTAAAAAGATACAGAGATGGGATGGCATTCAATTACACTATAACATAAAATTTTTTATAGTTGACTCTATTTATTAAAAGTTGAACTCATCATTGAACCTGCAATTTGGTACTTATTCCAAATTCAACGTGATTGAGTGCATTTATTACCTTTATCCTCTGTAAATATTTCAAACCTTGCTAGTCTGCTCAGGTGAAAACAAATTTTCTTCCCTTCAACTTCCTTGTTTTCTTGAATGAACTTATAACCTCAAATTTGCCGGTCAGAAATGGCAGGGAGGGAGAAGGTGAAAGTGTTAAAAATTTCCATGCAAAAATGGTGCCCAATCACAAGGATTTCAAGGCATTTCCGCTGCCATTTTATAAATTTTACAAAATTACCTAGACCTTTTGGTAAACTTCTATAGATGAATGAAGTTAAGTTAATATATATTTATTTTACTTTCCAATATTAATTTCCTAGGGGAAAAGAATATTTAAAAAGCATCAATATTATTGTTTTAAAATTATTTATAGAAACTTAATAGAGATAATAAACATACTCTGTTTACTCTTGTAACTTCTCTTTCAGACCTTATCAATATAGAAAATAACAGTTGTGAATAATCAACTACAAAAACCAAAACAAATACAGCGTAATCATAAATAATCCCACTAAATTCTTTAAATACTGTTATTATTGTTTGTTATTGTTACAACATTACTCTCAAATATATCATTTTATTTAATGTTGATCTGACTTTAAAATTTCATTTTAAAAAATTATAAGGAACTGATACATTAATTATATAACTACTATACAAGATTAATTTCTCCTGGAAGGCCCTTCCTACTTCCAGCAACTTTCTTTGTTTTATAGTCATCAATTAATGATGACTGACAAAGGATTGCCCATTTGGCAATCCTTTTATTCCTTCCCTTTATACAGCTTTTATTATTTCCACTTTCACTAAAGTGAGCTGTCTCGTTTCCCCCTCTCATTTTGGGGTTTCATTCAATCAGCCTTTACACCCAGTTGGTTATACCTTCCTACCCTCCCAACTTTGTAATATTTTCCTTCAATCTTTTTCTTTTAACATTGGATATTTTTCATTTATCCCTTTATTGTTTTTATTAATTATTTAAAAATGAAAAAACAAAAAAAATAATTTACACATTTGAAAACATTATGTATATTTCACATAAAGTAAAGAGTATTGTATCATTTAGGTGCAATAAATTAAAATTTTATTCTCCAGAGGCAAAAGCTACCTAGTATTATCTTTATTAGGAATAACAATAAAGCTAGGGGAACATATAAAAATTTTCTTTTTTTCAGTTCATCAATGGTCTATTATAAATATTAGTACTGAACACTTACTGGTATAAGTTCAGGCGATTGTATCTCAACTTTCTTCCCCTGTCTGGGTTCAAATGTTGTCCACTCTTTGACAACTCTTTGGACTTCTGGATTTTGTGGATCAACTAGCCGCAATGCTGTTATATTTGTTCCTCCATATTTAAATTCTTCCAAATCAACACTATGCAAATCCTAAGGAAAACATATAGTCAATAAATGATATTACATATAAAATAATTAGTTGATGATGTTCAAATTGGAATACTTACAAGTGAAGTTATTAAATAACTATGGTAGTCACTCATCATTCCAATTTGTTGGGCTTGTTTAAGAACATTGTAAACTTTGTCAGTTGAACAATCGAGAACAATATGAGACTCTGCCGAATTTTTAATCTGCTTCAAGAGGGGTCTGTAAACAAATAAATGAAGAACATTGTATCATGTTTTCGCAAAAAGATGGAATTAATAATTTTAATGTTATATTTGTAAAAAAAAAGTACTGAAACAATTTAATTACTCGTCAAATAACTATACTATTACTATAATAAATATGTGGTCTTCACAATGACATGTATTTACAATTATTAGCAATTTTTTTGTTTATTTCAATAAAAAATATCATAGCAATTTTCGATTATTTATTTCAATGACTCAACCACTACTTTTGTAAAAATCTTTTAATATCACAGCAAACCTAGCTGATGAACAATCCTTAATTCACCATTATTACTATAACTAAAATCAAAAGAGCTCCTTTTTTTATAATAAAATAAAACATGAAAAAATGTTGCCATTTCTTGAATTCGGATAGATATGCTGTTTTTTTTTTACCTACCTAATCTACATATTTTTTTATTTTATTCATAGACAAAACATCTTGGGTTGTTTAAATTATTGAGTGCGTGAATGTGGAGGTACCTGTAATCATTGCCTTCTGGTAGCTGGCGGACAGCGATGGGAAAATCGGATGGCCCATGAGCCTTCAGCAACTCTTGCAGTCTAACCAGGCCTTCATTACTCTCATATATTATAGTAAAAGATCTCCAGCCAAATGATGCAACCATTTGCACATATGCCTGAAAATTGTCACAATTTGCCATTCTTACTTTGAATTTCTTGTAAATTTGATCCAATTTTATGAATAATGAAGTATATAAGTTACACCAACGCTTTGGCTCACCTTAGATAATACAGTCGGGTGGGGATAGAGGTTAACCAAGCAGCTTTCCCTTCTGAGGCGGTAATCCCATCGTGTCTCAAGATGTGGTATTTCCATCGTGTCACAGATTGACTGAACATGGCTCGCCGTTTGGGGAGACTGTGGACCGAATATTGCAGCAACTCCACTTCTCAATAAGTGACACACTAACAACAACAGTCAACAGATTATTTGTGATAATCTTTATTTTATGGGTGCATATAACTTAATGAATCTATATATTCCCTACATTAATTTTGTGATTTATCAACCTTTTAAATAATTTATAAACTTTGTAATATAATTAATCTAATAAATAACTTTTAAAGACTTTTTATATTATTACCCCGTTTTGAAGCATGGAAGCTGTCTAATGGAGATATCTTCTCGATCTGGGCAGAAAGTCTGGACCTTGGTAACATCATTCTGTCCGCATTAATTCTTTCCACAGCATATTTGAATGCTAACTCTTGTTTATCATCTGATGGATGGAACAGTCCTCCTGAAATAAAAAAAAACAAACTATTTTAGATATATTGTAAATTAAACAGATAATGCTGTTTAAAAAACAACAACATAATATGTACGTAGATTTGAAATAACTATTCTGACTTCTATTTATCATAACATTACATGAGTAACCAATCCTACAATCACTTGAATTGATTTCAGGTAATTTATAGTTGCAGGAGAAGAATCATACAATCCATTTAAGCTTGGGCATGTGTTATTAGAGATATTTATAATTGTCAAGCTTATTCGACTCTATGCATCATTTAATGAGAAATCTAGTATGAATTTATTATTACGAAAATGCGAAATTTTTTAATGTGTTCTTGATGGTAATTAAAGTGATTTTTTTTGTTTATATACTATAATGAATGCATCTACCCAAATGAGAAATATGTGTTCAGTTAGAATCTTATTTCATTTTGGATTGTCTATGAAGTCATAAAAAGAGGAGAAGGAATTAGACACCAATTTTAAATTAAATTATTAAATTAATTATTTCAAATTATCAAATAGAATAATTGAAATTATAAATACACAAACAAACTCACACCAACAACCATGTGTATATAATTTAATATAAAGAACTGAAAACCAAATAATTGCCTTTTTGTGTTTATCGAGAAAAAAATATTGGAAATTATTCCACAGGTTGTCGCATCAAGTTGAGTCACAACAAGTTTTAACTTATTGTTTGTTTCCCTTTTAATGTTCTTCAAAAATCCAAGCTATCATAAGCTTTAGTATGGAAAAGAGAATGTAATTATGGGAAATGTGTATACTTCGGTCATTATTTCATCCATAAATTAATGTTTCAATAAACATATATCACCTATATTACGAAATGGTAGTTAAAACGTTTATTTCTTGATGAAATGGTTACCAAAATCTACTAATTACCCATATTTACATTCTCTTTTCCATACTAAAGCTCACGAAAATTTCTATTTTTGGAAAAAATAAAAAAATAAACAGTTAAAAATTTGTTGAAACTCTACTCAAAGTGACAACCTGTGGAACCAATTACGAGTTATAAAAGAGAAATTGATATGGATATTACTAACTCATACACACCCATGTGCATATAATTTAGTATAAAGAATTGATAACAAAATAATTGTCTTTGTATGTTTATTGAATTTTTTTTTTTATTCTATATATTTCTTAATATGAAAAAAAAACAACTCAAAAAGAGACAACAACAATTGTTAGGATATAATGCAAGATTAATTTCTAGTATTTGAAGTATAACAACAATAATCAAGGTATTTATATATGGCTGTAAGGGGCAGACAGGTATGTAACATTAATAATATAAGGCTTACCAATTTTTATGACATCTGGTAGAGCATTGAATAAAGGAGCTTGATGGAGTAATAAAATTAACAGGATGGTATTCAACATGATAAAGCCTGATTCTGTAGTTATAAAGGGTTATATAATAGTGAGGATTATCCAATAACAATATTTCTGTTAGCTTCCTTCAATTCTTCAACATTGGGATACTGGGAATGTCTGCAGGCTCTGTTGCTGTTCTGTCTTCATGGGACTTGTATATTGTCATTTGAGAGTTATGATGGGATGAGAAATCCTAAAAAACAAATTAAATAAATGAGTAATAGAAATGAAGTTAGATAAAAGACAGGGGTATTTATTTTTAATTAATCTATTGTGGTACAGAGGAATAATGAGATGTGTGATCGATAGAGCCGTTATCGTTTTGGAAGAATAATATAATTAGTAATGAAGATAGGATTGAAAGGTGGCGTCAGGATGTCTGTTGCTTACTGGAGTCGGTGAACTCACCGCTGCTCTGTGATCCGGGGATGTCCTGTCCATGCCCAGGGCTAGGCTACGAGGTGGAAGCTGCCTCTAGAGATCTGGGTGCGGAGGCTGTGCGCATGCGCCGCTGTCGCATCGACTCGCCACTCGCACACCCTCGTCAGCTGAGCTCCTGTCGCCCTCAAAGCAACAAAGAGGGGGCAGTTGCATCCATGAAATAATTAGTGCAGGAAATTCTCACTCTCACCAAATGTCCTTCCTTTAAAGAAAAAAAATAGTATATGGTTAGTACCAGAAAAAGGGGAGATTTATGGGGGTATTGTTTTAGGAGGGAATAAGTTTGAACATGAAGAGAAATTTAAATTGTTTGTTCATTTAACGTCACGTTATGCTGCTGTGGCTAATCGGACCATGCTACATTAGGAGCTCTAAGTTTTGTCAATCCAGGTTTAATTAGGTGGGGATTCTTAACGAGTACCTGACATCGTACAGGGTCGGGACTTCCGTTTAACGTCCCCTCCGAAGGACGGAATAACCAAGGACTCCTTGCTCTATTTAAAAAAATCTAGGGACACCTGCCGGTCTACGAACCCGCGATCTTGGGTCTAGTAGAGAAGTGTAAGTACTTAGGGTCTCTGGTAAATGAATAAAAACAGAAGAAATTTAAGAGGAAATAAAGGAGCGATTAAAGACAGGAAATGCTGTACTATTTTATATTACTAGGTCTCGACATTATTAAGCTCGCGTCTTTTGTCCCGAAATCTAGAAATAAGAATTTAATTAACCAGCATCTTCCCAACTCTTCTTTACGGATGTGAGGCTAAGGCTACACCTACATTGGATCCGGTGTGATACGATGAGACGTCGCTAGCAAACCAAATGACTGAAATATATCGAGAGCTATAACATTTGGTTCTTTAAATTTATAAAATTAAGATTATTTATTAATTATTTTTAGTACATTTATATTTTACTATAATGTATAGTAAAATATTTATAATGTATACACCCCAGCATCGTATGTGATAGAATCACGTCGCACCGAATCGGATCCAATGTAGGTGTAGCCGTAGCCGCCGACGCCAACGTCTTAAGATTTTCGAAAATAAGATGTTGCTCAGAATATTCGGTCCAAAAAGGGATGAGACCACTTTAGAGGAGATTACACAAGCATGCACCCGGTTTATTTTCCAAAAATACAAGTACCATACGCCTCAGTACGGAAAAGAGAATGTAATTGTGGATAAGGAGTAGATTTCGGAAATAAGTTCATCAAGAAATACAAGTTTCAACTAACATTTCTAAGATTAGATGAAATAAGGGATTGACATGGTCAGGTGGTGCAGTCAAAGATTACACGAAATAAGAACAATATACTTTAATTTGCTAACGTTTCGGTCTCAGATGTAGATCATCTTCAGGGCAGCGGGTGACGAGTCCGAGGTGACGCGTCAAACTATTAACTATAAGCATCAACAACAGTTGTTCTACTTCACGACTTTGCACATGAAGTAATGTGGCATTCCGAAGCCATGGTAATTTGAACAAATCCATATATTATTCTGCATATTTATCTAAAAATATTTTTTTGTTTTTTTGTATCTTCAGTTGCTGCCACTTGTCTTTCTCAATAAGTAATACATCGTTTTCGATTAAAACTGTACCTAGGGATGGGCTGAAGATGTGAAGTTTGTTTATTGTCTATTTTTTTCTCTCTGCCTTTTTTTCATTGAGATATGTCAAGAAAATTAAAACGATGTCAATAACCGTGTTATGCTTTTTAAACGATATCGGAATGTTGTTAAATAGACGCAAATGGTTAATTAGTTTGGGGGAAGGTATTAAAACCCTTCTATAGACAAAAACTAAATAAGAAATACATTTTTATTATTAAGTTTTATTTCAGACTGAAAAGACAAGAAACTCTTGGCCTTTTCAGGCTACTGGACACACTTACTGGACAAAAGCTCTAAGCTCCCAATTAATTATAAAAGACTCACATACATGAATATTATAAGACCAATTTGGACTTACGGAGTAGAGCTTGGGGGCTCCACTAAACCATCGAGTTCCTCTCGTATCCATTTCCTACAATCCAAAATCCTTAATGCTCCTTACTTTGTTACGAATAAAGTAAACCATAATGACCTCCATGTTCCATTTGTTACTGAGTTGGTCCGAACCCGATTCCAGTCTTTTCATGAAAAACTTTATTCCCACTCTAATACACTAGTTTCAAACCTACTTCTTCCTTATAGTCCTCCGAGGCGTTTGAAAAGACCTTTTAATTTGAATCTGTTATTTGAGTACTACCACTGGGAATTTTTTCTTATTGTCTTTATCCTTGCCATTATGTATCATTCCTGAGATTTACTTCTCGTATTGTTATAATACAGTTGTAAATTTCAATGAATAAATTACTAAAAAAAACGTTATTTCTTTTAACATATACCGTAACCCCCTCCATCTCCGGTTTTATATTTATAAATGTACATTTTTAATAATTATAAATATAGTATAAAATAACAATAGAAATTGTTATATAACAATTGATTGACAGTTGTTTAGTAATTCCAAGTTAGCAGTTGAAGGAGATATAGCGAACAAAAAAGAGGATAGAGCTTCTATTTCCTCAAAGTTTCTTGGTCAGTCGTTAAGCTTTGAAAAGTTTCCAGATCGTTCGTTTTGAAAGTTTTACTCCTTCTCTCTCTAGAAGAAAGGACTTAGCGAGGAACTAATTTCCTTCATCGTTTCTTCAAAAAACTTTCCGTCTCATCTCATAGAATTTCGATGGGATATTTTAGATTTGCTAGGTTTTAGGGAGCTAGTCTATAAGATCTTAGGAAAGAGAAATTAAACAACAAAGTACAAGTTAAAAACAAAGTCGACCTTAAATGTTTTGTATTATTTTTTTATAAATACCATGAAAAAAAAATCATTTGGTCTAACGTTAATTTAATGTGTTGTAAAGTAGTATTTCAGTCTATTTATAGATATCATTTAATTGAATAATTGATCTATAAATAATTGATCATATGATTTATAGAAGTCATATAATTGAAAATTCAATTAGTCATGGAAGGTTTTGCTTAAATGAACTTTGCGACTTCAGAAATTTTGTAAATTTAAAGTTTTAAATACCGTTTTTGATGTGAATAACAATTAGTTGACACACTGAATTCGGGTCATCTATAGTTTTAATTTTCATGACTATCAAACGCATTTTATTGTTATTATTTTACACATTGTGGATTAATTTTTTGATAAATGAAAGAATATTTGTATTTAAAAACACTTTTTTTAGTAATAATCACTTATGCTATATTTAAAACTGTAATTATGAACCATTTTATTCTTATCACAAGCATATTAAATTAATAAAATAAGTTAACAATTATTTGTTGGTTTCATTGTTGTTTTGTTCAACAATAACAACATTGTTGGTTTGTATTTGTTGGTTTCATCTATTCATAAATTCTAAACTCTTAAATGGCAAGGTAGTTTACAACGCCTGTTAAAAATTACTTATGCTAACTGTAACCTTCAGAACGAAACTGTAAGGCGGTTTTGCCTATCTGATATGTGACAGGCGCTATTTTTTACTTTCTATAATTTGAAAATGCTTACAATAAATATTTAATTGAGAGAAGTGGGTTAGGAAGTATGCTACTAATCTCAAGGTCTTTGAGACCTGCTATGGCAGATATATTATTTATTCTGTTACAAGCCGTGGATCGACCCTGTGGGGCATCCCTTATGACGCCCGTACAACTTCAATAATGTATCCTTTACGCTACTCTACCAAATTTTATATATATATATTATAAAAATTTTGAAATGCCAATGTTAATTGATTTAAATCTTGAATAATATTGGTTGACCTTATATACATGGGCAAGAAAATGATTAGGGTGGAGGTCAGAGAAACAATTTCTGAAATAGCGTTGAACTATCCACCTGAAAGCCAACGTTTCGACCCACATTGCAGTTCTTATCAGGGCTAGAATTTAATTAAAATACAATACCAAAAGATAGCATGATGTAATAAAAAAGTAATTTTTAGTTTATACTACCGTTAATATAAACAATTAACAAACGATTGTACTCCCAATTTAAGGTATCTGTTCCACAGTTTGTCGCTTCAAATTCAGTTACAATTTTTAACTGTTTATTCGTTTCACTTTTAATATTTTCCAAAAATACAAACTATCGTGAGATTTAGTCTGGGAAAGAGAATGTGTTTATGTGTAATGAGTAGATTTCGGTGATCATTTTATCAAGAAATAGTAATTGTTTCAACTAACATTTTGAAGTATAGAGTTAATTGAAATGTTACTATTCAAGAACAAGATCCTAATAAAAGTAATGTTCAATGAACATTCTTCCTCGATTATACATCGCAAAATTGAGAGATCACGGAGATATGGGATTGGTGAAGAGAACGGATTTGTCCTGACTAAGAGGCGACCCCTGGTAGCTCAAATGGTTAGAGCGCGGGCACGGAGAGGCGGTTGACCCGGGTTCGAATCCCGGCCAGGGCAAATCTTTTCTCTTCAAAATAAAAATATTAAAAAATTAATACAATTAATAAAAAATTAAAGATGATATATGTTCGTTTAAACGTTCATTTCTAGATGAAATGATTGCTGTAGTATACACATTCCCATAATTATATTCTCTTTTCAATACTAAAGCTCATGATAATTTTTTGGAGAATAGTAGAAGGGAAAATAATGAAAAGTTAAAAAGTTCTTGTGACTCTACTCGAAGCGACAAGCTGCAAAATAATTACCATAAATTAATCAATAAAGGTTAATTATAAATACATTTAATATTTTTCCATTAAATATAAATTGTTTAGTTATTTCGATTTTATTTTTATCTTAAGATCTGCCAGGAGCTACAAACTTAAATTTATTATTGTAATTAATTAGATATTTTATTCATTTTTTTCAATTTTGTATATATATATATTTGTAATTTATCAAAGGTCTCATTGATCAGGAACGCATGAATAGGGGCTGCTCCCCTGCATTGAACAACCACAATGGCCGAGGGTAGATTATTCAAGCTGACGAGGTAGTTGAATAAACCAATCAGATGAATAATGCTAGTATTATAACATATTAGTCAACTATAATACTTAAAGATCGAATAAAGATAATTAATAACTTATCTTTTATCGTTTAAAAAGTTAAAATAATTAACAAATAGAACTGTCCACGAAAAACTATTATTATTTAAACACTCATTGCTTATACTGTAATTTTTTTTTAATTTTAAATTTCAATAGAAACATTAAACATAGGGGAATTTAGACTTAGTAATAAAACATTAATGTATGGCTGATTCCATCTTAACAGTGAATATTAACGTTCTTTTTGTTTTTAAATATTTTTATTTTAAAAGAAAAGATATGTCCAGGAACTCTCTACCAATTGAGCTATCCTGGGGTCAATCAAGCTCGTTCCCCAGTCCTGTTCGAGTCCTTCGAATCCTTCAATTTCGAGTCCCGGTCCTGGACATATCTTTTCTTTTTAAATAAAAATATTTAAAAATTAATAAAATCAATAACTAATAAAATAAAATAAGTTCTTTTTGTTTGTTTTCACTGGTCACCATTCACGATCTATTTATAAAAGTTTTGTGTCAATAGGATCCTCATGAACATATTTCATCATTTCTTTTGTATGATATAATTTACTGTCCAGAG
The DNA here is from genome assembly GCA_964056705.1 of Troilus luridus. Lineage (NCBI taxonomy): Eukaryota > Metazoa > Arthropoda > Insecta > Hemiptera > Pentatomidae > Troilus > Troilus luridus. The sequence continues at coordinate 56,907,225 of OZ057415.1, read as the reverse complement.
TAAACTTAAGTTCATCACTTAAATGTCAGTACTCTAATTGTTTCAATCATTTGTTTAAATGTCAGTAAGTATTTGTTTGTTTTTTTTACTATAAGCGATCCAAACCAACTAATCCACAAAGCTTAGCATTTAATTCATAAATAAATTTAATAATTTTTCTGCAGAATGTTTACCAAAATTGTTTTATGTCAGTACCTTGGATGAATGATTATTGGATGAAGTACCGTGGCACGGAAAATTATGAAATTTGATTATGATTATCGATATTTTGAAGTTGTATCGAACTCGTCTCTTCTTTCATCTTTACAATAAAATAAAGTAATAATTTGGACGAAATTACTAAAACAGTTTAATTGTAGAATTAAAAAGTTTTAAATAAAAAAATTAACAGAACAGAATTACCCCCACACGATTTTTAGTTAATTTTATTACAATTATAATTATCAAATCATTAAAAATCGGTACCACTACAACCCAGGAAGGGTCTTGGATTCTGTTCGTGGTAGAGACGTTACTATTTCAAGGACTATGGTTGTGGAGGGAAGAGCTTGCCCGATATAACCGTCAATGATGAGGTTTTTCCCCTAATTAAGGATACCCACTTCACAGAGGCTGGGTGAGTCCCGGATGAGTCTCTAAATCACACAGATTCCATCCCCGGCTGTTATCTGCTACTGCCGGATTAAAAACCGACACCCTCGGCAGAGTAGCTCAGTGCTATATCACTGAGCTAATCCACCCCATTGAATCATTAAAGTAATTAGTATTGTTTGAAATATGTTTCAGAGCCCTTACTTAGGGAAATTAAATAACTAGAAATATTACAACGGTTATAGGAGATTATACGTTATCAACTTAGGTGCCGGAGATTATCAACTTCAATTATGAAAATATGGCGTGCTATGTTTGCGTTTAATTCATCAAACAATTCATTTGATATTTTGACACATCATCCAGTAGATGAAAAATGAATTGGTCTCGCACAACAAGCACACGATCGGGGAGGTGCCAGAGAGGTGACATTTAATGGACGCGGATATTAAAAGAGATAAACATAACTATAAATGTATATTTAAACAAATTTAGTTTAACTGATATATTTTTTTTTTAAGTCAAGTTGCTTCTGTTCCAAAGCCGTGGTTTATAGAAATTACTCATAAATCACAAAATTATAAAAAAATTATTTTATATCAATATTAAGTGACATTGTTAACTTTATTTATTTCATTTTCTTTCGATTTACTAGCCATGTAATAAATATGCTACATTGGGAAAGGATTTTGGAACAGTTCTTGTCAGAATATTTAATAAAAATAAGCGTTTAAATTCCTAGATTTCAAACAACACTATTAAAATCGTCTGTGCACGATTGTGTATGCGAGTATATTAAAAAGTCTAGGACCAAACCGAACGAAAAGTTAAAACCGAAAAGTAGAACGAAATTAAAATTGTGTATTGAGATAATGTTGCAGAGACATTTTACAAAAAAAAAATCATTAAAAAAAGACTAACAAGACGTCCAATTCAATCAATTTTACATATTTCTTCTATTTAAAAATAACAAATCCAACCAATAAAAAATTAAATGTTAATTAACATATTTTAAATTTCATATTAATATTAATTATTAATTTATATATTATTAAAATTAATGTTATTTAATGTTAGTTATTATCTTCATTTTCCATTGCCCACCCTCTAAAATACCTTAATATTTTAAAATTAAAAATGATTTATCATTGGTCATTTTAGTAGTAAAAACAAAATGGATAAATCTAAGCTATGAAGAAATTGAATAATTAACCAAAGGACAATAAAAAAGGATAAATATTTTTCCATTAAAAAAAAAAAATGTTGTAATAAGGAAATATATAATTCTGTACAACGATTTAATCAGGTCATAAAATTATATTTTTTAAAATATATATACCATGTACAATATTATGTTACTTTTAATATATTTTTGTTTATGCTTAATTTATTTAATAATTAAGCATTATTTTATATATTGTTACGGTCAGAGCAGGAAGTCGGACCGGCTGGGAGGATAAGACAAACAATGGGATTAAGCGGAAGGGATTATAGAATGGCGTAGATCCTTGTGGGTCGGTCTAGGCGGTTCTGGGCCTTCTTCCGAGAAATCCCCACCCCGACCGGCCTTGCCTATATAAAAAGGACAGCTGTTCTGGCCGGCAGTAGTAATAAGACGAGTCTGTAATAAGCCAGTGAGTAGCAGTCGTTAACTAGTGGCAGTGTGTGTGAGTTAGTTAGTATTAGTATCAGTCTGTAATAAGTGCTTAGTGAGCAACAGTGACAATTAGTGACCGTGTAATTAGTGTAATAAACTGTGTGGCAGTTTGTCATATTTGAAGAGTCTTACGGTCGGTGGACTTTAGTTAGCGAACTGTAAGTGTTAATTTGTAATTGTAAACTATAGTGTAATATTATTGTATTTGTACAAATTTATATAAATAGTTTAGTTACTTAGTATAAACAATATCTTATATTATTTGTATATTATCTTAGAAATTAGATAACATTTAGTAGAATATTATTATTGTAAATTGATATTAGTTTAATAATTTAACTGTTTTAAATAATATCATTGTATTCTTTTTAATTTGTTAATAAATATTAGATTCTTGAATTAAGTAATAGTTTAGTCCATTTTACACCCAGTAGCCCGTAACAAATTGGTGTCAGAAGTGGGATATCTTGTGTAATTGTTATTTTGTCTAGCATTTTGTAATAATTGGGCTACTGTTTGAAAAATGGCTTCTCAAAGTCTTAAATTGATGGATTTAAAAGTTGCGGATTTAAAACGGGAATTAGAAGAACGTGATCTGGATTCTTCCGGAAATAAAAGTGTACTGCAACATCGCTTGCGTCAATTTTTTGTAGAGTTAGGGGAAAATCCAGAGGACGTTCTGTTTGAAACTGATTTAAGCAAGTTGTCTGCAACTTTTAAAAATGAATTAGGCAATGTAGAAAATAAGCTAGGTAATGAATTAAGCAGTGTTAAAAGTGAATTAGGCAATGTAGAAAATAAGCTAGGTAATGAATTAAGCAATGTTAAAAATGAGCTAGGTAATGAGTTAAGCAATGTAGAAAATAAGCTAGGTAATGAGTTAAGCACTGTTAAAAATGAGCTAGGTACTGTAAAAAATGATTTAATGGATACATTAGAGTCTAAGTTAGGCACATTAGAGACTAAGTTAATGGAAAATGTAGATAATAAGCTAGCTAATGTAGATAATAAGTTAGCTAATGTAGATAATAAGTTAGCCGATGTAAATATAAAAGTAGCTGATGTAGAATCTAGGTTAGGAGAAAAATTGAATTCAGTTGAAAGCAAACTTAGGCAAAGAGTAGAAGCTCTAGAGGGACGTATGAGCAACCCACCGATGAACGACACCGACCGTTCCCCCGAGGTCAGTCTTCATAAAACCATTCTGCCCGCCAATAATGGGACGCCACCAGCTCACAACACCATTCCAGTATTTGACGGAAAGACGCCGTGGGAGGACTACATGACTCTCTTCGAGACAGCGGCTTCGATCCACGGGTGGTCACAGGAGACCCAAGCTTCAGCGTTGTGCCTGGCCTTGCGTGGAGACGCCTTGAGAGTTCTGCAGGGGATACCCATGTCGGAGCGGTCCAACTACGGGGAGCTGATCAGAAGACTGGAGATGCGTTTCGGCCACCGCCACATGGACCAGCTGTATCGCTCACAGCTGAGAAGCAGGGTCCAGAAGACCAACGAGACTTTGCAGGAATTTGAAGCGGATATTGCCCGGCTGGTGAGGAACGCCTATCCATCGGTCACCGACGATGTTTACGAAAGCTTGGCTGTCGACAAATTCCTGGATGGACTTCGGGATCCAGAGACACAGCAAGCAGTGAAGCTCGCCCGCCCGAAAACTTTGGGAGACGCATTATCCCAGGCCATGGAGTTCGAGGCTGTTAGACAGTCCGTACGGGGTCATGCGCGAGTTAGAGCAGCAGAAGCGGTGCCTAATGTGATCCCTAGCATCGAAGACATAGTGACGAAAGTTTTGGAGGCTCTCAGGACCCATAAGAAGGAGATACGCTGTTGGGGCTGCGGCCAGCTTGGACATCCTAGAAGCAAATGTCCAACCCGTAACGTCAAAGCCCCCAGGAAGGCCATCAGAGTTGCGTCGATAGGAAGCAGAACGAACAGCTTCTACGTTGATGGGATGGTGAACGGGCGGCTGCGAAGCCTTCTAGTGGATACCGGCGCGAGCATGACAATCTTGAACTCCAAGACACTTCCAGCTGAGAAGATCTTACCAACAACTTGGGCATTACGGACTGCCACGGGACAGCCAGCCAAGGTCTACGGGGAGACAGTTGCCACCTTCATCATCGGGGGTCAACATCTGAAGCACCGCGCTCTCGTGGCAGAGATCGATGAAGAGGTCATATTGGGCATGGACTTCATGATGGCATACGGAATCAAGCTGGACATGTCGAGAGGTGTGCTGACGATGGGAGACGAAGAAGTCATCCTTCGGCAGGTTCGTGCAAACATCCAGGGAGCCAGTGACAGAATGAAGGAGTGTTACGACATCAGGGCAGAGAAAGGTGGATTCCAACCTGGAGATTTGGTCTGGCTACATGATCCTCGAAGGAGGCGAGGCTACTCACCTAAACTTCAGAACTCCTGGGATGGCCCGTTTGAGATCATCAATAGGATAAACGACGTCATCTATAGGATCAGAAAGCAGCCAAAAGGAAAACCCAGGGTAGTCCATTTTAATAGACTGGCCCCATACAAAGGAGACCATGGCCCGACAAAAGACCAGCAAGTCAGGTACCTCAACAACGTGGAGGCCAGTAAGGTATCAGTTGCACAACCTAAGGTACAAGGTTCCCGTGGAGTAACTCAGGCAGTATACAGAGATATCTTCTCGTTACCCGCGGACTATTCTCTGGCCCATTGTGTCGCCGAAGATCTGAGGACTTCCCGAGGCATTGCAACGGTCTTCAGGAAGAAGTTTGGTGGTACTACGGAACTAGAACGCCAAGGACCAAGCGTGGGGAAAGCACTCCACCACACATACGAAGGACGACACCTGTTTTACTTGGTAACCAAGTGTGCTACTGATCAGAAGCCCACATATGACGCACTACGGCGAAGCCTCGACGACTTGCGGAGTAAGCTTCTGAGACTGCGTGTCACCAAGCTCGCGATCCCTAAGTTGGGCTGTGGATATGACGGCCTGGAGTGGAAGGTTGTTAGGAACATGCTTGAACAGACATTCGCCAACTCTGGAGTCGCCATATTGGTGTGCACGTTCAACCCCTGGAAAGGAAATACGTCTCCATCGAGGGAAGCTCATAACCGCCCGATTTCTCCGGACTATGCTCTGGGGCAGAGCACTTTTAAGGAGGGGGCAGTGTTACGGTCAGAGCAGGAAGTCGGACCGGCTGGGAGGATAAGACAAACAATGGGATTAAGCGGAAGGGATTATAGAATGGCGTAGATCCTTGTGGGTCGGTCTAGGCGGTTCTGGGCCTTCTTCCGAGAAATCCCCACCCCGACCGGCCTTGCCTATATAAAAAGGACAGCTGTTCTGGCCGGCAGTAGTAATAAGACGAGTCTGTAATAAGCCAGTGAGTAGCAGTCGTTAACTAGTGGCAGTGTGTGTGAGTTAGTTAGTATTAGTATCAGTCTGTAATAAGTGCTTAGTGAGCAACAGTGACAATTAGTGACCGTGTAATTAGTGTAATAAACTGTGTGGCAGTTTGTCATATTTGAAGAGTCTTACGGTCGGTGGACTTTAGTTAGCGAACTGTAAGTGTTAATTTGTAATTGTAAACTATAGTGTAATATTATTGTATTTGTACAAATTTATATAAATAGTTTAGTTACTTAGTATAAACAATATCTTATATTATTTGTATATTATCTTAGAAATTAGATAACATTTAGTAGAATATTATTATTGTAAATTGATATTAGTTTAATAATTTAACTGTTTTAAATAATATCATTGTATTCTTTTTAATTTGTTAATAAATATTAGATTCTTGAATTAAGTAATAGTTTAGTCCATTTTACACCCAGTAGCCCGTAACAATATATTATCCATATGGTTATCAAGATAAGTAAAAAAAATCAGTTTTATTAATGTGTTCTTTATTTTTATAAGTGGAAATTATTGTTAATCATTAAAATGTCTTAGTACAACTAATTAAACAAATATATTGGTAAGTAATAAATCTCTCTGATAAATATTAATTTAGTTTCAATAAGCTATCGTTAGGTGCCCCTCATTTTTCGCTCATTTGAATTTCAGATTTGTGTTGAATAATGTATATTTCCGATATCGTTTTTCCAACGTAATTATAGCTATTCTAAAAAGGGCAGATATTATTAGAGATATGAAACACATTAACATGTTCCTCTAATTATTTGTTTATTTTATATTACGTAATATTCGTTGTATGAGTGTCGGAGACCTCTCTGTATTGCGATTTAATGGTTGATTAATAATTAGTTAATCGTCCAATAATTTTTAAGTTGATGGGTACTATTCAAGAACAAGATTCTAATTAAAGTAATGTTCAAGGAACATTCTTCATCGTGTATACATCGCAAAATTGAGAGATCACGGGGATATGGGATTGGTAAAGAGAACGGATTTGGACTGACTGAGAGGCGACCCCCTAGTGGCTCAATTAGTAAGAGCGCGGGCACGGAGAGGCGGTTGACCCGGGTTCGAATCCCGGCCAGGGCAAATGTTTTCTCTTCAAAATAAAAATATTTAAAAATTAATAAAAAATTAAAGATGATATATGTTTGTTTAAACGTTCATTTCTAGATGAAATGATTACCGAAGTATTCACATTTCCCATAATTTCATTCTCTTTTCCAAACTAATGCTCATGATAACTTGTATTTTTGAAAAATATTGAAATGGAAACGAATGAAAAGTTAAAACTTGTTGTGACTCAACTCGAAGCGAAAAACTGCGGAATAATTACTACTAAATCGTTGACGTATAAATGTCCGTAGTACTGACTGGAGAGACATTTTGAGGGGGGGGAGGGAGGTAGAAGAGGAATTTGGCCAAACTAAATATTTACGTAAAATATATTAATAAAAATATAAAAATTGAACCATTTTTTTAAAAAGTAACATGCTTTTTAGGCAATTAGGTTTTATCAGTAGGCGAGGCCAAATAAGCAAGACTGTATTCAGCAGGCCTCTCATGCCACTCTACTGTAATTTGCTCATCTTGATAAATTTCAATTAATTAACTGAGAGTTTATAATTACTTGGCTCATTAGCACATTCACTGGTTGTTATCAGCCTACACGAGTTAGCACGAAATTCTCATCAGCCCGAATATTTGTCAAATTGAAGAATTTTAGCTAAAAATTTCATTTAGCATTACGTATTTTCTTTATTAATAATCAGAATGTGTGGTGAACTCGGATCTTCAAGCAGTCTAGATGTGTTTATTTATTTAACGCCACTTTATGCTGCTATGGCTAATCGGATGATGCTACAGTGGGAGTTTCTAAATGTTGCCCTATCCGTAATTATGAAAGGAATCTTTAACGATTACCCCCAGTTTACGTCCCTTCCGAATGATGGCATAACCAATGATTTTTTACCCCCTTTTTTTAAAAATCCTAGGCCCAACCATCTGCCGGGCCCTTCTTTGCACAAACCCCCAACTTTGTGCAAAGAAGTTTGTTATCCTAACTATAGAGATGATCTCACAGTTAAAAATGGTAAATTATATTAGATAAAAAAATAAAGTAAATTATAGAATGAAATAATTTCTTTTTAATAGAAGGTTGTTATGTTAACCACAACCGAAAGTTTTAAATTACCCAAACTATGTATGGAGTGACCATTGATTTAAATAAAAATATTAAATCTATAGACACAATTACTTGTTCACTTTTAAAAATATATATCGTTATGCTGTTAGCTTTGTATCGTTATGCTAGAACATTTTAGTGGAATATAAATAAAATATCAAAACTATAGTTAACTTTGCAAAATCAAAGTTTATTTAGTTTTTGTGATTTGATAATATAATATTTTTTTTCTTCATTCATCTAAACTTTTATTAGAAATATGAAGTTTAGAATATTAACCGTTTTTGTACATCTGTGATGGCCTTTTGCAAATGGAATAAGTTATGATTTCCTCTAAACAAATCTTGCCATTAATCTTCTCTTCAGCAACACAATGCCGTTATAATGAAGATATTTTAATATAAAACAGAACTTTAAAGGGTTCAAATTTACTTAAAACCTGGAAAATATTCATGTAGAAATGATTGATTTAACAAATGAAAAATATTTACTACAAGAGATTATGGTACTGTGCTGTTCTGAGGAGCTCCTTTTTTTTAGTCTTTCGATCTACATAGAATGGAATAAAAAAGTAACTTAATTCTGGCACTAAACCCCTGTGGAATCAAAAACAGGAACAGAAAAAGAACTATATATCTAATCCCATAATATATATCTGACCAGAAGGCCATATTTATATTACATAATATAAATCATAAAGTGTATAAAAAGTGATAAAAGAGTAATAAAAATAAAATAATAATAAGTAAGTAAAAAGTACGAATCCTGAAAAGATAATAAACAACTAAAGAGAATAGATAAATCAATAGCAGCTGTTAAAAGTTAGCTTGCAATGATTTCTTTACATGATGTGTATGTAATATAAATAGCTAATGACTACTATATACTATCAGCTATGTAATTTTTATTTTCGAGAATATTATTAAAAAGGAAACAAATAAAAAGATAAAACTGATTGTGAATTGAAGCTACAACCTGCGGAACTGTAGCGAAAATAAAATTTAAATATTTGATTTAATGCAAAATACACAATATCGTAAAACTATACGAAGTGGTTACTTATATTTTAAGGGGTTCAATAGGGGAGTAAAAAATAACTAAAAACTGAACTTCAATATCTAGGTTTAATAATATCATGGTATTTCTACTAAAACATTAGGTACCTACTATAAAAAACAAAACCAAAACTGTACCACTACAATACGCGAACGGGTCTGGGGTTCAGCTCATGGTAGAGACTCTAATGGTTCATGGACAAAGGTTGTGCATGGCCTAAGATATCTTTTGTATGGCTAAATAATTATTGTGAACAGTATAAATCCTTCTTTCTCTCTCTCTCTTTCTCTTTTTTTAAGGGTGATTAATCACATTTTTTTACAAAATTAATGTTTTATCCGAACTAACATCGGTATGTGATGAAAATTCGTGACCAATGACAAATAACACTTTAAAAGGTCTGTACGTGGTAGAGACTGTACTGTTTCTTGGACAACGATTATGCAGGGAGTTGATTTGTCCTATAAACCACCCTCAACCGCCAAATCACCCCTTATTTTGGGTATCCACTTTATAGAGGCTGGGCGAGCCCCAGGAGGTTCCTAGATCCCATATGATCTATCTCCGGGCGCTAACAGATGAAATAAAAGGCTTGCCAACAGCGGGATTTGAACCCAGGACGTTCGGCATTGGAACTCAGTGCTCCACCACTGAGCCGCCTGCTCCCAAATGAAAATTGATGACAATTCCGGGGGTTGGTTAATTAATTGTTCTCATATTCCAACCATCGCATGCGATTTTAGCGAATTACATTAAATTATATACTAGTATAAATACAAAATAGGCAATTATTCCTCAGGTTGTCGCTTCGAGTTGAGTCACAGCAAGTTTTAACTTTTATTCGTTCCCATTTTAATATTTTCAATAATTTTAATGGTTTTTATTGATGAAAACCCCGCCATGATAATAAAACGTTTTCAGAAAAACTCAAATCTTAAATATTTATAAAATTTCTAAAAAATATGAAAATCAATTTCTGTTATTTTCATAAATATTTAGCTTTACATTCTTCAATTCGGATTAACCTAAAATATATTGCTGGAATTTTTAAATCACACGGTTTCTAAGACAAAAGTAATTAAAAATTGAAATATGAGACTTTACAGGCAGTGGGCAGAGGGAACCAAGGTATATCCGATTGCCTGGAAATTGTACAGAATTATTCATAAGGTCCCAGAATAGGCAGAGTATGGAGTTTGTTTGGTTAGCCTCGCCCTTCAACCGAATCAGCAGGGCTTGTTTTCTTTCGAGCGAGATTTGCTTTTCTCTTATTTTCGAAAAATGAATAAAGGATAAGAGTTTCCCCCCCTTAACCTTCGTTTTTTACGAATGTTCTATATCTTTAAGAGCTCCAATAATAATAGTTAATTGTCCATAAAAAAAAAAACTTTTTGAAAAAAGGAGTAATAGCAGTGACACATGAACACACACACACATTTATATGTACCACTACAGCCCAAGAAGGATTTTGGGTTCAGTAAATGGTAGAGTCCTATATATATCATTATTGTACCTCAAAAACACATTTGGGTAAAATAACATTATCCACGATAAATATTTCAGTAACACCAGTACTAAATAAAGACTTTATAGCATGCTATCCCAATAATTTATTTTATTTATTAACTGATAAATTAATATTTACTCTCGATAATTTGTTAAAATCCTGTCAAGTTTCGTACTTTTTAATTATTTCATTTCTATTTTTATTTGTACTATGATTTTGTCAATTTTTAAATATTTCATGATTTGTATTATTACGAAGCCTTCTGGCCAGATATATATTATGTTTATTTTTCTGTTCATGTTTGTTATTCTGAAGGGACTTGGTCCCAGAATAAAGTTTGTTTTATATTCTATCCTTAATACGGTAATTATTCCGCCATTTGTCGCTTTGAGTTAAACTACAAGTTTTAACTTTTCATTCGTTTACCTTTTAATATTTTCCGAAACTATATGTCCATTATGAGCTTTTATATGGAATATAGAATGTAATTATGGGAAATGTGTATAATTCGGTAATCATCTCAACTACAAATGAACGTGTCAAAAAACATACATCACCTTTTCTGACCTTTACTTCGAAATATCATCATCTTTACTTCGAAATATTAGTTGAAACTTTTATATCTTGATAAAACGATTACTCATTACCCATAATTATATTTTCTTTTCCATACTAAAGCTTACGATAACGTGTATTTTTGTAAAATGTTAAAAATGAAACGAATAAACAATAAAAACTTGTAACAGCTCGAAGCGACAATATGCGGAACAGGTGCCTTTTTAACCCATTAATCACGTAGTTCTTCTGGTTTCGACCGTTTCGCTGGCCATACTGCTAGCTTCTTCAGGGCTTACTTTGAGGCAGTTTCACATAAAGCCCTGAGGAAGCTAGCAATATGGGCAGCGAAACGTCACCAAAGATCTTGACGACAAGATCGTAATCCGAAGAAATAAGGGATGAATGGATTAAATAATATATAATTATTATATATGTTGCACCTATATTGGTAATAAAGTAAGAGTGAGAGAAATTAAGACTAAAGAGTCCAATATTTTTATAAATTTAATGAACTTGACTCGTAATGTGATTTACTATTGAAGAGAGTTTTCTTTTAAAAAATCTACAAGAAAAACAGAAAGTTATACAGAGTTGTTTAATTAAAATGGATTCTTTATTTTTTTTCTAACTGTTCGGATTTAATTTAACTTTCTTTTAGCGACTTACAGCTTTATGAATTGGTTCTGACTTTTAATTTTCGTCCCATGGAAGCTTTTCAACCGTTCGTAAGACTTTTCATCGAAATTTGAGGTTTTCATGGCCATCGTAAGTGAGTTTATGTTAGAAACTTGATATGATATGTAATTTTTGAAAATGTTCTAAGTCCAATTTTAATATTTTCGACATCCAAGGATTTCCATTTGAATTAAATAAAAAAAATATGAGAAAAATGCTTTCACCTCTTAGCACCTTTAACACTCTACACATTTTAAATTTTATTATGGAGTAATAAAAAAAAACTGTAACCTCTACGACCCGTGGACGAGCCTTGGGTTCAGAACATAGTAGAGACTGTACTGTTTCCTGGACAACGGTTCTGCAAGGAGGTGACTTGTCCTAGGTCACGCTCAACCGCCAGGTTTTCCCCTTAATTTGGGTACCCTATTTTTATAATATTTTATAGAGGCTGGGTGGGCACCAGGAGGGTCATAGATCCCATATGATCCATCTCCCGCCACAAACAGACTAAATAAAAGTAACTGCTTGCAGCGGGATTTGAACCAGAATTACGGCATGGCTCCGTAATTGGCCCTACCACTGAACGGAATAATTACCAAAAAAATAAAATAAAAGCTCTAATCCAGATCTAATTGATTAAAATATCAAATTTGTATTTCCATACGTCATTTTGCGAATAAATTTGGAGGATTAGGAAATAGATTAGAAAATCGTATGGAAAAGAAATGTATCTATGGGTAATGAGCAGATTTTGGTAATCATTTTATCTAGAAATAAAAGTTTTAACTTACATCTCGTAGATGATGTATATATTTGTTCAAATGTTCTAGATGAAATGATTACCCAAATATACACGTTTCCCATTCTCTTTTCCATACTAAAGCTCATGATTATTTTTATTTTTGGAAATATTAAAATGGGAACAAATGAAAAGTTAAAAATTGTTGTGACTCAACTCGAAGCGACAACCTGAGGAATAATTACCCATTTTGTATTTAGACTAGTATATAATTAGATAGTTCGTCATAAAAGATTAATTTTGTAATAAAATATGATTAATCTCCCTTAAAAAATGAAGGTTTTTTGCTGTTTTCAATAATTGTTAAGCCATACAAAAAAGATCTTTGGCTATGCCAAGTAAAATATTTAAAAAAATAAAATTTCAAGTATAAAATACCAAATAACGGAAATCACATTTATTATTATTAATTTTTAGTAATGAAGTATGAATATAATTTTTGAATAAAATGAAATTCCCTACTCTGGGAAGTACTTGTTTGTGGATTACGCTCACATCACTCAAATACACAACAGTTGATATCACCGCTGGACAAGAATTAATAGTTTAAGTTTCCAGAAGGAGCCTCTTGTTACAAACAAAGTAATCCATAATGGCCTTAATATCCCATTTGTTACTGTTTTGGTCCGAATTCGATATCAATCTTTTCATGACAAACCGTATTTCCACTAAAACCCACTCGTTTCAAACCTAGCAATCCCCGATAATCCTCCGAGTCATCTTAAAAGAAGATGGCCTCGTAACCTTCCAAGTTAAATTTGTTATTCGAGTACTACCATTGGGGATTTTTTCTATCTGTTAATGAAGACTTCTATCTGCCTTTTTCTCGTCCCATTACTTATCTTCCATTATATCTACTTGATGTATGCTATTATACCGTTGTAAATTTCAATTAATAAAGTTTCTGTAGCGTTTATGGACGTATGTCTAGGTTTCGATAGGGTGTGGCACCCTGATGCCACACTTAGTTTTCACTTTGGGACAGTTACTCCCACACGCGTACTATTTAGTCACTCAATCTTTCCTTTACGATCGATTTTTCTCCGTTGGGCAGGACTCAGAGACCTCATCTATCAAAGCTGCAGGAGTTTTTCAAGGTTCCATTCTGGTACAAATGATTTTTTTCACACATTTCCTACGGATGGAAAATGAGGTACTAAATTTATATGTATATATATTTCGTTCTTTAAATTCAGTTAATAATTGCTTGTTTCATTTAAGCTTCATGTATCTGGGGGCTTTAGTGACACGAGAGAATGACATCACTGCAGAAATTAAAGCAAGAATTTCAGCAGGCAACAGATGTCTCTTTGCATTGCGAAAAGCATTAAGATTTCGCAACTTGTCACGGAAGGTAAAACTATTGATTTATAAAACAAATTTAAGACCGATTGTCACGTACGCTGGTGAAACGTGGGTCCTGACCCAGGAATGCGAGAAGACCCTGCAGATCTGGGAGAGGAAGGTGCTTCGGCAGATATTTGGGCCAGTATGTAATGAAGGCCAATGGAGGTCAAGAAATAATAGAGAGCTTCAGGATTTATACAATGAACCAGACCTAGTCATCTATGTCAAATCAACCCGTATAAGATGGCTTGGGCACGTAGAAAGAATGGGAGAAGATAGGTACCCAAAGAAACTATTATATGGCAAACCAGGAGGCAAAAGAAGAAAAGGAAAGCCTCTGATGGCTGGGTGATGTGGAGAACGATCTGCAGAGGATGGGGATCGGACAGTGGAGAGGTCGAGCTGCTGACAGGGAGGAATGGAGAGGCGTTGTTGCGGAGGCCAGGGCCCTGCAAGGGGTGTAGAGCCATGGGGGAAAAAAAAATCTTAAAATTTTATGTTCGGGGCAAAGAGAATATAAAGGGGACACTTTTTTATGACTTCCCGAAAGAATTGGATTATACAATATTCTCCTCAATCATAAGGAAGGCCCTAAACAATAAATATATGGATAAAAAAGAATTATAATAGGTTTTATTCAAATGTAAAATAAATAAGAAATAAAACATCAAGTTAGCGTGGTCGGTAAAGTTTTGTTTTTCATAAGTTAAAAACTAATGATTTATTATAATTTAAGAAATTCATTTTTATTTTTTATAATTAATTTTGCTCCTGTGGTTCTTTAATTAATATAAAACTTTACAAAAATAGAAAAAGTATATATAATTTATGTATCAAGAACACATATTTCGTCTTAAAAAATAAAAGGTACAAGTAACTGTTAAGAACCAGTTAAATTAGGTCGGTTTTAGTTTTCCAAAATATATTGTGGTTCAGTTTTCATAATTTTGGACGATATATAGCAAGGATGAGGACTGAGAAAGCTCAAGGGAGGGACTGTCAGTCAAAACGCCAAAATTGGACATGTATGTAACCTCCTAATTAATACAATTGAAGTGATAGATTAGATAATAAAGCTATAGTAATAATAAACCCTTAATATTTATAATAATAAGAACTTATCCTCTAGCGCCAAAATACGTATAAGATACTATAACACGTTGATAAAACCAGTAATTTTGTATGGGATGGAGACAAGTCTTCCTAAACTAGAAAAATTACTTAAAATAGAGAGAAGGATCCTTAAAAGAAGAGATGGTACAAGAAAACATAGAAAAGCGACAGGTTAATATCCAACCAGGAAATATACAAGGACATGAAAGACCTGGAAACCGAAATAAGAATCAGAAGACTAAGGTTCTACGGGCATATGATAACAATGGACCAAGGGAGACTTAACAAGAAATTATTCGAAATAATCCGTGAATACAAGAACATAGGAGGGTATGTAAAACAAATGAGAGAGGAAGCAGAAAAATTAAGAATTAACAGACAAAAACTAACGAAATAGAGAACAATATGGAAAGAAATCAATGTTCTTGGGGAAAGTAAAGAAAAACGGAAGGGTACTGCTTGTCAGAAGAAAAGAAGCAAAGGCACGCAGAAATTATGGGAAAATCCTGGGAGAAAAGAAAGACGAAAATTGGAAAAGAGATGTAGTGAAAACGCGTGATCTTAAAAGGCCGTTTCGTGAAAAAAAACGTAAAATCGTGAAAAAATAACGAACGAATTCCTAAAAAGTTAGAAACAACTGAGCCGACTTCAAATCCCCGACGTATAGAATGAAGCGTAAGTAGGAAGATTGCTTAGCGGGTGATCTCACGGATTTGGATTTGGGAGGTAACCCTTGGCGAGAGTTTGTAAATGACTATTAGTTCTGTCAGTCTGGAGCTTTCAGGCTCGATATCATTATTATCATGGAATTAAAATACTGAAAAATGATACAATAAGAAATTGGAGTGGTCTTTATCTTTTAGTGGTATTATCAATTAGCGAGCTGTAGGTGATTTTAATAATGTATTTATTTAATTATAACAAAAACATGTAGTAAGTAATTATAACAGGAAAGTAAATATGCTAACTTAAACTTTGATGATTGGAGGTAGATGTGAATGAAATAAAAGGAATACATGTTATTATGTTATGACCACTTGATATTCACCCTAGCATCAAAGCATTTAGTACAGAAGATTAACAGGTTGTAAGCAACTCATCTCTGTAATATTGGCTTCTTCTGACTCTTAATGTCTGCTGATGGTATCATACTTGTAATTTATAATCGTAGCTATTATTATTTTTAATATTTTCCTGTATTTTGTAATACGTGGGAGGTCTATAGAAGCCCCTCTGGTGGTGAGTGGTAAATGAAACTGCCTCGGGTGTTTTAATTTGAATTCAAATTGTAGATATTGTTTTAGTTTAGGTATTAACTAAGTAATGACCATGAATAACTGGAAACTAATTGAATATTATAATGAAAATTTTCTAATTTCAGACTGCTCTTGTTATAATTCACAGTTAATAATGTATACTTATTCTTTAAACGTTACTTTATGCCCCTATGGCTAATCGGATGATGCTACAGCACAAAACATTCTTCCTAATTTATTCAATTTTATATGACCCATTTTTATTATTCTAACTTATATGTAAAATAAAATATTACACAGCAAACACTAAAAACTTTTCTACACAAGAGAGAGATAAATAAAAAATTTATTTAGCTTCTAATTATATGGAGTATAGTACAACAATTTCAATCTCAAACTACATCTATGTACATGTCAAATCACGTAACAAATAAAATGTACAGAAGATTGGCTTATTTTCATTTTGTATTTCACCAGATGTTCAACACAACAATTTTTTTAGTCTTTTTTACTTTTTGATTTCCTTGCTTTACATATACTTTTCATCATTTTCTTTAACAAGACTCCAGCCAGTACAAACACTGTCCCCCAAACTACGATCACATCAAGGAGCAGATATTGATACCATGACAGTTTCACAGCCGCAGACCTCAGGTGAGGTGCACCTTTGTGCCGAAGAACATATTCCACCCAATAGACTGCATTGTCCATGATGCTCAAGGGTTGGTCCCTCATGATTTTACTTCTTAAAAGTGCATTTTCTTTATAACTGAAAAAAATATAAGTACTTTGTTATCACTAGTATTGGAGATAATTATAATTCTTAAATGTTAATTCAATTAACAGTGGGGGGGGGGGGAAATACGTATTAATTAAGTAAACTGAGTTGGCATGAGGAAGGTCCTGGGTTCAAATCCCACTCGCTGGCAGACTTTTATTTAATCTGTTAGTGGCCGGAGATGGATCCTATGGGATCTGGGGCTCACCCAGCCCCTATAGGCTCACCAGCCTGATCTAGGGCAAATCACCTCCCTGCACAACCTTTGTCCAAGAAACAGTACAGTCTCTGCTATGTACTGAACCCAAGAACCTCCATGGATTGCAGTGTACAGGTTTTCGGTGATAAAAAACATCAGTTAAAATTAATGGTAATTTTAAATTTTGTTCTGAAGATGGTTATATAATAATGAAATGAAATACATTACCGTCAACCGGGGTTACTTTGCCCACTTTTAAATTTCTAGTAAAAAATTTGTGTACTTCTCTATCAGTAGGAGAGGGGAAACAAATTTCTAAGCTTGGGGGAAGGTTTATAGATTTGATTTATGGTGTTTAAAAATATTTTCATATCTTTCTCGATATAGGTTAATAATAAATAATACTACACTATTGTGTAACTATCCTCACTGTTATCTTTAAAAAATTTACATTTCACCTCTATTATATGCGAATGCAACTATATAAAAGAAAATTTTAAACTTACGATGAATTTGTCAATATCCTATTAATAGCGTCCAAGAGGATTCCTTCAGTGACCGTATTAAGATCTATACTTATGCAATAACCAGCATTTTTGCAAAAATCAATATTGCTCCTTTGATCACCAAAAAGAGGTGTTCCGATAATAGGAACACCATGATACGTTCCTTCTAAAACTCCATGAAGCCCACCATGGCTGATAAAAGCACGGACATTGGGATTGCCTAAAAAGTAATAAACCATAAAGTAAAAATAATGATATTAAAACAAATGAGAAAAGTATTGTTAAAAATTGATAAAATCACATCATCCTTTCCAACGAAAAACACTTGTTTGGCCATGATTTTAAGCTTTCAGTGAATAAACTAGATGACATTGATAGGAAAGGCAGATTTGCTTTTCTAAAAATAATTTTGACTCAAAACTTAAGTTCCCTTTAATTTTAAATACATATTTTTCTCATAACCATAACATAAGCATTATATGAATAAGGGTAAGAGTTTGAAAATATAATTTACCAAAAAAATAAAATAAGGTATTTACTTATATTATGTACTTTGAAATAGATGATAAATTTAGAAAAAATAAACTTTTAATACATTCTTGTAATGAGAATTGATGGACAGGCTTAGTGGTAGGTTTCTGGTATATATAAAACCTGGTTTTGAAAATTAACACATACAGTTTGTGCATAAAATGAATTTTAAATGTTTGGCATACAAATAATTACCTAGAATACTAGCTTGAGGTACCCATTTTGCCAACCTTACATTATCAGGTTTCCCCGGCAGCATGTCTTGATCTGCTTTCATTAGTACTCTCTGTTTAATTTTTCCAAAAGCCGACATAAAAGCATTGAGCTCGTGAGGCCTCATATTATCAGTTTTGTAATGAGATCCCCAGCTGAAATATATTACTCCATCTGTAGATTCATTCAAATATTTTTCCCATTCCTAAAACGTTTTTGATGACTAATTGAATAAGTAACCAGCAGATAGTAAATTTAACATTTTTAAATATATTTAAGAAAAAGTGCATTAATAAATAAAAATAGCTTTGATGATTAATGAGATTTGAGCCATGGCTTTAGCTCAGCAAACTTTCTGCTTGTGGTTCCAAAACTAATTGAAAAACCACCAACACTAGAGAGCATGCTTATAGTAACCATAAAGAAGAAATAGAGAAGTAATTCTGAATATTCCGGTTAGACAGAAATTCAGAATTTAAATATATTTCACTTTCACTTTATTATTTCATGGACTTTATTATTTTCTTTAGCAATGAATTAAAATCCATTATCAGGAGGTTATGTATCTACAGCCCTAGTGAATATGTGGTTAAGTCGAATTATGTCTAAAATGAGTTATTTGTATTAAGGGAAGCGAAATTGTGTCATTCTCGTCATAGCTCATCATAGGTTAGGCCCTGGCATGAAATGAAGTTATTTATTTTAACTTCATTTCAATTAAAAAACTACATTGCCCTTCCTTCATTAAAATGAAATCATTTTGGACAAAGTATTGCTAAACGACTCATTCACTGGGCAGATATATTAATGAATATAAGTGATGGAGGAATTCATATCATTAAGTTCATTTCTTTCATATAACAAGTTCTTAATTTATTACTGTTGCATAAATGTAAATTATGAATGAATGTGAATGTTTTATTAATAAGATATAAATTCAAATGTTATTACTTGATCAAGTTTATCCCCTCCTTTGATAGTCAATCCACCAATCTCTACTATATTTGAAAGATAAGGACGAGGGTAACTTATTGCCTTATGACTATCCAGTAGAACAAGAGATAAATTCTTAAACATATCTACCATAGGAGGCAAATTTTCAAATCCAGGATAAGATGCAAAATTGCTTCTCATATAATAGTCCTAAAGTGAGAAAAAATTGATTATTGGCATAATTAAAAAAAAAATTGAGAACACAATTAAAAATAAAGTGAAATTACCAAATACATCCACAATGCATGGTATATAAAATGATCAAGAAGATTAACCACTGCATTTTTTGATCTTTCCCAAAAATTCATGTGATCCGATGATGGGATGATGTACGAGGGTACATAGGCTGGGTTGTGTGGGTTTCCAGTAGACAGAGCCAATCCCATGAATATGCTAACTGTTTGAACAGAAACTTGAATAGCTCCATATTTGTGCCCTATTGCTATAAATGGTTCCTGGCAAAAAAAAGTCTCAGTAATAACCATATCGAATTTGGAATCTCTGTCGTTCAAAAATTCTTTCAAGCCTTCAGATTCTAATACATCATCGAGAATAAATTTACAAAACAGCCTGGGACCAAAAAGTCTAAGAATCATTCCATCCTTATCTCTTATGTCAAAGTTGGAATCTTCTGTAACAAAAAATAATAAATAAATTTTGTATAAAACTTTTTAAAAAACAGAAGTCTGGAGTTTCCATGTAATTATGGATCAGGATTTTTAAAAATACGTTTATTAGATTATTTATAGGGGAATGAAACATACTGGGGGTCGTTATAGCAATTATTAATTAATAAAATAGGTCGAATACAAATATAATATAGTAGGGAAATTATACTAACCTCTTTTACTCATAATGTCCTCTATAACAATTTCTTTGAAATTTGGAACTGGTTCTTTTAATGGAAATGGGCTGACCATTGTTACATTGTGTCCTCTTTTTGCTAATTCGATAAATAGTGGCAAGTAAGATTTGGTGTGGCTATAAAGTGGCAAAGGCATCATCACCAATATGTTAGCTCCATAGCAATAGCTCACAAAGGAGAATATCAAGAGAGGTGTTATTACCTTCATCTTGAAGATCTGAAATCAAAGAAGCCATACATTTTAGTAGGTTATTAAATTTTGAGCTGAAAAAATATGATATTAGTAAAGAAACTAATTCTGAAAGTTTATTGTTTTACATATATTTCATGTACTCCTAAGCACAAAAAGTATTTACCAATATTCTCAGATAAATCTACCAAGAATTAAAAGGCAGAAAAGTTTAATAACTAAATATGCTTTAGTTATTTCACATTATTCTTATTTATCTTTATTATTTATGGTGAAACTATTGTAGAAGTATAACAAATATCATATCATCCTTTAAATATGTCATTTTATACTTTTAATGTAGTGTCAACACTTTGTATCTTGTTTGTTGATGATAAACGGTAACCAGTAATCAAGATTTCACTGTTTGAGCAACAATGTCTCAGACTAAAATAACGCGTTATGGAAATAACACCCACTGTAATAACACGTTATCAGAAACAGTACGTGATTGGAATAAATGCTTCACTCGTCAGGACTGCATTAACAACTAACCAACTTTATTTGCCAATAAATGTATAAAACGCTTTGAAGTGATTTCAATAACACGTGAATAGAGGGAATATCGGATGTAAGTGGGTTGTTGACCTTGAAACAGAAGGATGAAAGGAAAGAGATGTGTTGCCTTCCTTGAAGTGGACATTTACAAATTTGTCCTAAATCACGTTTATTAGAATCTATGATTTGGGATTTTGCTGAGTAGTGATTTGGCAATTAATGAATGACTAAAGGTTTTGAAAAACATATATATTAATAAATTGAGCTACATTTCACAAATCAATAAAAAAATTCATCTGGAAATCTACACAAAAAGGATATTCAGAAAAGCAGAGAAATTGGCCAAAATGAAAAATAGTACCTTTATTAATGAAAGGTGGTATTATTTATAAATTATTTTATCATAATTATACAATTTGTTGAATAAATATTTATATCCCTGTGTAAATAAAGATATGTAAGTCTTGTATTCTTCATTTTATTTAATAGAGCAGTATTTCTTTATAAAATATTTAAGAAATCTTATATTTGACAATTTACAGACAGGCAAGTGTTTTTTTTTTAACTTTGGCCTCTAGAGTAGAAATATCCCATTAGAACACTTTCTTTAAGAGAGTGCTACAGGATCTGGTAACAGGAGCTGTGTATTTTAAAAAGATTTCATTAGAAAGAAAAAATGGTTCTTTGTTATTTTTTTATTAGAATAATATAATTTTATTTATTGAAGAAGGTTTTATACAGATACTGAAGAGGTGGCACACTGATCACAGTCATTCTTTTATCCTCTTAGGCATTCCATATTCAATTACCAAACTATGAACCATCCTATAAAATGCTTCACTATCTTACGTCTTTTGACCTGTTAGAATCATATCAAAATGTATTCCATAATTCTTTTTAAGAAACAATAATGAATTAAGATATCTGCTTTGTCATGGTCAATACTATTTAGAATCACTCAGTAAAATTTATGAATTTTTATCTTTAATCTTTTTTGTTTAATTTTGTTTTTGCTAAACTAATTCAGTATCTACTATTCTGACTCTTTAAAGTTACTCTAATTCAAAAACTAAAAATTATTATTTCTAATTAATTTTATGTGCCATATTTTTATTTTGAAGGGAAAAGATTTGTCCTGGCCGAGATTCGAACCCGAGTCATCTGCATCTCTAGTGCAGTGTTCTAACCACTGAGCTTTGGTATCATAACTATTTTTATGTAGTTATTGTGCTTAATAAAAACAAAAACAAAACATGACATCATGATTATTATCGATGAAATCTGAAGATTTATCAACATAATAATTGGTGAAACCTATTACAGCATTTTTAATGTGTACATATAAGGATGTGAAATATTCTATGAAAAATTTATCTTAAGTACCTTGGTTATAAAATAATAGGTAGAATATTTGATATAGCCGGTAAAAAAAATATTTCAGGATTTCTTTATCAGTTATCAGATGTACAAAACATGTAAGCAAAACACTCTCATTGGTGGTATTGCAAAGAGTTTAGGTTTTTTTAAATCATATTATATTATAAATCATTCAGTTTCATTAATTTTGTACATCATACTTAAAATACCTATACAAATTTGTCTTCACATTAGTTAAACTATAATATTAGTTTTTAAATATTTTTATTTGAAAAGAAAAGATATGTCCAAGGCCGGGACTCGAACCCAGGTCGCCCAGGTCTCTAGCGTGGGGGGTCTGGGTTCGAGTCCTGCCCCTGGTCATATCTTTTCTTTTCAAATAAAAATATTTAAAAATTATAACAATTAGTAAATAAAAAAAAATTATCATAATATTATTTTTTTTTAAATATTTATTTTTATTTTGTGAATAAAAAAAATAATCACAATGAGTTATTCAAGTTATAGAACATTAAATTTCCTTTAAGGATGTATCATATTTCACAGTTCAGTCTAAAATCTTTCATATGTTCAAGTGGTTTTAACTTTACGGGCACATTCTGTAATTTTAGAGGACTCTAATTTGTTTTTCAGTGTTTCAATGAATAAATCAATATCTATCTAATTATAAATGTAAAAAATTTTATAGTTTTCAGAATGAAAATTTGTGAAACTTGACAGTTATTGCACCAAAAGAAGGTTTTGACTGATTCATATTACTATTTTTTTCTAATTCATAATAGACTCTGATTGTAATAAACCGATGATGTAACAATTACATTAAGTTAAATAATATGAACTTTTTTTTTCAGTCGATGTGACAGACCATGAAGATGATTGGTTTCAAGATACAGTCAACTTGTGGAGGAGATCAACCGACTCACATTGCAGCAAACCATGGTTTCCAAGGTCCAGGGACAGACTCCCCCTAGCTCCATAGCCAGTCCCTTATGGGCTGATACACCAGTGTCCTTCCTTACAACACTCATGCTAATGGACAGTAACAAATTTCTTATATTTCTTTCTTTGAAGCAGAGAGCCTAGGAGCAGCTATTTATGCTCGAAAACCACAATGTGATTCCCAATGGAAGTGCATGGGACATGGTCATCACTCCTACGCCCGATTCAATTTGTGCCTCATCAAAGCTCTTGCACAATCGAAAGGTATGAAACATTTTGATTTTTTGTTTTTTTTATTTTTATATTTCGTTATATTGTATTATAATATACTTTTTATTATTATATTTACTTGATCATAACCTTCATTCCTTTGTGGATCTTTTTTTTTTATTAGTATTTTATCATTTCATATCAGAGAGAATATCTTATCTACTTGTAGTATGTATATGATAGATTAAAATTAGGTAAAATTATTAAAATATAATATTAAAACAATTGTTGTTAATAATAATAATAATGAAAAATAATAAAATTCTTGACTTAATGATGGTAATAAACTAGCATAATACATAGCTTATTATGTCATATTTCACATTTGTAAAAGCTTACCTGATAGCAGCTAAATAGAAGGCTTCACTCTGCTTAATCATACTAGCATTGTGATAGCAGACACAGGAGATAACTTATCAGCAACTGTTATCAATCACTTTCATCACATTATAAAAATTATTTAAACCTTATAGTAATGCAGTAACAATTGGAGACTTGGCAACATCAAAATCATAATGTAA
Organism: Troilus luridus; assembly: GCA_964056705.1. Lineage (NCBI taxonomy): Eukaryota > Metazoa > Arthropoda > Insecta > Hemiptera > Pentatomidae > Troilus > Troilus luridus. The sequence continues at coordinate 56,883,132 of OZ057415.1, read as the reverse complement.
TAATGATGGAGAATTTGGAAATCTTTTCACATTCCAAATTGCATGAAAATTATAAAATAATTGCATTAAAAACTCTTCTTTGCTTCAAATATTCAACATAAGAGATAGCTTTAGATATTGGATGACTAAACTGAAAAAGTATAAAGAATGCACTTGTTATAGTCTTCTACATCATGTTTTTTTAGCATCACTTTTAAAATTGGTTAATTGGTATTTATTTAGGAAAGGTCTCCCTGTCATAACGTTCCACTTTCGTGACGTGGGTGATAACCAGCGAACATTTCACTACCGGCATTTAGCAAATTAAATTTTATAGTAAATATAGCTCTAGATTGATGTCATACACAAATAACCTGTTTTGTCGGAAAATGAAGTTCCTGATGATGTAAAGGTCAACTGTATGATTGCTATAATGGAAGATGAATTCAACCTCTCTCAGAAAATTTATTTTGAATGAAGGAGGGAAGAAGCTAAACTTGGACCAAATAGAAAGTCCAGGCTTATAGAACCTGAACTGCAGGACTGGCTAGATAAAAATGATGATAAGGTATTCATTATTTTATTAATGACAATAATTTAGTACTAATAATCCACAGACTTCATGGAATAAACCACTCCCATCACAACAATAAGGTCAGGTCAGGGTATACAACAAATCTTCTTTGCTGTTGGGAAAATAAAAAAAACACGTAGGTAACGAGATCGATTATTCAATACTAATTTATTCAAGCGGAAGATTGACCTGCCTGGAGAGCGTCTTTTTGGGATGCCAAGAGATGATGGAAAACCAGGGATTTAATTGAAGCCAGTGAAGAAGAATGGCGGATGAAAGGAGGGATTGAGTTCCACACAGTGGTGGAGCGGGCGAGGAAGGAACGCTCGAATGCCTTAGTTCTGTGGGAAGGAATGTAGAGATCGGAAAGGTGGGATCTTGTTTTGTGGTATTGGACAGAGGATTTGAATTGGAGGAGACTATAGATATATGAAGGGTGTTGCGAGTTAATGGATTGGTATAGAAAAACACTAAGGAAATGGGAAGAATGGGAAAAGGTCTACGAATGGGAGGGAAGAGCCACTTTAACTCATTATAAAGATGTGACACCCGGGAACGCCTCGGAGTACCAAAGACAAATCTTAAAGCGCGGTTCATTATTCTTTTTAAGCGACCCTCCAGAATTTTGGAAAGGCCCCCGTATACCACACAACAGTAGTCAAAGAGGGGGAAGATGAGGGATGAAACGAGAAGCTTCCGGGTACCTTGTGTAAGGAGATGCCGGGATCGGTGGAATAATTTCAGGGAACTAATTGATCGTCGGGATAGTTGGATGACATGTGGTTTCCAGGAAAGGTTTTGGTCTATGGTAATGCCTAGGTTTTTAACGGAGGAGTTGAAACTGATAGGGTGGTCGTTTAGGATTAATGTTGGAAGGGTGGGGATAGTTGTAAGGAGGGAGTGTACTCTTTTTTTTCCAAATAACCGAAAATTACCATTCAGAAAATAAATACTACACAAAACAACTTGAAACATTTTAGATATACCCATCACAGATTTTAGTTTAGTAAAGAATTAGAAAAACCTAAAAGGTTTATAGAGGTACTGGGTTTATTACTATTTTAACCCATGCATCCCATTTACATAAATTTTATAATAGTCAATATGGCTCTGTAACAGACTTGCACTTTTAATTTAATTCTATAAAAATCTTTTCTGTAGTTTTTTATTAAGTGGGAATCATGATCAAGAGTTATGTAATGTATCTATTAATACATAAAATTTTCAATGTTAATTTTATTCCAATTTTATTTCCAAAGAATCAATTAAAATTAAAATAAATATTTACATAAAAATACAGACATGATAACTAGGAATCATTATAAGCTTGGTGAAACATTAGAAATAAAATCTGGGATAAAACTATTTTTATTATAAAACATTAAATACAATATTTTTTATTTTTTTTTATTGACAAATTCACCAAAGATGGAGTTTACTCCTACCAACTTATATTACAATATTTCTTTCCAGTCCTTCTTGCCAAGAGCAACTTCTTCATTGAGACTATACTTCTTCCTGACATCTCTTCCTAAAACTTTGTTAATCCATGAGATTCTTGGTCGACCTATTCTTCTTCTTCCTACAGAGCACGAATACAGAATCTTTTTCGGTATTCATCTATCTTATAGATGACCAAACCACTCTATTCGCATGATTTTTTAGGATGGTATTTTGAGCATCCATTGTTTTTGAACTATCAGAAATTCATTTCAGCAACGAGTAGTTTTTCTTCACTCCCCTTTCCCAATTTTCATAATTCTCAACCATATTACATTTAACGCATTTCGATAGGATGGGAAATATTTGTTTTGTGTATGTTTTCTAGGATGGTATCAGTCTACAGGACTGTATACAATATTTAAATAATTAAATAAGTTTAATTTCATGTAAACTTTTTTAGAAATATGTACAAATGTAAGTTTACAGGTATTGCTGTTGTTATAATAATTACTAATGTTATAATAAAATAAAAACGTCTTACGATATATTTACATTAAGCAATCGACGATTAAATATTTTATTCGAATACCTAACTAATTACAATTTAATCACGTTTTTGTTTTGAACTCTTAATAAGACGTTTTACCAATTTTATCATTATATATACAGAGAAAAATACTAAACTGAAACATCCTAACATGAACAAAATTATTACTGAAATCACATCCAACAAAAAATATTGAAATATATTCAAATCTAAAGAAGCAGGTCTAAGATGCTTGGCGCCATTATGCTTCAAAGCATACTCCACCCAATAGAGAGCCTTCTTCAGTGAACTCTGGTCTCTGTCTTGCAAGATCAAGGATCTCCTTTCTATGTTCTTCTTAAACCTATACAAGAATTATCATTATGTTAATGATTTGAAGTTGAAATATCCTAACTATTATTCTTATTTTGTATACTTACTCTTGATTGTCGAATACTGAGTGTATGGCAGACAATAATTTATCGGCTGTCAAGTTATGGTTGTCCAGAACTATGGCGAATCCTTCATTTTCCGCATAGAGTGCGTTGGAAAACTGATCGGTGGAGAAAGGTATTGCGACAAGAGGTACCTTGTGGTATATAGCCTCAGTGAGCCCGTGTACACCACCGTGTGTGATAAAGAGGCGACAATTAGGATGAGCTGGAACATGAGTGTCATTAATTCAGTATAACAGGGGTATCAAAATTAATAGATGTTAGTAACATATAATCATTAAAAAAAAAATTCATTGAATTGACAACTATTAAACAATACAAATTTACCAAGGACAAAGATGGTAGGTAAACGGGATATTGTGGAATTAAAAGGTCACTATCGAAACAAAAAGAGAATGGATGAGACGCGATGGCCTCTTAGAGCACTTAAATACTACCCTGAGAAGAGAAGAAGGCATGGAAGACCTCGGAAGCAGTGGATTGAGGAGATGAGGGAAGATGTGGCAGCTAGAGGATAAATCCGCGGACAGGAGATATCGGAGGAAAGGTGTATTGTGGAGCGGAATATGATAAATATTGCAAAAACCCGATAAAAAAAAAACTAGTGCAGATAATATTAATACACAACGTATCGTTCATAGCCGTCTTGATCAGCCGAACGAATTTCATAGGAACTAGTTCGTAGATGGATACATACATTTCAGGTCTTTCAATGTTATTATAGGCACTTTAGAAGTCAACAAATAGGTGATGTGTATTCTCTTCAATTGTGGTTCTCTTCTCCTTGGACTTCTCAAGAATCTTTGAATATTTGATCATCATTAGATCTTCCTCTTCTGAAAACCGCCTGATATTTATCAATTTCTGCAAATGGAAGAAGCCTCTTATAAATGGCATAAGAGAGAACCTTTTGTGCGCACTGCAGAAGCGAAATACTTCGGTAGTTGGAGCATTCCCAGATGATGCCTTTCTTATGAATTGGATGGATATTGGCTTTCCTCCACTGCCTTGTCTCCTCGATCCAGCCTGTGAGGAAGAAGTTGTATTTGTGTCTCAGAAAGTCCTCTCTATCATGCTTCAGGAGTTCGACTGGAATCCCATCTTTACCAGAAGCCTTGTAATTGTTGAGTTAAGTTTTATAAATATTGTGATCTGTACAAGTTTTCTATGTGTATTTTTTTTCAGACGCTTTTAAGAACAGCTTCAGTAAAAAAAAAAAAAAAATATGTATTTTTTATGTCGGTTTATCTGTGTGTGGTTTTGTTTCATATTTTTTCTTTGACAGGTGAAAGATGTTCATACTTTGAATATTATCTAATTTAATTTTTTTTATTTAAATTTGGATTCTAACAACAGTAGACCAATGTGTAATCATTATAAGAAGTTAATCGATATATGTAGTCGAAATAATTTAGCATGTGTCTGTTTCTCTAAAAAATATCTAAGAAGAGATCCTGACAAATAGCAATTTACTATTACAGCACTCACAATACTTACGCATTATGAAACAAATAATATTGTAAAGAGCATTAAAAATAAATAAATACTCACCTAGAATTGCGTTTTGAGGTAACCAGTCCTTTGCTAATACATTTTCAGGCTTGTTGGGAAGATATTCCGGTTCCCACTTCATTATAACTCGCTGCTTTAACTTTCCAAACGCGGTTACGAAAGGCTCAACCACTTCCTTTGGAACGAAAGTCGCTTTTATGATGCTTCCGAAAGAAAAGTATATAACGCCATTTTCTGATTCGTCTAAAAACGTTTGCAGCTCCTGGAATTTAAGGAAATAATAATGAGAAATATATAAAAATTATATAATAATGATAGTAAATCTCACCTGGGTGAGCTGGCCGCCTCCATGCGACGTCATGCCTCCAACCTCAACTATGTTAGGGAGGTAAGGTCGAACATAGCCCATCGAAAAGTGGGAGTCAACTAGCACGAGGGAGATATTTCGCAGCATGCCAATTAATGGTGGAAAAACATAAGTGCCATTATTACTCAAATATGTTCTAATTAATCTTTCCTGAAAAACAAAAATAATAAAAATACAATAAACCATTACAATATTAAAACCGATCAGACCCTTCGTAAGAGGGTGTGTAGAAAGAGGGGAGGCAAAAAAAAACATGGTTGAGCATGCTAGAAAAAATACAGTTAAAAGTATATCACACGATCCATAAGGTGCCCTTGTAAGACTTCTTTGTAACTGTACAACACATGATTAACTTTTATACCCATTAAACTCAATATCAGTGGCTAAAAAAAGTGAACCTAAGTCAAGTTAAAATCTGTGAGCACTGTATTAAGTAATTTTAAATTATTTAAATTATCGTTTATCACTACAAAAAAAAAACTGCACACCTACAACCCATGAAGAGCCTTCGGTTCGGTACATGGTTGAGAGTACTGTTTCTAAGAAAAAAGTTGTGTAGAGGCGTAAACTTGTTCGAAACCACGCTTAACTTCCAGGTTTCCCCCTATTATCTTATAGATAAGGTACCTATTATAAAGATACCTATCTACTTTGTAGAGGGCGGATGAGCCCTAGGAGGGTTTGCATATTCCACAGAATCCATAAATGACTGTTAACGGGTCAAATAATTTTTCTGTAACGGTCGGATTTCTACCCGGGATCCTCGGCATAACAATTCAGCGTTCCATCACTCCCTCCTATTAGTACAAAATGTATACAAAAATAAAACATAAATACAAATATCCGAATGCTGGATGAATGAAAAGTAGGACTGAAGAAATCAAAAGCAGAATAGAGTAACCACGAACATCCAAAATAAGTTAACCAGAAAAGCTATTAGAATACGCTTATTGCGTTGGTATGTTTTCAGCATATTATTGTAAGGGATGAAAACACATAGAACCTAAAGGAGACTATGTGTAAGGGGATAGAGGCTTTCGAAATGTGGGTTTACCGAAGAAAGCTGAGGATATATTGTGGGTGGAAAGATTAACCAATGGACAAGGGAATAGACTGCAATATGTAGTTATTAAGGGAAAAGTAGAGGGAAAGCGTGATCCTGGTCGCTGAAGAGCCTTCTTAGATCAAGATCTTCATCAGTGGTATGGACTAAACACCAAGACACTGTTTAAGTACGTTTCCTACAAAGTGAAAATCATGCCATTGATCGATCCCCAATGTTCTGGGAGGGAACGGCACTTAAATCAAATTTAAAAAAAGATAAAAAAAATAGTTACTATTACTTAAAATCAAAATGGGTTTAACGATGGTCAAGATGGATGTCTAAGTAACCTTACATCTTAAAATGTCAAAGTTTTCGAGAATGCAATACTTTCTTTATTGAGTAAATTAATAAACCCAAACATAACTGAATGAATACTACGTAACACTTAGGTCTTGTTAGAACTTGTGTACAACGATTTTTCAGACATATACTAAAAAAATTTAAACTTTACGAACTCCCTTATTATGTGCATTTTATCAAGAGGTTCATTAATTACTTATTTATGTAAGGCATAAAATATTTAATGTTTTATTACGATTAATACCACTCAGTCATAGCCCTGCTGTGTTGAACAAGTCGTTTTATTTGTGTGTTTTTTTAAAGTATCTGTAGAAAATAGCACTTACCTGTTCTGGTAGGTAATAAAATGATACTGCAATCTCTTGGATGTTGAGTACCGTATTCATTACCCGTTCCTTAAACGACATGCGATCAGTCATCGGCACCCTAAAATTTGGAACATAAGAATACGGATTTACATTTCCAGTAAGGTAAGAGGACCAAGCAGAAGGAGGATGAGCATCGATACTGATAACTGGAACGTTGAAGATATGTCCAAAAGCGATGAATACTTCGAATAAATAAAGCGATTCTGATATCATCAGATCGAATTTGTGGTTTCCTTCCAACACTTCGCGCAAACAATTTCTTTTCAGGCACATTTCTATCACATCTAGTTGCATTTTCTTCATAAACGGCCAATAAATCATTGGGTGAAGAATTTTATTAAGCTCTTTAAGACTGTCTTTTTCTGGAACAAAACCGAAAATAAGACCCAACATTAAAATAATTCTAAGGTACAAACATTAAGTAAAAATAATACTCACTGTCAACCAAAAGTTCCTCTAGGAAGTTTTTCACTTTTATGTAGCTACAATTTCCGATGGGAGAATCGTGTTCGAATGAGGACACCATTGTGAGGTTGTGACCATTTTCTGACAGCTTGTTGAACAGTGGTATAAACGCATGGACATGGCTCTTAGGCGACAGAGGAAACATCAATAAGATGTTTGCTGCCGAAATTGAAGAAAACAGAGTAAAAAGTGTAAATAAAATCATTTTTCTTTCAATATCTTTTAAAAGGACTAAACTGAAACTGAGCAATTCTCAGACACGCACGTTCTTTACTCAACGAGCTTCTCTTTAAATAAGCAAATAGTGATATCAGACACCGAATGATAAGAAGGTAGAACATATATAATATCAACAATGGCCATTCAACGCTAAACGATTGTCTCTTGATAATCAAGAATACTTTCTTATGTACGGTTTTTCAGAGTTATTTACTTTAATTAATTTTATTCAGTATTTCGAATAACGTTCATTCGTAAGCGACTAAGAGTTCGATTCAACTAATTAAAAGTCGGTTAGAGATGGGAATGAATATGTATTACTAAAATACTAAACTGGAATGCAGGGTAATTTATTTGTATTTTATGATCCAATAATAGATGGTGTCTAAACCCAGTTTACTCATAAATACGTTTATTGATAGAACAAATGTTTTAATATCTAGTTATTTAAATGTTTTTGGGACTCTCAGAGCTTCTTCGACGTATCAAGTAGAAATAAAAAGAACTTTAATGAAAATAAAAGTTATTGCCAACAAAAAAAAAAAAAGTATATTGCCATCCTTTTGTATTAACAGATACTTTTGTATTAAAAATACAAGTTGACTCCTGTATCAAGAAAACACTCTTGCTCCATCATAATCATGGTTATCGCTTTTTTTTTATTAATTTAACGTTTATTATCATATACTTTATTGATACTAATAACAATTAGAGGTATTATCGTGCATGGAAAGTTATAGAGCTTTAAAGACTAGTCATGATTCGTCAAAATCTTCTGAACCATTTTTTTGTCACGCTATTGGGAAAAAGCGTTTCTTCTTTTACAGAGCAGACGGATACTAGCTCGGAGATTTCCCTGAATAACGAGTACATTAAATTGGGTTTTAGGTTTAGTGACTCGAGTTTTTTTCCTAATATCAAGGACCCCATATTATTATCTTATCAAACACAAGTCCAAGATTGTTTGCTTGTCTGTGATATAGGTGAGTCATTAGGATAAATGGAAGGGCGCGTTTTATGGCTAAGAGTATTGTGTAGTAACCGTTCAACGTTCTTAGATTATGTTGTGTGTATGTATTCTATTATTGCATACGTATTTTCAGGCCTTTATTGTGTTTGATGTTTGATGGTAAATGCAGTGTTTTCAGCTTAGGTTTCTATCAGTATGTAGGGACTTAGTGGTATGTCCTCGATGAAGTACTGATCCCTGAGGCACGCCTGGTAGGATCGTTATTGTCAAAGACGGCGCCGAGCCCTGTTGGATATAGGAAAATCCGTCGGCAAGAAATGAGTGAAAATTAAATAGTAGGTGTGCGGTAGTTAGTTTAGTCTTGAACTTAAGAAGTACCTGGTGCCCAGACCTTTGGCACGAATGCTTGGGCGAGTTCATGAAACACTCCAGTTGCATATAACTTCTGCTCAAATGCTGTCAATACGTTACTCGTTGTGATTGTCGAGTTGTTGAGTGTGGTTTTCAAAAAAATAATTTATGGTAAGGAATTCTATGTTTGTTGGACATTAAGTTTAATAATCGAGGATAAAGTGATTTTTCAAAAACTTTAGAACCAACAGTGAATGAACTAATCGGTCTGTACGAATAAGGTGTCCCAATATCTTTATTTTACTTAAGCATTATATTTTTTTATGGATTTTCGCTGAAGAAAAATTAACACCAACAAGTTGTTCTGCCTTGAAAAAGAAGTGAAAAACACATTCACAGGTGCATTACAGAAAATGTTCAATACTGCATTACATTTATCTATGCGGTAAGGATACAAATGTTAGATATTATTGGTTATATTGTATATTATATAGATATTATATATATGGTTATATTGGTATCACAGTAAATGTGAGAAATGTAAAAGTTTGGTAAAAAAAGTAAATGTGAGAGGTAGACCGAGACGTAGGTGGGAAGATTCTGCTAAGAAGTTTGTAAGCAGAGATTGGTGGTATAGGCATCGAACCTTCAGGTTCCCTAAGCTTTATTATTACTACTATTATCTTCAAGGTCACTCACAACAAGGATCTTCGAAACTTGGCAGTACCATTTGTTTAGAGGTTTCAATTATGAATAAATAGGCCAATCAATGTTTATTAAAATAAAAAAACTTTGTTTTATTACTTTATCTTGGTATGACGATTCCGAAACACTATTAATAATAATATTAATAATTTTTAAATAATTCAACGATTATTTTTATCAAAATGCAATATAGTGTGCATATTTGATTGAATGGATCATCATTTAAAGTGCTTTTTAAAACTGTTAACTAAATAATAAAATACATTATCTAATAATTTGCAGGATTTATGAAAGGGTGAATACAATTTTTTTTTGTTGCTTAAGGTGACTATTCAACATTTAGAGATTGGCTAGATAAACAATAGAAAACATTACAATGCTAAAAAACATTGTAAGATAAATGATTCACACATTAAACAATAATGTCATTTAAATTGCGCCCACTCGCATATCACGACCTGTTCTACTAATTAAAAACATTGTGCAATACAGACACAATGAGACGGAAATGACAACATTTAACAGAGCCTAGCTTCTTTGGAAATTCAATTTTTTGATAGTAATATTAATAATTTAAAAAATAAATAATAAATTAAAGAATGAGATAAACTGAAATCAAATAATAATATCATAATAGTGTTGTATTTCTGCATTATACAAGTAAGCCTAAAAAACTAATTTTATAATTTCTTATAAATTCTTACATCGTAAATATAGCATATATTTATTTAATACAAAGGTATTTCTCAATATACTTATTATATTGTATAAAATTACTAACTAGAAATTTATCATTTATTAATTAATTAATCATTTATTAAATAATTTTATAATGTAATCTGTGACATATGGGTTTCACTTATTAAACCCAGGAATTGGTGAAATTCACTTTGTTTAAAAAATTCATAATCATCAATGTTAAATTGAGAAAAAAATCAACTTTTTTTAAAAGATTTTCCAAATCGTCTCTAGCTTTTCATCCATGAAAAATTTTCTGTAAAAAATGATTAATTTAAATTAATTTATTGTACACAATCAAATTTAATTTAAGATTACTTAAATAAATCCATTGTAAACGAATGACAAACAAAAACTTAATCATTATTCGTCATTCATATAAAAAATATTCTAGCGATACCCTTCACTACTAAAAAATAAATTAAAAGTAAATGTCCTAAATATTTTCCGAGGTGATTTCAACACCAAGCAATAGTTCAATCAGTACAAATTAATCTGAAAAAATTGTAAAAATAAAATTTTCAATAAATTGTTCAGCGTGTAGAATGAGAGCTGATACTTATGTTGAAAGTAAAATTTATAACGTCAAAATAATGAAGAATTCCAATTTATTACAAACTAATATATGATTGAGATAACCATTTTACAATATACACATTTACAGATATAGCTTACGCTCAGGTACATAAATGATAAAGCTATATATAAAGTTTATATAAGTGCATATGTGATAATTAATTATATAAAATAATAAAATAAAATTAATACTAAGAACTACTAAACAATAAAACAACTTATCACTAAGAATAAATTTATTTTCTTATAATAATACATTTTATTCAAATTTATTTTTTGGACTTCCGTTTTTAGGATTTCCATTTTTCAGTTTACCGTAGGATAACTGTTTATCTTCATGCGTCTTCGTAATATTATTTAATTTAAAAATATTTTTGTATAGAAATTTTAAAATTTTTATTAGTATATATACAACTAAAATTAACAAGCACAAGCATCCTATAATGATAAGCAGTATCACTAAGATGATATCCAATAAAAAGTATTGGAACAAACTGAGATTCAAACAGGCCGGTTTAAGATGTTTGGCCCCGTTGTGCCTCAAGACGTACTCGACCCAATACACTGCCTTGTCCACTGAATTCTGATCTTTATCCTTTAAAATAAGTGATCTTCTTTCCAAATTCTTCTTAAATCTTAAAAAAAAAAGTGGAAATAACTCAACTATATTAAAATAATAGAATAGAATTATACGTAATGGTATGATATAAAGGTGAAAAAATAGCCAATATCGGGTTCTGGCCAAATCAACCAACAAAGAGGACGTTAAGGTCATTATGAATGACTGTATTTGTAACAAGTAAGAAGCAATGAGGATTTTACCAAGAGTTTTGGATTGTGAGGATTGGATACGAGAGGAATTCGATGGCTTAGTTGATCCACAAATCTCTACTCCTTAAGTCCAAATGGGTATTTTAATAGTCATGTATATGAATATTTTATAATTATTTAGGAGCTTAGATTCTTCGTCTATTCATTGTTGAAGTAGCCTTAAAAGGCGAACAGGTTCTTGTTGTTTCAGTCTAGAAAGAGGATGTCAAAGAAATTTGTTTCTGTTCGTTTCAAGGATGTCGGTTATGTTCTAAAGGAATCAGCGGGATATTATTAGAGGACAGGAAGTCATTGGCGTACAATGCAGGGTAAATGAATCAATACATTAAATACAAAATTTTCACTACACCAAAAACTTATTGAAAACTGAATTGCATTAAGTCCACAAATAACAAAAAAATTCCTTTTTGCTAAGTAATACTATTTAATAAACTTTACAGATTTTATTTATAGTGCCGATGTTTTGAGTTAGTTGTTGCCTTTAGTATTGAAAATTCATACGATTTCCCTACTCAAGTGGAATTACTCCAAAATTGCAGCACGTTGCTTTTTCTTGCGTGCAGGATAATAAGGCAACATCATACGATTCTTAAACAACTTGAAATAACTAATTTGACAATAAAAAAACAAGGATAAAAAGATATTGGAATGGTATGGCCATCTCAGAAGAATGAAGGAGGAAAGATTGCCCAATTTAATTTTCAATTGGAGTGCTGAAGGGAGGCAACAGCGAGGAATCGTGGCCTTCCGATGGATAGATAGAATTGAGGAAAGTATGTACGGTCATGGTCTGGAGAAGATATACAAGATAGAAGACAATGAAAAAACGAATTAAAAGAAATTGTTGGCTGAAGGAAACCTCAATCTGAGGAAACCCTCAGAGAAAACAAATATACAAAAGAACAAATTATACTAAAAGAACCAAAAAATAATTTCATAAATATCGGGGGCTACATTAGGGTTACTACACGGTAAATTTGGACACAAAAACAAAATGAGAAAATGTGAAAAATATTATCAATTTATTAGCCTTTGAAAAAGGGAATTAAAAAAAAAAAGGACAAATGATATAAAAATAAAGAACAAAAATAGACAACACAATTTTCACAAATATTGACGGCTCCGTAAGTAGATATTTTGAAAATTCCAATATGTAATCTGTAACGACTTCGTTATGTTGAAAATTCACTGGAACCTAGTTAACCAGGAATCACAGAAAAAAGTGATTTTTAATGACAGTTTTTTTCAAGATGGCGGAAAACCCACAGGGAACGATATAAAAGAATTATCAAACAATTATTATACTTTTTGTCGGCCAAAATACTATCTATAATCGACTATAGCCCTGGAATGCTACTTGGCGTACACCTGTACCCCAGTGTTGCTTTCGGTCGACAAATAGCGCTGCAGTTCTGTGATTCGCATTAGTTTCATGTCTTGACAAGACAGTGTGGGTGTGGCATTCGAAGCGTTGATAGTGTTGTTTTTTACCAAGTTATTTAACCTTTGGGGTACAGGTGTACCCCCGTGTAGCACAACCGGTGTAAAATTTTCCAGGACTAAGATTCTTTATTTGGGTAAGTACAACGTTAAATTTATTAATACTTATTTTAAACAAGGAAATTATAAATATATTTTTTTTATAAACATGAAATGACTTATTTTTTTCAATCAATGCAGTGGATATTTAGAATTTGTGGTTGTGATTTTCAGTAAATTGAGTTTTTTTAGGTGTAATACAATAACATCTCAAAAAATGACATTACAGGATACAAGTCTATGTTACTGTTAAGAGGAAGTTCAGGAGCTGACAAAGAAATATTTATAAACCGAAGATCTTTCCTAAAAAAATTGGCCATAGATCTGATTAGATGTCAAGGATACTGGAAACCCCAACTTTAAGACGAGAACTCCGTCAAACCATCATCCGTATTTTAGATGTGCCAGTTTTAGAAGAAGCCAGAGGAAGTGTAGAATCCGCACCAGTACGGTGTAATTCCTGTCCTAGGTCTCGAGGCCGAAAATCTAGGGTTAAATGTGCTCTAGGTGAACAATTTATTTGTTTGGAACATCAAGAAAAAGTGTGTGCTTCATGTATTCAGTAATTAGTTTATTCTCATTAGGCATTTTTTTCAATTTATTAATGTATGGCTTAAGAGTGTTTTATATTACTTTAAAATAAAATAAAAATTAAACGCTGGAAAAACCGTATTTTTATTAGGGCTACACATGTACCCTAGAGTAGCAAAAATAAGTGTAGCATTCCAGGTATAGAGAATTGGGTGAGGTTTTTACGATAGGGACTTCTAAAAGCTGAAAAATTCAACAAAGAAACAGGATTTCACTTTTACCATTTAATTCTCCAAACACTCACGCATATTTCTGAAGCACTGACAAATTTTCCAGTAGGTCAAAAAGGCTCAGAAGAAGTAATTTGCAGAATCATATAAAAGTGCATCTCTTTTGTGACACCTGTCAAAGCTTTCGAACATTGACTATTTTATGACACATGTTACCATTTTCACTGTGTTGTATTCATCTGATCGGCCTTATTTTAAAATATTTCAGGTCAGATAGACAGCGCCAAACATCATGTCAAATAGTGCTAATTTAAAATTGAATCGCTAAATTAATTAATATTATTTTATTCATGCTATAATGATTAAAAGGGAATTATCTGCTAAATATATTCATGGTTCAAGCAGTATTCATAAACTTTAACATCGATCATCACAAAAATGTATAGACTTTATTCACTCACTCCTCTCGTTATACTTACTCGGGGTTGTCCATAGAGGTGTTTATAGCAAGGAGCAGATTCTCAGTTGTTATATTATGGTTATCCAAAACATAGGCGAATCCTTCCTTTTGAGCGAGTAGGGCGTTGTAATACTGATCTGAGAGGAAGGGTATGATGACAAGGGGGACCTTGTGGTATAACGCCTCTGTCACTCCATGGAAGCCACCGTGCGATATGAAGAGCCGGCAGTTGGGGTGAGCTGAAACAAGAAAACGGTTTTGACCGGAGTAAGTAGTTTCGTCACATTAATAATACTTAGTATCAAAACATTTTTACATGGGGAATATTTCCTTTATATCCGTTCATCTCTTTCAATTTTTTTTTAAATTTACTCTTATTATATATTGGAATATATACTCTTGTTACATTTCCTCAGTTCTTTTCAATATCTATGCCTAATATATGTATAGCAAGAAATGTTTCATAGTAAGTTATTAAAGACCCCAATAATTTATTAATTAAATTCTTTTTAAAGTACGTAAATAATATTAATAATTGATTTAATTGATCAGGGGTGGAGTCAAAGATTGCTGTTTAGCTTTCTGCCACAGCTCTTTCAACCTCTGAATCCTTCTCGATCGTTCTTCTGCAGAAAGCGTAGGCCTTTTTTGGGAGGATCCTCGACACCTGAAAGTCTATTTCTAAATCCTGTTCTGTCCCACACTCCCCATCGGTCCAATATTCGCTCTTTTAAGTCCTTATGTGCCTCTTGAAGCCACGGAGGTTATATTTTCCATATCCCTTGATGGTTGAGAATTTTGATAGTCGACCTTTTGGTCCTAAATCCTTTAATCTGTCCATAGAACATCAACTTCTCCGTCTCACACTGATAGAAATCTCTTCTAACTTGTCATTTCTTGGTTTGACCTCAGTTTAAATTTGTACCCATCTTCAGGTATTTTCATGATGCCTAAAATTTTCCCTAATATCTTTGTTTCCTCTTTCTCAATTTCAGCAGTTTTCTCGCCTACTAAGGTTTGTGCTGCAAAGGCATACTCTGGTTTAAATACTGTGCAATAGTGCCTGAGAAAATATTTAATATAGTTTTATATTAAATATTGAAAAAGGGAACGCTCAACAGAGACATCAAATAAATGTTAATACATTAGTGGAAAAATTCCAACTAAAAACCTTAAGTCTCTAAACTAAAACAGGAAATTAAAAATACCTGTCCAATATTTCGCCTATTCAGGCATCCTCAGGGCAGAAAGAGAATAATAGCAAACCAAAAGATGAATAATGCACCCAAAAAACACACAGATCAAATCTGGTGTATTTATCAGCTGTTTTTATCTAACCGTAGCCAGCCGGGAATCTAGTAACCTTCCCTATGATTCAGTAGTTGCATTTGAGCCTTGGAGGTGGTGGGATGTGTGTTTTTTGGGTGTATTATTCATCTTATGGTTTGCTATTATTCTCTTTCTGCCCTGAGGATGCCTGAATAGGCGAAATATTGGACAGGTATTTTTAATTTCCTGTTTTAGTTTAGAGACTTAAGGTTTTTAGTTGGAATTTTTCCACTAATATATTAACATTTATATTAAATATTTAATACACATTTGTATTAACAGTATTTTTATTTATCACAATGATTCATAATTTTATTTTATAAATAATTCTATCATTATCACTTAGTTATCATAATTTGATTGCATCTGTCACAATCTGTCATTCATGTGCTATTTTCTCTTGTATATTTTTCTCCTTATTAATTAATTATTATTTCACTTTTTAATCATTATCTTATTCCTATCGTTATGAAAAACCATAAAATAAAATTAAATATGACATATATTTTGGATGGGATAAAGAAATGCCTGTCACATAATGAAAGTAAGATGATAATTTATAAATCTATGCCAATTTTATTATTTTATGGAAGTAAAAAAAAAATTATACCAGAGGATAAAGACAATGATTTTCCTTTCTTGGAGAAACTACGATGTCAGCGTATCTCTTATGTCGATCAATTTCCACGCAGTATAATCCGTCGAAGCAGAAGTCTAAGGAGATTCAAAGTCAAAGCCAGAAAGTATTTGTTGCTGGTAATTGTATCTGTTCACACCCGGTTGTTAAAATGGCGAACTCCAATGTCATCAATTCTTGAAATTGTGTTTTGAACAATTTTCAAACGAGCTTTCTCCTTTCATACTAATGATAAAAACTGACAAGGTTCCGATGTACTTATGGCCTCAGCCAGGTATAAATCAAAAGTGGAAAAGAATCTGTTATGGGCATAAATTATTTTATCTGTCCAAGATGAACTAAGGTCAAACCTTCCATAACAGAAGGTGTGAATTAAGCTGCTGCTTAATCTGATCGATCTTGCATATCAGTAGTTTTTACCAAAATGTATTTATAAAGCATGAGAAATAAGGTTAAAAATAAAAACGTTAATCATTAAACAGATTGGTAAGAAAATAAAAATGTCTTACCTAAAATTCTATTCTGGGGTAGCCAGGGCATAGTCTTAATATTCTTTGGCTTGTTCGGATGCTCATCGCCCTCCCACCTCATAACGACATTTTGTTTCAATCGTGCACATACCGACATGAAAACCTCTTTCATTTCGGATGGTAACGATGCAATATTTATAATACTACCAAAAGTGAAGTATATGAAGCCGTTTTCTGAACTGTCTAAATAGTCCTGCAACTCCTACAAGATCAAAATGTGATTTAAAAAAACAAAACAAAAATGATGTGATTAGTTTTAATTACTATCTATCTTAAGGTAAAGAGTCCGAAATACCGTCTCATCTTCAAACTGTCTAGCAATGATATTGTTGGGAAAACACTCGAAATATTTCAATACCAGTTAATAGTAAAATTTTGGTTTCGATTATGCCTTATGCCTTTTCAACAACAAAACGAGAAGGTGACCGCGGATTCGCAGCCCTTAAGATTTTTTAAAGGAAGTAAAAAACCCTTGGTTATGCCGTCCTTCGAAAGTGGCGTAAAATAGGGGTCCCGACCATGTCCGGTGTTATTATTAGGATAGGCAAAATTTAGAGGTGCCACTATAGCATCATCCGATTAGCCAAAATGTGGCGTTAAATGATTAAACAGAACTTAATGATGTTTAAAGTCTATTTAGCTCACTCCACACTCGATATGAATGACGCTGAACTAACAAATTAATCAAATCAGAATCAACGAGTTTGTGATTTAATATTGCGATAGACCAAATAATTTCTTTTTAAACTTTGAAAAAGTTTTTTGTTTTTTTTAATTTAATTTAATGATATTTACAACTATAATGGTATTATAACAAGTAAATGTGCTAAACTGTAGAATATGACATGAAAAACACTTGTGGAGAAACTACCCATCGGTAGCACTCCAATAAATTTCTATAGTAGATGATCTCGAGGCCATCCTCTTGAAAAAGTAACGTCTAAAGTCTAGTTTAAAATGTCTTTTTACTATTTTAATTACAGTGTACAAAATAGCAGAAGGGGGATTTTTTAAATTAAAAAAACAGTATTTATAATAAAAATAAAGAAAATTTATAAATACAAAACCTGTACCACTACAACCCATGAAGGGTCTGGAGTTCAGTAAGTGGAGCCTGTACTGTTTATTGGTAAACAACGGTTGAGCATAGAGGTGATTTGTCCTATACCACGCTCAACCGCCAGATTTCCCCCCCTCCCTATTTTGGATACCCTCTTTATAGAAGCTAGTTTAGCCCCAGGAGCGTCCCAGATCCCAAAGGATCCATCCCCAGCTGTTAATAGATTAAATAAAATCTGCCAGCAGCCGGATTTGAACCAAGGATCTTCGAGAAGGCAACTCACCACTTAGCCACTCCGCTCCATAATAAAACTATTAGTTAGAGATAGCGAAGTGGCTCATTGGTAGAGCGCTGATTCCTGGATTCAAATCCCGATGCTTGTCACATTATCATTTAATCTCTAAGCGGCCGGATCCTATGAGATCTGGGACCTTCTTAGGGCTCTACCAGCCCAACCAGCCTCTATAAAGTGGGTACTTAAAATAGGGGAGGAAATCTGGCGGTTTAGCGTGATCTAGGACAAAACACCTCCCTGCATTACCTTTGTCCAAGGAATAGTACAGTCTCTATCACGTACCGAACCCAAGACCCTTCATAGGTTGTTGAGGTACCGTTTTTTGTTGTTTTTTTAGTTAGAAAAATTATAATACTTTTAACACATAAGGATAAAAAAAAGTATGTTTTTGTCCGATACAAATAAAATAATTAATTTGTACCTTACAGTTGTATCATGAAGTTAAGTGATATAAAGTGATAGCGAATTTGCTATCAAGAAATGTGATATGTGTAAGGAATTAAACTGACTGCATAAGACAAAAACCTGAAATTGTTACAGAAGAAGAAGATACTGAATAATTGAATATGGTTCAGTAACGTTTTAAATAATACATTCATTGCATATCATCCTGTAATAACTTTAACAATGCTTTAGTATAAAAGAAAGGTGCTATATATTTTATTTTAATTACAAATTTTTACCTCGCTCAATTCGCCACCTTCATCGACGGTCAATCCTCCGACCTCGATCGTGTGAGGAAGATATGGTCGGACATAGCCGAGTGAAAAGTGAGAATCCACTAAGGTCAGGGAAATATTATGCAGCATGTTCAATAAAGGAGGGAAATCATATTTTTCATAACTTAAGTACTTCCTCATTAACTGTTCCTGTTAAAAAAAAAAGTTATTATGACGGATCTTAAAATGGTTCTAATATCTGAAGTAAGAGATGACTTCCTTATACACAACTATTAATCAATGGCTAAAAAATCCTGAACCAAATTAAAAATCTACAAGGACAGCATCAAGTGTTATTTAATTATGACTTATTACTAATCACGTATTACAGAAATATATTAAAAATAATAGTCATGTTTACGAAAAAAACAAGCAAAGATACATCAGAGATGGTCAGAACAGAAACGTCTGTTGAAATAAAACATTCTCCCAGTTTTAGTTCATCCTTATACATTTATACCTACACCCCGGTGAATAAGTGGTTTTGTAAAATTTTCTCCAAAATCAGTTTCTTGTACTTAAGAAAGCGGAATCGTATTATTTTCGTAGTTAATGAGCGACTAAGTCAAGCTTTAAAAGGATTTATTACATTTATTACAACTCCATTTCAAACCAAAAACTACGAGAATCACACGATGACGCTTCCCTCAGTTCAATCAACTCTCTCTGGACAAAATTCGGCTTAACAACTTATTTACCGAGATATTGCCGATATATATATATAGGAAAAAGAAATACTTTGTACCATTTTTGTTATTTGAGGATTCTGACAACAGTTACTATAATCATTATATGTATATCGGTAGTAATAGTTTATTCGCGAATAAAAAAATATTTAAAAACAAAATTTGGGAACGAGTTATTAAAAAATTTTCAATTTAAATCAAAATAAAAGTACTGAAATTAATTCACTAGCTTCTAAACCGGAAATCGCAAATTAAGCAAGTACTGAAGGCATATTAATATGTATGCTGAAAAAAATATATACAGAATAAAAAATTAAAAACCAAACATCAATGAACAAAAGTTTTTTGAATACGTAAAAAAAAAGTTATTTGAAGATATCGTCGAGTCGGTAGCTCAGTTTTTGAAATTATCTCAAATAGTATCTAAATTGTCTCCATCGTCCAGTTTGAATGCGTTGCCATGCGTGTGTGTGGATGTGTTTGTGTGTGTAATTTATCTACAGTACACAAACATTTTATAAAGCAAACCATAGGTGTTGATGTCCTAAGGAGTTCACGCCTTTGAGGACCAACAAACAACAACAAATCACTGTTATTATCGCATGCACAATGAACAAACCGGCATTTCATCAAGCATGAGATCAGTAATATTTACCTGCTTCGGCATGTAGTAATAATACGAACCCAACATTTCTTCAAGATTCAGTAGCGTATTTTCCAGCCGTTGCATAAAGTTCATCTGATCGGTGATGGGCAGCCAGTAGTTCGGAACATAAGAATACGGATGGGAATTTCCAGTTAAGTATGAAGACCAAGCAGACAGCGGGTGGGCATCTATGCTTATCACAGGCACGTTAAATATATGTCCGAAAGCGACGAATATCTCGAACATGTAAAGTGTCTCTGATATCATCAAATCGAAAGTATGGTTTCCCAGCATCAGCTCTCGCAGACAATTCCCTTCCAGCAATCTCTCTGTTGTCTTCAAGTTGATATTCCAAACAACGGGCAATATAGAAAATGGTCTCAAGTCCCGAAAAACTTTAACAGCCTCCTGTACTGAAATAGGACGAAAATAATTACAATATTGTCAAAATGCAGCTATTTAATGATATGATAATTCGCTATGTTTATATTACCGTGACTTTCGGTAAGATAATCACTCAGTATGTTCTTCACTATTATGAAGGTGCAGTTGGGTATATGGACTTTGGGTCTGAAAGATGACACCATGGTGATGTTGTGGCCGTTCTCGGACAGCTTCCTGAAGAGCGGCACGAAAGAGTTTACGTGGCTTTTGGGCGACATCGGGAACATGAGCAAGATGCTAGCCCCCGAACAAGCAGAAAAAAGTGCGAGAAACGTGAAAACCCTCATATTATTTTATCCCTCCTAAAAAAAAAACCACGCGCCGGCCGAGCAGCTTCGGACAATATCAGTCAGTACACATGGAGATACTGCCCTACTAAGTAAGTAAACACTACAACGATAAGGGGACTAAACGAGACAATCAAAATAAATAGACAGTTTGATTTAACGACCTGTTAGTAAATTTAAATAACTAATATTATTTTTAAACATTAAAGATAGAAATATCGCCTTAAAATTATCAACTATCAGGCCTAGTTAATTAATAATTTTAAAACTACTAATACAAGGATGTTTAAATTAATTATAGATATTAACGTTAGGAATCTTTGTTATCAACGATAGTGATAAGAGAGACGTAAACATTGTCCCTATTTGATACCTTTTTTCTATATTTAGGTTTAGACACCTTACTTTTTTTATATTAAATAGTCTGCTTGCTATATGCTTCTTTGTATGCATTTTCAATATGTAAGTGTGGCCTGAGAATAATTCTTAGTTATACGATTTTCAAATGTTTTAAATTTCAATCAGATTAAAATTATAAATTAGCATAATTGTAAGAAGTACTGATGGTGAATTATCAGAAGAAGTATCAGAAACATATTTTACAGTAAATGAAAAAGTAAAAGCATGAAAATAAATCTGCTAGAAAATTTCTTCAGTTTTATTATTTTTCATGGTCAACATTTATTTAAGGGGGTGTATCAACTAATATTAATTTAATTATGATTTTAATTCAAGATGTAATTACACAATGAATTTTACTGAATGACTGAATGAATTTACAGAATTTTAATGAAAAAATTTAAAGTGTTGAGAAAGAAAAAAAAAATACTTTATTTGAAAAAATAACTGCATCATATTAACGGTAGAAATAAACGATGGATGGATATAAATGATGAAGGAATTTGAGAATTAATTAAAGATAAAAAAAAACAAAAATACGGAAAGAAGAGTAAGTACAAAAACATAAAATATACAACTGGAAAACGATCGAAAACTTATAAAGTTGTAGGATTTAAATGTAATTCATTATTTCTACGGTCATATTACAATATATAATGAAAATCTTAAACCAGCCTTGGGTAACACAAGATGCTTTAATTGTATCCACTGTTTATAATGTATTCTATATTATAATTAGTTATAAATAAAATCTTGGAGGATGAAGAAAAATGAAATATAAATATTTTAATGGGACCTAAACTGGAAATTTCAAAATTTATTTCAAAGTAACTTGGTAAGAAAGAACGCATTTTCTCATAGCTATTTGGCCGCACCATATTTTTCTTGATCTTTGAAACTATAAAAAGCACACTTGTGAAGCTAATAAGTGTATAATTCTTTTTCTACATATACTCAATAATATACTCAATTTCAAATTTTTATTAACATAGAGTAACGAAAACGTTATTTGAGTTATACATCGGTAAGGTATGTTTCTGAGAACAAATTAAATATATTTAAACAATCCGAACTGTACTTTGAGATGATCATCATATAACTTATGTATTTATAAATGTTATTGAATGCTAAGTCTTTAGATACGGATCTTTAAAATACTTATAGGATAAGGTTTGATAAGATAATAAGATGGAATTATATACTTTTAATACACTCGCTCATATTTTACTTAAGTTGGCTAGTTTCTTTATTTGACGAATCATCGTTTAAAACAATTACGTTTATTGCTAAATTTAGATTGGAATGTGTCATATTCTCAGAAGGTAGTTGATGCACGTATATATTTATATACCAAGTACGATATTAACAAAATTTATATGAACATAATTTAAAAATAAAATATAAAATTGGAATTTCTCAACGGGATAATTATGTGGAAAATAGCATAAAACTAATTGATTATATTCTTAATAAAATCCTGTTCAAAAAAATCATAAACACGTTAAAAAGATATTTTTTTCACGCAAAGAAATTAAATAAACTAGAAAAATAAAAAGCAGTACATAATAACGTTTAAAAATATGGAAAAAAAGTTTTCAATTTTAAACATAACTTTTTTAAATTTGAAAAAACAATTTAAAATTTTTGGATTTAAATATTACATTTTTTGCATAAAGGCCAGTCAGGCATAATAAAACTAAAATATAAAATAAAAGTTTATACGGGATCGTAACGGCTTTGAATAACTAATAATATTTATAATTATTTTTCTAAATGCGAAGCAAGTTTAGGTACGAGAAATCAAAATCTAGAATATCCAGTGCTTAGTTTTTAATTTTCAAAATTGTGTAATTCTTGATGTAGTTATTCTCAGAGTCGAATATATCTAAATCAAAAACCAAAAAGTTAGTGTAATGTTTAAATGAGTATAACATTATTATGAAATTAATAAGTGTAATGGTCTATCAAAGAAAAATAATCAAACACTCAAAGAACTATAATTTATTAATTATAATGCAATTACAAAAATCCCAAAGTGCAAAGCAAAGTATCTAAAATACTGAAAAAAATTAACGATTCAATGGTTCGCCAATTCAGAAAGACAATCAAGAAGACAATCTAATGTGATTTTTCGTTTGATGTATGCCCTGTTGAATTGGCGAAACGTTAACTGGCTAGTTTGTTTCTTGCATTTTAGAGACTTAAGGCTTTGCTTTTAGCGATTTTTCCTATACATTATAAATTTAAAAAAAAAATTTCTATAATAGATTGCCCAACATAATTTTCAGTTGGAGTGTCGAAGGGAAGAAACTGCGAGAGAGACCACGAAAAAGATGGTTAGAAGGCATTGAGGAAAGTATGCACGACCATGGTCTGAGACAAGACAGAAAAAAGTGGAAACATGAACTAAAGGAAATTTTTGGTTGAAGGAAACCTCAATCTGAGGAAACACTTGGAGAAAAAAAAATTCTATCAAAAAGCTGTCATGAACAGTCTGAATATAATGACAAAATATCGTTAGCATTTTATTACAATATCTAAATCGATAAAACAATATGGTATATAGAGACTTCCATATTAATGTTTATAAATTTATTATGAGATGTAAACATTAATAAAAAGGATATTCAAATAATAAGTATCTACTTTTATTATTTTTTATTTTGATAGTAGTTATTTTTAAATATTTTTGTTTTGAAGAAAAAAGATTTGTCCTGGCTGACAAAAATATTCAAAACAAAAATATTTAAAAATAATTACCATTAAAATAACACGGCCAGGACAAATATTTTTTCTTCAAAACAAAAATATTTAAAAATAAGTATTTACTTAATTTATTATGATTAAAAGAATGTTACCACGCAGTAGCGTGTTCAGATTTTTTTTTCAGAGGAGTCGGAGAGGCAAGGTTCTGATAAGAAGAAACGTTATCACATGTGACAAGTGTACAACAAGTATTACCAAACACGTTTTAGAGTTGTTGTTTTTTTTCATACAATTTATTTGCTTTTTATTTATTGTTTTTTAACCCTATGTGAAAATATTTCTGTAGTTTCCAGGTGTTTTCCTTATTACTGTGTTGCCGTGCACTGCAATTTATGGCATTCTCTGAGTTACTCCATAGATGATGTCCATCCACATTAAGATACAATGGTGTTGGGGCACATCACAGCACATGTTTTTAAATTTTTCTAAACTCCATAATTTATTGTAATTTTATTGCAAGAGTATTATTGGAGTTTACTCCTTAAGAAACGATTTTCATATTTAGCCCGCGGTATGAAAATTTTATGAGGAGTAAAATCAAGTTTTAAATAAAATTGGCGAGTAACGCTCCCTTCTCGATAAGATTGTATTATTGGTTTTATATAATAGATAGAAGTTAAAAGTCAAATTCCGGGACTAATCGGGAAGAGATGTGTGGTATCTATGGTAAAAGTGTATTCTATTGGTTTATTCTCGAAGTGTTGAAATGCTATAATTTTTTGTAAAGGGGCCTTTTTAAAGACACCTATCCAAACAAACACTATTGCTACTCTTTTTTAGATTCCCCCTTAAGCTGTTGGGGTCCATTCATATCACTTGGATACGACCTCAACAGACGACAGGGCAGCGTTGCTCTGATAAGAGTAGGAAATTGACTAGCTATCTTACAAGTCTGTGCAGTGACTATTTGATTCTGTACAGAGTGCAGTGTGTAGTGCTACTAGGACAGGAGATTTGTGTATTAGGAAGCGAAAGGCAGTGACCATGCTGGACTTAAATACACCTCTACCGGAATCTGAAGATGAGGCCCCCTTCAAAAAAGTAAAGACAGGGAAGAAATCGGTTGTCATTTTGGTACCTTGTAGAAAAGATGCATATTCTACACCCGGGCGAACTGTCATGCTGTTAGTCATTAGTTTGAGAATGTTTTGGTTAGTACTGATCTGCTTAGATCTCTTTTCTTCCATCCTTTTTGTCACTATGTTTTCTATGGAGGCATTTTCGACGTGCACTCCCTCGCAATTCGAGCCTTTTGTTTATAGTCGCGGACATTCAGAAATGTTATGTGAGCCGCTGCATCTTAAACATTTTACGGTGTGGTTGCAGTAGTTTTTAGTGTGCCTAAATTGCTGACATTTATACCACTGGGGTGGTAGAATAACCTTTCTTAGGATGTATTTCACAACCGTGAATATCTATATGAGTTCAGTTGACAATTTTAGTGTTGTAAGAAGTCACAACACCCACTATTTGCCCTGAAGATGGCCTACAACGTAAGCCGAAACGTTGGCACAGTTAATAAAAAATATATATTTATAATTTTAATTGAAATTGTTCACATTAGTTTAAAATAATTTACAAATTAAAAGAAAATAATACACGATGATAAGTATCAGTAGAGAGCGATTAATTGGTAAGAACACATTTAAAATTCATTAGAAACGGAAAGAGGTAAACTCCAGGTTCGTGTCGGAGCTGACACACACTTTTTTTTTACAACCGTACTTACCTTCCTATAAAATTTATGTTGGTAAAAATGAAAAGTATATATTTTTTTTTTTTATTTCAGCTGGCGAGATAACCAATTAAATCAGGTCTCGTATAGAGAAGGCAAAAAGTGACTTTAGCCAATTGAGAAAGGTGCTATGCAACCTAAATTTGAAATTGCAGACTCAAATCAGGAGTACTCTGATTTTTCGTGATCTTAGTGCCATCATACCCATCGAAGGCTTGGATACTAACGGTACTTCAAGTAAACGTCTACAAACATTCGAGATGTGATGTTATCGGCGAATCCTCAGTTTCGTTGGCACACCATGACAGAAATGAAGGCAAACTACAACGAATACAGAAGCCCCTCAAGATATTGGAAAGCACCAAAAGATATAAATTGGTATACTTTGGTCATGTGATGCGAAATGAAAAGTACTACCTCCTGCAGTAAATCATACAGGGCAATGAAAAGATTGAAGGAAAGAGAGGTCCAGGTCGCAGGCCGGCGTCACTCCTGGTTGAAGAACCTGAGGCAATGGACAGGATCATTTACTTGTTTCGAGCAGCGGTCAGTAAAATAACATGGGCCGTTATAACCGCCAACATACAAAAATACTAGGAACTTTAAGAAGAAGTGGGCAAGATATATCTACAGCCCCGGTGAATAAATGGTTAAGTCTAATTTTCTCCAAAATGAGTTTCTAGTACTTAAGTAAGCGGAATCGAGTTATTTTCGTAGTGAATAAGGGGCTAAGTAAGACATTGGCTTGAGAAGGAGTTATTGTTTATATTACAACTCCATTTCAAGCCAGAAACTGCGAGAATGATACGATTCCAGTGATCTGAAAGCAGTTAACTCTCTCTGGACAAAATCCGACTTAACCACTCAAGGACAAAATGCCTTACTTAGCCCCTTATTCACTATATATACACGGTATATATATATACATATGCCTGGTCTCTTCTCCATACGCCAGTGAAATGATGTTCATTTAAAATTTAGGTGTCAGTTCCGCATGTTGTCGCTTCGAGTTAAGTCACAAACAACTTTTCATTTGGTTCCTTTTGAATATTCTCAAAAATCAAAATAATCATGAATTTTAGTATGAAAAAAAAGTATAATTGTGAAAAAAATGTATATTTCATCTAGAAATGAATATTTCAACTAACATTTTGAGGTACAAATGATGATATAAACTAAACAGTGTGTGTAAGCTGGTTCTTTAATCTTTATAAAGTCAGTTTAATATAAAATATGTAAATAAAATTAAGTTTATTTTCGAAAATATTATTGAAAAGGAAAGGAATCAAAAGTTAAAACTTCTGATGACTTAACTCGAAGTGACAAAATGTGGAACTGATACCAAAATTTAGGATTTATAAATATAAAAACTATCAACTTTAGACATTTATGGAATTAAATCAAATAGATTATGAATTACTATTTAAGTAATGTTCATTACAATATTTGAAAATTGTTTGTATTTTTTATAATGATTCTGGAACTAATTTATATTGCACCAAATAAAGACTGAGGCTACAAGAAGAAGGGAATGTCGACAGTTATTGTCACCAAACATTTAAGCCAGGCAACTAATACTAATATTTATCTCTAGACTCTAGAAGGAATCTAAAATCTGGTATTTTGAGCAGTTTTTAGTTTTTATTAAAGAATTAGCCAATATGGCCTCTGATTCTAAGTCCAAATTTTATATATATTAAATATCAATAGATACAAAACTGTACCAATTCAGTTTTGCAAGCCTTTATTTCAATCACAATGAAAATCTAAAAAATACAAATGCAACATTTAATAAACTTCTTAATAAAAATTATTATCCTTGTTGAGAAAACTAAATAATTAAGCAAACATTGAAAATAGACTGTTAGTGATACTCCCTATCCCTCAGTGTTTCGTTTCCTCCTACATTCCTTCCCTCAAGCGTAGGCATAGATAAGTTTTATTAATACAAAATTAATTAATGGTGACGTATATAATCAAAATCTAATACTTTATTTGTTTATATTTATTAGGAGGGGTTATATTTATGTGGACTACAATAATCCATTTAAACTGTTCCAAACCTATGCTAGCTTCTCAAGATCCAATGAACATAAGGATGACCTGCATGTTACTGGGTACACAGCATTCATATTGCTCAGATCATTTTTGAAATAGTTTCATCATTTTTTAAATAGTTTCATTCATCATAAAAAATGTTTTGGTTTCTCATCCCCTGGTTGATTGCCTTCTACCAGTTTCTGAATGTTCGTGTTTGCAGGTTCTATATATATGTTAAGTATTGTTGCAGCACATTATATTCAGATAATGGATTATTACCTCAATTGTCAGGCTATTTATTAATTGGGGAAGACAGGGTCTACCTTCTATTCTATTCTATCAATAAGAAAAACGAAAAGTAAAAATTCTCCAATTTTATATAAAGAAAAAAAAACAGAAATGTAATATAGAAGAAACTCTTCATCTTTCAACAAAATATATGTACAGCAATTGATGAATTCCTTAGATAAAAATCAAAACAATTCAATTTCATCACTGAAGTTATACACTGAAAAGTATACAAAACATATAAAGCCAACTTATTGTAGATGCAGATATATTTAATGTATAACTTAATACAACAAAGGGAATAAATAGTTGTAATTGGAATGATTGATCAATAATGAGGTAAACACAATTGGTTGTGTGTCAGTCTTCACTTTTTTTTAAAGAGATTTCACAGAAATAAAAATTAAAAAAATTATTTTAGCTTTTTTATGTTAATGTTTCTCTTCCTCATTTTGTTCACAAATAAAAGGAAACATCTTAGAAACACTAACACTAAAAGAACCGCTATCACTAATATAGATAAAAATAGCAGCCCAGCGTCCAATAAAAGAACCTGATGAATTGAAAGATCCAATCTAGCTGGCCTGAGGTGTTTAGCTCCTTTGTGTCTTAGTGCATATTCGATCCAGTATACGGAGGATTCAAGTGGTGTTTGTGGCCTATCATTCACCATCCGAGA
The DNA here is from genome assembly GCA_964056705.1 of Troilus luridus. Classification (NCBI taxonomy): domain Eukaryota; kingdom Metazoa; phylum Arthropoda; class Insecta; order Hemiptera; family Pentatomidae; genus Troilus; species Troilus luridus. The sequence goes on along the minus strand of OZ057415.1, from coordinate 56,854,348 downwards.
CCTTTTCAGAGCTGTTTCTCTATAACTGAACAATTTTAAATAAACATGAATACCCGATAATAATAAAATCAGCAAAATCTTTTCTTATCTATTTAAATACTTACTAATAATGCTTTTTAATGCTTCTCAGAGTAAAAAACATTGCTTAAAAGAATCTCTTAAGATATTTAGTTTCACGTTATACCTTCTGGACATAAAAGGTTCAACAGTATGCATTCAAGAATTCAAATGTAAAGAGATAAGGGTTTATTTGTAAAGTATTTCTTCCATTTGCTAGACTAGTGCTACCAAGTGAATTTAGTGTTAATAACTACTACCTTAATTGGATATATTCTTTGCACAACTGTTCCCTATGAAAGTTCCTACCATGAATGCAGGGACTGATTTATTTCCAAGTCGGCAGTTGTGCAAAGAGATGATTTGGCCGAGATCACACTTAATTGCCGGATTTTCCCACAATTAAGGTTATCTAATTTACATAGCCTGGGTTCTGCATTAGGTACAACTTCCTAAGTTGATACCAACAATAATTTTAAACAACATAAAGTAAAGTAGTAATCATGTAATTTCTCATAATCAACTATGTTCTCCGTTCTTATTATGCCTTACTTGTTATTACATACGTACTACAAGTATCCTTTATAATTTTTAATTAACAATTTATATACATAATCGTCCCCATTATTAGTTAACTGTATTTTTCCATCTCAGTTAGGTTTATTGTTATATTAATTCTTCATGTCCACCATCGCCTATATGTATTTTGCCATTCCTATTAGATTTATTTGTATTACTTTCCTTATTCTTGTTACCTTATTTTTACAATTTTCTTCATTTTCATTTTCATTACTTGATGCCTCAATTTTTATTACTTGATTTATTACTTACTGTCTTGTTTCTTCTACTTATTTTTTTGTTGTTATTACTTTCATAGTGACTTTGTTATTAATACTCTACAATGATTATCCTTGCTCTGTAAATATATCTCAGGTTCTCCCCCCACATCTTTAATTTCCACCACTCAAGATACCTTGATAATTAAGTATTTTAATTTTAATATTTACCATTGTGGTAGGTAGGTAGAACTGCTTATGGACACTCAACATCAAGGGTCTTCAGTGTCCGTCGTTCAATCTATATTATTTCTTTATTTTTTTGTCCTTTGTCCTTTGTCATTTTTTAAATTTTATCAAAAAGGTTATATTTTTTTAGAAACTTGATGGCTGTGTCTATATTTTTATTATTATCGCCTAGTATAGTTGGGAGGAATCTTTGTAATTGAGCTTCCTGAAAATAACTATCCCAGAGGGGGCAGTCCTCCAGTATGTGTCTAATTGTTAGTTGTGCGTTATTACATGTTGTGCACTTCGGTGGACTGTCTTTTGTTATAAGGTAACCATGGGTAAGTCGGGTGTGGCCTATTCTAAGTCTTGTTACAACTACCTCTTCCCTTCTGTTACTGCGGTTGGAACTTTTCCATATTTTTAATTCCTTTTTTACAGCTTTAAGCTTATTTCGTTCCTCGGTGTTTTCCCAAAGCTGGATCCAATCTTGTTTTACTCCATATTTTAAAAAGTGGCATATATCTGATGAGGTGTAGATACTTGTAATATCAATCGATGACAATGCTGCTTCCTTGGCAGCCCTGTCTGCTGCTTCGTTACCTTTAATCCCCACGTGTGATGGAATCCAAACCAAAGATATGTTCTTATTCATATCTTTTAACATTGATGCATAAACTTGTGCTTTCCTTATAAGTTGGTCTTTACTATAAATGTTTTTAAGTGCCATAAGAGCAGATAGGGAGTCCGTGTATATTACGAAGTTTTCTTCTTCGCATTGCATAATATAATAGAGTGCCGCGCAAATCGCATAACTTTCGGCAGTGAAGTTGCTGGCCAGGGAGGGAAGTTTATACTTGCCAATCCTGGAGTCTGATACAAATGAACAACCAACATTATTATTTAATTTAGAACCATCTGTATAAAATTGTTTTCTATTACTATATTTTCCCTTAATTTTTTTATATTCTGCTAAATACATGGGTCCTGTAGTGGTATTTTTAGTGAATTTTTTAAGCGTTAAATCTATTGCAGGTAGTTTTGTAGTCCAAGGTGGGTAATTAAGTTCATTAGTTGTTGGTTCCAAGCAGCTGATTTTTTCTATATATTTACCAGCCCTAATACCTAATGGAGCAGGTAGTCTACGGTTTTCTTGAAATCGTCTATTCTTCGGTTTGAAAATGGGTTTCCATGCTGGGTTGTTATTACTATTTTTTAGCCTTCCAATGTATCCACAGGCGAGTTGGTGTCTTCTCAAAGCGAGAGGAGCAATACCAGATTCAACACATAAACTAATCACTGGACTGGTTCTGAAGGCTCCAGTAGCAAGACGGATGCCTGCATGGTGGACTGAATCAAGAGCTGAAAGCAGATTTTGATTCGACGATGAGTAAACAAAGCTACCATAGTCTAGCTTTGATCTTATCAGACTGGTATATACCTTAAGCATGCCTGATCTATCCGCTCCCCATGAACGTCCAGCCAGAACTTTTAAAATATTCAGTCTCTTAAGTGTTTCTTCTTTTAGACATCTAATATGCTCTTTCCAGTTAAGTTTACAATCAAGAGTTAGCCCTAGAAATTTAACTTTTGTTTCGAAACGTAAGTTCATGCCTCTGTAGGTTAGCGTTGGAAAAGGAGTAGGCGTCCTGCGTTTAGAAAAAAGTAGACATTTAGTTTTTTCGGTGGAGAAATTTAGACCAGATTTCATAGACCATGCTTCTAAATTCGCTAAACAATTTTGTAGTAATATTTGCATTCTATTTACATTTTTAAATGACAGTAACAGAGCAAGATCGTCTACAAATAAAAATGTTTTGATTTGTTTAGGAATAATCTCTGTAACTTTGTTTATAGCTATTGCAAAAAGAGCACAGCTTAAGACACTTCCTTGTGGGATTCCGTTGGTCATTTCTTTTACTGAAGACAGGTGATTACCTATTCTAACTTGGAAGGTCCGATTTCGTAGAAAGTTACAGATCAGCATGAGTAGCCGACCTCCAATTCCCCATTCACGTAGCTGTTGCAGGACGAGAGATCTTTTCAAATTATCAAAGGCTTTTTCGATGTCGAAATATATACCTATACATTCTTTTTTCTCAGCAAAGCTGTTGAGAATTTCATATTCCATTGTTACCAGATGATCTATTGTAGAGCGTCCTATTCTGAAGCCACTTTGTACGTTCGATAATAAATTATTTTTTTCTAGTACCCAACTTAGCCTTTTTAAAACCATCTTTTCTAGCAACTTGCATATGCAGCTTGTGAGTGAGATGGGCCGGTAACTTGAAGGAAACAACTTATTTTTTCCAGTTTTTAAGACTGGTATAATAATTGATCTCCTCCATATCTCAGGAAAGTTCCCTGTGCTCCAAATCTGGTTATAGAATGCAAGAAGCGCGTCTATTGCCGGTATTGGTAGATTTTTCAACATATCATTATGTATTTCATCCACCCCTGGTGAGGATGGTTTCAGCTCTTTTAAACAGGAAAGTAATTCTGCTTTGGTAAATGGTAAGTTAAAAGAGTTTTCTTTCTGGTCGTCAATACTATCTGTCTCGGTTTCTATTGTCGGTTGTGGTTGGGTGGAGTAAATATTTGAGTAATATTCAACAAAATGCTCGACCAATAAATCGGGATTTTGCTCTATTTTGTCATTGATTAGAAGGGTCGGTTGATAGTCAACAAATCTTCCCATAATATTATTTATCTTTTTCCAAAATATTCTGGGTGGGGTACTTGATGAAATGGTGTTCAAAAATTGTTCCCATGATTCTTTCTTCTTTTCCTTGATTATTCTGCGAGATAGCGAGCGGTTCATTTTATAGTTTATTAGATTCTGAAGAGTTGGTTCCCTTTGGAAGACTTTAAGAGCCTTTCTTCTCTTCTTAATCGCTAGTTTGCATTCATTGTCATACCAAGGGACTCTTTTCGATTTGACAATAGTGGAGCTTTTTGGGATTGAAAGTTCCGCAGCTGCTAAAATAGATTTTGTAATTTGATGATTGCTTTCATCACTATTGTTTGTGGTTGATATATCAGAGGTAGATATCAGTATATTGTTTTGAAATGTTGTCCAGTCGGATTTTTCTGTTATCCATCTAGCATGTTTTGTTACCCGGGTATTAATGTATGGGAAAGTGATTATTATGGGGAAATGATCGCTAGAATATTGGTATTGAGAAACTTGCCAATCCAAATGAGTATATAAACTAGGTGAACACCATGTCAGGTCGATGCACGAGAATGAATGGTATGCTGGACTTAAATATGTTGGTTGTCCTGAGTTTAAAACTATCGAGTCGGTACCATCTATAATTCGCCTAATAGTATTTCCTCGTGTTGTGCAGTACGAAGAACCCCACGAGGTATGATGGCCGTTTACGTCGCTCATAACTATAAAAGGAGAACGGGTATTATTCAGAATATTAACTAATTCTACCTCATCAAAATTATCAGGGGGAAGATAAACATTATAAACAAAAATGGGAATGTGAAGAATGACCTTGACTACCACTGCTTGGAGGGAGGTATTTATCTGAATTAACTCAGATACAACCCTTTTATTTACGGCAATCAAAACCCCACCACATGCTCTACTTCTATAATCAAAATCTTTTCTATAAATATTATAATCCTTCAGGGTAAAAGTTTTATTAAGGGGTAATTTACTCTCTTGTATACATAAAACTACCGGTTGGTATTTATTAATTATGAGTTTTAGTTCCTCATATTTTCCCGTTATACCATTACAGTTCCATTGTATTATGTTGGTTGGAGTTGTCATAGTAAAAAAGAAAATGTTAATAGGTTAGAATATCGTTGATTAGAGTAAATTTATTAAGTATAAATAAAATGGAAAACCTATAATAAAATCAAAAACTACCTACTAATTGCTTTCCATTTTTTCTACACTTTGTTCACTATTTGGTGATTTTTTCCTGGTCGTACTTCTAGTTCTTCTTCCCTTTACTTTTGTCCATTCGGTCTGTTGACCTTCAGGACACTTGTGAGGGTTGGAAGATTCTTCAGACGACTTCTGTACCGAGGGTAAAATCCTCGGTTCAGAGGCGACTTCGAACTTGGAGGAATGGGCTTCCGAATTTTTTTCGGATATCCCACCAGAGGATCGGGAGTTTTGGGAAGTTGGGATTTTTGAAACGGAGGGTAAGGAAATTAAGGAGGAAGTTGGGTGAAGAGGTGAGTGTGTGGTGGGAGGTGGGACATGGGTGGGGGTAACAGAGATATCAGTAATGCTGGTGCTGCCATTAGGCGTAGTTGTCTTACTAGACGTAGCTGTTGCTACAGATTTTCTAAATGCTAATTGATTTTCAATAATTGGTTCAGTTTGTACACTAACAGATTTTTTATTTTTAGCAATATTAGCGAAAGATATTTGTGTTGTTATTGGGTGCAAAAGATCGTATTTTTTCTTTGCATCAAAGTATGTTACTTTTTCTGCCTCTTGAATTCTTTTTATTTCCTTCTCTTTAATAAAAACGGGGCAATTTTTTGAAAAAGCCTAGTGATTACTAGAACAATTAACACAAGTTACCGGATTGTTGCACTCTGACCCCTCATGTTTTGTTTTTCCACAAAATTTGCACAATGCTTCTTTATTGCAGTTTCTTTTTGTATGGCCAAATTTTAGACAGACGTAACACCGTATTGGATTGGAAATGAATTGTCTTACTACAACATTATGGAAACCAAGTTTAATTTCAGAGGGTAAAGAGGGATTATCGAAAGTTAATAGATAGTTGTGACTGTTTAGTTTTTCATTATTTCTAAAAAAAGTTAATCTTTTGACGTCAATAACATTTTGGGGCTTCAGCTCATCTTTTATTTCATCTATGTAAACATAATTCAAATCCGGGCACCACACAATCCCTTTACTTAAATTTAATCTTGCATGTGGCTCTACTTTTATAGGAAAATTATAACATAAGTTGTTACATTTTAAAAGTTTTTCCGATTGAGTGTCAGAAAATACTTCCACTAAAAGTGTTCCGTCTTTCAATTTTTTTATTAACTTAGCCTCACCTATTATAGCTTTTAAACTTTTCTGTATTAAAAAAGGTGAAACCTTTTTAAAATCTGAGCAATTACTATCATTTTCTGTTTCAAGCCTTTTTATAATTAAAAACTTGACACAGTTTTTTCTTTGTTCATTATTCCCTATAGTTGCAAACTTAAATCTACCTTTCTTTCTTTTCAAAGGTGGGGATTCAGCCATTTTTTAGGCTTAATCATGCAATTATATGAAAAAGAGAAAAGAAAAAAAAAAAAAAAATTTCACTTTTAAATTTATGTATAAAATTAACAGATAGAAAAACAAAAAAGAAAAACCTTTTAAATAACGTTTAAAACTACGAAATAATAGAGAATTTACATTAGAAATATATATAAAAGAAAACTTATCAGTTAGTTTGTTGTATTCAGCTAATCCGCAGGAGCTCTAAAACCATACGTCTTCACTCGACCGATTCTAAACACAAACTCTTTACCATTGTGATTTCAATTTTTATCTTTATTACCTCATTCTGTAATTTTTAATACCTTCCTTTTTATTACTTATTTTATTCTTTATTACTTTTTGTACTACCATCCTGTCACTTTGTTATTAATACTCTTGATGCTTATACATGTTATTATATGTACATTATTATTACATTTTATTTATTATGCTTATACATTTACCCATTTTATATCAGTATTTATCTTTATTAACTTATTCTTGATACCTTATTATTCTTTAATTTTAACATGACCTGTTCTGTTTTATTATTATTTTAATCTCTATTATGTATTTCACTGCCTTCCTGTCACTTGGTTATTAATACTATGCACTCATTCATTTTAACCTTTATAATGTATTTACCATGCTTAGGAAATTTTTTATATATTTTTTAATGTTCATTTTCTACATTTACCATGCTTTTATTATCCTTTTTTTCTTTGCTTAACAGTTTTTTTAATTTTCAATTGTCTGTATTCTGTATATTTAGCCCTGAAGAAGACCTGGAATGTGGGTCAAAACGTTGGCTCATTGATGAACATTTCTCCCTACTTTTGATAAATTTATTTACCTCCACCCGGACCACTTTCTTTCACTTAAAGTAGTATAAATTTGAATAATTCCAATGTACAAGAATTTTAAATTAAAAACAAACCAACAAGTTAACATGAGTTCCACTAGAACTAGCACAATGCCATGAATTGAAAAGGTGACGGTACTCTGGAGTTGTAACTTTTCAACAAATGCAAGGTTGAAATTTAAAAAAGATCTTTAATAAATTTTAATAATAAAATCACTTACCTAGGATTATTTAACACTTCACGAATGGTTTTAAGTAAACTCTCTTTAGTAACTTCTTTTTGTAAGAGAGTTAGGCCTGTGCCCACATGTTCAACGAATCGCAAATTAAATTCTTGATCAGAAAAAAAAGGAATTCCCAGTATTGGGACACCACAGAAGGAAGCCTCGGTGACACCATGCAGACCACCATGTGATATAAAGAGTTGAACCTTAGGATGAGCTGTGAAAAAAAAAAATTTAAATTATAAAACAATATTCTAGCTTAAATCAGCTACCAAAATAGGAATCAATAATAATTTCATACCTAAAATACTTGGCTGAGGAAACCATTTCCTGATTTCAACATTCTTTGGTGTGTTACTAACGTTTTCATTAGGCCATTTCATAAGGACTTTATGATCTAATTCCGCAAAAGCTTCCAATAATGATTTTAGTACTTTGTCTGAAACTCCATGAACATGGGAACCAAAACTAAGATAAATTACAGGGTTTTTAGACTCTTCAATAATATTCTTCAGATCCTGTAAAATATAAACTAAATAATAAAAATTGTGTCACTGCACATATGGCGATAAATACGAATTGGTGCTGAGTCGTTAGATATTAGAGTATGTTTGTCACCTCAAAAGTGTTAGCCTCAGAGGCTTAAATGATTAATATATAAGGATGTTTTCTAAACTTAAAATTTATTTTCCAATTAAAAGTCTAGTATGAGGGCTATGTGTGAGGAGTGCGTCCACTGAGGACTAAATTAGATTTTAAAATAAAATTATAATAAAAGAGGTCAACGGTCAGAACTTCGTGTAAGGTATTATCACTAATACCCTCAGTTGTAATTGTACTATCCTAGCAATATTGTAAAGTGCAAAAGAGTGTGTTTGAAAGGGAACCAGGAAGGTTCCTGACAAATCTTATTTCCATGGATTGCTGAAGTTGAAACATGCTGGAGCACCAAAACCTACTTAAGAAACTGCAGTTGTAAACTGGTAACCTCTTGGTTTTGGGGGAAAATATGTTGGTGGATAGTTATGTCAACATTAACCACTAGGCGGAAATGGGTGACAAATTCTCAGTAGTTTAGTCTGATATTCCAGATTGAGAATCTTTTGAGGAGGAAGAACCACATTGGGAGAACATATGATGAGAAGTTATGCTAAATAAGGGAAAGAGCCTTCTACTCCTACATAACTTCAGACACTAACCTGTCAAATATATGTTGATATACATTAATACTATATGCTTCAAATATTCAAGAGACAGGGAAACATGTGACCATAACTTTAATCGCATCTGAAGTATTATGGACCAAGGTGATAGGATCACAGGAATCTAGGTACTTACTCAAGAAAATTTTCCTCTTTTACTGAATGAAGAAAATTTTTATTTTGTTCCAATGGCTAGTAGGTTACTCTAGACCCAGGCCTCCATAGTCAAGTTATTGGAAATCTAAGAGATCAGTGTTCTCAATGCTAGATCCAAAATATTAAAATATAATAAAAATGGCATTAGTGCTGTATGGATTGCAGCAGAAATCCTTATTGCGGAGATATACAGGAGGTAAGGAGGTAAATATAAGTTAAAATATTCGATGAGGTGTGCAAAAATAGAATGTTCTTTTTGTCATACAACTTTCTTCCTAACATTTGATCCTTATTGCGGTAATATACCATGTACAATTAAAGTCACTCAGCACTCTATCTTTCAAGCTATAAGCTGTTATATTGTAGTAAACTACAACAGCTTAGAGCCTGAATAGCTATATTAATATTGTTATAATTGATTTTTTCTTTATTTTAAGTTGGTCCATATTTCAATACCAAAAGATTACTTTCAAAAGCATGGGCACTAAAATGTTCTTAAGTTGTTTACACATAATTTCACCTTTTCTAAATCTAATTCCTGACTATAAATTTCAATAAATTAATCACTAATTATATCCTTATTTATTTCTTTTATACAATATATGACCCTGAAAAAAAATTGAGTACAATGAAGAACACGCCAGAAACTTTTAAATGAGCAGTGATTATTACATTTAATAGATAAAAATTGATTAAATTTTACCCTTCAAGAATACCTACTTTAGGCAGTTCGTTGGCATGTTTTAAGCTGAGACCTCCGATTGGTATGGTATTGGGTTGTAAGGGGCTAACATATCCGATCGAATGGTGGTAGTCTATTAAAGTCAAAGATACATTTTTCAGCATATCAAGCATAGGTGGCCTACTATTGTGACCAGAATAAACCATGTAATTCTCCATTAAACTCTCCTACAACAAAAAGAAATGTTTAATTTAATTGGTCACACCTCAGGTCTTATAAATTCACAATTGACTATTATGAATACCTGCTGGGGCAAATAAAGAAAATAGGCTGAGGTCAATTCTATCAAATTAATAAATGTATTATCCAATCTTTGGATCAGGGTCATTTGGCTAGTATATGCAGTACGGTAATTCGGAGACAAAGGAAATGAAAATTCATTGCCAGTCAAATAAGCAAGCCAAGGAGAAACCGATACGGGATGTAGAGCGACAACAGGAACATTCAATTTGTGCCCGAAAGCAATAAGTGATTCTTGAGCGAAGAATGGTTCAATAATTAACAAATCATAATGACGTTCTTCACTGCGAATTACTTTTTGAAGAGTTTTGTCCTGGTAAGCCAATTTCATGACATTGGTGCAGAACTTCCAGAAGGCAAAGTAAAACTTATATACATGAAGATTCATAAATTCTGTAACTGCTTCGTCTAAAATTCAAATTTAAAAAAAAAATTAGAAAAAACCTTTGTAAATTATACTTAATTCTTGTTTAAGAATCAATATAAATTATTTCCCAGTTAATAATAAGCTTAATTTAGAGCTGAATAAAGTTGCTTAGGAAGTAAAATAATTCATAATAAGGAGAAAAAAATAATACCCATGTACTCCTTAAAAATTGAAATATCGATTGTGACATCAGTCCAGTTAGGAATATTTTGTTTTTGTGGATATGGTGACACCATTGTGATGTTATGACCACGTGTGGCTAATTCTTTAAATATAGGCATAAAAGTATTTGTATGGCTGTAAAGTGGAAGAGGAAGAACAACGAGAATGTTTGCTGCATTGCCGAGTCCAATAGCCAAGAAAATATTCAAAATCCACAGTATGTTCTTCATATCTAAGTACGCCAGTGTACTTTACTGAAAAAAAGAAAATATAAAATCTAGTTTCAATTACAACCACATTAACTCTGATTGATTTGTTATCTTTTATGAGCCTATTGGCTAAATTTGTAAACAATTGCTCAATGAAAAAATAAATATTCCTATCAATTTACTAATCAAAATTTATAAGTGTGTAAACAATACTCCTAAATATGATGATGGTTAGAATCACTCATCAACTGCACCTGGCTAGCTGGTGCTAGAATACAAATGGTTGTTGAATAGTAGAAGGTTCTGGCAACCTTTTCTTCACTTTAACAGGAATTATTTTAAAATCAATTATAATTAATATAATTTAGCAATAAACCCGGGGTGGGCCTTGGCTTCTCTGACAATATTATACCAGTCTCCTCTGTACAGTGCTCAGGTTCTCCAATTTTGGAAACCGAGTTGTGAAGAGACCTGGAAACCAAAGATATTAGATATGTGATAAAATCACCCATTACCATATGCTTTATTATAAATTGTTAACAGAAGGTTAAATAAAGTTCAATTATCTGTTGGATACTAATGTGTAAACTATACAATATCTTTAGAGAATATCTGTTAGAAGACCTTCATTGCCTTACATCTTACCAAGTAGAGTTTTTTTTAGAAGCTCTGTGTTCCTCCATTCTTCATGGCCTAACCAATCTGTTATTCTAACTTTAATAAACTAAACTATTTAGCAGTTAAAGTACATAATTTTAAAAAGACAATTTATCAAAGCATCCAATTTAATAATTTTAATTAAAAATATGTGATAATCGGAAAGCTAAAATAGTTTATCAAATCCGACTAAATAGCTCTTAAATATAACTATAATAAAAATATCAACTTAACTATTGTCTGACAATTTAATAAACGACATTGTGCGAAATCGGAGGCGAGGCTGGTGGGAGTGGTGGGAGGAAGAGAGTTCCCCTACCTGACTTAGAGTCGTAGGCAGCCTTACTAGAGATTACTATTACACTATCAAATAAGATAGAAAATCCGAAATAGAGTCCAAAGAAAGCCGAGTATAAGGCAATAATAATAATAATAAGTCAAAAATGAATTCCAAGGGTTACCGGGTCGAATGCAAAACAACAATAATAACTCCAAGAGAAAGATATTACAAAAATATTAAACTGGGTCACGACGCGGATAAAAGGTGAATGAAGTGAGCTAGGTAATGGGGAAAGCAAAAAAAAAAAAAATCCGTTCTTGAAAATATTTTTGGCAACACCAATTTTAGGGTATAATCAAAATCAAGAACCAACAAAACACTTCATTGCAAGATTTCGAATTGAAATGATCGTTTTTTCATGGTTGCATACAAATATTCTTGAGTTTCCTGTTAAGTAAAGCGACATGGATCTGATTACAGGCTTATTTTTCCTTCATATTCTGAGCACCCACATGTAACTGTTTTAAGCATATTAAGAGTAAATATGCTAATGTCAGTCTACAAAAAACTGAGTATACATAATAATTCATCGTAAAGAGATTTCCCCGTTCTTTTAAAATCAATATGATCGTAAAATCCTAATTCTCGGAGTACAATCTGCTAGACCATCCTTGGTAACAGCTACTTTTGTGGGTGGTGGAGGGGAGATACGAAGAAGTTTTGATTGTGCTGCATTGCATGTTTATCACTGGTTTATTCGCCAAACATCAATGTAAGATTTTTAGGTACTTGTGTACTAACCGGTCTCCATGAAACCTTCCTCCTTATCATATCTCACTTCCTGTAATCTCTTCATATCATTATTTTGTTTTCTGTGTTTTGGCCTTGTTAATTTTGTTTGTTTGTTATTAAATTGTGTTTTAGTGTATTATTATTATTACTATTTTGGCGCAACAACCCGCAATCGAGTCCTGGCCTCCTCCAACGCTAATCGCCATGCCCTTCTATCGCTCTTGGCATCACCAGCTAGAAAAGCTAGGCAGTCCATCCATCTCAGTCTTGGCCTACCAATCACTCTACGTCCCTGCAAATGTTTTGTCATTAGTTCTCTTAAACTGGCATTCATTACCATTCTGGCGACATGACCTGCCCACCGAAAATATATTTGAGTGTATATTGTTTGTTATTTTTCATTCCTGATCTCTTATTTGTTATCAGCTTTTTTTTTTTTTGACTGCCTAAAATGAAAAGAGTAAAACTTTAGGAACTACCGTCGTCTGAAGAAGAAGGTGTGGAATACTTCCAGAAGTTCAGTTTAATTCCAACTATGAAGGAACGTGGCTAGAGGGGTCTAGAATAACATTCTTAACAGCTTTAAACTTCATTTATGGCTGGTCTCATAAATTAACATCGGTTAATTGGGGAGGGAGCGCCTAAATACACCTAACAAGACTGTGGAATAAATTTTTGAGAAAAGTTTGTGCCGATAATATGGTATGCAAACTGTTGTATATTGATAATGATCGATAAGGTTTTGATTGGAGGGGGGGTTGAGGCATTGCGTCCAGTCGAGCTCCGAGTGTATCCATGCCAATCTTAATTGTGTATTCCAAAATGAGTCAATATAGTCTAAAAACCGAAAAGTCTAATTTATTTCAAATCCACAACATTGGCGACAACGCAAATCAAAGAAAAAAGATGTGCCCGGTGTACGGTAAAGCACAGAGTAGAGGAGTGTCCAGCACTAAAGTGGAAGTGTTTTGCTTGTAAAAAATATGGGCACACGAGTGCATTTTGTTTTGTTAAAAAAAAAACGGGTACTAAATATTGACTCGGTTGGTGCTGTTATAAACAAAGAAGTCGTGGAAAAAAATTTGGTAAATAATGAGATACCCTGTATTGATATCGAGGTAAATGGCAAAAAGATAAAATGGTATATGTTCAGATGATCTACGACTTCCATCCCCTCCACTTTTGTGATGTAAATTTGAGTCTAGGGACATACGAACAAGTATCAAAAAGCAAGTATTAAGCTCGGGCGAGATCGCCTCCCTTCGGATTCCCGAACCCATATCCGCCAACTAGTGGCAAGTGTCTTTGCGTTTCCTATCTTTGTCTATGTACATATATGTAACATGTAACACACATTAACAAACTAAAATATAACACACATTAACAAACTAAAATATAACACACATGTAACAAACTATCTGTTGTCATGTAGATTTAGATGAGCTTGAGCGAAGTAGACACAAAAACCGCAATGGTGATTTAATAGTTGAAAATGGACCATAAAAGAAAGAAGGACCCCACTGGCCGCACTCACAAACAATAAAGACGATTGCTGTAAGGTAGATCCGCAAGGGATGCTTGTCGAGACAACAATGAAATAAGCTTGATACTTGCTTTTTGATACTTGTTCGTATGTCCCTAGAACCTAGTGTAGAGATATGAGCGGTGTGTAGACGGCGCTAGCTGTCACCTACGTTAGAAAGGAGGGGATCGAGGTCGTAAATCATCTAAACATATACCCAGTTATTTTTTCGTAAAGAGCAATCTTTTTCGCATGCGCAAGCAGTTATATTTTATAACAGGTATACTTCTAACAGCTGATTTGTTCTTGTTTGTTTGCTGATTTGTTCTAGATTTCTTCTTGTTATTATTTATTTAATTATTATTAGATTTGTTGTTCTTGTTATTATTTAGCTTATTAAAGGCGCCAAGGTCACGGGCGCGACATGGGCTAGAGCCGGCGCTGTTTAACCTTGTTGGTGGCAAAGCAAACTTTGAATAACCCCATTGTTCGTAGAAATTGGTTAGAGTTAATTTAACCTAATTGGGAACAAAATTTTGGATTTATTAATAATTTGCGTAATAATCAAGAAGAAATAAATGCTTGTAAATTAAAATACCCTCGGGTTTTTTCAAAATTAGATACAGAAAAACCAATAACAGAATTTAAAGTAAAGATGAAATTAAAGCCGGAGGCAAAACCAGTGTTTTCAAAAGCGTTCTCGGTGCCTTATGCACTGAGACAGCAAGCAATATCGGATTTAAAAATATTAAGAGTCTGAAGGCATCATTTGTGAGGTGAAGCATAGTTGTTGGGCTAGTCCTCTAGTCGTGGTACCGATGAAAAACGGAGAGTTACGTGTGTAGATTTAAAAAAAAAACAGTTAACCCCCAAATTGAAGTAGATCAATATCCTCTACCTTTAAAAAAGGTATAGGATTGACGAATATTTCGACAAGTTCGTGCATTGTAAAATTTTCTGTAATTTGGATTTAACCAATGCATATCTACAACTGGAAGTTCATGAAGATAGTAGAGAGTTGCTAACGGTGAATACATTGTGTGGGTTGTATAGGTATAGAAGACTCGTCTTTGGCCTGGCATCAAATCCAGAAATTTTTCAGATGGTATTGGATAGTATCCTTGAAGGCATTACGAATTGTTCACCTTACTTGGACGAAATTTTAATAGGGGGATTTTGATGGGAAGATTGCAAAAGAAAAAATTTAATTTAGGCTTTAAACGACTGGAACAATACAACGTAAAAATAAATTTGGAAAAGTCTTTTTGGGGTTTAATATATCTGCATCGGGCAAGCAGCCGTCAACGGAGAAGATAAACAAAATTATAAATACTCCACTATCGACAAATGTCTTGCAAGTCGTTTTTATCCATGGTATTGTTTTATAGGAATTTTATAAAAATGTGTCCAGATATTGTATAAGCTTTTAAGAAAAGATGTTTAATTGAAAGGCAGAATTTGAGTTTGGATTTAGAAAAAGTAAAAAGTCTGTCGGAAAAGTCATTGTTTGTATTTAATGATCCAGCTAAATAGTTGAATTTGACTGTCAATGCGTCACAACATGGTGTTGGAGCAGTATTAAGTCACATGGTAGAAGGTGAAGATTGTCCCATTGCGCTCGAGTTGGCTACTTTAAAAGCAGCACAAAAAGATTACAGTCAGCTGCATAAGGAAGCCTTGAGAGTCATTTTTGCGGTTAAAAAGTTTCATCAATATTTGTATGGTCGTCATTTTAATATTTGTTCTGATCATGAACCATTAAAGTCGTTGTTCTCAGAATCTAAAAGTATACCAGTTAATGCACCGCCTCGTTTAATAATATGGGCAATAATTCTGCCTAGTTACGCTGTTAAAAGAATCGCCCATATGTTATCGCGTTTACCAAGTCCGAATGTTTTGCAGGATCACCAATGTAATTTTTTATTCCATACAACCCCTTTAATTCCACACGATACAGTAGTAGAAGTCACTTAGTCAGATAACTCCTGTCAAAAGTAACTGAAAGATTGAGTCAAAAGTGGAATTTTTAAACAAATCCTGAATTAAAATTTTTCTTAAAAGTCAGACAAGCATTGGCGGTTCTCAAAGGCTGTCTACTACATGGGGACAAAATTGTAGTACCGGAGGGATTAAAAAGTATAACAGAATAGTCAGATCGAAAATCTTAGCTAGATCGTATGTCTGGTGAAAGGGTATGGATTCCTACATAGAAAGGAAAATACAGTCGTGTGAATGTCAACAGAACCTTAATGATAATAATAAAAAACAGAATGCCCTGACCTTCAGCAATAAGGCCATTAGATCTGTTTAAGTCTCAAGGAAAATGTTTTTAAATTTTGGTGGATTCGTTTTCAAAATGGGTGGAATGTTTTCAGATGAAGTCGATAAGGGCAGGAGAGATCATTGCAATATTGGATGACTTATTGGCCAGGTTTTCATTACCACAAGTTATGGAATGTGATAATGGTCCACCTTTTAATTCCGAAGAACTGAGGAATGACTGTAAATTAAATTGTTACATAACACAGACGAACAAAATAAAATTGGAAGGCCTGGAAAAATTGTTGAAATAGACAGAAGTATTTTTTCAAAAGAGGTTACAAGAGAATGGGCAAGAAATTGACTGCATTTGAACCATGTGCTAATGACTTTGGTCTTTTTTTTTTGCGCAATACGTTTACTAAAAGGTGTTCTTCAATGTAAATACACTATACATATTTTACTAAAAGCTCATTTTATCACTGTTAGGGCATGAGTATGAGACTAACCTAGTCTCGAAACATCAAATAAAGAAGTTAAAAGAACTGACTGAAACTCAATAACCAAAACATAATATTTCCATAACAGTCAAGATAAGTAGTGCTAGGAGGATATCAGAACTAAAACTGTTTCTATCGATTTAATTTACTTATAAATTACTGAACTACTGTTGTAGGCTTAATTTTGTATACATTATATTAGTTAAATATTTACTAATTTACAGCAAGAAATTACCTTTTGATGGATCAGAGAATTTCTAACTCACTACTAAAATTATCAAAAAATTATTACATAAAAAAAAGTAAATTTAGATAACCTTGTCATTAGATCTCATACTGAGATAAAATTCATAGATGAACTATTTTACAATTGGAACAATTTTAATATACATTTTTTTAGAACATTAGGAGGACTTATTATAACAAACAAAAATGCAAGATTTATTAGAATAACAGATTTTGTGCATGGCTAAATTAACATGCTTTTGCAAGAGCATGTTATTTATAAATTAGTGCATTGGGCATGGTTAAATATTTACCAAGTTTTAATTTGTAATAAGGGTAGATTCTTGTGTTAGAATATGTTATGGAGATGTGGAGAAGAAAATGGTGGAGGTCAACAAATAATTTAAATTAAAAAATAAAATAAAAATGTTTTATTATGTTGAAATAAAACAATGGGATATGGGTTAATAGTAATAGTGACGAAAAACAATATCTAAGTAAAAGATTAATAAGTAAGTAGGAGATTGAGATACATCTAATACACAGTAGTTAAAATGAAAGGATCTCAATAATAGATACAATGAAACTAGAAATATAAATAATGAACAAGTAGAACACAACAAACCTTGTAATACAGGTCTCACAAATATGATTTGAACCAGACTAATAAAGAACAAAAACTAGGAGTGAAATTTAAAAGATAGAACTAATGTATAAAGTGGAAGTAAAAAAATGAACTAAGAGGAAACTTCTGAAAAATAAATACAAGAAATAGGTTAATTAAATAAATATGAGTAATAGTGATGAATCACAGCCCCATCTGTGGGGAAAAAAAGAATCAAACTAATATACAATTATAATATGACAAAATGGATAAGTGGAAGAAAGTAATGGAATAGGAATCAACTATTTTTCAATAAGATTTAAAATGTGCCTGTAAGTCTCAGATAAATACAATTTTTGTCAATTTTATGATTAACTGGGTTTGGTTGAATTATTTTTGACCTCCACACAGACTATTTTCTTCTCTCTCTTTTTTTAAATTGTAATTTCTCTATTCCTCCATATATCAATCTTGAAAATTACATAAAGTTTGGATTATATACTCATAAAAAAAACACAACTTACTACGTAACAATTGGGTACTTGTGCATTAGCCAGTCTGCACAGACTGTAATCCACCATTGCTAATAACCTCAACACAGTAATTCTGATACTGATTACACTTACATTCTTATTCATATTAATAGAAATTGAAATATACAAAATTTATTAATAAAATGCAAAATCTAGACCCCTCTACCCACATTCCTCTTCTTATATAAAATGTTTTCCGTACACTTTCGACAAAAACACCTCCATTTCTATTCTTGTAAAAATCCATTTGATGACCTTTTTTACATAACTTTATCTTTGGAATTATTCTGAACTTCTGGAAGTTTTTACTGCACCATCTTTTAAAAAAAGCTATTCCCAAAGTGTTAATCTGTTTATTTTCAACATGTCATAACAAAAGGAATAAGGCAAAAGCACAGAATTAAGTTTAATAAACAATATAGAAATTTAAACAGAAAGTAAATAAAATTAACAAGACAAAAACAATTTAATAACGCACACACAAATAACTGAAATGAGAGGAATGATAAGAAGAGATTGGTTTCATGCAGACTGCCTAATACACAAGTACCAAAAATTTTTCTCTTTTTTATTGTTTCTGTGCCGAATGCATGGCCGCCCTTTAATATTTATAACAAGCACTAAGCCTTTTATTATCATAAAGGATAGGGAAAAAATATTAATTTATTTAAATAATAAAAAATTACAGTATAAACTAATTATTAATAACAATTCAGTCACCTGGTATTTCTACAAAAGGGAAGATTATTTTTTCTACACCATCCTGGATTTCCTCTTTTACAGGAAAACAGATATTCTGAGAAAAAATTGTTAACGAGAACAAATTGTAGAATGTCAATAGCATGTCCTTTAAATACTAAATACTTTGAAGCAATGCATCTATTTATAGAAGTGTATATGCCTTATGCGTCTTAACTTTGATGATCGCAACAGGAATGTTGTATCCATCCATGAACGGCAACATTGTTTCTATTTGGAGACAAATAACCGTTATTGCCTTTTTTATTCATATAGGAATGTTGAAATATTGATGTCACTGGGAAAAAATCATTCCCATATTTTGTTGATATTTTGAAACATAGAAACATTATATCCTGGTTCAGAAGAGCATGAATAAACGAAGTTCAAAGATTTTACAAAAAATAAATGGCAACCAAAATAGTGTATAAGCTCTTCTACAAAAACAGGTAAGAGTGTGAATTTCAAGGTGTTTCGCCAGTCTAGAATTTTCATAGGGTTCATAAATTAGATTGAAAACCTACATCACAAAATACCCACATACAAAAAGATCATCAAATTCAAACTTGTGTCCAGCTGACCTCAAAAGTAAAGGCAGGCTATAATTAAATAAGTTTAATGTTAAGTGGTCAATAATAACTAACAGTGACTTCTGGACTTCTTTTATTAAGAAAATACAAAACTGACTATCTTAATAATAAAAGACATAACATGTACAAGGAAAATTTACAAAGGACTTTCTCCATGAATCAAGAATACTAAATCAAATGGTTTTTACAGTTTGGTTAGCTAAGATGATTTATGTACACAGCTGTATTACTTAATTACTGCAAATTACAATTCACAACTCAGATCACTTTCAGCCAAATCATGCACTAATGTGCAAATATATTTACAAAACATTAGAATCACTGAGGGGGTTAGTGTTCTCATCTTTAACAACTCTGTTATTTTGGCTTTCAGATGTATCCTTTAACTCAGCAGAATCTATCTTCTTAATCTTTTTGCCTTTTTTGTTTTTACAAACAAGGAGCATTGTTCTTAGTTTTGCTGCTGTCAGAAAATGGTCAGAAGCAAAACTAGCTCCTCTGAAAGATCTTACATCAAGTACAACAGATTTATGCTCAGCGCTGACCAGAAGGTGGTCTACCTGCTTGACGGTGAGTCCATCAGGGGAGTACCAAGTCCCCTTATGTATATTCTTGTGAGGAAAGAAGGTACTAGAGCAATGCTAAAATTTTGAGAGGTACAGAAATTTATTAATCTACATCCATTATCATTACTCAAATCATGAAGGCTATGCTTGCCTATAACAGGCTAATGTATGATTTCTGTACCTACTTCTGAATCAAAATTACCATGGGTGGTTTTGTAGCTGCTTCGGTATCAAAATTACCATGGGTGGTTTCTGAATCAATATCTGCATCAAAATTATCGTGGGTGGTTTCTATAGCTACTTCTGTATAAAAATTACTAGAGCTGGTTTCTTTACCTTCTTCGCCATCAAAATTACCATGGGTGGTTTTTGTTACTTCTGCATCAAAATTATCGTGGGTGGTTTCTATAACTACTTCTGTATCAAAATTATCGTGGGTGGTTTCAATAACTACTTCTGCACCAAAATTACTATGGGCGGTTCTGCAACTACTTCTGGATCAAAATTACTATGGGCGGTTTCTCCACCTACTTCAGTATCAAAATTACCAGAGCTGGTTTCTGCATCAAAATTACTATGGCTGGGTTCAGAAGCTACTTTTGCATCAAAATTATAAGGGTGGTTTCTTTACTTACTTCAAAATTATAATGTATTATTTCCTTTCCCACTTCTGCACCAAAATCACCCCCAATGATTTTTATATTGTCAGCTGGACTTAATTTAATGGTGTTTTCCAGTGAATCATAGAATTCTTTCTTTTCATTATCATATGAAGCCTCCGGTGGTGCATGACAACTGATCAGAGAATAGTTGAAAAGCTTATCTTTGATCCTGATGTAACAAACACGTTGACTAACAGGTTTGAAATCAAAGACTTTTCGTCTAAACCTACCAACAACAAAGCCTGTTCCTAATGCAGGTTCAGTATCATCACAACTATAGTAGACAGTATGATTTCTTGTCCTTATTAATCCTTGACCAGTTCAGTTCATTTCTTGGAGAGCGATTATATCTACTCCATATATATCCAAAACATTCAAGAGCGACTCAAGTGCTCCAGGCCTATTCAAAGTCAAAACATTCCAGTATCCAAAAGTGATATCCATATTACGAAATCTAAGTTTAATCCTTTTTGACAGTCTGGCTTTCTTATTTTCATTTTTCGTAATATATGATGATTTAAGGGGAGAGGGTTATTGGCCCTGCTACCCCCGATTCAGGTGGAGGGGCTGCCTCCTCAGAGTCACCTGAAATATTCTCCTATCCAGGAAGGCTACCTAGGGAAGGTTGCCCTTAGGTGTGTAGTGAAAATGACCTTTGTTTGAAGTGTGGGCATGACTGCAGTGTGCTGTATATGTGTACTGTGTGAGTGTCAGTGTATTGTTCCCCCACCCTGGAGGGCCAGTGGCTAATTGCGGTACATTGACCGGGCAATGGGGCCACCATCTCCCTACGCCTTAAGAACCACAAGTGTTAAATAATGACTGAATGATATTTTGACATTTCATGCAATATTTACAATTCTGTGCCCCAGAAGTAAAAAACACCATATACACAAAATAGGTAATATTTTAGGTCAATTGACATAAATAAATACATTACTTATCAATGCCAATAACAATTTGAAGAATTTTTGTAGGTAATGAAGAAAAAAATTTTAAGAGTTAAATGTTATAAAGTAAATATAGTTGAACAAACAACTACAAAAATGTGGCTTAGTGTTCTTTACCTCCTCGATATAGAACTTATAACACTTTTAACTATGCAACCATGAATTACTTATCACTAATTTTTTTCTTCGTTATAAGTCAATATTAACGCCGATTAATAAATTATACAACATGAAAATATTACTTTTTTAAATATTTTGGTTTTCAACAATAACAAAGACCATAAATATTACATATTTCATACACTTGAAAATTTATTTCTTAAAATGTTAGGGAAAAGAAAAACTTCTTTCAATTTACCCGTTTACTTACCCGTTTATTTCTCATATCATTTCCTAAATTCTTGAATAAACATAGAATTTATTCATATCATAGTCCACTTCTTAGTGAAATTGCACAAGTTTTTCCCCTATCCATAAACATATCAATCCAATTAAAACTAACAGAGGTTTAAACAGTTTTAAAATTAATCATAATTAAAACTAATGAATAAACATTATCCTTAACAGTTTCGAGATCTTAAATTTTTAAATACAGAGTCACAATACAAAATTGTTTTTATATTTTTAGTAATTACTGGCATTATATTGTATATTTGAAATCCTTAGAGCAAGAACATGACAAGACACATCTCAAAAGGCAATGAGCTACTTTCTTTCTATAAATATCTCTTTCACATTCTCTATTACTAACGGAATGTACCATCACTAATATTATACTGATCTTTATGGAAAACAAAGTAGAGCTTTGTACAAAATATTGTTTAGCTTCAAAGATGTAATTAATACTTATTTCTTACCTCTCATATTGAACTCTGGATATTGTGACTATGAATATAGTGTACAAAGTTTAAAAGGAACAAACATTAACTTTTTATAAATTTTAGGCTTCTAGGCTAACTCAGTGTGATGAGGTTATTTGGTCAAAGTAATGCTCAAATGCCAGTTTTCCTCCCTTATTAAGACTACTCATTTTTAGAGGCCTAAGAAAATCTGTCAACTTCATAAGATACAATCTATCTAATAACAATCAATAACTTATCTCAGTAGGTGTCAAACCTAAGGACACAATAATAGGATAATAGAATCACAGAGAATAGGAGTTAAACTGCTTCCATCGATAATAACTGGGATTAATATTTATACAGTAGTATTTTCTTGAAGGATCTGGTATTATGAAGCTGTTTAAAAAGTTTGACATTTTGAATTTTTTTAAAAGGATTGTAAGCTTCATACCACCAAAATAAGAATTAAAACAATAACATATTCTTTAATCAATGTTTTATTTGAGCATTTCACCAAAAATAACTATTTACATTTGCAAGATATAACATTACGAAAAATAAAATATATTAAAATATTAAAAAATATAATCGTTATCCTTCTTGAACTTTTCCTTTGTACAATGTTTCATACAAATCCATCCTTCGTTGTTTTCGGATCGGAATCTGTTCTCTTATAGACTTGCACACATTTAAGTCTAAAGCAAAAAAAATAAATAAGATTTTAAATATCTTACCAATGTTCTAGTAATAACGTTGATAAATTCATTCTTTAACTCTGTAAGTTGAATCATTTATTTTAAAACATTTTAATAAATTAGAATTATTATATCTGACATATAGATATATATTCTATAGCCTTAAATAAAGGCAAACAATGAAGAATGGTGAAAAACATTGCAGTGTGTAAGTGAATCAAATTAAATCTTCAAAACCCTTAGCCTAGAGTGGATATGTACTTTCTCAAAACTGAATGTGTTTAACCATTAGATATGAAGTATATTAATAAGGAATTAGACAACTTAGGGATTCCAACAGTAATAAGTTAGTCCAACTTGGCAGGATAAGTTTAGTTGTTAGAATGATTAATATACAATCCCTACAAAACTTATGACATGACCTTCATGTATTCAGACTAAGACAAACGATCTCATGAAACGATGAAGTGAATAGTCAGATGAACAACCATTTAATGATTACAGCTTAAGGAAACCCTTTTAATCTAAAATTTCTGAAATATTAACTTATTTCCATTATTATTTACACCATAATATAAATTTTATATATAGATAAATTGTCAACAAGAGACAAAATATCCTATGTGCTATCAAATCTAAAGTGCTTTTTCAAAAAAATTGGTAAACAATTTTTTTTGTAACAGTGAAATGTGAATACTGCTCCATAAACTTAATTTTCTTTAACTCAAAGGATAAGTTCTAAATATCATTTTAGCCCAATGCATCAAAAGAATAACAACCACCTTAGCTCAATGTTCATGAAATGTTCACTTTGTCGTTAAAATTGTTTATTATATTGTGGATTTTACAATATTGTTTAGTTATATTTGATAATTATTCAACCGGATATATATTTTTTTTAAATTTTCTAAGTAGTGAGTATGCTTTGGTTCATTCTCAAAGATTTTTATTTCAAATAAATCAAGAAATTAAATATATGTTAGATTGTAAGGTATATATTGTGTTTGTTTGTTTTTAAATAAAGTTAGGATAAGAAAAAAAAATGGAAAGCATATTTTATGGAATGTAATATATTTTATCTCGATTGCCACAATATGTTCAAATTTATTTTGCACACAACCATCTTTCATAAATAAAAAAATTTGTTCTGGATCATTTCCTTAAAGTACATTGTATTAAAATTATATTAGTAAATAAACTTTGTCAATACAATAATTATAAGATAACATTACCTATATCAGCGATTAATGTGGTTTCATTAGCATCGCCTTTTGTGATGACCTTGCCCCAAGGATCAATTAATACCGAATGGCCCCAAGCAATATAGTCAGCAGACTCATCTCTAGCTCCACAGATACCAGCAGCAAAAACCTAGCGCAAAGACAATCATAACAGAACCATAAAAGGTAATTCTAATACTGTTTAAATGTTTGGCATAGTTTTACTTGATTATCAATAGCACGGGCTTTGATGAGATGTTCCCAATGCAATGGTCCTGTAGTCATGTTAAAAGCTCCAGGATATAGAAGTAAATCTACTCCTAAAAAGATAAAAAAAATAAAATACTGAAACCAACTTCAAAACTTTATTACACACATAAATCTACACTTATAAACTATAGCTCATGCTTAAAAAAAATTGATTGTTCAACATTTGAGTATGAAAAATAATTCAATAAACAAAGAAATGATAAGTAAAAAAATTTGAAGAAATATGTTCATTAAAGATTTTGTCCAGACATTAAACTAGTAAGAA
Source organism: Troilus luridus (assembly GCA_964056705.1). Classification (NCBI taxonomy): domain Eukaryota; kingdom Metazoa; phylum Arthropoda; class Insecta; order Hemiptera; family Pentatomidae; genus Troilus; species Troilus luridus. The sequence continues at coordinate 56,829,657 of OZ057415.1, read as the reverse complement.
ACAAAAAGTTAAAAGATAACATTACCATATCCAACACTATTAAAAGAATAATTATATTCAATAATAGTTTTTATTCAAAACCAAAAACCTTCAACAAAACTATAGCAGCAATAATTAAAAACCTGATGCATTTTTTTAAAACTTAATAATAAATGTTTTAATTCTAATAAAAATCTAAACTTTTTTTAAGTGCTGCCAGCAAAATCTAATTTCAATTATAAAAAATCAAGCACAAACACATTTTATCTTTCAGTATGTAAATATTTTAATTTTAGTAATTATGTATTGGGTAAGGTTCTTTTTGTTTTTTAAAAATATAAATATAAACTAGCTAACTTTTGAAACAAAAATACTTGTTATAATTTAATTAATCAAATTAGTAAGTATGTCAAAATTTTCTTACAGTCTTATCCTTTTATAAAAAAAAAAAAAAAAAAAAGGAAACCCACAAATGAACCTGTCTCAAATTACAAAAATTATTCACATATTTTTATGTAAATATTACTTTGTTTTAATGTCAATTATGTCTAGTCCTTAAATTATTATTTAAAAAATTATACTGAAGAGACAACCAAAAATATTTTACCTAAATCCTTGTAAACTGTGGCTAATTCATGAAACCTCAAATCATAGCATATTCCTATTCCTAATTTGCAAGCACCTATATTTATCACAGAAATACTTTGCCCAGGAGATAAACTATCTGACTCCTTAAATGTAATGCCACCAGGAATATCAATGTCAAAGAGATGAACCTAAATATACAAAGTGTATATATGTTTATGAAAGGAACAAAACGGTATATAAACATATCATACCAAATATGATTTCATAATAATATTTGAGAATCGTTTAATATATATAATTGGTTAGTTATGTTTAGATATTATTAGTCAGGTATACAATTGGATAAAACTCTCTCAAAAAAATATCCGGGATCTCACAAAATACCAAAACTCAAATACACTAATTAATATAGCTATCAGGATTTGGATAAGGTATGTATTTATGTATTATACTAGCTGACCTGCTTACATTATGCATTTCTTTATTTCAGTATCTAATAGATTAAATGGATAAAATTAGAAGTTTAGCATTAGTTATTGAACACAGTAGACCAGTATTTAAAACATTTTAATTAATATTTAGTAATTGTTTGTCCATTCATTTAACATCGCTTTATGGCTAATTGAATGATGCTACTTTTTTTATTATTATTCATATTTGAAAACAAACTATTCACAAAATGTTTGCTTCTGTTAGGATTACTTCCTAATTCTGTTCTCTACCATCTGGCATATTATGAACCAGAGTCAAATAGATAAATAAAGATTAATCACTAATGTAATAAAAAAGTTGGATAGAAAATAAAAGCATGATCTATTATGACTAATAATAAGCAAAACAGTTAGAGAGCTTACTTTACTATATTTTCCAATAAAACCGCCTTCAGGGTTCCAGATTGTACAAGTATTATATAATTTACCACCACTTTTTTCTGGAATTGAACCACCAACAAGGAAAATATTATTTTCTTTCGCGGCTTTTGAAAGCGCACGACAGGTTTCACCACTTGGGATTTCTTCAGCATATTCTCCAAAGTATTCTGAAAAAGAAAAATACCAGTAAGTAACAATAATAAAATGAAAGGAAGTGATATAAGACATATCATGATCACATTCATTACTTTAAAAAATGCTAACATTTCAGAAATAATTCAAGAACAATTTCAAAATAATTTTAAACTGATTGAAACTATGAATTTAAAACTAATCTCCCTTAGTATTACTATTAATATTCAGGATTCACTAATTGTCCAGAAGAAAGTTAACTGTGATTACAGATCATAATATACACATGTATATTTTTAGTTAGTTTGTTCACAAAAATATAAAATTTAGACTCACAAAATAAACGTAATTTAATTAATTAAAAATGTTGGGGAAAAAAACAATAAATGACACCAAACGGATATTTAAAAAAATAAAGTTTTATAACAATATATAGCAAAACAATTTTTGAATCTTGAAATTTAAATAAGTAACAACACAAATATATAAATATCAAGCTCTACAAATATACCTCATTTTTACTTAAAAAATAATATTTCCCAGAAAATCTTGTTTTATTTCAATACAAAGCACAATTTTATTTTATATATACCAGAATATACAAATCAAATGAAAACGGAGAAAAAATGATCAACTTCGCAATATCAAACTCTCTAGTAGTTTAGTTTAGTAGTAGAGCACAGTATTCCCGCATAAAGATAAACACAAGCAGACATGGCATTCCCCCAATGCTGCTTTTACTCAAATTGATCATATATTTGTGGATCTTACTTCAATAATATCCAAGATGTGAGATCATTTAGAGGCCCGGATGTTAACTCCGACCACTTCCTCGTTATCATGAAAGTATTGCTCAAAACCTCTCCCTTCAAAAAGAGGAAGATTAAACCTAAGGTCAACAAATGGTCCAAGGAAACGATAAAAGATAAGCAAATACAAAGATGTTTTTCCCTTAGAGTAGAGGAAAGAATCAGAAATACACTGGTAGTAGAAGATGGATGGGAAGTGAATGCACATTGGAATCATATTAAAGAAATTATAATGGGGACCGCGAGCGAATACTGCAAGATGGACAAGAAACCATCACGAAATATATGGTTTGATGAAGAATGTAAAGAGGCGATTCGAAAACGAAATGAGAAAAGATTAAAATACCTTAGTATGAGCAAAAGAAAGAGTACCAGGAAGCAAGAAGAGAAGCAAAGAAGATCTTGAAAGGGAAGAAAAGGAAAGCTTTATACAAACAAGTAAAAGATATCGAAAACTCAAGAAGAAGCAACAATACCAAAAAATTCTTTAAAGAACTGGAGTCGTTTAAAACCAGTTACTGCTCTAGAAGGAGAATGGTGAAAAATGAGGGGCGACTACTGGTTCTGGAGACAGACGTCCAAGTGAGATGGAGGAATTAAGGAAGGACTACTAAGCCAGACAGAGGAACAAATAAGTGTTTTGGAATGTGACTCGTATGACAGCCAAGACGAAGCAGTACAACCGGATGGAGAGGATATAGAAGATATTGTAATGAAGCTGAGAAATAACAAGTCACCATGATCAGATGGTATCCCTGCTGAGTTCCTGAAGGCAGCTGGCAATGATTTAACTAAAGAGCTGCAGGAACTAATTGCTCAAATATTGGAACAGGAACAGATCCCGAGAGAGTGGAAAGAGTCTATTATAGTGCCTGTCTACAAGAAGAAAGGAGACTCTACAGAATGAAAAAATTACAGAGGGATAAGCCTACTGAATACTGCCTATAAGATATTCTCGATCACTCTGTATAACCGCCTACAGCCCTATGTTGAGAGAAATATTGGAGAATACCAAGGAGGCTTTAGACCTAACAGATCTACTATAGATCAGATTTTTTCCCTCAAGCAGATGTGTGAAAAAATTAAGAAGTTCAACAATACATTGTGGATGCTGTTCATAGATTTCAGGACGGCTTATGATATAATATCCAGGAGCGAGCTCTTCAGACCTATGAGCGAAATGCGTATGCCATCCAAATAGGTCCGTTTGGTAATGAGCAAGATGGGTAACACAGTTTGCAGTGTAAGGGTAAATGGCTCAATCACAGAATAATTAAAGATTAGCACAGGACTTAGGCAAGGAGACTCGCTGGTACTTCTACAATTCAATGTTGTAATGCAAAGAGTCATTAAAAGGGCAGGATTACTGATTACTGAGGGAACCATCTTTAACCGTAATCTGGGTATTCTTGCATATGCTGATGACCTTGTATTAGTAGGAAGATCGCTGATTCTCTTAAAAGAAGCTTTTGAGAGGCTGGAAGTGGAAGCTGGAAAAATGGGGTTACAGGTGAATGAGGAGAAAACCAAGGGCATGGTAATAAAGAATAGTAAACAAAACTGACCATCTCATAGCTACACGTTTGGAAGATACACTTTTCAACGAGTGTCAAGTTTCCAGTATTTACGAAGCCGTATAAACGAGAATTTGGATGGGGAGGAGGAAATCAGAGCCACCATAGTATCAGCTAATAAAGCATGTTTTGGGATATCAAAGCTCCTAAGAAGTAAGCTCCTTAGCCTTAAGTCCAAGCTGATGATATTTAAAACCATCATTAGGCCAGTAGCGACATACGCTGGTGAAACCCTCACACTGAATAAATCCAGCGTGGAAAAGCTGAATAGATTCCAAAGGAGAGCTCTTTGGCCCAGTTCGAGAAAACAACCAACTCAGGATCAGAAGGAACAAGGAGCTGAATATGGAGACGTAACGATATCGAGCTTCATCAGGATTCAACGCATCAAGTGGCTGGGCCACATATATAGGATGGAAGAAGAAAGAACAGCTAAAAAGCTGTATAAAGGAAATACGGATGGAGTAAGACCTCGAGGAAGGCCCAAAGCTAGATGGAAAGATGGCCTCTGTGAAGATCTGAGGCTGAGTAAGGTCTCCATCACTCGAGCAGACGATTGGGATAGAGGGGTTGAGCAGGCCAAGGACTTCTTTATGAGTCTGTCGCGCCAATAATGTTAATTTTAATATACATACCAGTCTAAAACTAGAAAAAGTGCGTCAATGTAAAAGTTATCAGGCAAATAACTTTGACAGTATTGTCAGGGCAACCTTCATATCTTTGAATTATTAATATATAGGCTAAAGAAAAAAAAAGTTAATATAGAAACTATTTAGGAACATATATAAATAATTATAAGAAAAATAATAGCAAGATTAATACTTGTTCCATAAGGGCTATTGAAACATTCTGGAAGAACCACCAAGTTGCAGCCCTTTTGTTTGGCTTCACTAATCATTTTGCAAGCATGTGCAACATTATCCAACTTGCTTTTACCAACTGCCATTTGGATTAATGCAATTCGAATGTCTGAAACATGCATAAATAATGTTTGAACTAAACAAAACAGTAACAATTATGATCTTAAACGATGTTATGATAATTTAAATGATTAAAAAATGTAATTAATCTTTATTTCCTTCACAATCTTTACTACCTTCCAGTGTAGATATTCTTTTTTTTCCGTTTCTTTTATTTAGATTCGGAAATGTGAAGGATTGGCCCACAGTCCCGTAGTAAAGAGGAGAGGCTGTCTCCTACAGATGGCTGCACATATCTTATGTGGCTTCAGAGATTTTACAGTAATAATAAAAATAATAAAGAACTCCTACTTCCTGAAATGGTCAGCGGGTGAACCATTCAGGTCACTTTTACAGATCGTTTAGCCAGTATAACTACTGTTACCAGGGGGCACCACGTGGAGGCGATCTGTCTTCACCCCCTATCTTTTAAAAAAAAACATAATATGGACAACTGTCGACAATTATTTTGTTTATATTTCTTATGTTATTTTGTAATTAAAATTACTTACTCAGAAATGTTCGCAGAAAAAAATTTCTTAAGCATTGATCTCCAATTTATGCAAGTTAAATCTCTAATTTTATTAAGTATATTAGTAACCATTAAATAATAGTTCTAGGAAATCAAATTTTAATAATATTTTTTTCCCAGTATCGCCAATGTCAGCCATTCCTTATATGTTATCCGTGAATTCAGTTCGGATAATTGATGCTCAATAATTGATAATTGATGCTCAATAATAATTTATACTCAACTGTATTTTTAAATATTTTAATATATACAAGAGATGCTAAATAAAATTTGAAAACCCATTAGCATTCTTAAAATCTATGATATGATGCATACATGAAAAAGGATCATTAAATAACAGTGGGAAAAGAAAAAAAAAGATAACAATAAATCATAAATAATGGAAGAATGATTGAAGGTAGATAGAAGCAGCTTGGTTGGAAATTAACTCAATGAACAAGCATAAAATTAAGAAACATGCATGTAAACAAATACTTAAATTAATAAGTAATATGTTTAACTATGTTAAAAGTATTCTTCGTTTTCTGTAATTTTTTTGTTTTTAATGCAAAGAACATTCTCACAAGAATATCCACAATAGAAATCACTTTGATTAATTTTTAAATACAACTTTGTATCTGAATCGTTTTACTTTTAGTCTATACATTAAATTTTACATACTTGGGAGTTTGATAAATCAATCACTAACGATAATTGTGGTTTCATTAACTAAACAAGCTTCTCCTGTATTATTTGTAAAATACTTACTGGTTAAAGCTGACATCTCTCTTTGATTTCAACTTCTAGAATGGATAATAACTGAACAATAAAATCATATAACTGACAACACCTATCAAAACTCTAAATCGCAGTCTTCATCAAATGATATCAAACCTATCTAACTTACATAACGTTACGACTATAACGTTTAACAGCTGACTCTACACCTGATGGAAGTTGAAAGGATTCTGTTATCCCTCTTTCCACGTGTTACCTTTGTAAATATTTGGAAATTATTGAATTAATTTCCAGTCAATTTATTACGTGTAAACAGCAAGTTAAGAACTTGCTTAAACTTTAGTAAGCAAGTGGAAGAAAATAATGAATACTATTTTCCGATAAGTATGAATAGAACGTGCTATTAATACTAAAACACTAGTCATCAACCAAATGGTTAACTGTACTCTACATACTTATTACATTGCTGTAACACGCTTTACACCAACTACTAACCGGCTGAGTACTGGTAAATTTAACAAGTTCTGATATAGTGCCAGAAGTAAAGTTAAAAAAAAATCACATCATGTTCATTAAAACACAAGGGGTCGTACAGAGCCAATAACGGCGCCGGTAAATCGCTAAGACAATTACTTGTTGTAGGTCTAAACTACTATACCATACGTAGCGGTAACAATAGACCTAATACCGGTACTTTTAATAAAAATTTGTAACACCCGGCAATAGTCGAGTAGAGCCAACACAAACGAACCAGACTAAGCCCTTTTAACGGACTTTAGTAATATCTAGTCACTTATTAAAAGAAAATTATTGTAATAAAACAGTAGGACATAAAATAAACATTTTATTATCGGATTCATGTAATGTGTTATGAAACCATAATACAATGAATGTTTGAATTTGTTTATACAATGTACTTCTTCTTTGCCTTCCCTCTTTTGTCATTCCTAGTGTCCAGGAGACTCAATAAATTGCAGTCATCCGTCCTTGCATAGCTGCTTCATCTGCTTGAGGGTTTCACCTCTTCCCCCCCCCCCCATCCTTCAGATATTCTCCTGGTAGGTAATTCTGGGACGTCATATAGGCATTTTCCCAATAAGTCGGGCTTCTAGAACTTTCTTTGGTTCTTTTTCATCCTTCATACAGCACACATGGCCAAATCTTACTATTGCAGATCTGATAATAAACTTGATTGGATTTAGAAATTCTGTGAGATATCTCTGGGTCAATCTTACCAGAGGAACTTATTTGAGTCCCTAAGTAGGTAAACTCCCCACAACTTCTAATGCGGATGAGATGAACATTTTCTTGATCTTCATGGGATATGATTAGGACCTTGCACTTAGAAGTGTAAATGACCATGCCTTTACAGAGTAGTTCTTCTTGCCATTCAATAAGGGCTTACTGCATCTTTTCTTTAGAATCAGCAATCAGGACAATGTTATCAACAAACAAAAAGCTTTGTACAAGAATGTTTGTCAAGTTCTATTTCCCAATGGCAGTTCATGCACCTCACATATTTTATAGATCTCATCCATAAAAACTATGAAAAGGAGGGGGATAGACTACCTCCCTGCCTCACACCTTTTTCTATTCACAATGCCTCAGATTCTCAACCATTGATCCCCACAACTCCCTTTGCATCCTGGTATGCTATTCATTATATACTAATAAGATAAATACAGGAAATAATTTTCTTTTGTTTAGTTTCCTATATTTAGAATGTGCGTTAGCTGTTTTATTGTTGATTTTTATAGTATAGTAGTTTCAGACTGCATTTATACTTGTATAGTTATACTGCAGTAAACTTAAGACCAATTGAATTTTTGTGTATCTATCAATGTAACCATATTTTTGTAAATTAGAAACATATTCATTTATCTTATTTGTTAATTTAATTGTGCAGTTATTTCAGATTTTATGACATTAATAAATTTTCTTTATATACTATACTGCTCTGGATATGATTTGAACCGCCCAACAAGAATCTAATATAAACAGCATGGTGCTTCCCACAATTGAGGTTACTTTAGAGCAATCCACACCAATATTTTTAATTCGTCATAAGCACATACCTACAAAGTTTTTAATTTACCTTTATTTGAATATGATTATAATTTTGAAATGCATTACAAATGGGTTTTGGCCTCAAACTTAAACCTCAGAAAGCAGGATCTGTAATGTTCAATGTCTCAGGCTCTGAATAAACCAAAATAACAAAAAATTCATAAATAAAAAGTTTAGTTCATCATTTTCTTTGAGACAAGATTTGAGTATTCTTGAAGAATACTTGGCTATTTTTGTAATAAAACATCATTATACATAAATCTTTTCATAGGGAAAAATCATAAACTACTAAACCAATACATCAAAACTTTATCACTCTTGAATATATGTATGTAACAAGGTTGTTAAATGTAAAAAAAATATATAAATAATTTGTTTTATAAATTTACTTTTTTTTTAAAATTAAATTTAACATTTTTTAAAAATTATTTTATTGAATTGTACAACTGTAATATATACATCTAGTACAAGGCCTATATGACTAACTAGATACATGAAAGGACATGTAGAAGCACTACCCACTGGCAGCACCTTAATTTTTAAAAATTAAATTTACAATTTATTTTTATAAATTTACTAAAATTTATAAACATCCTGCTTTGTACGGTCTGTAGGATATAAAATACTTATATGTTAACTCATATAAAAAGATAATTTTTATATACATGCTATTTAAAAAACAATAAATAGTTCTCCAGTCTTTAGTGCACAGCTCCAGATATTACTACGAAATGAAATATAAAGTTTTGTGTTTAGATATACAAAAATTATTTGCAAAGAAAAAAGACTCAGATAACTGCCTATAAAAGAAAATGTATTAAAATTGAATTTATAGAACAAAGTATAAAAAGTTATAAAGTACAGCCTTTAAATAACTTTCTTTTGTTATCTCAAACATTGATCAAAGATACAGAAAAAAATTTCAGAAAGGCAAATATAATTCTATTATTAAAGTATTCATTCCTAAAATACATGTGGTATGAGTCTGTAAGGCACTTTTTTACAATACTGAGTCCAGAAACATCCATATTTAGCTTCACATTTTTCTTCATCTCTAAAAATGCGGTGTAGAAGCAGAATGACAATAAAAGGGATGTACAATAATGGTAGAAATCCCAGCCCCAGTCCAGGTAGACACCAAAATACTGAAGTTGCTATTTCAAAGGTATAATTTAGATGTCTCGCTACTCCCCATAAACCAGAGATAAGGAGTAATGAATTTTTTTCTTTCCCCAAGTGATCTTTGTATTTAGCTCTAATGAACTGGGCTGGATTACCCCAAATAACACATTTTCCATCAGGAGATGATCGGAAATGAAGCTTTTGAGCATCCACCCAGTAGTTCATGAAGATGCTTATGACTCCAAACAGCCCAAATAGAAACGCTGTACCATTTGAAACTACAGGACGATGAGATACTAGATAAAATGAAGTGAAAGTGTAAAAGCTAGGAACCCAGACAAGGCAGCCCCACACCAGATAGTAACCGATTCTGTCAAGAGTTATATCAAGTGTGTAATAATATCCTTTTTCCCAGTAATAAAACTTGGCCAGATATATACTCTGAAAAAATAATAACATATTAGATAACATAAAAATTTTAAAAAGAAGGGAAAAAATCCCAATTAGATTATAGACATTATTAGTTTATGAAGCACTTTAAGTTTAATTGGATCAAGTTTAATAGTTTACAAAATGTTTACCTTGCGAATTTCAATTAAATTAAACAGGTTATAAAAGTATATATATTTTTTTAATTGAAAGTGTATGCATCAAAATAGACACATATATGAAATATTAAATTTAACATTAAAGGTACATTAAAAAATAATGGAAATAAATATTGCAAGATAAACTGATAGAAAATGTTAAATTATATGTCAGCAGTAAGATTTTTTTAAATATTTAAAATTTATATTATCCCACTTCATACCAATATTTAAATAGTACCTTCAAATAATCAAATCAGAAGATATTCAAGTAATTAATGAGACAATTAATTAGTGAACTTTTTCAAAGGTTTGTGATTAAATGATTCTGTAACATAATACTTACAGGGAAAAAACTGTGCATATGTTCATTTAAAAAAAAATTGTGAATTAAAGTTTGATAACGAAAAAAGTTCATTTTCACATAGTTTTAATCTTTTCATATTTCATATTTAAAGACAATTTCTCTGACTTAATTATCATTTTGAGGTTTATAAGTTTGCATATAACCATTTCCTTTAAAAAGTATGTATTGATGCATCAAATGATCCATTTTTTAGCTTAAGTTTAATAATGTAAATTTCTGTCCATGGATTACTTCCGAATCCAAATCCTTAAAGACCAAATCCAAAATTCCATCTAGGACAACTACTAGTTGGTTCAGTGCTTATTACATTTTTAGGAATTCATTCATCATTAAGCCCAAAAAAATACTATTCTTAATGTAAATGTAATGAAAATAAAAAAACACTTTACCTGTATTAAAAGTGAGGTGAAATGAGGGAAATTAAATCCATAAATATTTATTGAAGCAATGAAAAAGGCTAAATCAAGTAATTGCCATAACATAAGTCCAATCCTTGAAATAATTATTTGTTTAGCATCAACACCTAAAAATCTCAGATGAATTTCTTTGCCACGATAGAAAATGTATGCTTTTGGAAACTTCTGGTTTTGTTGATTTTTTGATGGTAGGAAGTAAAACAACATACAAAGAGAAAACGCTACTATGTTTAAACTTCCAATAATATCTGGCATAGAGTTGTAAATGACTGAAGACAGTCCAGGCCATAAAATTTCACATAGAACATAAGCAGCTATTGTAACCCAATAATAAACAAATCCTCTACCCTACGGAAAATAAAAATACATTAGAAAAATTGTAAATATTAAAGAAAATTAATGTTAAATATTTAAATAAATATTAAAAGTCAATAAAACAACATATTTATATACCTTATATGAAGGAGTAGTGCCATCTGTTGTCAAAGGACCAAAATATGCTTTTCTTTCAATTATGAGCCACAACCATGCCCACAAAAAAATGATTGTTATAAAACTCCAAGAAAAAGAAGTACCACCTAAGCTCGACACCAAAGAAACTAATTCTATTCCATCTCTTCCAAAATAAGGTATAAGGAGAGAAAAAGCAGTAAAAAATATCACAAATATTGGAGGAGCAAATTCATATCTCAATTTGTTGTACCAATTCATTTTCACTGCAACAAATGAATAAAATTCATTAGTAATATTATTACTATGTTTAATACTAGATAATTGTTAAAATTACAATATTACCTTATATGATATAGAACCTATAATTAATATGATTTCATTTTAAAAGTAGATGTACTTTCCTTCCTTACTTATGAACATGTGGACAAACATTGTAGGATAGAAATTTAGAAATTTATCTTGAAAAGATAACATTGAGTCAAAACTAGATAAAGAAATCCAATCATTATTTTTTTTTATAAAAGTGTATTTATATAATAATCGTAATTACAATAATTTAAAATGATATACATCAATTAAGGGACCAAAATCTCTCTTCAGCATTGAGTTTGGTTTCAATAAATATTCAAACAAACAGACAAATAACAAAGCATTAATGCCTAACTGTTTCATTTAATTTAGTGAATAAATAAATTATATGTTTACAGCTTTTTTATCCTTACAGCCTGTGAAGTTTTTTTTATGTGTGGGTGCACTTTTTAAAATATAAAACCAGATTTAAAAAATATTACTACATGTGTGAAAAAATTCATTTATTTAGGTCGTTCATTAAATAATAAATGATAATTCCTATTTATATGAATTATTAATCGATATAGATGAAGAATAAAATGATTACTTATAATCCCACCATTCAATTTATGAATAATAAAAAAAATTATAAACTATTATATTAGCAATATAATATGCTATAAATTACATTAGCATTTATATATGCTATGGTTTACATTAACATTCTGGCCCCTTGTTCTGGTCTTTATTAAACATGTATTATGTAATGATATAGTAATCTTCAAAAAGAAATTTAATAAGATGGAAGTGTGTGTTAATTTTTTTTAAATGTTTCGAAAACTAAAATAATTTAAATAAAATGACCAATTGTCAATTTTTTGAAAGAAAAAGAAAAATACATTTTAAAAAAATCTAAAAGAAAAATGAAAAATTTATATTAAAATATAAAGCATTTATTTTATGGCATTTGTTCTGTCTTCAAACTTTGAAAAGAACACAAAATAGTTAAGATACCAAGAGACAGTAATTTAAAAAATTGGATTAAAAATTGTATTTATTATATATTATTTGAATGTTTAGATGCATTATTTTTAAGCGAATGCCAGCATCCAAATAAATAGTTATTGCTAAATAAAAATAAATTATCGTTCAACAATACTATCAAAAGGCAATCCTTCTACTATTATTTTAATAAATAAAAAAATGAATACTACTTTGAATTTTTATTTTTCTTAATTTACTATTAATTTTACCATTATAATTTAAATAACCTTACTAACTTAACAATTTTCTGATAAATGGAATACTGCATTTCAATTAAATCAAGTTCTTGGTCACAAATCAAAGACAATGCATATAATAAAATTTTATAATAATAAAATTTTTATTAGATAAAATATAAAGGTTGCAGTATACAGCATATTCTTGAAAAAAAATTATATTACCAATCAAATTGGAAGGGGCAGAGTTGTGAACTGTAATTTTTAACAAACTTTTTTCATAACAGCAAGTTTAAAAATCCAATTGGAAAGTCCAGAGTTGCGAACTGTCATTACAAAAAAAAAAAAAAATACACAACAGCCAGTGAAAGAAATAAGATAAATTAAAAAAAAATAAATAAAAACGCCAGTAACTAACCATTTGTGAGCCTAGTTTTGACTAATTAACGCACCACAACTCTTATGAAACTTTCATGCTAGGTAAATGAGGCTAAATTATGTGAAGAATGTTGTATCCTATTGATACACCACCCTTGAGTTCAGGTGGGTTTTTAACCTTGAGAAGCAACTCACATCCATATGTTTACCAAACTCTCATTCCCAGAGTAAAAAAAAGTATTTGACTGAAACAAAAAAGCTGTTTTAAACAGTATAAAAAAATTGTATTTATAAGTAAGATATTTTCTCATCCATAAAATATTAAACTCTAATCAATTTGTTCATTTCCCGTTCCTATTTTATGTTTGCAATACTTACGATTAAAGATGATATTGCCAATCAATAAAACAATGTAACAACTTAAAAAGAATGATACAATAAATAGTTTATTAAAATTGTATTACTTTTAATTTTAGTAAGAGAATAAAACAAAATATGTATACTGAGTTTTTGTTATTAGAGCTTTTAGTGAAAACAGAAAAATAATTTAAAATTGTAAAAAAAAAAATTGTACATTAAAATAGAATTCTGGTATGCAGAATTAAATTTAATTTCTTAAATTATAGATTGAAAATTTTATTATTTCAGATCCTAAAAATAGATATGTTTTATTTCATCAAAACATAACATGAGTAAGTAGGGTTATGTAGATGTACATACATTTAATTCTACTTCATATATATTTATTAGCAATATTTTTCCTTTTTAATTGTTAAAAATATTTTTACAGAAGTTATAAACTAATTACTTTCAGAATTCAATTTTAAGAGTTTTGGAAAAAATATGTTATGAAACATATAGTGCTAAAATAATTGGTTTCTGTATCCCAGGTTGTTGCTTCGAGATGAGTTGCAACAAGTTTTAACTGTTTCACTGATGATTCACTTTTAATATTTTCCAAAAATACAATTATTATTAGCTTTAGTACGGAAAAGAGAATGTAATTGTGGGTAATAAGTAGATTTTAGTAATCATTTCATCAAGAAATAAAAGTTTCAACTAATATTTCAAGTATAGATGATTTAGATTATGATGAGTCGGAACGTTAATTTTTAGATGAAATGATAAGCGAAATATACACATTTCCCATTATTACATCCCCTTTTCCATACTAAAGCTCATGATAACTTATAATTTTGGAAAATATTAATTAGAAAACAAATGAAAAGTTAAAACTTGTTGTGACTGAACTTGAAGCGACAACCTGCAGAATAATTACCAAATAATTATTAATGTTTTACTAATCATCAGTTCTTTAAAAAAGTATGAAGATAAAATTACAGTTATAATTACATTTTAATTTGGGTTCAAGATAATTTCAAATGTGAGTGTAGACCCTGCTTCATATGCCTTATCTTTAATAGGAAAGTTACACAATGTAACACCTGAAACAATAAATCATTCTGATAATCATTTACCTGAGACTAAATCATTAATTTCAAGAGATTTTTTTTCACAATTTTAAATACAATCGTGTTTCATTAAGTAGAAGTAAAAAAATAAATACATTTCTTTGTATAAACGTTTTACATGAGCATGATCTTACAGAACTTCAGTGAAAGCCAAGTCTCTGTTATTATGTGGAAATAACTTTGTGTCAAACCTTAAACAACTAATTTATAGTTTAGATGATTTTACCAACATCAAAAATCAGAGTTTTGGTGAGACATAAAATTTGATGGAATGTCATTTCTCCAGTTATTTTCCTTACTGTTCATAATGGACTTTATAGATAGTAGATATTTGAAATCACAAGCATTTTAAATAACCTAAGTTTCTTTCTGCAAATAAATCATATAAATTAGCTGTAACTTCGAATATATTAAACATAAAAGTTAAATTGAGGATTAAAAAGCCGAGTTTAAGTTGATAATAACTTTTAATTAGTTTATATTTTAAATAACCCTTTTACTTCGGTTTACTTTTAAAAATCTGTAATGGATAGTCCTGGTTAATTAAGAGTTGATACCTATTGGTAATTTCATGCATGATTTTGCCTAACTAATGGTCATGACTTGGTCGTCATTTTTTTTTTGTTTTATTTATAACATTAAAACCAGCTAAAATTTCTAGCAACATACAGTGGATCAAGAAAGTATTGGCACACCCTAATTTTCCTGAATTATGGAAAGAAAAAGCCTGATATAGCTGTGACAACAATTTTATTAAATGTATACATAGAAAGTAAAAGTAAATTAATAGAAATAAGTCTTAAAACAAAACATTTATTTAATTAACATGGAAAATAACAAAAATGATAAGTCGAAAAAGTATTGGCACACCCTTCTTCTTTTGCGCTATGCAAAAATCTTAATATTTTATTATTAACCCTTTTACTTCTATAACAGCCTGTAGTCTTGATGGCATCGATGAGACAAGAAGGAGAGATTTCTGGTCTGATCTTAAACCATTCCTCACCTAAAACTCATCTGAGGTCATTTTTTGATGAAATGAAAAGCATCCATTCTTTTGTTTTATTGGTGATATGTTTAGGGTTGTTATCTTGCTGGAACACAAATGTATCCTGAATTCCCAATTTTTCAGGACTGCTCTTCATGTTATGCCGCAAAATGTCGACATACTTTTCAGCATTCATAATCCCCTCAATGAAACTCAAATTTCCAACCCCATTCGAAGACATACAGCCTAGACTAGGACTCTTCCACCACCATGTTTCACTGTCAGTCTGGCATTTCGCTGCTGCAACTTGGTGTTTGATTTCTTCCACACTTATTAGCGACCATCAGATTCTAAAATACTAAATTTACACCCATCAGAGAAAATTATTGTTTTCCAAAATTCAACTGACTTATTTATATGCATTTTGGCAAACTCAAGTCTTTTAATGCGATTTACCTCACTTATAAATGGTTTTTTTTTCTTTGAACTCTCCCATAATAATTTAAACTGTGTATTGCATTCCTTACCATCTGGAGGCAGAACGTTGTGTTGGCAGTTGTTGCCATCTTGGATTATACTTAACGGTTGTCTTAATTTGCCGTTTTTCTCTTGGAGAAAACTTTTGAGGTCACTCAGAACGCACTTTATTTTAAATAGGATGTAAACTGGACTGAATTTATCTAATAACTCCTTCTCCCAATGAAAACCTTTTTCCAGTAATTTATGAAATACACTTTATTATATGAAACGTTTCGACAAACATGTCATTTTCATATGTTTGTCGAAACGTTTCATATAATAAAGTGTATTTCATAAATTACTGGAAAAAGGTTTTAATTGGGAGAAGGAGTTATTAGAACGCGCTTTAATTAAAACTGAGCCTGTGCTAAAACTCATCCCTACTTTTTCGCCAATTTGACAGCAACTTAGTCCGCGAGAATGTAATTACTACCTGATTTATGGTTTGCACACTGTGCTCTTTGGTTTTTGTCATTTTCAATGCACCAATTCGGGTGAGAAATAGATCTGTACTGAGGAATTATTCGTTTGTAAATGACAGGGACTTAATGCAAGAGTATTTAAGGGGTTAAAGGAGATGCTTTTCTATAAATGTTAACAATGGACAACTGTGCCAATACTTTTTTTCGTCGATTTTCCTATTTTTTTTCTTAATAATTGTAATATTAATAGTTTAGCTTTTAATTGCCTTCAAAAAGACTGGTTTGGGTTCTATTTTTACTATAAAATTCCAACTTGAAAATAATTTACAATATCATCGAAAAAATTAGGGTGTGCCAATACTTTTTTGACCCACTGTAACTTTGCAAGCGCTCTTTAAAGCCAAAGAAGAAAGAATTGGCCATATTATACTGAAGTAGGGTCTCTTTCTAATAGAGTTAAAATGGGCATTATGAAGGGAATTATTGTTTTAAGGCTAATATTTGTTTTTTCTACGCAGAACCAATGCTTTTAAAATTCCGAATGTCTAGATAGAAGATTTCTGGTTAAGGAAAAGGCCAATAGTAGAAATTTCAGACCCTCCCCCCTGACATATTTGATTTTAGACTATAAGTCAATATTCCAGCTGAGTAGTAAGTTTACCTAGTTCAAAAGTTGTGTTTATCTACATGATCAATAAAATATTGCTTAAAATAAACAACAACAAAAACGACCTTATTTGCAAAAACAAGTTTACAAATATTTAACATTTGCTGAGCATCCCTATTTGGTTGTTTAACGTAGTTGTCCTTACAAAACTGCTATTTAAGTAGGAATGGGATGCGATTTTAAAATTGAAGATAAGTTTCTTTTATGACCGTTATCTTCGAGAAACAACCAACCATTCAAACTGTAATAACTTTTAATAGGTTGTTTTCCTCATTTCGAACTACTTTTTCGAAAAGTTAGTCTTCGCTACGATGAAGAGATTAAAAGAAACCGTAAATGTAGCGAAGAAAAAGAATATTTTGAAGTATATGGGTTATTAAAATAATAATAATAACATTTCGTTTACATGCCCGCATCCAAGTACACATAGTCTCCATTAATGGTTAAAATAACATTAACTATACATTCATTAATATAATATTCACGTAAGAAATCGATACTATACTATTTAATATATAATTCCAGTACTGAAAACATTTTTATAATTTATTATGCCTGTTTAGAGTAATGTAAAGTGTATAGAAACTAGAAACATTTTAAAATAAATTACGTAAAACGGCACTTCACAGTGAGAAGAATAACTTCTTAGACATCCTAAAGTTCATGTATCATTCTTGCACTTAGTTTTTACAAAAGGTATTTCCCTCTAACTGAATTCTTTTAACCATTGTTTATTTAAAGTATTTGACATTGATTGATTTACGTTTTATTGGTAAAATAGTTAAAAAACATAAAATAGCATGAAAAGTTGTAAACACTGTTTATTTTACCCCCCCCCCCCCCATTCATAAAAATTATTATAATTGGCATATAGTGTTCATATTACATGCACATTAAAAAAAAAAAAAATGGAAAATGAATATAAGTCTCTTAAAAACTGATTTTATACTTATTTGTATGCTATCTACTTTATTTCTTCTATTACTTTAGTTTATTTATAAAGATTTATGTAAGTAAGTAGAGTACTTCTTTCAATTGCAATTAATCAACTATTATGTTGGTATTGTGATAACCTAAAAAAAATAAGGTTTATTTTTAAATACCTAAAATGCCAGTAACATTTTATACCAGGCTATAAATAACTAATAATAATAAAGATTTTTGTTACATGCTTATTTATAATAAATGTCTTCACATATTTTTATGTTATTTTCAAATAATTATACTCCTATACAGTATATGTGATAAATGATTTATACAAGATGGACTTTTTCCATTGTAATAATTGCTATATTCAACCAGGACCTCCGTTAAATAAAAAGTTTTGGCTTTCTAACTGTGGACATTCATTTTGTAATGATTGTGTTAACACAAGTAAGCTTCTAGTATTCATATAAGTGACTGAAAAACTATTTATACTGAATGAGATAATTATTGTTTTAGGTGATCCTAAATGTAAAGCATGTTTGAACGACTGCAAATACATGGCTGTCAATGATGTAAGTTTTTAAATAATAGGTATTCATCAAAAGTATCACTTAAAATTTGTTTAATAATTACATTTATTATTCAAGATGCCAGCGGATTTGAAACAATTATTTTCTGATCCTGTTAAAGAACTCAAGAAAGTAGTGAAAATTTTATCAATTCAGAATAAGCATTGTCAGATATATATGGAAGAATATGTTCCTAAATTGGTATGAATTAGGATTGTATATAAAATTTGATGAACTGTTGCTATTGTTTTTTGTACATATATGTATGAGTGTCTATAGGTCCCTACATGTAGATAGTATATACATTTATTAATCCTAAATTGTTAGTTTTGTTTAGTCAGTGACAGTCATTAGTTAAATTTGACTTTTTATTGTTTAGGAATCAAAATATGTGCAAGCCAAAATGATGATTGAAAACAACAAAAACTGTATTGAAAGTGCTAAAAAGGCTGTTGAAAAAAAAGATGCAGAAATACAATTGTTACGCTCACAAATTGACAAACTGAAAGCAGAGCTTCAAAATGAACGAAAGTAAGAATCAGTGACCATTTCAGTTGGTATTATTGAAAAAAATACTTAATACTGCAGCATAGTAGCTCATACTTTTTTCTAGAGCTAGTTTAGCCAGAAGTATTTATAATTGTTAGAGGTACTGCTAATGTAAGATGGGTGCGATTCAAAAACTATGAACTCTCTATCCATAGATTATAGAATTATCTATTGTTAGAATTGTCTACCAACACAGTAAACACTTATTCACTGATTTTGCAAGTTCTAATATTCTTTATATGCCATATTTTTGGTTCATATGTATATGCTCAGTTGTTTTCTGAACATGTGTAGGGTATGGGGACTAATCCATTTTCAACAGCTTAGTGCTGGGACTCTGATGCTCTACTGAGAATGACTAAATCCATAGGACCAGGACAGCTCAGTTCACAGCCTTGGAATGGTTGAAAAGTGCCCCCAAAAAGCTGAAGTTCAATTCTACTCCTCATTATTTCCCTTCCTAATACCCTGCTATGTTCACTTGTCCCTTCTGCAATTCTTCCTTTTTTATTCCCCAAAAGACTGCTGAACTATCTCTCTTGAAATAACACAGTTTGTCACTTTATGGAGGAATCTCTTACCATTAATACTTGCAGAGTTAAATCTGTGAATCTTCATTTAAGACTACAGTAAAATTGTTTCTTAATTAGTTTGTCACATTGAACATTGTCCCGAAAATCACACCAAAATAAATACTCACCTCATTTAGATAGCTCTTGTCACTGTATGGTTATAGACTGTGTCCTACCAATAATTCCTGTCAAAGTAAAAGACCTGAGTCCAGGCAGCAGGTATTTTCATCCCTTTACCAATAAACCCTTCACCTAAAAGATCAGTGCTTCATCTGTTTATTTGTTACAGTCCTGTTACAAGAGACCACCATTGTTGGTGGTGGTTACCAATGTGGATTATAAAAGGGAACTATTTCTCTCCAAGTACACCGAGAGTAACAACCAAGACCAGTTTCCAGCTGGATAGCTTAGCTCCCTTCTTGATTCTATAGAAGGTATTCTAGTTTTACAGCTCTGAAATAAAATGTTCCATTAGCGGAATTAATCAAAGGCATAGAATATTTTAGATAGAAGTATAATTACAAACTTCTTTCTCCTTCATTTTGGTATCATGGCATAATTATAACTGAGCTCTGGTGGATTTTGCTTTAGATGGTTTGCTCTATTGAGCATTAATAGTAGTCTGGTGACTGTTAGCTTCTCCCAAAGTTTATCCATCACAGAGAAGGAGCATATAAATTAATACAATTTTGGAATTTTGGGATGGCGTGGGGAAATGGCGATCCCATCGCCCAGTCGTAAACTGCAATCAGCCACTCGCCCTCCAAGTTGGGGTTCCCCTACACGAACGCTCATGCAGTATACAATCTACAGCACCCCACATACACCCCCATATTACTGATGGAGGTAAAGTATACCACCTAGGGTTAACAGCTTTACATTATGTTTTTCATAAAGAGATACCTTTAATTGGCATTAACAAAATTATATTCAGAGTAAGAAATGCAAGCAAGTCTAAGGTATGATTATAAATAAAAAAAGATAACAAATTATGTAAAAATCTTTATTGATTGCAGTAGAAAATCGTCTGTGCATCAGCAACCATGCATGTCTTCTCCTACTTTACTCAGCTCACCTAGTAGCTTTGGTTCTGGTTCCAACCAGGTATTATTCTATGTTAATATTCTTTTAATTATAAATAATCATCTTAAACAATTCATTTAGTACAATTTTATATTTCTATTTCTCACATATTGTATATAAATTTATAAACTATTTTGCATTGTTCTTTTTTACTTCTGAAGAGATGAAATATATTTTGTGTGTCCCACTAATTAATAGAAATACTAGCTAAACAAAACAATCTTGTTCCTCAAAGAAAGGAAGTAATTTCAGTTCACACTTACTTCTGTTCCAGTTGGTTTAAAATAAAGTTATACAAATAATAATGATTATTAAAAATGGGCCTTTAAAATTGAAAATATTTCTAACCAAGAATAAATTGTAGAATCCTGTAACTTCACTTCTATTTATATTGAGTTATTTCCAATGATGTTTGAGCTATGTGGTTGTGACAAACTTATTGCATAATTCATAAATGACTTAATTTTATTTTTAGTCGTTTGCAAATTTATCTTTAAAAATAAATATAATATTAAACAATTAAATTATGATTTGAAATAATTGTAAAAATTAAAGATATTCTTTGATGTTTTGTAAGTCTTTTCATAATTGGTAACCATGTTTTTCCAGGAAGGATTTTTTACTCCAAAGTCTGGTATGAACTCTAGCATCAAATATGCGCCTTTTAGGTAAGTGTAAATATGCCATTTGTTTATCAAGAAGGAATGCCATGTTATCATGGGTTTTAAAAGTAATATAAATTTTTTAAAGTTATTTAAATGATAATTACTCATAATAATTAGTTATTCTGAGGTTATTTCAGTTATTTAATTAGTTATGAAAACTGATACTGATCTGGCTGCAAATTAAACCAGTGTTTTGTTTTTACTTCCACTTACTAATGTATAAAATATGGAATAAAGGATAAAGAAATATAGGAACACTTTCTTCAACATCAACATAAATAAAAAATTTCAGAAGATTTCATAAAAATGAATTAATTTTTTTTTTCTTTTCAGTTTTAACTTCTCAAACAGGCAAAGTAATGCTTATTCAACTCCAAGTCCTACTGGTCAAGAAAAGTAAGTCAAGAAAAAGACTTACTTTGTATATTATATTTAATTTTTATTAGTATTTGTATTATCTGATTATATTTTGATATGAACAATATGAGCCATAATTAAGTTTCTTCTAAATTACAAGATGGTTTAGTATTTTAGTTTTAAGTAAAACTTTTATTATTTTTTTCTTATAATTTTACTTTTCTTATAATTTTTCTTCTGCAGTTTTTGGATGTAGTGATTACCTTACACAAAGATCTTTTTATTAGGTTATTTTTGGGGAAAAGATGATTTTTCCTTCTCCTCATATTAGCAGTTTTAAATTTTTCTTCTCAGAAAAATACAGGAAAATGTTTTTCACAGAAGAAAAAATAATTTAATAAGTTAAAATCAAAGTAAACTGATTTTTTATACCCAACGAGTAAAAACATTTGGAATCTTTCTTTCTTGGTCAAATATTTGTTTTCTATCATCCCTAACTTACCACTTAAGCTATTATAGCTATTAATTAAATATAAAAAATCAATGATTTCTTGAATAATAAAGCCATGGTTAAACATATAACTTAGGCTGGCCTATTTTAATGTCACCTATTTGTAAATTACAATGGAATGTTATAAATTTCAATTAAGAGATATAATGTTAAATAGGAAATCGCTTTGTTTTTTTTCATAGTTTATATGTTTTAATTTAGTACTTATAAGTGATTTGAATCATTAGCAAACAAGGCAAGAAAATCTGTTTTATTCCTAAATAAAATTACCAATACTTGACTATTAATCCCTTGATTGATAAGAAATTGATAATCATTATATGTATACTATACTTGAAACTGCCATAAAAACATCTTCATTTTATATCATCACAATAATAATCAATTTGTAATTTGTACATAACTGTAAAATTAATTGAGTAGTCACAATAAATATTTAAAAATAATCACCATCAAAATAACAACTAATAAAAAGTAATATTTATGTTTTTTTGTTTCAATAGGAGAAAGCTGACAGCATTAGAGTTATTATTTAAAAATAAGGAATCATCTGCAAGGTAATATGTTTAATATTAATTAATGAAATATTTATTTTTTATTTAATGAAAAACAATTGATGATTTAGCAATTAAACTTTTTAAGCTACGCTATATAAAGAGTGTCTGTTAATTTGTGCTTTGCCTGAGAGATACTGTTTTTATATTTCTCTCCAGGCTCATTAAAAGTTAATACTTAATGTTGCTCCTGATCCTAACACATTTCACTAAAAAGATTAATTTTGATAAGTAAAATTCTTACTATTCACTTTAGATGATTTCTTTATTCACTTTAGAAGCAGGGTAAGTACTTACCCTTATCATCATCATGTTTCCCTCTTCTACCAATATGCAGCGTGAGGATCCTGATTATAGAGCCTGGACCAAGTCTCTCTCTCTCTCTCTCTCTCTCTCTCTCTCTCTCTCTATATATATATATATATATATATATATATATATATATATATATTTATATATATATGTATGTATAAATAAATATATAAAAAGAATGCTTTAAAGCCATATCGATGGTCAAAGCCTTGCTACATAAGAGTTTTTATTCTTCGATGGCGCTATAACTTTTAAAGAGTCAAAGTCTCACTACTATACTAAAACCTCTTTACATATGAATGCATGGGCTGTAGTATTGTTGGCCACAGTATAAGATACCATACTCAAACGAATGTACACATCTGTCAGCACAAGGGCTGGGTTTAATCTAGAGTTAGAGATCAGTTGTAGCAGAGAATTATTTCTTCTGTTATTAGCTATCGATCAACTCTTGTGAGATCAGCAGGGACATCCTGTGGTTCACCCAGCCTTGATGAAGTGGGTACACTTTCTGGCTGGGAAAAATCTTACCATTGAGCGTAATCTTAATCAAATTGGGTGACTAGAATCCTGCAAAACCATTGGCTTGGAAAAAGTGTATCTTTACCAAGTAGTGATCCAATCTTTATGAGTGTAAATTAGACCTAACATAGGTGTTATGTATTTATAAACATTCTTATAACCTAAAGACTAATTCTTTATTAATTTTTACCTAATATACAAGTTAAATTAATATTACGGTTTCTTCTTTAATTCACTTCTGATTAATCAGTTATTTCTCAGCACTGATCAGAGTGGACAAGTAGGTTCTACTGTATTGACATGAAAAAGGTTTTGAACTATAGAATGCATAGAATGAAAGGAAGGATCTTATGCAAGAAGTGCTCCAAAAGAATGGAAAAATTCAAAGAGATATGACATATTGATTATGCAAAAACTTATTTATTTAGAAGAGTGGGCTATTGTCTTACTTTTAAGAATAATAAAAAGAAATTCATAAATCTGAATTTACTATAGTACCAAATGTTAAGCATGCTAATGATGATTAACTGTGATAACTAAATCAAAATAATTTAAATTAGGAATGGATCTATTTTATTATTTATGCTTTGTGCTACATTTTTATTTTAAAAAAGTGTTACTTTCCCAACAGAAACAGCCCTGGTGAAAGAACACCTAGGACACCCGGAACAAGGAGTAATCAAACATTTAACATGAGTATAAATGTGAAATCTCCAGAAAGGTAAGACTTAATTATTAATTTTAATAAGTTACGAACAAATGAATAAACAAAGAATATGTCAAATAATTGATTATTTATACTGTTTTAATAAAAAATTATTGAGGTCAATACTTCTAAACTAAAATTTTTGTTTATCAGATTGAAATTTTTATATTTTTGTGACCCATTTAGAAAAAAACAGTAATACAAACAGATATAAAAGTTTTTTTTTAAACTTCAATTCTTAAGCTTTTGAGGTTCTATACACCCAATCTCAAAATGCATAATACCAAATTTAATTATATAGGTTTTATAACTCTTAGGGAGTGGAGTGGCTCAGTGGTAGAGCACTGAGTTGCCATGCCGAAAATCCTGGTTCAAATCCCGCTGCAGGCCATGACTTTTATTTAGCCTGTTTGCAGCGGGAGATGGGTCATATGGGATCTAGGACCCTCCTGAGGCCCACCCAGCATCTATAAAATATTATAAAAATAGGGTACCCAAAATAAGGGGGAAAAATCTGGCGGTTGAGCGTGACCTAGGACAATTCACCTCCTTGCAGAACCATTGGCCATGAAACAGTACAGTCTCTACCATGTACTGAACCTCAGACCCTTCATGGGTTGTAGTGGTACAGGTTTTGTTTTTATAACTCTAAGGGTGAGTACCTGAGTCAAGAGTCATTACACTCTTGGATTAAGAATCATTCTGTGTAATGACTATTCCTGGATTAAAAATAGAGTTGTCAATTCCTGTTAATGGAATAAATAAGCTTTGTTCCATTGCTTACTCTATCCTGAGTTTAGTGGAAGAATGATGGATATGACAGAATATGCTTAGCTTAAGTTTCAGAGTTATCTAGAATTATTATCTATACTCAGAACCTACCCTTGATAACTTTAAATTTTTAATAACAATTAACATAAATATATTGCAGCTACAACAGTGATGATTCTTATTCAGATGCAAAGCGTATGCCATCACCATTAGGAATCAGTATGAGGAATAGTCAACAATCACTCAATGAAAAGTAAGATTACTGAAATCGTAAAGTGATAGCTGTATAAATAATATTAATAAAAAAACAGCAAATTTATGATATTAAAAAAATACAACTATAGCCACATAATTTTGAGATTATTATAGAATAAATTTGAACTATTAAAGCACTAATATATATAGGATACCTACCCTGAGCTGAATCCAATAACCTTCATGGGTTATAGTGGTAAATGTTTTACAATTTTGAGGAAATCAATAATCTTCCTAGGGCTCACCCAGCTTCTATAAAGCGGGTGCCCTTGATTGGGAGGAAATCCTTATGGCTGAATGTAATATTCATTATATATTTGCACAAATAACTTCCTTAACATTTTTATCTTAATTGAACAATTGTTTTATAAAATTGAAATTCTTTTGTAATACCAATTTCATTCCCACCAGCTCAATATTCCATTTCAAGCCGAATGTTTATTAAATCATAAATAATGTTTTTATGGCAAGCTTAATCATTTATATTACGAACTTCTAGTAATAAAATTAATTTTACCTCCATGTAAAAAAAGAATATTTTGTTTTAAATATTAACATTCTTGTAAGATCTTTAAAAATACATTGACCATTGATCTGTTTTATTCATTTGTTTAGTTAGTATTTTGGAGGTCTTTATTAGCCTAAAGTCTTTTTTGTATGTGCCAATCCCACACAAATTATTCATAAAACTATTCTAGCATTTTATTTTTAATACAAATTGTAAATCTTCTGTATGCAGTTTAATTATGAATTTGATTATTTTTAAACATTTATGTAATTTATGATTTGATTGACAAGTATTTATTCTTTAAACCCAAGTACTTTATGATAAAGTTAACTCTTTAGTGAACTATACTTAAATTACAATTACTCTATAAGAAAAAGTGCTTGAGAAATATTCTAGTTTTTTTGTGATTATGTTGCTTTAAAATGATTAACTTTAGTTATGTTCATAAAATCAATAAATCTGCACCTGACCCTAATGTTTGTTGATAAAATTTAGTAATTTTTAGAATTTTATTGCAGATTACACGGATGGATTTTCCTTATCCAGTTGCTCCTTCTCAATTAATGTATTTAACACCTATGGAGCCACTAAAATTTAAATAAATAGTTAATTTTTCATTTTAATTTTTTTAGTTTTCATATTGCTATGGTCGATTAAAAACAAAAAACAAGCAATAAAGAGAATTTTCTTAAAGTTGATTTTACTTTCTAAGTCATATATGTACAGGGAAATTTCTAGTGATTTCCTTACGGAAAATTCTTGGAAGATTAGTTAAATATGAAATATTTCAAAAGGTTATAGGAGTTTAATAACTTAGTAAACTAGAATAAAACCAACTCAAGCTAGCAAAACAGCATATCAAACCGTAATCTATTTTATATATTATAAAATTTAATTTAAATGATCCATAACATACAAAATTATTTGGCTTTATATGTTATTTATTTGTTTAATAGAAATTCTCAAAGAAGGAACTCTGGTATGATGTCTGGTATGTCATCTCCAGCTTCATTCAAATCAGGAAATTTTCAAAGGCCAATAAGTGAAATGTAGGTGAAATACTTGATTACGGTAAAATTAGTAATTATAAAATAAGTCTCTAACATTTACAACTGTTTTTGTTTTTTTCAAAATATAAGTTTTTTGTTAAAAGAGAAGAATAACTGATTATATTTCTTTTCTAATACTAGCTTAATTTATTTTTAACTGAAGGTAAATAATTTTTAACTAAAAAAATTATTATGTGCAAGAACATAATAATATATATCATATGATATGATAATACATATCATTGTTGTAAAAATTGTTAAATATAGATATGATTCAAGATGGTAGAGGATGTGATCAAAGAAGATATTCACTGATATGTAACTTTTAATGTTTGACCTAGTTACATCCTCATAAGGATGTTAATGCTATAAAAAAATAATCTTTTAATAGTTTTTTTAGAACAATATACATTATGGATTAATATAACAATATTTCAACCTGATTTAATAGAACTAGTGTCTAAATAATTAGATAAGCATAAACATAAGTTAATGCCAACAATTTAGCGTTGGTGTAACTAGTATTAATTGCCAAGTAGATGAATTTAATTTTTTTTAGTATTTTTTATTTTATCAATACATAACATATAGTATTACTTAGACAACATAAATATTTAAATTTTATGAAACAGTATTGTTGCCTTAACATTATTTCAATGTTGGCCAAACCTGACCTTCGCATTTTAATGTACTTTTTTTTAGTAGGAAATAAATGTAGATAAGAATACAAAAATATATTTATTTGAGCTTCTTCATTAATTTGTTTATCACTATCTAAGAAAATTAATGCTAAAAGTAACAATTAATTCATAAAACAAACCATAATAGTAACTTTAATATAAGCAATGATCTAATAGTGTTAATGATAATAAAATAAAATAAGTGTTACAATTAAAATTTTTTTTCAAGATCTTTTAATAAACAAATAATTTCATTATTTTTTAATTTTCAGGGGGCGAAAGTTTTTTTAATGCTACATGATGAAACAGAAGATCTCATTGTATAAAACTATGTAGTCTTCCAGATATGATTAAGACTTATTATAAATAGGTGGATCTAACATGTAGTGTAATATGTTATGAAATCTAGATTAAATTATGTTGTAAATTTACTTCATCAAGAGAAATTTTATTTTTAAATATTGTGTCTTTACCAATAAAAACATTCAATCAATTAAATGGTATATTTGTTTTGTTCAAAACTGGATTGTAGTTATTAGAATCAAGAATTTGTATAAGAAGAATGTTATACTTTCTGATAAAAGCTTGGTCAGGATGTCTAAAATTGCTACATCATTAAAGATAACAGAGGTGGCCAATCCTACCAATTCACCAACAAGGTGCTGTTTTTACATGTCAAAATTATCTATGCAAATTAGAAAAATATAATGAAAGGAAGAAAAATAAGTATTAATGCTAATTAGTTGGGTTAACAAATCAGTGCTATTTGACTGCTTTCTTATGAAGTATACAATTTATATTTTTTGAAATTATAAAGGCTTCATTAGATATTATCTAAAATGATCATAGTCTATTCCCACTCATTACAATCACTCAAGAGATTAACAAAACCTGAATGGATCCTAACCTTAAGGTTAGGGTCTAATCATAATTTGAATTATCAATGCTATTAATAGACCATAGCTGTCAACCACTATACAATAAAAGATACACAAACACTCAATGAGTCTCTTAATGTTGAAGCGAGGCCCTACTTTAATTTAAATTATTTATGATTAAGGTACCTAATCAGCAGAAGTTCTAAACAATATCAATTTTTAAAAATCAAATTAAAAATATTGAAACTTTTAGAAACCCCATTGAAGATTTTATATTAAAAAAACAAACAAAAAAACCGGCTAGTCCCCACAAATTAATCAACTGATAGCGTGACCCTATTATGGAGTTGTATCTGGTTCTATAACACAGAAATTTCTAATTTGAGAATAGGATAAACACAGTTATTAAAAAAATTCTGCCAATTTTGAAATAGCATGAAGTAACTTTGAATATATGTATGTACTAAATTTGATGCTAAGATATTTTGACATAAAGAAAAGATTTCTGAAATTGGCACACAATAAATGTACAAAGTTATTTGTTATTGAATTCTAAATGTAACAATTTTATTATAAATATATATATATACATATGTAATCTTATACATATGGTATTTACATAGAGCACCATCTAAAAATATATTGTTAAACAACAATAACAAAATTCTTTTATGCAAGAATATATAAAATCTAATGAAGAATTTTTTTAACAGTAGCCACTACATCTGATGGCCTAGGTATAGCAGCAGCTTCTAATTCTTTAGCATATGGCATCGGAACATCAGCTCCAGTAATCCTGACCATTGGAGCATCAAGTTCAAAAAATACACTATCTTCCATAACTTGTGCACATATTTCAGCACCAACTCCATGTTGTGGCCAACCTTGTTCAACAGTAATAGCACGGTGGGTTTTCCTGATAGAATTAAAGATGGTTTCGCTATCTAAAGGCCTCAAAGATCTTAGATTGATAACTTCACATGAAATGCCTTGTCCTTCTAATTCATTAGCAGCTTCAAGGGCTGTTTTAACTGCTCTGGAATGTGCAATTAATGTCACATCTTTTCCCTGTTTTTCAATTTTCGCTTTTCCAATTGGTATTAAGAAATCTTTGGATAAGACATCGTCTGTTACTGGAAACTGTTCTCCGTAAAGAATTTCATTTTCCAAAAACACTACAGGATCTGGGTCTCTAATTGCAGACTTTAAAAGCCCTCTGCAATCTTCGCTACTCCATGGGGATATAACTTTCAGACCTGGACAATGTGCATACCAAGCAGCAAAACATTGGGAATGTTGAGCTGCAACACCACTAGCAGCTCCATTTGGTCCACGAAACACGATAGGAACATGAATAGTCCCTGCTGACATGTACAATGTTTTTGCTGCAGAGTTTATAACTTGGTCAATTGCTTGCATAGAAAAGTTAAATGTCATAAACTCACAGATTGGTCGTAGACCTGCCATTGCGGCTCCAACAGCAAGTCCGGCAAATCCCATTTCTGTAATTGGAGTATCAATGATCCTTTTATCACCATACTTCTTCCACAGACCTTTGGACACTTTGTAAGCACCGTCATACTGTGCCACTTCTTCACCAATTAGGAAAACTCTTTCATCCTTTTCAAGTTCCTCATCCAGTGCAGAGTTTAGGGCATCTCTAACAGTCATAGTTTTCCCGGCACTTAAAGCCCTCCCCACTGAAAAAGAGCGATTCAAGCACTTCAGCACTTTCTGAGACTGCATCATCTTGAAATAAATTTCGATTAAAAAGAACAATTAGGGTTTTTAATGGAAGTTTTATACTTCTAAATAACTAATTTTAAAGCATAAAAAAGATGATAAAAATTGAAGAAAACGACAAAACTTAAAAGACTAACAGAATGTTACTAAACTTCAATTGATAAACCTTATGGTAGGTTTCATCTCAACAGACCATCTGATCATGTGTCAAGATCACGCGTTCGTCATGCATAGATAAACTAAACCTTCAAATTTATGAAGCAAGAAATTCGTCAGGATTACGAAATGGATATAAACAGAGAAAGATTTTATTTTATTTTTTCAAGGTTAACATTAAGTGATACCTGTTGAAAAGTGATATGAGAATTTTAAAAAGTTATAACATCACAGGCTGGTTGAACAAATTGCTTTATAAAAATATAATTTTGCTTAAATAAATCGTCATATAATATATAACTTGTTCATTCTTGATTATATATTTTGTAATATATGAAATTAATACATCTATGGATGGTATTGACGAGAGGGAAAACGGACCAATCAGGTAGCGGGATTTTGGTTGAAATACGCGGGCTCCCGAGCCATCTGTTATGGCTGTTCAGACCGTTCTCAGTCACAGACCAAGAATGACTTCCACAACCACTTTCGGAGGATTCAATCCCGAAGGCCGCAATTCTAGCAAGTAAGTTACTTTACTTTGTCATAACAATGCTCACAATTAAATTATGTATTGATATTTCCATTTTATGAAAATAATCACTTGTTAGAAATTAGTTGTATGAACTTTAGTTAAGTATATATTCTTGCAACTAGCAACTTACCTTTTATATAATTTAATTTTATATTCAGCCAATTGATTTAGTCCCAATTCATTTAGAATCAACATTTATTGATGTTTAATGGTTACTGTGATGAAATAGTCAGGGTGTAATCAGTGTTATACTTTTTACCCTAAAGTGCAAAAATCATAGTTATTTCACAGTAAAATATATTACTCTGGCTACACCCTGACTATACCTTCATCAATTAACATTTATTAATTATTGAAGAGTTGGATAATATAGTGCAGTTTTGAATGTACACTACATTGTGATGGAATTATGCCAATTGATAGTATATTCCTATGTGTTTTGTTAAAGTAGATGTATTGCAAGAAAAATATATATTGTTTTCTTATTGTTATTTAGATATTTACTAAAAAAATGGTAGATCATATTTTTTAGGGTGTTGTATTGTCTATGGTCATTATTTGCAATAACACATGATACACAGATCATATGTATTTGACTACTAAAATGTTTATTTTTTGGGGGAAAGGGGTGTATTTGTTCAAATACAATTTATTTGCAGTAGAATTTTTTTTAAACTTGTGAATATGTTTTATTTCTAGTTTATTGCTTATGACACCATTATAATTTTGCATTATGTATTTTGTAATTATAGGAATGTTGATTCAGGTAATTCCTTCACTGCATACCTGGGTGACTTCTACCTACTGCTTGGTTCTGTTTGTACTGGTTCATACTGGTTCTCTCCACCTCTTCCCATTTTCCTTTGTGCTTCTTCCTTAGGCCGATACCTTTCTCTACCCTCATTGTGGTTACTTTATATTAAAGGATTTCATTGCTTGAGAATCTCGAGTTTAGTTATTTTGTTTTTGGCTATAGTAGTTTTTTTTCCCCTCAATTTCTGTATATGCTTCTAACTAAAGTAGGAGATAAGAATGTACATCGTCGATATACTAAAATAGTTAATACAAGGATAGATTTCTTTAAGATTGGGTATGATGTCTAATAGGTACATCAATATCTTACTAAGTAATCATGCCATATTAAACCTTCAAAAAAGAAATATATTTGTCCTTAATAATAAATACCCCAAGATATAAATATTTTACTTGTTACCTATTTGCCAGGTATGATAAATATAAAAAACAAAAATTTAGATATATGTATACAGAAAGATATGTTGATGTATTTCAGATGTCATACTACCTTACTATACATTATCATGCGACATATATTATTATTTAATGTTTAATAAACGCTGATTAATGGCAATACAAGCAAAGGTTTTGTGTATAATTTTATATTACAGGTCATTTCTAAATTTCTTTTTTTTACTTTCACTTACGTGTATCTGAAGTCTTTATTAAGGGAAAGTTGTGAAAAGTTTTGAAACCGAATTTTATGCCCCCTTTGTCCAAATAAATCAAGTCTCCCTTAAGTTGTTAGTGGGATATTGTTGATTATTGAAGCGTAAAAACTATGTTTTAAGATATTGAAATCACGTATTTAAGGTATTTATATACCTGGGATCGACCAATGAAGTCCTAGAAAGATGAAAGAGTGCCTCATGATAACGTCATTCAAGGCATCCAGAAGTGAAAAACAATGGCGTGCTAATTTCACTTTCACTTTCCTCGCTGCTTGAAATAATCTTTAAAAGTTGAACTATTGTTTCCATGGAAATTCTTTTCAATTTTAATAGACATTTTAGATTTTATTGAATATTTGTTTATAGTCATTTAGTTTCCTCTGAACTGCAGGATTATTAATTATCCAGCAAGTCACGGTCGTAATACACTCGTGCCAAAATTTCTCTTGGTAGGAATTATAGTGCTTTATTAATAGTCAAAGAAATATAGTTACTCATATGGAATCATCTATACATCGCTTCGAAGAACAATGAACCTACTGTGAAAAATTCAATTTTTAGTTTCATTGGTTTAGATTAGATGCTTACTTGAATAATCAAAATGTTATATACATGAATCTAAGGTTCAGAGAAGTTAATAGCCGAAGAAATGAAAAACTCATTGACCTAGGTGATGTTGCAATTTGAATTGTAAACTCCTGGTCTTTTGAAAAGTTGAGTTGTAATGCATTTTTTAAATTTTTATATAGGTTGTCCTTAATATCGTTTTATATTTGTGGTTGTGATGCTTTTAGATTGCTGACATAAAGCATTTCTCTTTATCAGCTAATGAGATGTAGTTTTACGAAACTTCAACGATGTATTTTAAATGAAGATTTTTTTCATAAAGTTCATGTGGAAATCTACCATAAAGAAAATATCAACAGAGCTCTAAAAGTTTGTTTATTTGCGAATAGGTAAAAGAGACCTTGTGCTATAATTTTATTGTCTAGGTTTTTTACATATTTTATTGGGATAATGATAATCAACGAAGGGTTGATAGATACACTTAAGACAGCAAGGGTACTGATTTGCTTATCTCTAGGCTCCGGTTTCGATAATGGATTAATCATTATGTTCGATTAATTATTAAGTTAATGCTCCTGAGTTGGTTCTGTGCCATTCGAAGACCCTTCTGAGGCTCACCCTGTTTATATGGAATATATATTCTTAATGTTGGATAAAACCTAGCAGTTGAGTTCCATGGTGTATATGCCATGTGCTGAATCCGGTATTCTTCTTATTGGTTTTATGACTTTGAATAAATCAATGCAAGAACGCTGACAGTTTCCGGATGAGTCCCAACATATCTTAGCCTCTGAACATTCTTTTGATTTTACATACGGTTTTAATCTTTTTCACACGGAGACACAACCGACCGAACGTTCGAAATTATAGTTATTAATAACTGCCATAATTGTATTTTCTATTTGATACGCCGTTTCCAAAACAAAACCTGTTCTGACTCACCGATACGTGATTCACCTGCATCAACTACTGATTACGTTCCTCATAGCACCGGACATGCCTCCCTCATTATATTTATTAGTGCGTTATAATTGATAAGCAACGTTACGCTACCGTAGTTGGTGTGGCTGGCCTGTTTAAATATTTACTCCCAAAACCTTCCAGCTGCTCAGCATGTGGGAACCATTTGTTATTGGAACTGGAAGAATTGACGGGGTTCATTATCTATCAGTGATAATCAGTGTGACCACATGCCACCTTAAAATAGTATACTAATAATAACTTGTATGACCATTTAATTGTTTATAGAATAGTTAGAAAGTTCTCAATTTAGAATAATTAGAAGTTTTTGGAAACAACTGGCTACAATATTTTGTCATGCCTATTTTTATAACTTTAATAGCAGCTATTGAAAATGGCATTTGATCAAATGCCTGGCCTGATTCATTGTACTCATGAAATTCTTGGGATATCGTTTCAAAACTGAATTTGATATTGATGTAAGTTTTATCGATTATTTACACTCTCTTGAAGAACATGAGCTAAGCTTAACTCGAGTATTGCGCTTAGTAATAATACTTTGAAAATATTGTTCTGTAAAATGTAGTTCTTGTGAGATACTCTTGTTTTCGTGATCTACCATGTGAATACAAAGAGAACAGATTGGCTCAGTGGTAAAGAGCTTAGTTGCTCAAGTCCTGCTACTGGTAAACTTATTTAAACTGTTATTAGTCGGTTATGGATCATATGGGATCTAGAATCCTCCTTGGGCTTACCCAGCCTCTATTAAGGGTACCCAACATAGGAGGAAATTTGGCGGTTGATCTAGCACAAATCATTTCCCTGCACAACCTTTGTCCAAGAAACAGTACAGTCTCTCCCACCTACTGACCCCAAGATTCTTCATGGGTTGTAATGGGTTCTCAAGCATTTTTGAGAATCCTCAATTAAAATAATACGAAAAACGTTTTCTATTTTGTTGTAAAAAGATAAATTTTGTCTCGTTTTCGAGGACGCTTGCATCCTATACTTTTCACATAAGCAGTATTTAGGAGGATTTGTTTGTTTGTTTGTTCATTTAACGTCACTTTATGCTACTAGGCTAATCGGACGATGCTACAGTGGGAGCTCTAAATTTTGCCTATCCAGGTTTTATTAGGATAGGGATTTTTAACGAGTACCTGACATCGTACAGGCTCGGGACCCCCGTTTAACGTCCCTTCCGAAGGACGGCGTAACTAAGGATTTTTTACTCCCTTTAAAAAATCCTAGGGCCACCTGCCGGGCTACGAACCCGCGATCTTGGGTTTAGTAGTTTGTTACGCTAACCACTAGACCACAGGTCGCCAAATCAAAGGAGGATTTGATTTGATTCTTAGTTGGAGAGCGTGGCCGAACTGCAGATGATAATAACCGAACACAAGTCTTGATAATAAAATTTTATACTTTTTTTTTAAATATTAAAATACATTTTCATTCTTATACATCTAAATGTGAGCCGCCTTTTACTTCTTTTGCCGACTTATTTCCCGTCCTTTCGGCTTTAGAAAGGAGGAAGTAGTCTTGTGGCATGGATGGTAATTTTTGAAAGCGTAAAAGAGCTGGAGAAGAGAGCTCCTTGTAAAGGAAGGGGATTGTAAGTAAAAGCGGATCTAACTATATCCTCAAAATGGACCAGTTAATCCTTGGTATAAAAAGTTTTGTATGCGGTGAGGGTTCGAACCCCTACTTGGACGGATAGAAGCTCTAACGATGACATTTCCATTGATGCGATGCCGCTTCCTGGGTCTTTCCTCCTGATTCATCCGCCCTCCTTCAATGAGTCATTCTGCACTCCCTGTCTGAGGGTGTATTCTTATTGATATTAGGGACAGATCCACTGCTTATCCAGTATTACTGTTGCTTCTCTGATATTAATATTTAGTAATACACATACATTATTTGCACCACTCAGGATCAAAAGCGGATAACTTCGAAATTTCAAAAATGGACTTTTTCACTCAAGAGATTTTGTCTAATGGGACACTTTGCCACCATATTGCTCATGGTTTTAGTACAGCTCTGAGCCTGAAGCTTCGGGTGCGTAGAGCTTAAACTAGCATAGAATAAACAATTTTTGAAATTTACAATCATCCGCTTCTGATCCTTGACGTTTGCTTGTTTATAAAATATATTACATAATAATTATAAATCGCTCTAAAAATTACTACGGGGCTAATTTGAATATCGATTTTGGGAGGAATCAGCACATTACTACAACTACCGGATTGTTTATCTTCTTACCAATGCCGAAAATTCGTTTGGAACCAAGAAGATTCTTGTTTAAGTTAAAATTGATTAGGAATTATTTAGAAAAATTGGGGCAACCTTTGGTCTAGTGGTTAGCTTAACAAATTACTGAGCCCAAGATCGAGAGTTCGAAGCCTGGCAGGTGGTCCTAGAATATTTTAAAGGTCGTAAAAAAACCTTGGTTATGCCGTCCTTCGGAAGGGACCCGAGCCTGTACGATGTCAAGTTCTCATTAAAAATCCCCATTCCAATTAAATCTGGATAGACAAAATTTAGAGCTGCCAATGTAGGATCGTGTGATTAGCCATTGCTGTATAAAGAGACGTTAAATGAACAAACAATTAAAATAATAATCTGAATTTATAGAGGTAATGATGTTTAAATAAAGGCTAAATTTAAAAAAAAGAAAGAAAAAAGTATTTCCGAAAGGATTGTTCATCAACTTGACTTACCTAACCTTGGTAAAATAATTTCAAGATTTTTCTTGACAAATATTTTTATTTTTATTTACAAATGCATATTGAGTAATTCCATTCTAGCGAAGTGGAGTCGTACTTTTCCGAATCGTTTATACTTAAGAAAGTCTCGTTAACCTGCCCTGACGTTTCTTTTGGTGGGTTATTAGGAAATTGATTTTCATAGCTTCATAATTCATTTGCATCACCTTCTTTATACGGTGTGCTTCATTGAACGGGCTTCCACCGAACAGGCTTAAGTCATTGGAGACTGTCTCATAGTTGAGTCACAACCGTTGAAGATCGATCAGCAAAAGTAGCACGTTCCATGACGTTCCTTGACGTTTATAGGCGGCCATTGGAACTTTATAATTTATTTCCTTCGTTCAAGGGAACTCAATATATTTATATTCTTAAATGTTTTATGTCACCGTTTCAGGCTACTTCAACATTTACTAGACAAACGCTCTAAGCTCCCAAGTAATTACAAAAGACTCATATATATGACAATCATTTGACCCATCTGGACTTACGGAATAGAGTTTTGGTGCTCCACTAAGCCATCGAATTCCTCTCGTATTCAATCCTTACAATCCAAAATTCTTCGTAAAATCCTCAATGCTCCTTACTTTGTTACGAACAAAGTAATCCATAATGACCTTAATGTCCCGTTTGTTGCTGATTTGGTCCGATTCCGATATCAATCTTTTCATGGCAAACTTCATTTCCACTCAAACCCACTAGTTTCAGACCTAGCAACCTCTTCAATTCATGATAACCCTCGGAGGCGTCTGAAAAGATGGCCTCGTGACCTTTTAAGTTGAACTTTTTATTTAAGTACTACCACTGGGTAGTTTCTCTACTTGCCTTTATCTCGGGACATGATTTATCTTTCATTATATTTACTTGACGTATTCAGTATACAGTTGTAAATTTCAATAAATACATTTTTTTTAAATGTTATATGCGTTTATGATTGTAAATATTATTAAGATTGGTAAAATTATTATATCTAACAGGACCAACTCTCATTAATTATGTAAGATACCTGACTTTAATAATCCTCAAAATAAATATTCTTTTCCTGATTATAATTTTTTTCTTTGGTCTTTCTTTTATTAGATACCATTGGCTACAGATCCCATTTAGGAAATTACACCCAGCCATTGAAGATCGGCTCTGGTCTCACGTCCTCGTGT
Source organism: Troilus luridus (assembly GCA_964056705.1). NCBI lineage: Eukaryota > Metazoa > Arthropoda > Insecta > Hemiptera > Pentatomidae > Troilus > Troilus luridus. Next base: position 56,791,709 of record OZ057415.1, on the reverse strand, counting down.
AACCCTACGACTTAAGCCGAAATGTCGGCAAACATTTAAAATTATGCCATTATTAATCCAGAGTTGCCTTTTCTCTGGATTACTTTTGAAGTATATGCAACCATTAAATGCTTTTAAGTTTAAGGAAATAAAATGTTAATTCAATGGAAAGTTTTCTATTCCCTTTATAAATAGGTGTTACTTTGTCCTTAGGCTGTAATGTTCTTATGATTTCCTCGTCATTTCCTTTCCACACGAAGACAGGAGTCGTGGCATTGACACCTCGGATTGTGTCAGGGATATCCAGTGATACAGGTCTTAACCGGCTTGGGTAAGTTTCTAAGCCCCGGATCCTCAAGTAGGTGTTCTTGTGGTATACGTGGTTCGCCTACAGCTTTTTCGCCTACCATTCGGTGCTTAGTTTTAAGAAACACACTTCTACATATTGTTTTTCGTTAAATTAACTTCGAAGTTCTTTAGATGTTAGTTACTGACATGTATATGAGTTTTTCGTTTGATGATAGATGTTTGGGGTTCACTCTCCTTGTCTTGGATATAAGTGATTACGTTACTCTATGGATGATTTGTCAATGTTATTTTGCTGATGATTAAAGTTCGATTTTTGTCATTGATGGCTTCAACCTTTTAGATGTTTTTGCAAGAAACGTGAGAGTAGTCCAGCAAAGATCCATTTTCTGTTAAAGTATTACAGAATATAATGCCTTATTTTTCATCAAAAATGGATGTAATTTATGGCATATTACTTTATATACCTTATGCCGTAAATTAAACCTTCGGTCAAGTAAAGTGTTCTGGGTATTGTTTTCGGTAGGTGTAATTTCTATGGAGCTGAGTATCTCAGAGGCAAGAGAGCTCAGTTTCTATACCGTATGTTTCATTTTCTAATTGGGCTTTGGCTGACAAATTATTTAATGTTTACAGCCGTGGTTGGATCTGATGGTGAGATCTGACGACCCTCCTAAGGCTCACCCAGCCTCTAAAAAGTTTGTACTCCTAATTGAGGGGGAAACCTAGCAGTTGAGCGTTATGCCCGACATGATGCGTTCCTGCACAGAGTTGTCCTTTAAACAGTACAGTCTGTTCTATTTACTGAACCCAATACCCTTCATGGGTGGTATTGTTACAGGGTATTTTTAGGCCTAATTTATGGTTGAAATTGCTCCAAATTTACTTCGAAGTTTCGCTCGTTAGTTTGTGGAAGGATATTCGGTTGAGCTTGGCTTGCTTTACTAACAACTTTACAATTAAACAGTAGCTTCCTTATAGTAGCTTACGACTTTTAATTGTTTAACTCGTTGAATAAGTTGTTCAGTAGCCTCAGAAATAATTTATAGGTTGGTGAATTCTTATCGCTGCTGAACCATCTTCAAGTTTCATGCTTTTTTACACCTTAAACAGAAAGTTTATTACGGAAAATTACCATTTGTAGCTAACTCTAAATATTAATCGTTATAAATAACTTTTGTAAAAAATATATCGTTGTTTTGACCTACCTATATCTCGTTATGATAATGTGAATTAAAATTATAATTAGCTTCAGCAAAAAAGTAATTACAAAATAAGAAAAATTACCATTGACATCAGGTAAAACTAATATTTCATAACATCTTATGACAATCTTATCACATAAGTGTTTTTCTTTATTGGTGTTCTGTAGAGTAACTTGCCCGCTCAAATTTCTTCGAGGGCTCTTTTGAATAGGTCGAGATGCCTGGGGTTATAAATACACGGGCCCTTCTCACAAAGGGCAGACCACTTAATATCAGGCCCCAACTTCAGGAGTTTCATCACGCGAATAGCAATTTCAGCAGTGTTGTTTAAGTGATTAAGTTTCGGAGTCACGGCGAATTTCCTTCTCCGAAAAGTATTTTGATTTATTGTGAGTTTAGTGTGATTGGATGCGGGCACGTTTGAATCTATGCTAGTATCTGTATGAATCTGTTAACATCTTTGAATCGATTCTTTAGCATCTGGAGACCCTCATGTTGCTCATTCAACCTCTATAAAGAAAATAAGAAACTTGGTTGGGGTTGAGCGTGATCACGTCCAAATTGAGTCTTCATCTTAAAAAGAGTTGTTTAAAAAAAACAACAACACAGAATTAGATTTGGGTTATCCGAATAAATGTTAGCGTGAAAAATTATTTCCTTTATTTTATTAGATGTTACAAAAACAAAATTCAGTCTCGAATACATATTTTTCCATTTCTGTAGTGGCTGTTCCTGACCCTTCTAAAGGGAGAGTAAAGGTTGGTTGGAGTAAACGAACAAACAAGTCAGAGTTATAAATTGTTCTGTTTATGAAAGAATGTTAAGATACAGAAAATTGCTTAAATAAGGAATCACAAAATAACATGCAAGTTGCCAATTGAAAGAAGCTCGTCGTTCCTACTCTAATCAAGGAAGTCGTTTTATTTTTTCTTTATTTATTTTTATGGATGGGGAGAGGGGCGTGAAATACAAAGAATCCATTCAAGTTGGTTTTATATTCTTGGAATACATTTTGATAATACCCCTGATAAGGAGACCCTTGTGTCGTAAAGATAGCGAATCGATTTTTTATCCTGTTTTTTTTTGGTGCAGCATGTCCTCTGAATCATGCTGAAATTTTTCTTGGAATGAAGTCTGTAACCAATGAATTTTTTAAGTAAGGCGGTGAGAGCTGGGTTATTCAATAATGCTTTCAATTACTTATAAAAAATATTGTTACTTAAATTGTAATGGGTGTTCGAAAGTCCTTCATTAGAACCAATTACTTCAATTGGCCTATGGTTATATCGTTCTTAGAATACTAATTTAATCGTTTATGTTACTAATTTTGTTTTAATAATTAAAATATATGTTTATAAAAGAAAAAATGTTCGCCTCATTTTTAAAACAGCCATCAACATAAAAATACAATATGACACCATCTAGTTTTTACTTGCCGACCTTACAATGTTAAAGGAAAACTTCTTTCGAGATTTTATACAACTTTATTACCTTTCTTTTTTTTTATTACCGTTTTCCCACGTTCTTGCTGCGATTCTGACGGGCCACGTTCTGATTTAGACTAACCCAAAAGGATAGAAGGTAAAAATAAGCGAGGAAACCAGTACATCATTCGGATCAACTTTTTATTTATTATACATAAGTCTCATCAAATATTACATTTATTGTAAAAAGTGTATACTGTGCTGTACAAGTGGGGGGGGGGATTAAAAATAATGCTCAAATATTATTTTATCGCGGATTCACTGATTGAGAGGCTAACAAATAACACGTGTTTTCCATTTTTCTTTGAAGCTGAACGAGTTTTGGTATACTTGAAAATAGGGCGTAAGAGAAGTGGTCCTCCCTGGGCGCACGAAGACCTAGGCGTACTATTGGATATACCCTTATAAAGTACTCCTAAACATCATAATTATGAACAGTCTATCTCCAGTTATTGTATTTTGCAGTTTCATTCGAATCCCTGTCATTCGTCTTCTGATGAAATATCCTCCTGCTTTCGAAAACACCCCGTGCAGACGATCACATGGTGTTCCTTACATATAAATTTTTGACACATATTGCAGATCGTACGTGTCTTTCGATCTCGCTTCCTCGAACAGACGTAACATCTGCCAGGGTTATTGGGAATTCTCTTCGGAGGAGGTATCTCTTCCTCTCCTATTCCTAGGAAATAGTTCATTTTTCTTTTGAGATTTTTGCGTAAGCCGTCTTTCTGCGATCGTTCTTCCATGTGCGGTTTAATGAGTTCCAAAGCGAGCCCTTTAAGATACTCTGTCCTGGTAATCTTTTCTTCGTGATTGTTTGCTTTGTGTATCGTGATGCCATTTATGGCTGCTATATTGAGGAGGTGATAGAAAAGAGTTAATGGCCATCTTCGACATGTCCTGACTACGCTGTAGGTAGTGCACATTCTGTAGAGCTCACTAACTTTCTGCTTAGTTTCGTTGTATAATGTTATATCCCGTTCTGAGTTATCAACTGATGCTTCTTGCTGCCTAGTAGATAAATATAAATTTATCCTCCCCTCTTCTTGATAGGATATAAGGGAGCATCTTTCGTCTTTTAGATAGCCCATAATACTGTCCTCAGCATTTATTCTTTTTTTAGTAAATTGTGTTGGGATTTCCTTTTTAGTTTTGCCTATGGATCCTACGCTAACGACTTTGTCATTTTTCAGAAGATCTAGTGCTAGATTAACATCAGTGAACCAGCTGTCAAACGTTACGGTTCTATAAACCCCAGCAATAGGCAGTATCAATCTCTTTGCTATGTCACTTGGCCCTGTTCTCTCATTGAACAGACCTTCCGACTGTTCGGGAATAAATATCTCTATGTTGTGCGTGTACATCGTTTTGATATCAACTAGAAGAAACAACTTGATTCCGCTGCGCTTTTTTTTCGGTACATATTGTCTGATAGGACACTTCCCTTTGAACTCGATTAACATGTCATCAATTGTGAGTAATTCACCCGGCGATAATGAGTTTTGGCAGTTGTGTAAAAAGGTCTGTAACATCTCCCTTATAGGAGCTAACTTGTCTTGTTCACTCCTCATCGACAAGTCTCGCGGGTCGTGGAAACAAAGGTAACTCGTCAAAAATCTGTACCTCTTGTACGACATGGTGAGATATAAAGCCTCCATTCCGATGCCATGTTGGTCCCATAAATCTTCTATATTCCCACGACCTGGACTTTTTAACCCTATCAGATATATAAGGCCTAATAATGCTGCTATTTCTACTTCAGTCGTTAGACAGGCATCGCTCGGCTGTGTAAAATTTGACTTGACCGTTTCAATGTTTATGTTCGTGTAAGTAGTTATCAGGCGAATAATGTTATCGTCGATGATGCAGCTGAAGCTTTCAACGAATGTTCGAGTATTTATTCCTTTACCTTTGGTTTGAGGCCTGTGAGCTGCACTTTGTGGTAGGTTTGGATCCGGTGAGGTTGGCCTACTGGTCCAAATGGTCTTGCCGTCTTTTCCTTCGAAAGTGAATTGAAAATCATCGCTGTCTGGTTCTTCGCCATCGTCAGCCTCAGCATCCGAATCGGAATTGTGCTCACTCACCGCAACTTGGTAATCTTCAGTGTCATCTGGGTCGCTTTCCTCCATTTCAAGTTCCTCGGCATCTTTACCCAACTCCTCTAGCCAGGTGTCCCAAGGCTCTGTAACGTTCCGGTCGGTTGCCATTCAATAGTGATGTTTTTTCAAAAGAATTTTTCTTTTGCGACGTGGTGGTAAAACGTATAATTATTATTAGCCTTGGTATGCAATTTATAAAATAATTATCAATGAAGTAAAATTATTATTTAGTTGAGCTAATAATAAACTAACCTTCCGCCGAGGGGTATGGCTCCGCCCCGCGAGACTACTGAAGTCATTGAACGTTGAGTTCGTTGCGCCTGCGCTCGATGGACCCTGGAGTCCTTGAGATGCCATTTCAGACGAACGTGTTTCTTTTTTTCCCTAATATAATATTATTTTCATGTTGGTATTACCCTTGTTTTGGTTTTTTTTATCTAACAAATCTTTATTATTTACATTTCATGAAAAATATACATATATTTTAACTGAATTTTACAATTATTTGTAAAACCTCTGAGCATCACTAAAGAGAGTCATGTTTCACTCGTTTCGGATTTCAAGAGGTATCGTATTTCAAGTTTCTAGAATGAACTGGGATTTACTTGTTTTATTCTCTCAGATATTTATTTTCTACCGTTACGCTAACTTATGGTTATACACAATTTTATCAACATTAGAGTTAATAAATCAAATTTATAATTGAAAAAAGATATAGCAAAAAATAGAGATATATATTATTTGTGGTAGACTGACCAACAAATGCCACTATAATTCATTACATCTTATCTCAAATGGCAATATAATTCAGTCTTATCTCATTCAACGGATATAGTGCGATACGGATTTATTTTTGTTTATCAATAATGTTTATGATAAAGTTCTTAGCTATAATTGTAAATCCATTTAAAAACATTGAAGGGGAAGACTAAAGCGGGTGTTAGTTCAACTGGTCGCCTCCTAGACAATACCGGAAAGGCCTTTGTTGGAAATCGTATCTAATTTCCAACCATTCGTTCCGAGCGAATTCCTGGTGACCCTAAGTATAAATCACCTTAACTATCCTCAGTAAGGGTGGATGCGGATTAAGAATTTCCTTTACGATGGTGATTCAGTCCACAAATGATCTGGAAGTAAGGTGATATTTGTGATACAGAGGGACGTAGGGGTCTATGTGACAGATTTTGATAGATTACACCCCTTGCTGTCTTAGTGGCAAGTTATTACATCTTGTTTGGTTTAACATTTATTCTTGAATGGATGGGGACATTTAATTGGCGATAATACTGTTATATACTCTGAAGCGAGAACTTTCATTCACCTGCGCTTTAAAAGTTGAAGATACATATATATATATATATATATATATATATATATATATATATATATATATATATATATGTGTGTCGAAAAGGGGCCAATAAACATAGCATAAAAGTATAATTTCTTTATGTCTGGAATTCTGTAATAAAAAAATACGTTAACTGAAATGATTGTAGTAGAATGGAAAATAAATGTAGAGATCTTACTTTGTTCTGTTTTTTTCATAGCGTTTGTGTATAAAAATAAAGTTTATCCTTTATTACTATACTTTTTAGCGTTATCATTACTTATTTTATGTATATTAATTAATATTATTTCATTATTTATTCTGTTAATTTGGTTCATACTATCTGACTATTCTGTAAATTTCTAGTTATTTCCAAATTTAATTTTAAGATGGCTGAGGCTAAGAATCGTTTAAGAGCAGTTATTTAAGCTGATCATGCATTCTAGTATTTGTAATAATTATTCCAAGACACGATTTATTGTTTTTTATCAGTTAGTTCATATATTTATGTTCCGTTCAAAAAGAATAATTTTAAATAAAATGTTTTACTGCTGATTGGAAATAGGTTTCAAGGCCATTTCACGACTGATTCAATTATTTTAATTTTAAATCTATTAGTATTATTTTTAACGCCAAGTATTAATTCGTTTTACTTTCATCTATCTATGTACAAAATGTATATTAGAAAACTTTTTGATCATTAAAAATTACGAATCTATTTTTAAAAAAAGTTATAAGCCTCCTGAATATGAATGTATCGCTTACAATCAGAGTTAGTGACCATGCGTCTTTAAGTAGAAACTCTAATTCGAATAAGTTAAGTTTAAAAAAACTCTTGAACTTTGTCATTGAGATTAAAATATGTCCAAAATAGGTGCAGCAACTTTTTTTTGTATTTTATCTCAGGAGTAGTATTAATTTATATTGTTGGTTTTACAGATTTCTTATGTATTATTTTTTCCCGCGTTCGTGGTTATTTCTGTTAAATGTTCTATTCAGAAAACAGCTGCTGCTAACATCTTCCAGGTGTTTTCGCTGCTACGTCATAGACCCTCCTAGAATGCCTGTGTGCATTGTAGAGTGTCTTTGGAAATAGAGCAAGGCACTGCAGGTAGTTTTAGCAAAACCTTAAAAGGCTGTTCTATGGAGTCCTTGTCGTTTTGTTTTTATTTAAATTTAAAAAAAAATCCTTTCATTTTAAAGCTGGAAGGATGCCCTCTTGATCGATTCCTTGAAATGTCTTAAATTTTAGTACCATCAGTCATTGTATTTAATAATACAATCATTTAAGGTATATTTTTCAATTATTTACTATAATTTTGTCGATATAGTTAACGTCACGATACTTTTTCCCCTTCGTTTTGTCCAACTAGAGCCACGTGCCAATTTAAATTGCTTCTCATTTGTTGTTTTATTTTCCTTCAATATCCTCTCATCTTTTCACCACGCTTCTTGTTTCTTCCGACCACTTTTTGCCTGTTTTTTTATTGCTTGTACCTTCGAATTCCAAGAGCAACATTTATCTTTCTGAAGGCATCGCTCTGTGCTGCAGCTTCTGCTTTTATATTGTGAATTTCTAGATCTTTTTTAGTTTCTCAAATCCATCCTGTTGTTAATTTCTTTTTCCAGTGATACTTAAAGATCTGTTTTGACAGCCTGTTGTCATCTATTCTGTATAAATGTCCAAAAAACATCACTCTTCTTTTCCTGTTATTTTATCTATGTTTTGATATTCCCATTGGTTCACAATTTCCAGGTTTCTGTGCTTCATGTAGTACCCAAAATTTTCCTCATAATTTTTCTCTACAATACTTCTAGCTTGTCTAACCTATAATTGAATTCTCTAGGCTTTCACATGCGTAGAGGAATTCTGGTTTAATTACTGTTGAGTAATGTCCTAGTTTTGTATTCTTTGATATGCACTTAATGTTCCGGTATTATTATTATTATTATTTACAAAAACAATACATGCTGTGCACGTACTTGCTACTATCGGTTTAATAATATTACTTTTCGGAAATGTTGATCTTTAATACACCATTTTAATACATAAGTGAATTTGTATTTAGTTTGTATATTATATACAATACGTATAAAACGATATATAAATGTAATTTTTTTATTTTTATACCAACTATTAAATCAAATATATTTCCTTGTAGAATTGTTTAAACATTTGTTATATTTACTTCAAGCAAGCTTTTGCTGCCTGTCTAAACATTTTTATTTTTCCTGTCCTTCATTTTTTCCTCCCGTTTTCTGTTTCCTTTTCCTAGTGATGATTACCGCTTCTTGGAACTCATCACACGTTATTAGTCATCTGTAATCATGAGAGATGCAACATATTTTGTATGCATAGACTTTCGTTACTAAGTGTTTATTTGTAGGAATCTTTAGTTTGTATTTTAAAATATTATAAAACAAAAATTATCGAAATTTAATGTAAAGTGATTTTCATCGTTCTAGATTTGAAGAGCAAAGGAAACCACTCTCCGCTATACTTATCAAACAACGTTTTCTATTAATATTTATTATGTATATTTAATCTAGCGTTGCTATCAGTCACATCTGAAAAGGTGATGACAATTTTTTATTATAACTCCTATCTTTATTTACATATTTTTGATTCATTACTACAGATATCCAATTACTTCGCATTAATCTCCGATGTGAACTGAATAATTTATATTATCTTTTAAACACTTCACTATTGTCTTTTCTGTCCGTGTGAATTGTTGATACGATTTAAATTAAAGTATGACGAATATTTGACCTGTATTTTTTGTTACATATACTTTTCAGACTTGTTGGACGAATCGATTTATTTTCTTTGCCATTGTTCTAATTTTGCTTGCTGCGATATCACTTATCAGTTGCTGCGGTAAGACCCACCATTGTATTACTTGTCTGTTTCGTTCTTGCAAGAATTCCTCTGTCAGCAACTTGGATTCCGGAGATCCAATGCGATAATACCTACGCTTGTACAATCTCAATGAATACTATATTTCCCATCAAGTGTTAATTGAAAATAATTTTATTACAATGAGTTATAAGGAACCTAATCAGCATTTTCTTTTACCATCGTTTAACTTATATAGTCAAACTAAAATGAACTGCATAATTTCATACTTTCTGTTTACTTAATCCCCGGATAAATTGGCTAAATTTAGGACTACTGCTGTAGCATGGTTCGATTAACCATTGTACTATAAAGGGACGTTAAATAAATTAGCGAATAAAATATAAACTTAACGAATTGGCATATTGTTAAATTGAACTTATATGCTCTTAAATATAGTTATTTGAGCTATTATTTATGAAAGTGGTATAAGTCCATTTGGATATTAAAAAATCGTTTATTCTTTTAAATGGTTTTCATTATTATGTAATGCTAAAATTTAAAAGGTGTTTAGGGTTTAAAACATTACTCTTTGCTTAGTGATTAAAACATTTACCCGTGTGCCTGTATTTTTAAAGTAATTCAAATAGAAATCTTAAAATATCGCGAAAAAATGAACTTACAATTGGAAATGTACTTGTACAAACAGGGGCGACGTGTGGTCTAGTGGTTAGCGTAACAAACTACTAAGCCCAATATCGCGGGTTCTCGTAGCCCGACGGTGGCCCTAGGGTTTTTTAAAGGGAGTAAAAAATCCTTAATTACGCCGTCCTTCGGAAGGGACGTTAAACGGGGGTACCGAGCCTGTACGATGTCAGGTACTCGTTAAAAATCCCTATCCTTATTAAACCTGGATAGGCAAAATTTAGAGCTCCCAATCTAGCATCGTCCGATTAGCCATAGCAGCATAAAGTGACGTTAAACGAACTTGTACAAATGTAACAGCTCATTTAAGCATTATAGGTTTTTAATGTCCTAATATATCTCGAAGTGATTACTAATCAATGGTATAATGCGAATTGATCTATAGTTTATACTGAGGTCATTCTGCAATTAGTGATTTATGTCGAATTTGCTTAATAATGGAGAGTTATTGCCTTCCCTCGTTCATTCAGTGTTTTATTAATATCAACCTTCAGCTGACGTTTCGTGTTATGCGATATTAATAGTTAAATGATAATCGATTTGTCTTCAACTTATTCATATCGATTTAGAAAAAAAGTTTTAGTAAGGCAGTAATCTGCATCATACCAAGTTTCCATTCAATCTCAAGGTAACTTGACACTGTTCATATTTTTTTTAGCATTCTTCGAAATAACTTAGCAAACTATCTCTAAACTACGGTTAACCGTGATTATTCATTTAAATAAATTAAACCATTTCGTGATCGCTATCTTGTGCCATAATGAAAAATCGCGAAGAAACTACTACGAATTCACTTTAGTTGGAGTATTTCAAATTGAATTTTCGTGGGTGGTATCAGTAATTTTATAAAATATATCTTTATTTAAATAATTATAAAGAAAGCAATGGTAGTATGTAGTATACATGGTTCTAACAAGATGTGAAAGATTTTCCAATTCTCATGGCATGCAATCCGACTCTTTACTGGTGTGAAAGCGATAATTACTAGCTAGGAGGTTTCTTCTTGCTTGTTCCGAATCGTGCTACGAATTGTTAATATATAAGTGATTACACGAGGAAGTTAAAGGTAAAATCTTGTCTCTAATAGATTCAGAATAACTTTCCTTGTTTTGAGAGAGGTAGATCAGTATGTAGGGTGCTGAAGGTTTCTCGTTCAAATTCTTCGGTGTTAGATAAATTTTTTGATCTGCTAACACCAACGAATAGACCCTGTGGATTCTACAAACCCTCCTGAGGCTCATCCGACCTTTATAAAGTGGGTATCGTTAATCGGGGGAACCTGGTGGTTGAGCGTAATCTCGTATCTATTCCTGTACAAGCGTTTTCAGGGCTGTTGTCCTGCGGGTTTTTAAATGTATATCTTAATTTTGGTCTCAGAGATTTTGGAGTGACAACTTTTGAATTGAGATAAGCTGTCCATCTTTTACATTTAGCGATTGTTAAACGTTAATATTTAGTAAGTAATTTTTATTTAATTGATTTACATATTTTCAATTGAAAACTATACTCCAACTTAGTCTGATGAAGCCTCTCTGTACGTCGTCAGTGTATGAAAAGTTAGGAAAATTAATTTCGGATCCATTACTTTAAAATTTGGTTCATAAGTTATACGCTGTTGTTGAAGTAAGATGAAGTGTCGCAATGCTTAAGTTATTTGATATATTTATTAATTATCAAGTGTTTGTCTGCTTTAATGGTGATATATTACGATGCTCACTGGGTAGCTGAGCTCAAGATCCTGTATTCTAATCCAGCTGAGGAAGATAAAATATACAGTCTTTTAGCAGCTATAGATCTGCAGACCCTCCTGCACTATATAATTGGTTCCCTTAATGGGAGAATACCCTAATAAAATTGTACGTGATCTCGGCCTAATCACCTCCCTGCATAAGCGTTAGCTTAGAAACAGTATAGTCTCTGCTCTGCTATATTGTGAGCCCTAGACCCTAAATGGGTTGTAGTGTTACAGGGTTATAATAAATCGATTAATGTATACTTATCTTTTATCGATGCTGAGCTGAATGAATTGCCTTCTAATGATAGCCATCTATTCAAAAAGTAATGCATCCTCTCTTCTTAGAGCCCTACTTCTTCTTATCATGCTTTTTGTCAACTTCCTCATCCTGGCCTACTTGTAAGCCTAACTCCACGTGGGATCGCTACCCTGCCCTGGCTTCAGGGTGTCTGGTTTCTGTTCTCTTGTATCCCTTGCAGCCTTAAAAGAGAGGATACATACATATCGTATTCTTTTATAATCGTTTAATTTAATTAACAGAACAATAAAACGATAAACGGTATCTGTTACAGCAGAGTAGTGTTACAAGTTTTAACTGTTTATTCTTTTCATTCTTAATATTTTCTAGAAATACAATTTATCGTGAGCTTTAGTATAAAAAATAATAAGTATATACTATAATAATATAGTATAATAAGTATAAGTAATTACAGGTAAACGTGTTGATTTCGGTTATCATTTAATCAAGTAATAAATGTTTTAACTAACATTTTGAAGTATAGACGGTGTATGTTTGTCGATATTTAGATGAAATGATTACCGAAGTATACATGTTTCCCATAATTACATCCTCTTTTCCATGATAACTTGTGCTTTTGGAAAATATTAAGAGGGAGACGGATGAAAAGTTAAAACTTGTTGTGACTCAACTCGAACTGACAATCATCCGAATAATTACCCGATAAACTATTACGGGTTCTCACAATTTCATTAAGTATGTTATATTGTGAGGATGACCTGACTCAATAATTGGGCTGTTGCTTCACTGATGATGATCATAGATTGATATTTGTCGAGTGTTGGCTTTAGAAGTATACTATAATAGTAGAAATATACTATACGCCGGAGGTTCTGTGTAGCATGTCGAATTTTTATTAGATCCTGATGCCATTGTCTGTGTCTATCTCGAAATGTTCGCAATATTGTTTTGTCAACTCATTTTCAAGAAGTATCAGTTTGTTTAGTTGTTTATTTACACCTGTAAAGCTAAAATGTGCCATTCAGAGGAGAAGCTAGATGAATAGAATGAGAAATGAGTATAATAAAGACAATAGTCTATGACAATCTCCTACATACTCATCCTCAACATCACTCTAATTTAGAAAGTTCAAATACATTGTAGTTCGCTAAACTTTCACATCATAATCATGATAAAAGCAGAAAATAATCAGAAAGGGACATCCGTTTGAATAAATAATTAAATACAGTCAAATAAACCGAATACGTAAGTTAGGGTTTCAACCACGGAGATTATTATAAAGAAACCAAGTTACATAACCTAAAAACAAGTACAGCCACAATATTTAGCAAGATACCATAGTACTTCAACTAGGTTGCTCATTCTCCTGAATCACTTGCATTACAGTATTATGGCATCCTTAAAGCAATGTTTAATATTATTTATTAAGTTTATGGATGTATGAATACAAATAAATATTTAAAATATTTAGACCAGTATCGGGAAAGCTACGGTGTTTATATTTTTAAACAAATTAATTGTTGTTTTTTAACCGCGATATTTCATCCATCTCACGGATCCAATATAGTTTCTCATTTAAAAAATAATCTAGTTGTCTTTAAAGCTATTCGTGAAAAAAAAATCATGGTAGTATTAATGCAGATAAAAAATATTTTTTTTATTTTGCTGTTTATATAGGGAAAGTTGTGTGAGTAAATACCAGATTTTTATATTTAATGCCTAAATTAAAAAAAAATCATATTTTATTCTGTATCTCTATCAGGTGTCATATTTTTTGAATTTTTACTGGTTTAAAATATTCTATATTTCCAATGCGGGCCTTTTTTTGTTTTAATTATGTGTAAATGGATTTAAACAAATAACTAGATTTAATAAAGAACCCTTTTTGAAGAAGTTTTTGTAGTTTATAATGAATGTTAAGATTTAGTTTTGTTATTTATTTATATTTGTTATAAAAGTGTTTTTGTAGTTTTTGATGAGTGTTGGTTATTTTATTTTATATTGTTACTGTTCTGTAAAATTATATTTTGGAGCTAAACTCCATTTTGCCTCGTAAGGGTGAGGCTTTTGTAATAATATGATGTCAATAAAGCTTTATTATTATTAATAAAGAACACTTAGAAAAAAGTCTATTTCCCGGACTCTTTCCTCATATTGAAGAAACAATAGACTGAAATAACTGTAAATTATAAATGGAAACTGACTGAAGAAAATGGATCGCATCCTTATAATAAATAGTGTTCAGCCTACAGATGAGTTCTGTCAGAGCAGGAAACATACTTGTGCTTCATTCCGACCACATGCTTTGAATTTTTTCGAATTTTAATTTTTAGGATATTTATTAAGTAATATAATATATATTTCCTCTGTAACATTCATTTGATTCGCTATCGGTTTAGTGGTGGGTTTTATTCTTGCACCCTCACTTTAAACGCCATATATTTTACAATGAACCTATTTTTACCATATCTTTTGTATATTTCATTCCTGTCAGATATCGAGCCCACGTCTTGGAAGTTTCAACGGTACAATGGTCTTTCTTTAGGTTAAGAATGGAGACGACACTTAAAAGCTCTTCTATGGTTGATGGATCGGTTTGTTATAATGACAAATGGAGTCACTTTCGTCCTTGTCACTTAAATGCGATTCTTCTTTTTTATCATTTATGTGATTTATTTAGTGAAGTCTGTAAAATAGAGTGTCTGGAGACAGTGTCTTATGTTGTTTTGACAGGGCAAGAACTCGACTAACAAATTCACTAGATATCTAAGCTCGAATCTAGAAGATTCGTGCTTCGTTCTTTGTTATGTAAAATAATCCTATCTCTTCTCTTCGATGAAGTTCTGTTTAAGGAAGCATTGTTTCATGAAAGTGGTAGCTGGAGTCAGTATACAGGCTATACCACTTATTCCAATCCCGTTCATGGGCCAGGTGCCAACGTAATAATGGTTGGGTGTGTCTCAGGAAGGTTTCTGGAATCATATTTATTATAGTACTGCTATCTACAGCTGATACTGCAGAAAATATATTTTCTGCCACCGATAAACTCGAACGTGATACAATGTATTCAGATGAATTAAGATGAGAACTCCCGGATTAACAGATCAGTTAAGAATTCCCAATTTAAGCCAAAATTATTTGATAAATCGTTAGTATAAAGAAATTCCTCTTGAATTTTTTTTTAATATTTAGTTTTTGTAGTTAAATTTAAGTTTAATTTAATGTACCTTTGAAATTCATATTGTTGGAACATATATTTTCCTGTTATTATCAGACCCTAGAATTTTCAACTTCCTCTTTGTTTTGTTATCAACGCAATGATAATACGTGTGATATGGCGCTTCCGGGTTTTTAAAAATGTCTGGGATGCAATTTTTTATTAATATTTGTCGGTACTTTCCTTCTCATTTATTTACCATGTTTGTCTTAACGGTAGATTCTTCATATATATAAGAGAAATGTGTATCCAATACCTTATTCAACATCTACTATATTAAAACGATTTATTCACTGCAGGAGGATGTTATTTTTTTTTCCTAAAAACTTTTGGTTAGATTACTTGGCAGTCTTGGTACATTCAGTGGCTGCATTTCTAGACAATGCTGTTAGGCTCTGAATTATATTTAGATATGTGTTGCAATTTAGAGAATGAAATGGAAGTTACACCATATTACTCAACCGTTATTATGATATCATTTACGCTGTCGCTTTTGAATTTATTTGGATGAGAAATAAAAACTAAGAAATACCGTATCATTACGTACCGGCTCGTCCTTACTAAAAAAAACTAAACGACAACATGTGGAACTGGCACCTAGAAATTTATAAGGAAAAAAATTGCAATGCATTAAAACTATAGGGGCAGTCACTGAGATAATTTCTATTGTGCAAGAAGCCTGGTCATTAGGCTGCAATGAGAAGGTATGAGCGTATTTCCGGCCACATCTGTTCTTTTTTTTTTTTTTTGTTCACCACAGGAGGTTCCATTATTCTGCGATTCAGCCTTCTATTTATTCTTTTTTACCCAGCTTCCTGAAATAACTAACCATCATCTCTTATCGATCGTGGCGGGTGACGCTCCGGGAATCTCGGGGCCCGCTGAGACTGCCCAGTGCGGCGCCAACTGTTCGCTTTATGACTTTCATGTAATGACTTCCAGCCGCTCCAAATTGATCCAGGCTATGCTTGCGGACCGCCAGTTAAGATGCCGTTTAGATTAGGTGATTAATGAAACTCTTCAGAAAACTTATTCTTCAATCGGATAATATCTGCAAAAAATCTTTTAAAAAAACCCACTACAACCCTTGAAGTGTCCTGGGGATAAGTACATGGTAGAGACTCTACTGTTTCTTGGACAACAGTTGTCCAGGTGGGTGGTTTATCCTAGGTCACGCCCAAACACCAGATTCCCCCCCCCTTATTTTGGGTGCCAACTTTATAGAGGTCGTGTCAGCCCCATCTAGGCCATGGGATACATCTCCGGGCACTGACAGACTAAATAAAAGTGCTAGCGAGCGGGTTTTAGAACACAGAATCTTCGGTTTGGCAACTCAGCTCTCTAATACTTAGCCACTCCGTTCCCCAACCCTGGTAATAACTGGTTAAGTCGATTTTTCTCAAAATGAGGTAGTTGTACTGAGGGAAGTAGAATCGTTTCACTCTCTTTCTCTTAAGTGGCTATGTCAGGTCTTGGGTTGAAATGAAGTTCCTGCTTACATTTTAACTCTATTTCTAGCCGATATTATTAAATGATACGATGCGGCTTCCCTCAGTAAAATTAGACTTCACCTCTTATCACAAGGGCTCGCAGATACTTGAGTT
Organism: Troilus luridus; assembly: GCA_964056705.1. Classification (NCBI taxonomy): domain Eukaryota; kingdom Metazoa; phylum Arthropoda; class Insecta; order Hemiptera; family Pentatomidae; genus Troilus; species Troilus luridus. The sequence goes on along the minus strand of OZ057415.1, from coordinate 56,774,944 downwards.
CCCCTTGATAGCATACGCGGTCGTCTGGTCACATATGGCTGGGTGTGAATATTGAGGTGGTTAAGTTGGTAAACTGCACTCTTTTTGCCACGTGACTTCAGATTATATAATTGGGTGTGGCCTCGCGTGATGCGATAGTAATATTGTTCCTACTTGAGATTAATGAACAAATATGACAAGAAATGAATAGGGAAGGTTTATATACCTTATTTATTGATTATTTCCCTGTTAGGTGCCCTTATTACACTTCACTTCTAACCTATGTAAACTGTTAACGGGAAACTAATTATCGGTATCAGTTCTGCAGGCTGTCGCGTTGAGTTGGATCATAACAAGTTTTAACATTTTGTTTCCTTTTTAACATTCTCGAGAATAAAAATACTTATGAGTTTTAGTAGGAAAAAAAAGTGTGATTATGGGATATACGTATATTTCGGTAATCATTTCATCAAGAAATAAATGTATCATCAAACATTTAGAAGTATATACGAAGTTATAACCTGAACAGTATGTTTAAGTTGGTTCTTCAATATTTTTATGGATTCATTATACATTCAATAATAGTTACTATACACGATCAGTTTTAGTATTTTCGAGAATATTAAAAAGGAAACGAATGGAAAGTTAAAACTTGTCGTGACTTCACTCGAACGACTACCTGAGGATCTGACACCAAAAAATGTATAAGGAAAAATTCCAGTGCATTAAAAGTACAGGGGCTCTAATGATACCCATTTTAAAAAAAAAACATTTTCTGGTTGTTTTCTTGCTGGATTTTGACTTGCTTTAATTAAATATAAATTGAGTTTTATTGTTTTACAGAAGAAAAAAACAACGCCTGAGGCTATTTTGGGGTCAAGAGGTTCCTGTCAGTGTGATTTTGTTACATTAGTATGGTTAAAATTTTTCTTACAAATTTTGATTTTGACGATGATATAAACTAAACAAGATGCCTATGTCGCTTCTTTAATCTATATACAGTCATTAATACTTACTATATACAGTCGGTAATACAAATATTTTTATTTTAGAGAACATTTAAAAGGAAAAATTAATTATCTTATATTGAAGAGACACGATTTGCCCCCAGCCGGGATCTCAGCATCACCGTGGCAACGCTCTAACCATTTTAGCCACCGGGGTCGCTCCCTACCTAGGACAAATCTGTTGCGAGAACACGGGGGATGAGGGATCGATGAAAAGATCAGATTTTTCTTAGGTAGAGAGTGACCCCGGTGCCTCAAATGGTTAGAGCGTGGCCACGGTGAGGCGGAGATCCGGGTTCGAATCCCGGGGGTAAAATCTTTTCTCTTCAAAATAAAAATATTTAAAAATTAAAAGCAATGATTAAAAAATTATGAAAAGTTAATACTTTTGACTGCTCTTAGCGGTAACCTGCTGAACTGATACCTTTTATAATATTCATGAATGATTTTCGTGATTAATAACATATTAATGTTACTACTTGTACTGACAGGTTAGAATCCATATAAAAAAAGTAGTAAATGACAAACCGATTTTAAAACTAATTGTATGTAAACCTGCACGTTCTAATTCATAAAAATATATTGGTAGTGGGAGTAAATAAATTTCTCTTGGACGTTTACACCGTGTCGTTAAAACGCAGCAGCAGTTCGTTTCGTTCGAACTAAAAAAAAGCAAATAAAAACACATTTCTCATTACTTCATGGAATAGCTTATGACATTTCCCAGTTTAATGAGTGCGTGCTGGCTGCGCGGCTACCGTGTGGTTATCTCGTGTCATGCCATCGAATACACGCGAGGTTGCAATACATCGAATCATAATATATCGATAGTGTCCATTAGGCTAATGATCGATACCTAAATGTGTTGTGTCGGTTGCGGCTATCAACACTGCCCCTAATGTTTTTCGTATTAGGCTAGTTTTCCTTGCAGGAGCTTATCTTATCGGGAACTCTATTTGGAAGCCATTGTTGGGGTTTGCACCATGCTTTAGTAGCCTCACCAAATTAGCCGCCGAATTTGTAGCATATCTTATCATAACTATACGCATCAAGTATTAATTATTTTATACTAATCAAATATTACTAATCAAAAATCCGTCAAACCATTATTTTGGTATTTGTTGCGCTGGTTGTCGTTTCGTGTTAAGTCTATTATTGTTATAACTTTTCATTCGTCGTCTTTTTTAATGATTTCGAAAATTAAAATTAATCATGAGAATTAGAATGAAAAAGTGTGTAATTATTGGAAATGTGTATGTTTCTGTAATCATTTCATCAAGTAAATAACTTTTCAACTAACAAAGCATTTCTGATTGTTGAAACGTTTATTTATTGATGAAACTATTACCGAAATATACACATTTCTCATAATTACTCTATTAATTCATTCCTAAATTTCACGGTTACTTTTATTTTTGAAAATATTAAAAAGGAAACGAATGAAAAATTAGACTTGTGACTCTACTCGAAGCGACAACTTGCGGAATTGATACCCATTATTTTACTTCCTCTGATTTACAGACACAGCTAAATTATTCAATTGGTTTAATAATTTTTTTTCTAAACATAAAAACTGTGTATGGTTTATGGTTTGATGCTTCATGGTTACACTATAAAAAAAAAAAATTAGCATATTAATAAGGCACTTCCTGCACAGTGCTAACCATATTTCTCAAACATGCCTGGAAGTCGAGAATAGGTCATATCTGGTTTTACCCCCCGTTTTGATACCTATATATCACTTTTATTAACACTGTAAAGAAAATGTTATTGGAACCCTTCCTTCATCGTATATTCCCTTTCTTATCCGTAAATCTATCGCTTCTGACAGGCGAAAAGGGAAGAAATAAATATTGCTGAAGTAATATTCTACCAAATAATTTCATTTATTTTATTAATTTTAAATAATATTTGGTACAGAAACTCATAAAGTTGTGACGAATAGCGTATATCTCCCTACTAGAAAATATGTATACAAATGTTATTAAACAAAAATTGTGTGTGTAAGTTTTACTTTCAGCTCTTGAGATGCAATCTATTTGTTAAACCCTTTGAATCTCAATAACTGATAGTTTAAGCTATTCATTAACAGTCAAGAAAACTAAATACTAATTTATGTATGAGAAATAATAAAATTTTAAAATATTCTCGGAAGTAATAATGTGTTGTTCTCATTTATTACTTTTTTGTACATTGTTTTCAAATAATAGAAAACTTCACAAAATTCACACCATTTGTTCCATTTCACATTTATTCTCATAGGTTTTCTTATACCAAGAACAATGCAGTTAAAATTAAAATCTTGGGACATAAATTGGTATCATTGACCCTCTTTGCATTAGTTGCCTGATTGCTTTTAACCAATACGCAATTTATGATGAACTAATTCATGCTTTAATTTCATTATTAGCAAGAACAAACCTATAAAATCAACCAGACCAAATACACATATCTGTTGAGGCTAAAATTATCCACTACTATTAAAATTATCCATTTCCACCAACCTAAGACCTACATAAAAACATATTAGAGAATTACTACATCCTATTTAAAAATAAATTTATCCCATACTTACAAATAAATAAATAAAAAAATTTAATCTAGTCTCTTGTAGTGTAATAAAGTTTCCTACTGTATTAATCCTTTAATGATAGCGGATGTTTTTTTGAAGGCCTTATGTAAGTGTGCTATAAAAGCCTTGGGATGAAGGAATTTATGTTTCCATGGAATGCAGTTCATAAATAGATGTTTATTTATTTGCAATTAATTATTCAACAGTTGTCATTTATATTCTCTGAGGGCAGGTCCATCCGGTGGGTTCGTAGGTGCCATAGAGGCGACTTGCCCACTCGTTTAGGTTATCGATTTATTTTATTATAATCTATCATTCTATCTATTATTATTATGTTACTAGCGACCCGCCCCTGCTTTGCACGGGTAGGATGACATATTATGCCTACACTTTTGCCTGCCTAATGCATTTTATTATGTAGCTATTATAAACAAAAAAGATTACCGCGAACAGACAGACACGGCCAAGGACTTTGTTTTATAATATGTATAGATAGATAGATAAGAGATATTAGGCAGCGCCTTCGGTGAAACCTCCCAGGTGGCTATACTTTTTCCAACATTTTCGACAATTATCGTTATATTCCAACCCATTTACACAAAACCTCGACAAATTATATACCTAAACCTTCCTGGTGCATTATTCTATTGGTGAAAACGACATGAAAATCCGTGCAGTAGTTATTGTGTTTACCTCGAACAAACGGGGCCGAGGACTTTATGAATATGTATAGATTTATTTAGGCATCTACAATTTTCTCTAATGGACTAATATAATTAATCGACGATGTGTGATTAACTTCAATAAATTGAATGTATAATTATTTATGCCTTATAAACCTCACAAATTGAAATTCTGTACGATAACGTTATACCATTTATTTTATACTTTTTAACAATTTAAATCTATACTTTTTTTATAGTGTGAATGTTTTATCAACAATAGTCCTGAGTGTGAAAAGCTCTTGTGGTAGTTCAAAGATATAGTTTCTGTATTCAAACCGAGTTCATTTGCATTTGGTTTGCTTTCCATTGTGCCCTAGCCGGACAGACGGTAGGGCCAGACACCCTTTGGAAATCCCCCTTCATACTTGGCGTGCTTGTGACCTGTCCGCCCGGAGGGTGAGAGGAATTATTTCAATTACTGGAGTGGTATAATTGAGTTCTCAGAGCTGGGGACTGCCTGTTGATCACTTTCCCACTTATTAATAATTATATGAATAAAGCTATAGATAGCTATTAACTGTTTTAAACTAAACAGTTTTATTATTATGAGGCGGATAATGTGTTTCACTGGGGATTTGGTGTTAATTTGTATGCATTTCAACAAATTATTTCAGAATCGTAAATAATTTCAACAAGTTGTAAAACATAACGGTAATTATTATGCAGTCTGTCGCTTCAAGTTGAGTCACATGTTTTAATTTTTCATTCGTTTCTCTTTTAATATTTTCCAAAAAATAAGTTATCAAGTGATGGAAAAGGTAATGTAATTATGGGAAATGTGTATACTTCCCAAGTAAGGTTGTTTTTTGTAGTTTTTGTCGCATACGTAAAAAAACAACATACGTTACTGTAGTTTGGTTAATTCTTTAATTATTTCATTTCATTTTTTTAAAATAAGATGTTATCAATTTTTGTTTTTGAAAATATATTGATTAATCAGATGAAAATACTAACGAAAAAGGTTACCTAATGATCAAAACATATATTTTATTTTCTATGTTTTCTACTTAAATGCGAATGTTTTATATGGAAATGGTTCGTATCCTGTCATTATGTATACATCTAAACGTATCTTCGGTATCTTCTCATATCTGAACGGAAACTGGTTTTTCCTCATTTGAGTTCCCAGTCCCTATAAGCCAATGACCTGTAGAAGAGTTTTTTTATCCTTTCTTTTTTATTTAATTCTCATGTATATAAATGAGTATGGACTTATTATATATTAGTCATTAAATAATTATTTATTTATTTTTTATTGCACTGCTGCCATTAGAAAAAATAAAATTTTTGTTTTTTAAAGTCTAAATAAAAACTCAATCAATTAATACTTTTGAAATTCCTAAGTTGCGTCGGTTATTATGTAACTTCTAATACATTGAATACAAGAATTTATTTTTATCGTGTGAATTTTTTTAAAACAATTTTCTTGCGTTTGAGAAGTTCCCGTAAAAATCATTATTTAATTTCTTCAATAGTTAAGGTTAATTGGCGAGGGCATCTACCAATCCTATTGTTGAATTTATTTAATAAATTATTAAAATTATTTGACTTGCATATCTTTTAATATTATTATGAATTAATTTAAATTTATGTGAGAATAATTGTCTCTAAGATTCGTCTTGATTTATACAATTTTAGATTCTGGGCATTATTTTCGAACATTCACATAGTGTGTCAGTGTTCACCTAGCAGGTTAGGTCCCTTCAGCAATTTTTCAAAGAGGAAATACTGAGAAGTTACATTTTTATGTTATATTTATTTTAATTTTCTAGCTTAAGAAGTTAGTAATTGGAGTGCTATCGATGGGTAGTTTCTCCACAAGTGTTTTCATGTCATATTCTACATTTTTGCACATTTACTTGATATAATACCATTATAGTTGTAAATATCATTGAATTAAATAAAAAAAAAAAAAAAAAAAGAAGTTAGTTATTTAATAAAATAAAAGTAAAAAAATATTTCGTTTACTCAAAAAAAGCAAAAAAAGCTAGAGGTTTACATACATCACTTCCCCCTAAAACCAAATCACAAAACAAAAAAATAGTTATCCCTGCTATAGAACAATTTTATTTTATTTTATATTGTTAGAAATGAAATATTTACTAGGAGCCAGGTTTATACATTTAACAGGTATTTGGTAGTTATGAATTAATATTTTGATTTATTTTACCCAACATTTTTTATTATTTACTCTCATAGACTTTCAACGTCGTAATTGAAATTAAAAAAAATAGTCTAACGATATTATACTCAGATGCATAATAATCTTCGATGTATTGCTTCATTATTATTATATTGGAAAATGAGTGGTCATAATTTTTTTTAGCAATCATTAAAAAAATGTTATATAACTTGTCTTCATCAATATTGATAAAAAATCTATTTTATTTATTCTTCTCGAATCTGTCCATCTTTATTCATTCCAGGACCGGGCAACATATTGTGCAGCAAGTGTACCTCAAGGCCAGACTACAATCGGGTAGGGGGTAAAGGCGGGAATGTGTTCGTGGTGGAGGTTGTTGCCGTGGGGAAGAGCGTGAGTCATCGGGTATCGGGTACATACCAACCGACCTTTCCACCAGTACTATGGCTACTAATTGGGTTAACAGTTCAAGATAAGGTTGCCTATAAGGTTAGGCTGTGGTTTGTGGTGGCTACCAGAAGGAATCAATCCCATTGAGTTCCAACAGTGTTGGGTCTATTGTTTATAATATTAATAGATGAATTATTATAGTATCGGTCCCGCTGGTTGTCACCTCGATTTAAGTCACAGGTTTTAACTATTTATTCATTTCTTTTTTAATATTTTAGAAAATAATAATATTACTCACTAGTATGCAAAAAAGAGAATAATTATGGAAAATGTGTATATTTCGGGACTCATTTCAACACGAAATGAACGTTTCAACAAATATTTGGAAGTATTGATATAACCTAAACAGTATGTGTAAGTCGGTTCTTTAGCCTTCATACGTTCAGCAATAGTTACTGTATTCAGTCAGTTATAAATATATTTTTATTTTCGAGAATATTATTAAAAAGAATAAAAAGTTAAACTCGAAGCGACAACTTATACCGTAATTATAACTAAACAAATAATAATATTAAATTTATTTAAACAATACCAGAAAATGAAGAACTTGCATACTTTTTCTAACCCGGTCAAATAAGGAAATCAATAAATATTAAAGATTTTTAACGAAGATTTAAATTATTTGGAATGTTCTTTTAAGTTTTTATAATTATTATCAATCATATTTTTTTATCGGGTGTGGTTTATTGATAAGGATTATAAATCCTTGTCAAAAATTGATTGAAGTATTTTGACGATACTTACTAAAAATGACTCATTCTATTTATCTTTCTCTTTTTTTTTTTTTTTTTTCAAATACCAAAACATACAGTCATTGTTTAATACAACTTGCATCATGCTGTTGTATTTATTTTATTGTGTCTCACCATTATCTGTTATTACATTAATTAAAAATATGTATAATACATGCATTAAAATTATTAACGAAACAAATATTGGAGAAAGTGACCTCGTATTTCCAAAACTATTATTTTACTGTAAATCCCAAAATATTAAAAAATACACAAATTCACAATGAAATCTAACAAATATATTGATTTAAGATTTAAATTGTAGGTGATTGCAATCCCTATTTGAAAAATAATTGTAATCTATTTTTCTCTGTAGGCGTTGTAACCATTTATAGAGAGTTGTTATGTATTGTAAAATGTAAGATATATACAACGCACCAAAACAGAACATATTAGGATGTAAAGGAAAAACATGTGTACGATTCAACAAAGTACTTTGTCTGCAATGTCAATTAAGTAGAGAGAGCCATAAATATAGTTTGTTGTAACAACAGTCGAGTTATTCCTTTCCACTTCACCCTCCACCAAGTCTTCCACACCCCTCTGTTCGGTACGGAGAGGGTGAGCCAATTATTTGTTTACTATTCGAGGAACCACCCCCTCATCTTTCGCAAACATTAAATCTCAATTACTACATTGTTACGACGTCAATAACATAGTAATAACAGATTTACTTGGGACTTATTGTTATGTTAACGATTTTTGGAAAATATAATTTTTTAACCGTTTTTTATTTTTGTTCTCCGCACCATTTAACACACAGACAAAAATGGTGCGGAGAACAAAAATAAAAAACGGTTAAAAAATTATATTTTCCAAAAATCGTTTAATGTTCCAAAATTTTTATTTTGGACTGGGAATTATCTGTGTAAATTATTGACCGTCATGAGAATGAAATTCACCATCTCATACTTTAAGTTATTATGAGAGTAGCACAGGTTTTTATATTATGCTTTCGAGAATTAGTTATGCAAGATTCAGGTTATATAGTAATTATAACCTTAATATATTATAATAACATATATAATATAATAAAATGGAAAATTAATTTACTTTTATGATTTTTTGTTTGAGACAAACAAGTATTATTTAATATTTGGGTTCTGGTAAAAAATTATAAGTGTTAATTTTTAATTTTAATTTTAAATTACGTTCCGTTATATAAAATGTAAAAAAAAAAAAACAGTCTCTTTGTATATCTTTTGTTACATTTCTTTTAATATTAGCATTTTATTTATATTATTGTTATAATTATTAATGACCAATCAATGTATCTGGGAATAAAAAAAACAACAGGGACATTTAGGAAGAAAACCTCAAAAATTATATTAAGTAATCTGCAAAACCTACTTAAATAAAGTTATTTTTAGTATACTTTTTGAAAAATAAAACCAGTGCATTTCTCGTGACATTGATTTGCTGCAAACAATTTGTGTTCTAATTTATCACCTGAATGAAGATGTTGAGGAGCAAGGTGTCGGGTGGAAGAACTGGTCTTGAAATAAACTGGGCCAGTTTAAATTCTTCCTCTGCGCCTTCTTGACTTGACCTGGCTGAATATTTCACATAAACATCTTTATAAATAAATCGCTTTTCTTCCTTTTTTCTGCAAAAATATTATTAACGTCATATTTTGTAGAAAAAATGAAATCGAAATCGTATTTGTTATTAAGTTCAAACGTTGCGATTTATTGTGTTCCAATAATTAGTCATTAATCTTTTCTTACAGCATTATGTTAATCTTCGCTCATTTCTAAATAGATATTTACATGTAATAAGAGTATATTTTTGAAATCATTATTTACGCTCGCCTCCTTACAGCTGCTAAACGTCGGTTTTCCATAAAAAGTTTATCACTATTTAAGAAATTGATTTTTTTACCTCCACCTTTTTTTACCTAATTTTAAAATCATCTCGTAGAAATATATTTAAAACCAATATAACACGCTGATAAACAATTTAAATTTTGTATGAAATATATAATAGCTGACGTTACTAAGTAATTAAGTAAGGACTAGGTCTCTCAGATTTAACAAGGAAATAATTAATTAATAGAGAAATGAGCTGAGGACTAACGTGTTGACCTGGGTTCTGGGAAGATCTAGAACTCTCAAGTGGGGCGTAACGTGTATCCCTGCTCAACCCCCTCTACTATATATCATAGTTGAGGTTAAAACAATATAGAATTGTTTAAAAAAAATAAGAAACATATTTACGTAAATGCTAAACTCTGTCCTTAAAACCCAGTGATTTAATTAGATGTAATTATATAATTATTCTTACGGGTTTTGGAAAGCTCTGGAACAAGCAAGTACATGGTTAGAAGATTGCAACATATCTCTACACTTATAACACCGAGGCTGCAGATTTAATCATATTTGATATAATATTTTGTATTGTTACAAAAAATAAGACAGATATTTATGTAAATCCTAAAAATTATTCTTGTCGTTGTCCTTATAAGCTATATATCATGGGACATGGTAAAACATTTTTTGCGACCTCTAATTTTACAATCAGTAAAATTGTATTTTAATTTTTATTTCTATACGCCCTCTTGAGATCGAACAAAAAAGACGCTGTATTAAAAAAAAAGTTAATAAACAGTGTGAAATCAATTAAATATTATTATTTATTTTTACGTAACTTGACCTTTATGTATATTAATACCTTTATATATAAGTAATAAAAATATTTGGCGTGATGATGATTAACTATTTATGAAAACTTGGTGATTTTTTTTTATATCTACCTTCTTTCTGAACGCCAATTCAAATAATAAAAGAACCTTTTTTAATACCCTACAGGAATTCATAATTATTTTCAACCAAAAATATTTGAATAAAATGGATTGTCAAAATAAAGAACCATTTATAAACTATAATTAAGTAAATAAATTTATATATTAAAAAATAGATTATTTTTATTTATTTTATGAAGTTATATTCTTCATATTTTAACCTTTATATCAGATAACTTAATTTCTTTGTATTATGGTTTTCATTTCTACAATCTTTTTCTGGTATTTCGGAAAATCTATATGTTCTTTTATTTTTTTCTTGCATCTACTAGTCACTATTGTTCAAGAGAACTATTACAAGCATGTAACAGATTAATTAATAATACACATATTTATATTGTGCTAATATTTTAAAGGCATAGATATTTTAATTTCTCTATCCTGAAGACAGCGGTTGGTTTTTCTTTCCTTTCTTTTTTTTTATGTTTTTCAAATTGCTTGTGTTTTAGTTGTACGGTAAATCAATTCTTGCAGTTAAATAGTTCAGGATTATTTTTTATTTTCATTGTCAACTAACGGATTTTTTTTTCTTTTCATGATACAAGGTAAACTACTGGTTTACAGGTTTTACCGTAGCACTTTAGTTTGAAATATAATATTTATATTTCATAATATAATATTATTTTTATCAATATACTTTTTAACCCTATCACTGAATTTATATTGATTATATATTAAAATTGCTCCACACAAATTATCGAAAATAAATCATAATTTTTGGCAGAAATAAATGAAAGCATTTTTTTTTTTTATATATTGTCTATTTTAAATTTATATCGAGGGACGTAAAGGTTTGAATTTTAATTATTATTAATAAGTGTATCTTTTTGTGTTATTGTTAATGCAAACAAAATCTGTTCATATAAAGTAGAGACGAGACTACACAAATTTATGTTAGTAAATTAAAATTCTAAGTATTACAAAATCAAAAATATCCGAAATGCGAAAAAGCTATGTATTAATATTAATATATTAATATTGGATTTTCTCTTTAAATAATAAAGTGTAAATAAACTTTTTTACCCAATATTATAAAATCGCTATTTTTAATTTATACTTAAATATTGTTAGATTATTGTTTTATTTTTAATTTTAAAGACCTAAAATCAGGTTTTCTGTAATTACATAGCTGCAACCGATTACATATTACTATTCGGTGTTCTGTAGATAGTTCAGGCTTCGGCCGGTAGATAGAGCTTGATTAGCTGTATTGGCGTTTGAACTTTTTCGTTGCCCCGATAGATAGCGCGGGTAGCTCCAAACTGATTGATCAAATTAAATTAATATACTTGTATTAAATGGTATTGATTATTATTTGTATTTATTTATCAGGGAAATATCACTTTCAAGTTTATTTAATAATTAGTAATTGGCAAAAAATAATAGATTATCAGTTTTATTTATATTTCTATTGCAATAATTATTTCTCCTTTTAATTTTATTTTCCATATTAAGTTTTATTTTTATATAATTTTAATCATAAATAAGTAAGTAACACATGGCAAATTAGTAATGCATTACAATTTAAGATTTAGTCGAAATTAAAATTATGAAACAACTTCATGTCAAAGTTTTGTACTTATAGCCCCCTGGTTTAGGTAGTTCGTTATTACCAAAAAGTACCATAAGTACTCATTTTCTTGACGCTCATTAAAAAGTATACTTATTTATTCTGTTTTCTTTTTTTAACGAAACAAACGGGAAATCCGTTAAATTGAAGCCTCATAACTGAGCTTGTATGTGTTGCGTGCTAGAACTGAAATTTTATATTATAAAATTTTATTTTACTGAAATATTTTAGCGTTAAAGTATGCTTCATTGTAGGTGAAAAATATATGACTTCAAGAAGGCAAAATTTCTGGTAGCATTTTAATATTACTTTTATTATAAAAATCATTAATATTGATTAGAAATTATACTACATTAAATATTAATTAAATATATAATATAAATGCTAGGTAAAGTATATACTACAAAATTAACAATATCCCTATTCATTTTTGAGCAGTATATATTGACATAACTATACATGAAGTGTTACTCTAAGGCAGCAATTTTTATATTGTAACGTATGTTTAATTATATCGACTGTATCGAGTAACCAATTATTTTTATGGTTATTGTAGTTGCATTTTTTTTTATTCCAATTTTTAAAATAGTACTGTTAATTAAAACAGTTAAGGTGTTCCGGTTGTGTGAAAGGGCGTTATTTGGAATCAGAAAGAGTTTTATTATCTCAATTAACTTCCATATAGCACCGTAGAATTAATTCTTAACTGTGTTTTTTAATTTTAGTTTCACCAAAGTTATTTACTTTTTGTGTATCTAATTTTCACGGTAACGGGGAATGTTTTTTTTTCTCTTAAGAAGACGATTAGTGTTTCCTGCAGCCGCTAGATGGTGCTGGTGAGGGCTGAGTAGCTAGTGGCATCTGACGGGCAAAGCCGTAACTACTTAAGGTTTTTTCCTCACTTTTATTCATAGAAAAACTATTATTTTTAATAATCTAATATTAATAATCAAATTACTTATGTTGCTAATTCCATACATGTTTAAAGGTACTCAGGTACTAATTTTGTCGTATGAGTGTATTTTTTGTTTCGTATTATTATTATTATCCAAGATAATGTTTATCTAATGGTTGATGGTGTGATTTTAATGATTAGTCATATGATTTTATGTTGATTATGGTAGACTTATTGATTATGATGACTTTGAATTCTCGAAACTCTGTATTTCTTACTTAACAATTAAAAGTTCTCTTTGTTGAATTATATTATTAAAATATATTATTTACTTGAAGGTTTCTTAAGTGTCTAGGTTTAAAGTTTTCTATTTTTTTCTCTTTCTAACCGGCCATGCAATGTGAAAAACGACTCCAGGTCATTATTCAAATAAAAAAACATTTTATAATTTTGTTTTCTTATTGTTAGATTAAAAAAAAAAATGTGACTTCGAAAATTTACACTTGCTTGTTATAATTGGTTTACTCCACTGTTAGCAAAATAATAAGCTAAAAAAAAAATTCGCAAAAATCAATTTTAATACTCTAAAAAAAATTTGTAAAAATCAATTTCAATATTTAATATAAATGTTGCTCCTAAATAGATTTTGAGTTCATGAAAAAAAAACACATTAAAATTACGGTTCTTGTAGCTAAAAGTAATATTAGTTATTTTCTCCTGTTATCAGTTAAATCTCAAATGGAAACTGGAAAAACAATTCCTGTTTTACATAAAACCCGTTATCTTATTCAGGTGATAACGTTATTGCGAGTTGATCAATGTATTGTTTAGTCCGAACGGACTCTTTAGTTTTATATTTGTATGAATTATTTGTAGCTCTAATTATTTATTTATTTATATCACTATACTGTGGTCTCAGCGTTACTGCTGTCCTGACATGTTTAACTTTTTAGTAGGTGAATCAGAGAAATGGTCAAGGGATAGAGAGGATAACAGTGAAATTTTTAGAAATTAATTTACTTTATTTCTGCCTTACTTATCTATAACAAGGTTACTATAAAAAGTTACTTGAATCAAGGTAACAGTGATATATCAATGATTGACGTTCTTTCTGAAACTGAGGAAAATCCGAATAAAATGCCTGCTTTCTTTAAATATATATTTGTTTAAATCTCTTAAAAAATTTAATAGTCTGCATAATATTGCATACAGTAATAGCTATTTAAAAAAATAGTGGAAATGATACATACATTTTAAATTGCACTTACAATTAGCAGATTCGTATTTGAAAGGGGTCAATGTATACAATTTACAGTGACTGAAATATTTATCATCATTAATCCTTAATGTTCACTGCAAGCGAGTTATTTAATAAAAAAATTGAGAAATCGTTGCCAATTGAGAAAATTGTCCTTTTGCAACCAGTCTTAAAAGCCATTGCCCTCTGCCGAGACGGTCATATTCCAGCATTAATGTCGTCAGTTTAGCCTGTACGATCAAATGTTTTTTTCAAGTTTGAACTAATTATTATTTCAACTTTAGCTAATGTCAATTTAAATTACGTCTATTGGAATGTAAAGTGCCAATGTCAAACGTTGTAATCTAAAGTAATATTAACATCTTTATTATCAATCCAATACAACATCTTAAAATTAGGTGCGGTGCGCGCATCTAACAGCTTATATTTTCAATTGTATAAAACAATCCATTTCTTAAATTAAATAAAAGATTTCACATAAATAGACATTACTTAGAATATCTCCCCAGCATTCTTTACGTCTTCTCACTAAAAAGTGAAATAAAACGATTTTTTAAACGATCTCAGTACGACAATTTTTGCACACTATATTTTTGTTTTCTCAAGATTCACGAACTCATCTAAATTTCTTAATTATTTATAGAAGTGTAAAGTTCTTTACAGAATTTACTTTATACTTTCTAGTTCGGCCGGCGCGTGTTCTTTTTTTTTACTTCTAAACTCATTAATATTTTCTACTTTTCTATTCGGATGGCCAATTAAGCGTTTTTGTTTTTCTCACTATACTATACTTCCCAGTTGATAATATGCTTATCTCTAAGAGGCCATGTATGCCTAAGTACTTGGCACAAGACACTACCGTGTCTTCGGATGTGATAAGGTATTGATCAGGATGGTGAGACAAACGTTTTAAATTATTGTATTCTCATTGGGCCTTGATTGCAAACTTGATGAGTAAAGTTTGAATTGAATTCAATTTTTTCTAGTATTCGATTCAAAGGTTCTGTTAAATACATACTTACTTAGATACAGGCGAAGCTAATAAAAAGTGTGTTCACAATAATAAGGGACCGCTTATAAATTTATGTTTTAGAATAACCTAATGCCAGTTGTGATTGATGAGTTGATCATTCGGTCCTTTGTTGACTTTACCATGTGTACCCATTCTTCTGGTCTATCTGTGAAATTCAACTTGAATCATTCTTACTGCGTTCTCTTTTTCTACTCGATAGACAATGATTGAAAATGCATACGGGCAAGAAGTTTTCTCTCCATCGTAATTGTAGCCTCGGCACCATGTGTGTCAATCGGTCGAGTTGGCATCCCCCGAGCCCGTTAGAGTGCCCCATTTCAGCAGACACGGTCTTTATTGTTTTACAGTCCATGAGTGAAATGATGGCCTGTCGAAGAAGATAATGACCGATGTGTGGTTGAAGAGAAAGAGTCCGGAGGGGTGTTGTTCTTAGGAGGCGTCGCATAGCGGGCCTTTCGACAATGCGCGATTGTGTACGCTTGCGCAAAGCAATGCACCGCACCGCTGTCTATCTATCTAATTAGGAACCATGGCCGTATCATTTGGCTCCCATGTCTTAACTTTCTTCTATGTCGTCTCCGGCTGTTTTTGGTGACCTATTATCTATATCTCACTCCGATTAATTCTTGCGGGCTTGAGTTACTTTATTAATGGAGTGGAAGTGCTATCTATTAATTACCCCCTTTATTTTCATTTAATAAATGCTCAAATGTCAAGATTATTACATTTTGGGCATTATTTCGGCCCCATGATAGCATTAGAGATCTGCAGAATACTACCAGATTTTGGCGGGACAATCCCCTCTTCTGATGAAAATTTATTTTCGTGCTTGATATTAGAATCGTTGTAGGTATTTATCTTTTTATGGACCATCCCTTGGACATTGATCATCCTTGTTTTGGAGGATTAAAAAAAAAAATGTACAACTACAACCCTTTAACCCGCGAGTGGTCACACCTTGTTATGCAACAATATTTATGATTAATTTTTGGTATTATTTATTGTAATTCTGACTTCTAATATAATAATGATTACATATGTGTGTTTAATATGCAATTATTAAGTATCGTCTGCACACTACAAATCATTGCTAAAGAAAGTCCAGTTTTCTTCTGGTACTAAAATCGTCAAAGCGGAGCATCGCATGAGAAAACGAAATCTATGCTCGCTGATTGCCAAATAGCAGGCTTCTATTCCACAGTCCTTTGAGTTATCCCAAACCTTTCGAATACTGGTCCTGCTACAACACCGAGAACCGATCAGAAAAATAATTGCAATGAAGGATTTAATTTCGGTTTCATCGGTTGAGCGAGCATCTCGTTCTCTAGTGAAATTATGTTTAATTTTCTCAGTATAGAGATTTGCACAGACCGTTAACATTTCACAATTATATCATTTACGAAAAGTTGAAATGCATCAATTTCCTTGTTTGCAAATTTGCCTACGTCTTTAGGTCCTGGCAAGTGGCTTATAATATTACGAGACAGGTATTTTTTCGAGACGCTTTTTTATTCCATCTATTCCTATGAATTGATCACTATCACAATCCTGATCAGTTTCATCTGAGCTGCACGCCTCCTGTCTGTTTCAGAATTGTGGTTGTCTGGTAACAAATCATCGTCACAGTCACTAAGGTCGCTGTCGGTATCAAGAGGGTCTTCTTCGGAATCACAATCTTCCAGCCACTTCTTCCAGATATTTGGGTCCTTCGTTCCACCATGATGGAAATTATATTTTATTCGAAAACAAACAAACGAAATTAGCAACAGGAAGGTATGCTGGAAAGAAGGGCGAAATACTCCTATATAAAAGCAGCACTTGACAATATGAATTGCTTATTGTGTTAAACTTGATTTCAAATGTAAATACCGTAATCTTTGCAATAACATGGGGGGGGGGATACGTGCATGAAAAAAAATGAAAACAGTTACATAACAGGTCGCGTGGATGAAAAATAATAAAATAGCACTAAAAAAGTAAATTTTGTGTAAATAATAATACATTACATATAGAATATTAAAATTAGACATAAAATGTGTAAATTATTATATAGTTAAGAAAAAAGAAAAATACTAAAACACTTTCATGAATAGTCGCGTGGGGGACAACTGTCATCCAGAAAAAATAAACACCACCTCTCTTATCCGAAGGTAAACACCTAGGATCTGTTTGGAATAGGCTTCCCCCCGCGAAGACTCCTGGCGCCCCACCCTCGTCACTTTCGAAACATATACACAGGAGATGATCAAAAGGGCGTGGATGACTATTGTAACACTCGAGGGTTAAGTGGTCCAGTACATACAGTAGTGGGTGTATTGTTTCTATGACAGCGATTGTGCAAGGAGGTGATTCGTCAGAGATCGTTATCTACCACCATGTTTTCTCAGTACATACCTATATTTCAGTATTTATGGAGGCTGGGATACCACAGGAGCGAGGTAGTTTAGTGTGGCTGAAGGTTCAGGAATTTAATTCGGCTGTAGTAGCTCTTAAAAGTAACGGAGGCACAATTTGGGGCTCATCCAGCGTCTTTAAAGTGGGTACATTGGAGTAAAAGGTGGCAGTCTAGCGTGATCTCGGATTGCACAACCGCTGTCTTACTTGCTTGTAGAAGCAGTACAGTCTCTGAACACTAGGTCAATAATGGATCGTTGTGCGGATTTAAAAAAAGTTATACTTAATTAACTTTTGACTGAAGTCGACGTTTCAATCTAAAACCAAGCAGGCTTCATGTATCCTACACCCACGGTGTGAATTCTCACTGCATCTCATTAAGATCTCAATCCATCTTGTCTCTTTGGGGAAAGTTAATAAAAAAATAAATAAATAGAATAATTAATTAACTGTAAATTGAATATGTTGACCTCATTTAATTTATACTGTTTTAATCTATTAGCATTAAAAGCATTGTGTTCTGAAAAAAATGTTCGATAAGTATGTTACTTAAAACTTTTAGTTTACAATTTTCAATGTAATCTGATCATATATGTTTTTTAAAAGTAATCCATTTGTGGCGAAACCTTAAAAGTTTAAAGAATTAGGTTTTCACCGAAAACCGGTTTTTCTTTCATTGAATCTAGTGAAAAAAAAAATTGGAGTGGCACATCCACCCAAAGATAAATATTCCGTCAAAAAGAAAACAGTGTTTTCAATCTTTCAATCGATAACTTCCAAAACTGGAGCTAACCCAATCTTTCTGTTATCGATTCAATGTGAACATTTTTATAACCAGTACTTAATCAATTTTCTTTAAATGATAGACCTACGTTTCTAAATAGTAATCTGAAAAGCTATTTCTGAGGGTCCTTTACTTTATATAGTGAATTTTAATTCGTTCGCCCCCGTTACAATTTCAAAATTGTTTGATTATAGGTTCCAGAGGATTACAATCCTCAAGTCTATCGAAAGTTCCTGAAAATGTGATTGATTGGAAATTTAATTTAATTTTTGTTTTGATCGATTTCGGGTGTCGGTAAGAAAATGGCCCATGACAGTCGAGGATCGTGATCTTGAGAAATTCTTGAACTAGTTTATTTTCCCCGCTATAAATCTTTATGGAGGATATAAAAACAGTTGACACAGTTATAATAAATTAATGTTCATAGGCAGAGTTTCCTAGTCCATTTATTTATTTTTCGTATTCGAAAATATATTCAATCTTATACTTCTTGGTCAGAGGGAGGTTTAAAATTTTATTAAAATTTTGCATATTTTTATTATAGTTATTTATTACAAATGGACGTTTAATTTGACCTATCTGGACATATTTTCTATTTATAAATAAGTACAAGTAACGTCAATAAGCTTGCATAACCCATAAATACTCAACACCTCAAATATAATGATGTGTGACCTGAAGTATGTCTTCCTCTATATTCATAAAATATTGAAGATGTTATAACAATTTGCCTCTGACACAGAAGTTTAAACGGTATGCTGCTCATATATTTGTTTTACCTCCATCTATTCACACGATATGAAATTTTACTGTTTTTGTCATATCATAATATTTATTTTGGCATTTTGCAGCTATATTGATTTAAAAAATATGTTATTGGCTTGTTGTGACCATGTAGGACGAATTTTATACATGTTATAATTTCACCATTATATCATTTTATTGAAATGTGAAAATTCCAACAAGTTATGTAACGACACCCCTTTATCAGTTTGGAAATTACAATTATCATATTTTTATTTATTTTTTCAAAATTCGGTTTCACTTATATTTGTGATTCCCTCTTACATTTCTGAAGTCTGGTTTGCATAACGATATTTTAAAACAATTAACAGACCGATTCCTTAGGCGTTTTATTTCAATAAGCTTCTTCCGAAGAAAATTGAAGTTAGCTATCTTTGGAAGACCCAAAGAGTTGAGTATGAATTATGTATTATTTATAATTCAATAATTAATCTTTGGTATATGAATCGGCGTTTGCACAGTGTTTGTTGTACTTTTAATGTACAGTAAAATATAGCGAAGCCAACATATCCTCTAATGTAAAACACTTTGATTTGAAAGTAATAACTCATTCTTTCAGAAAGAACCAAAGAGTTGAGTATGAATTATTTATTATTTATAATTCAATAATTAAACTTTGGTATATCATTTGGTTTTCTCATAGTAATTTATTGCACACTTAATATACAATAAATATTAGGAAACCTACAAATCCTCTTCTTTTTTTTAATTACTGTATTTACAAGATTTAAAGGCCACCTCATAAAATAATTACTAGTTATCTAGTAACAGATTCGAAACTGCAGACCTTAATTTAACATTTTCTGTTTTATTATAATTTAAATTTATTATAGTTATTTTAAGACTGTCATTTAGTAAGAAGTGTAGAAAAATGTTCCCTTTTTGAATACGCATAATTTCTGTCTTCTAAGATGTGTTTATGTTTGGACTCATGGACTTATTTTCTATCTTTTTTCTTACATCGTTTTTTTTTTTTTATAATTCCAAAAGTAAATTATTTCGGATAATCGATTGCCATTCGGCCTCTTTTCTTGGATTATAACTAAAAGCACGGCTGTTATAATTAATTGGAACTTGTCTCAAACTTTTAAGTGCCATGGCTAGGGGATTTATTTTATGACGTATCCATCAATAGCGCTACTTTATCACTGGGTTAAAAAAAAATAATTATTTATCCTATTTCCCAAATAGGGGTGGCATTGGTATATTCCGTACAGCCATATTTTAGGTAGCGGGTTAGCTCAGTGGTAGAGCGCTGGATTTACCTTGCCGAAAGCTCCGGGCTCAAATCCGGCAGCAAATGTAATGAGTTACAGCCAGAAATGGACTCTGTGGGATATGGAGACCCTCCAAGGGCTCACAGAGCTTTTATAAAGTGGAAAACCTGGCGGTATAGCGTGATCTAGGACAAATCATCTCCCTGCCTAACTCTCTACTGTCTACCCTGTACTTAACATCCCAAGACCCTTCATAGGTTGTAGTGGTGCAGATTTATTTTTTTAATCAATCAAGTGCCATGTTAGGAACTTAACATCAACAATACTCGTGTTAATGCTTTTTTAAATATATTTATTTCTTGTTTACATAAAGGTCCTTACCCCATCAACCTAGCAGGTGTACTCCATAACAGAATCTTGATATAGAACCTTGACCACCCGTACTCGGGTTGTGATCACTAGGTTGTCCACCCCACAGGAGCCCTCCGGCTAGGCGAGGATTAACATCGTGACAACGACTTAATGAGAATAAATTACTCGACTCTGGTAATTAAGAGAGACATGGAGGCGGTTGACATCCCTCCCTCCCCCACTGAGAAGGGCCCAGTCATTAGAAAGTACTAAGGGCTCTGGTACCGTTACGTACCTAGTACTTTCCCACAAGGTCAGCATCGATCATGTCTACTGTTGTACCTTTGTTTTTTATCGAGTCCTCTTGTGTAGGAGGTTGTGGGCTCGGTAGGGATTTGTTACTGCCTCATCCTTCCTTTAATGAATGCAACGGGGATGGATGTCTTGGTTTGTGGTTGTTCCTCTACCTTAAATTGGTTTTTCAAATAGGAAGGACGTCATGTGATGATGAAGCTATACTGATATAGTTGAATCTATAGTTAACAAACATAGGCTTACAGTGTCAGATGGAAAATGTTATTTAATTAACATGGCTTACCTAGAATCTGCTTACTCAATAGTCTATCGGCTGTGCTCTAAAGACTAACTACAATATAATAATTCTCTTGCGTCGATTTATTAGAAAGGAAGAGGCTAAGGAAAGTTACAATGCGGACTGCAAGAAAGAAATGTCCCCCGAATATTTTACCCAACTATTTGTCTATTCTTAACATAAGCCTATACTAGAAAATAATTTTTTAGGTTGCAGCCATTAGTTTTATCTATAATTATGATTCGTAAGGAAGAAAATAGTTCGGGGGTGCAGTCAAATAAAAACACTAAATAAGTGGTTACATATTTAATTATGTGCCGACGTTTCGACCCACTTTGTGGGTCATCTTCAGGGCTAAGAAAGAAAAACAGACAAAATAACAGAACTATAAAAATACATTGCAGACTAAGTATATGATAAATGAGAAAAAATATATATGTAGATGTAATCTTGAAGAAGAGTGATGTTGTGGTGAGGGCGATGAAGCCTGGTGATGGTTAGAAGAAGAGAAACTAGAAGAGCGATGTGGTGGCGAGGAGGTAGAATTCGGGTGATTTCTTGATGAAGAGAGAGCTTGATGCAGAGGTCTGGGTGTAGTAGAAGGAGTAGTTGTTCAGAATTCTGGTACTGCGGCGTAAAGGGATAGAGAAGTTCTGTAAATGGCCCCGTTGTTTTATTTGGTTCATATGATTCATGAGAAGCGAGGGGATGGTAGACTGGAAGATAGACGTAAGGAAGAAAATAGTTTGGGGTGCAGTCAAATAAAAACACTAAATAAGTGGTTACTTATGATTATGATTCATTCAGTTCTGATCGCTAATATGTATATAATTGAATGACAAAATTATATATCAAATATTTATTATAGTTTCGCTACTTTGCTTCTTATCTGATATCGTCTTTAGATTGAATTCATTTGGTCACTTAACTATGATCCAGTAAATAAAAAAAATCCCATGTCGGTTAAGATAGTTGTAGTTGAAGCTATAAAAATAATTAGTGATGTTAATAATAATAATAATAATAGTAATAATTATTATTATTTCGTCATTTCTTCGTATGATCCCATATTGAAAATCCCAAAGGAGTGTACAGAACACCTTGGCTTCCATTTGGAAAAATTTAAATTGGGACAAAAGGCAGTTCCTGCAGAATTGCAAGAAAATTCTTGAATCAGTAAATTCTTTTACATTTTGAATTTAATGCTAGAGAAATATGTGAGAAAAATAAAAATAAAAATATTTATTTAAGAAATTATACAAATTCTATTTGGGACGTGTTGTTATTAGTGATGTAAAACTTATTTATTGGAACTTTTGTAAGTTGCTATCAAACCCGTTTATTTTCAAGCAGTGTTTCATTTTTATTTAAGTAGAAAATAGTTGACTTTATAATTCTAATAGTGGATCGCAAGGCGAGTTCGATCTCGGTGGAATTTCAACTTAAACCTACACCTTAGGCCGAAACGTTGCCACAATAAAATGAGTTTTTCTTATTTTGTGTAATCTTTGACTGGACCTCCTGACTGTTTTATTTTTAATATAGAATTGCTCTCCTCCATCTGGGGTGTTAGAAAATAACATGTTCAAATTGTTGATGGCATATTTTTCAAACTCAAAACTTTGTTTCTATGTATGTTTGTTAGAAATCAAAATACTTTTATTAATTCTATTTAATAAGCCATGGTATCTCATTAATTTCTTATTTTTCATCACCCTTTAGTAAATATTATCATTATTTCGGTGTAGCTTAATGATTAAGAATGTTTTCCGATATTTTGATAATCATTATTCTAACAAAAGTTATTTTTTGTTTCAGGTAAGTTCCCAGTTTTATAGGAGAAGTAATTTAGTAAGTTTCTGATTTATTTTAATATTTAAATTTAGTCACATGTGTCTATACGCTCGATCAATAAACTAGTCATGTCTTGAATGTTGTTTTTGTTGCATCTGTTATTTTTTTTTTTTTAGAAATTTGGTTATGTAAGTTTTATTTTTGTTATTTCAACAAATCCAGTCTATTAGTTTTCTTTTAATCCCGGTTTAACTAGAGTGTTAAAGTTGAGACGAGGGCCCGTAAGTCACTAGTTTTTATATTTGCCTTCAATTTTCGACGTAAAAGTAAATTAGATAAAGTAAATTAATAAGAATGAAATCAGAGGTAATTCAAGATCGATCCAACATCAGGTACGATAAGAACTAAATAATATTTATCCTATTTTACATACGTATTTTTGCTTTAAATAATATTTATTTTTTTATTTTTTTTTTTTTTATTTAATTCAATGATATTTACAACTATAATGGTATTATATCAAGTAAATGTGCAAAAATGTAGAGTATGACATGAAAACACTTGTGGAGAAACTACCCATCGATAGCACTCCAATAAAGTTCTATAGTAGATGATCTCGAGGCCATCTTCTTTTCAGGCGCCTCGGAGGGTTATCAGGAATAGTATGGGAAGCAAGCTGAGAGACTAGCGGATTCAAGTGCGTATGGAGCTTGTTATGGAAGGATAGGTATCTAGTTTGGGCCAAATCAGTAACATATGGGATATTAAGATCATGATGGATGAGTTTGTTTGTGACATAATAAGGAGCATTGAGGATTTTACGAAGGATTTTGGATTGCAAGGATTGGATACGAGATGAATTGGATGGTTTAGTAGAGCCCCAAAGCTCAACTCCGTATGCCCAAATAGGTCTGATGACTGTCATGTAAATAAGTCTTTTGTAATTAATTGGTAGCTTAGAGCGTTTGTCCAGTAAGTGTTGAAGTAGGCGAAAACGTCGAGCAGTTTCTTGTCTTTTCAGTCTTGTATGAGGATTCCAAGTGAGACGTTTATCCAGATGGAGTCCTAGGTAACGTATCTGTTCGACAGGGTTCAGTGGTGTATTATTAAACGATACAGTAGGACAGGAATTCGTAGGTTTACGACGAAGGGTGAAGGTAATTTGATGGGATTTGTTAGGATTTATTTTAATCCTCCAATTTTGACACCATTCTTGTAGGTGTGAGATATGGGATTGAAGAGATTGGGATGCAACAAATGGATCCTTATTAACTGATAACACACATGTGTCATCAGCGTAAGTAGTGAGGACAGTGCTTGGATGGGTTGGGATGTCAGCTGTATATATCGTGTATAGGATGGGCCCCAGGATACTGCCTTGAGGAACACCGGCAGACTGGGTGAAGAGGGAAGAGTAGGAACAATTATGGTTTACTTTAAAGGTTCTATTACTGAGGTAGGAACTGATAATAAGGAAGTAAGTTGAAGGTAAGAATTTACGGAGTTTGTACAGCAGTCCTGGATGCCAGACTCGATCAAAAGCCTTAAATAATATAATACAGGAATATCATGACACATCTTGTGTTGTATATATATTAATTGTTTAATATCACTTTATGCTGCTATGGCTAATAGTGCGAAGCTTCATTGGGAGTAATAATTATTTCCTATGCAGGTGTGATTAGAATAAGGATCTTTTATTCCTTTTTTCAATATCATAGGTCCACCTATTGGGGTGCGAACCCCCGACGTTAGGCCTAGAAGGTATTATACGTATCTATGGATACAAATTCTAGGTATAATTGCGTATCAACAGTGACAAAATAATTTACCACCTTGTCTTAATGATGGATTATTTAGATTATTACTTCGTGTGTTACCTTCTCAGATTGGTAACCTTCCGTTAAAATCAATTAGGTTCTTTCTAATCTAAGTGCACAAAGCTGTTTAGGTGTCGTGTTCTTAATCACTCTTATCAAACCTACAAGGGCCTACATATTTGGAGGAACGCCTGTAGGAAGGTTGATTGTTGGGTTTTGCATTAGCTCAGCGATTGAAGAAAGGTCGAGCAAGGTTAGATATTTGGTTGGCGGAATCTAATTTATCCAATAATGTTTTAGCCAACCTCGTGATGATAACTAGTTTTTGATCGTTTATCCATGTGAAATTTCAAGGCGACGTTGTTTTTGTTCATTTTAATTTTTACATTTGAGAGCGCGGGGTGGTTGTGACTAATGTGTAGAGTACTGAGTTGCTTTTGTGAAGTTTCCTGGTTCAAGCTCCTGTACGATAAATGATTTATACTGTCATCAGCCAGGGATGGACCGTGTGGGATCTATACATCCCTGAGGCTCACCTAGCCTCTATAAAGTGGCTACTCTTAACTGTGGAATAACCTAGTGGTTAAGCGTGATCTTTGACAAATCATCTGTGTAGAGCCTTGTTCTAAAAAAATTTTAGTCTATCATGTGCTGATCCCAAGACCGTTTATGGGTTGTTCTAGTGCATCAATTCTCCAGCGACTGTAGTTAGGATTTTAGTTCCTACATAAGAATATTGAGCTTGTTTACAATCCTGGAAAAGTCATGACTCGGACTGCAACCTCTCTCAATGAACCTATTACTTAAAACTGATGTTTGGCAACGATCGGTTTTGTTGGTTTTCTGTAGGTTCCTAGTCTATGTTTACAGAATAGAATAGAAAAAAAATCTTTTATCTGAGGTGGAATAAAACTATAAATATTATCTTTATTATTGTATATAATAATAAGAGTATATTCAATTGTGATTCCTGGTAAATAAAATAACATATATATTCGATAATCCATAGTATCTTTTGTAAAATGCATCTGATTCTCAATAACCGTTCGTTTTAACTCCGCATATTAGATACCGTTAGTTTGATGGCTAGTCCACTCCATTCAGAATTATTGACGCACATTATCTAAAGACCAGCCAATACTCTTGGGTATTGTCATGCTAAGACAATACTGTGTTAGACAATAGGTGATTGTTTCAGTCACCACTTTAGACTTGTAGAAACTAGCAGAAAAACGACATATTTCTGAATTTATATTGTCTTAATTGTCTGTTTGTATATATCTGAACATTTATCCGTGCATGATTAATAAAATCCCCTAGGAACTCTTAAAACTCCTCTACCCAAAATCCTCCCTTTGGCTAAAATTTATACAGAAATTTGCTTAATAATCTATATTAATTAATCTCGGTTCGTCTTCTTCTTTGATGCTATAAAGTTCTGAGTTATTTTGACTTAATTACACAAGTGGAAGCAGAGTGGCTAAGTGGTAAAACGCTGGCCGTGCCGTGCCGAAGGTCTCAATTTCAAACTCGTATTACATATATTCATATAAAATTGGCATTTTTTATTTAATCTATTAACAGCCAAGGCTTGTCCTTTGGTGTCTGAGACCCTCCTGAGGCTCACCCAGCCTCTAAGCATGAGAATATTTGTAAGAAGATTACTTTCTCTGAAAGAACTGTATTGAATGATGATGTTTTAAAAGCTTCATAATTTCTTAGCAAATTAAAAAAAGAGTAACATGCTGCTAAATTAGAAACGGTAATCTGTCTGTTATTCCAATGAACATATATTTTTTTTATTGTTATAGTTCTCATTATAATACTTCTATAACTTTATTATCATTTATTATTTAATTTAATTATAAGCCATTATTTTTTTATTAAGATTAATTTTACTATAAGAGATAGTTTCTTTATTCCGCTACATTTGACGTTGGAAATCGAGATTGGTAAACTAAACGATTCGATAAACTCTTAATGCTATGATTTAGACGAGGGCTATAAAATCGAACCTTTCTAGTCCTGTTAACTCTACGCTCCTTTCATACTTGCGAACCGGAGCGAACCTCAAGCTGATCAGGGAAAGTAGCCAATTTGGAGTTTTAGCGCTCTTCGTGACCTCTGAATGGAGTGATCTGTATCCCCGGGCACACATCGCATACTCGAGAACCTTAGCGTTCCGGGATATCTCATGATTGCACGTCAGGATGCCATTGTCGGCCGCATGATTCGCGCCTTAAGCTCATCTATCCCTCTCCTTTATGCTAACTTAGACAAATCCCTATCGTTGGGATGGAGAAAGTTTAATAATCCATTATTATGTCTCGTTCCATCCAGTTATCCTTCGCCGATCCCTTCATTTTGCCTTTTACTTTTTCCGTTTGCCGTATAATGCCTTTCGTTCCATTCATTACGAACTAGCATTCCAATAAGTTATTGTTAAAAAAAAAATCTGATTTGTTGGTTTTGGTTTCCAGAATCTATCTTGGAGATTTATAAACATCAGTCGATTTTATTTTGTTTTATTATTTTAAATAGGGAGCGGAGTGGCTCAGACAGTGGTAGAACGCTGAGTTAGGATTTTGAAGTTCCGGGGTTCAAATCCCTCTCGCCGGCAGACTTTTATGTAATCTATTAACAGCCGAGGATAGATCTTTTGGCATCTGAAGACCATCCTGGGCCTCACCCAACCTTTCCATAAGGTGGGAACCCCATAATGAGAGCCCGATCTCGGACAAATCACGCCCATGCATCACCGTTGTTCAAGAAACAGTACAGTCTCTACCACATACTCAAGAGGTTCATGGGTTGTAATGGTACAAGTTTTTTTTATTTTTATGCATGTAAGTTTAATAGCAACTTGAATGATGGTATTTTATAAAACTCATTATTAACATTTAATGAGTTGATTTTGATTTTCTGTTTTCAATAACCAAAGAGTTGAGTATGAATTATGTGTACTATACATATTTCAATAATTAATCTTTGGTATAATATTAGGTTTTGACACATTATTTTTTTGTACTTCAAATACACGTACAGTAAAACGTAACAAAACCTACAATTCCTTTGTTTATTCTAAATTTTGTAAAAGAAAACTCCATGAATCACAATTGATCAACAATCGTCTTTTTACTTTTCTTTAAAAAAAAATATGCCTTCTTTTGAATTAAGTAAGTTAATTCTTTATTACTGAAGATTATTCAATATGTTTAAAAATTATTCTGTTTATTGACAAGTGATTTTTAAACAACAGCCTTTTCACTAAAGACCTATTTACATTGGGTGGCAGATGTTACTTTTCGCGTTAAAAAAAATTCATATTGTATCTTTTTTTAATTAGATTCCTCATTAACACGACTATTCTCTGTAGTTCTTAATAGTTAACAATTGTTTTTATTTTCAGTAAATATTCCCAAATTCTAAAATTGTTTAGATTCTCGTAAATTTTGTAGTTACCTTTTCAAATACTAAAATTTCTAATAAGGAAAAACTTAATTCAATAATGCCTGTCTATTTAAAAAATAATATATATTTATTGAAATTTACAACTGTATACAGAATACATCAAGTAAAAATAATGAATGAATACATTGACATGAAAAGACAAGTAGAGAAACTACCCAGTGGCAGTACTCAATTTTGTTAGTTTTTTAATTGTTTCTGTTGTTATTAGTAAAGCAATTAGCTTCTTGTTCTGCATTGCATGTTTAAACCATAGTTGCATTAATAGTTACATTAATTGCATTTATTATATGCCAGCTAATGTGTACTAAAATTTATTCTAGTCGACCAAAGCTCAGCATAGTTATGTAACGTTCATGCATAAGATATCTATATTTCAGCTATTATTAAGTCTATTTGGATAAAAAACAACAACATTTAATCTTTTAAATGATTTTAATGATTATTATTTATTTATTTATTCAATCTACTCCTCTTCTACCGCCAACGGTGTGAGGATCTCTCCTGTAGAGCCTAACCCATGACTGTCTCTCCTGTACCAATCTTCTTCTCCTTCCCCATTCCAAACCTCTTCCCTTCGGTCTCGTACCTTCCACCTTTGTCTCATATACGGCCTTCGCCACACTGTTTTCCGCCATTCTGGAAACGTGGCCAAATCATCTCAGCTGATGCTCCTAGGTGATATCCCCAGCTGGCCGAAGCCCCACATTGGACCGTATTGTTATGTGTCGCACTCGGTCTCTTCTGTTCTTTCCTTCCATTCTTCTTATATATCGCATCTCCATGGCTTGGATTAGGCTCTTGTGCTTTTTAATTAGAGTCCAAGATTCACTTGAATAGGTGAGAATCGGTAAGAAGGTGTTTTTATAAACTACTTTTTTTGTCACTTCTGTTTTCCCTATGAATTATTTTTTGACGGAATTAAAACACCTGCTGGCAGCTTTTATTCGTTCTTTTATTTCGCCATCTATCCAGCCGTGTTCGTTAAGGTGTGCACCGAGATATTTAAAATCCCTTACTTGCTCTAACCTCGTGTTGTTTAGTCTTACGACTCGGCCCCCATGCTCGCTTTTTCTTCCTATTCTCGTGATTTTGGTTTTCCCTGTATTAATTGTCATGTTTATCACTTTCAGTGATTATTATTTTATAATAAAATTTAAAAGCTGTACAGGGTTTAACTCTTGGCTATTTGACAAGTGATTAAAACGTTTTCCTGTATGTTTAAAGTAATTTAAATGGAAACCTTTAGATACGCGAATAAGAAAAAACTTTGATCATCTTTAGTGTTATTGTATATAACTAACTAGCTACCGTTGTAGGGATTTTTTTCAATTCCTACCGTTAGGTCATTAGTTCGAAGCTCAGCTAAGCCCTAGGGTACTTATTAAACTTTTTGTTTTCACCCCTTCGCGGAATTTCAATTTACTACGTTCCGTTAGGACCCGAAAAGGTCGCGACTAACGGAGCGACAAGTAGCGAACAAGAGTTTACCATAGATCTCTATTTATAGCGTTTCCAGTGCAAGTTTACTGCTCGGAAAAGTGGGCTAGCGAGTTCAAAAATTATTTGCGCACTTAGGAACCGTTCTAATGACGTTTCCTCCTTGAGGTCTTCTATATTGCCTTTAAGGACCGTTTACGACTGCAATATTCCTGAATAGAAAGGATTTAACATCGATACATATATAATAGTGCTGGCGTGGAGTCGTGTATTACGGTCATGGTCCACGGTCGGGTGGTGTTGCATTACTCCCCAGCGCTATCTGCCTTTTAGATCTGACTATTAACAATTATATCCTAGCTCAGATCTCCTAGAATCTCTGCTTCCTTGGGTTTGTAGTACGGACCGGGTAATTGTCGTAGCAGACTGGCTCTGTATAGGCTTTTCTACTTGTGCAGGTGTAGGTTACATCCATTATACGGTCACGTGCGGGAAGTACATACACCATTGGCATAATTTGCATCACAGCCACTGTTTACAATAGGAAAGATGCTATCGATGTTTTGGAATCAGTTGCGGAAATTGTGTTCTTCCAATATAACAGTAATCGATTGTGTTTTCTATTCATGTGTTTCGTTTCCTCTGGGTTAATAGTCATGTTGATGCTGAACAGTTATTCTTGTATGATATTGACATTATCAATTATAGTCCCAGTCATTGGCCGCTATTATAACCAGTCCATTGGCAATTGGAAGCACTGTAAAGATTTTCTGACAATTTGAATTATGTAACGATAAGGAAAAAAGAAAACACTGCAACCCATAAAGGCCCTGTGTTTAATACAAGGTAAAGATCGTTCTAGGACAACGGTCGTGTAGAGAGCTCAGTTATAGAGGTTCAAATTTCACATAGTACCAACTAAGGTTATTAACAAATTAAATAATTTATCTGCCGGGAATTTGAATCCGGAACCTTCGGTAGCAACGCAGCGCTTTACCCCTCGAGCTACCTCGCTTCCGGTTTAAGCATAAATATTGGAAGGGTCAAACATTAGGTGTAGTTAAGTATTTATTAGTTTTTCAATCCTTATTTATAAACGTTAGATGTATTTAAATTTTCAGCAAAAAAAGAATCTTATGCTAGGTATCTAAGACAATGGAGTATAAATAAATAACAGGTTGCTAAATGCTATTATTTACGATCGTGGGCAATGAACCTAGTTTTTAACTATAAATTTCCATAACCAGTCAGAATAAAAAACTGATTCCAAAACTTCATAGTGGACCACACACAGTTTATTTACCTCCGAGAATCGAGAAATAAACAGTTTCATCAAAGTGGAAGAACAAAGACTCTTTAGTTCAACAAAAGATCAGAAGTGTTGTTATGAATAACCTTAAATCACTTCGGAACAACGTAGAGATTTTCATTTGATCAATTTTTTATTTATAAAAGCCATAACCCGTGACGCTACTGCCGAAATAGGCAGCAACAAAACTACAATAGCATGTTTATGTAATCCGTTTGTTGATAAGTAATTGTTTTCAGTTTCTTGTTTTAATTTTTTTTTTTAGTAGCCTAAATATAAAAAAAGTTTTAGAATACTCCTGTCGGCTGTTAGCTAAAGGCCTAGAGTTTACCTATTTGGAGTTTTATTGCTCATTCAGTAAGTAGAATTTTCGAGTGATCGAGGAAACAGATATGACTCTTTATAAGTTTTTATGATTGATTAAAATACTTATCAACAAATAAGGTGTCTCCTTTGATATATTGGTAGTAGAACAACCTTCTATGCCCATGACCACGGGTTCGCAGCCGGCAGGTGGGATTAGGATTTTTTAAAGGGAGTACAAACTTCCTTGTTTATGCCGTTCTTCGGGAAGTGGAGGTTCTTAGCATGTGCGATGCCAGGTACTCGTTAAAGATCTCTATCCTAATTATACCTGGATAGACAAAATTTAGGACTCTTACTGTAGCATATTTGATTAGCTAAAGCAGCAGAATGTGACGTGAAATGAATTAACAAACCAACTTATCAATAAATGGATTATATAATTAACTACTAATTTTGGCGCTAGTCATTTTGGTTGTATAGTCCTCAGTTTTAGCTTGGATAGATGGAGTTAAAATCTCTGCATCGTTCCGAGGTGTGTTATTCTAGTATTATTATTTTGCTAGTTGATGATACAAACTTAATCATTCTTTTAAAATGTTTGAGTTTTTTTTTTCGATTTGTGTTTTCTGATATCATTAAGCTATTTTGAGGTTAGGTTGTAAGATCTTTCGGTACTTGGACGTCCGTTGACACCAGCGCCCCAAGTGTCTCTTTTCTTAACTATCTCTTACTGTTGTAACCTTTCTAAGCGCTTTGTTATTGTTTGTGTCAAGTTGAAGGTGAATGTGTTTTGGATTATTTTCAATATGACTTGGAATTTGAAGACGATTTTTCGCAGGGATGAAAAATCAGCTCTCCTATTTCTTAAGGAGCGGAATGTCAGCCCGCAGAAAATGAGTTGTGCAAATGTACAACAAGAGCCTGGGTGCTCGAGTCAATAAGTGGTTACTTAGCGGAGTTCATGTGGAGAACCAAGTTAGAGGGAGGACGCTTTGATGTTATTTTCGAAGATATTGTTCTTTTTAATGAACATTCCTTGTAATAAATGTTCATTGTTTCTTGACATGTTTCTCATATTATCATATTGTATATATTGTTATTTTAAAGAGAAAAGAACAATATCTAACTAAAATATGATAATTTTTTATAATTTGTTGTTCATTGTTTTAATTATTAAATCATTTTATTTTAAAAAGAAACTATTTAAAAATTAAAACAATGAACAACAAATTGTAAAAAATTATCATATTTTAGTTAGATATTGTTGTTTTTAATGAACATTGCTTGTAATAAATGTTTCATTTTTTCTAGTTTTATTTTGTCTTCATATGTTTCTCATTTATTTCATTTCCTAAAAATCTGTTCTTTCATAATATAAGGCAATGCCTATTTCAAATTCATTGTAGGAACATAACCTGACATGGTCCAGATAGTTGAGTTAAGTGACACCTGAGAGCGCTCATGTAATCATAAGCAGAATTTCTTGGTTCTTCTGCGTAGTGCATCTTATACTGCTACCTTGATGTTGTTGGTTCACTTCCACGAGGCTCACTGTTTTACTTTCACCCTTCCATGCGGCAATAACCTCCGGGTCGGCGTCCGCTTCGCATTCTTTAAGAAATTAAAAGTGAAAAGACGGCTGATAGGTTGACATGGAGGGCTGCCCGTGATGAACTGTCCCAGGAGGTTCCTGACCCAACGTGTGGATGAAGGTTGGGTGTTGTGTACGAGTACAAAGGGCCTGTTATTCGATGTAACCGCAACAACTATCGGGAGCATTCTGTGGAAAACTTATTTCTGCCCCAGTATACCGTCTATTGTATAATCTATTTTACAGCGCAATCGTTTCAGCCGCAAATTCACGTTCAGTTTACTGCTTCAATATAAAAACACTAGACCTTTAGGCAAACTGCCTGTATTATTTTGTACTCGTTACTTTTTTTTATAGCTTGCTCAAAGTGGTTTATTTCAATTCGTTCTCAAACGTCTTCTCTCTTGTTGCAAAGAGAAAAATACTTTTGGAGATCCTTCTTGCTTTTATTTGTTATTAAAGCTAAGTTATGTTTTGTAAAATATCAATGGATGTATAT
This sequence comes from Troilus luridus, assembly GCA_964056705.1. Classification (NCBI taxonomy): domain Eukaryota; kingdom Metazoa; phylum Arthropoda; class Insecta; order Hemiptera; family Pentatomidae; genus Troilus; species Troilus luridus. The sequence goes on along the minus strand of OZ057415.1, from coordinate 56,741,352 downwards.
ACGCTTTTATTTATTCTTATTCTTCCAAATGCAGTATGGGGAAAATAATCAGAAACGAAGTATTGAAATTGCTCGTGAAATGTTATCGCGAATGATTTATTTAACATTTATATTTCTAAAATTGTAAACAGTCTATTCCAATGATAAGTAACTTAAACAACATAATAGCGTATATATGATAATTTTAATTAAATCATTGGGTCCAGTTATTAAGGTCGTAGCTTTGTCCTTAAGGCAGCCATGGGGAAGATTATTAGGGTGAACTACGCTGTAGTGTCTAGCATAACATCTTACTATACATACTATACATAGGGTAACAGGTTCGTATTCCGGCTAGCGGCCCCAGTGGTTTTCAAAGGGAGAAAAAGATCCTTGGTTACTCCGTCCTTCAGAAGACACATAAAAGGGGGGGGCGAGCCTGTATGATTTCAGTTACTCGTTTAAAATCCCTATCCTAATTATACGTGGATAGGCAAAATTTATGGCAGATAAAATTAACGTTCAATAAATAAACAATAAACAGGACAAGATTAGACCTGTTTAATACCATTTTTAAAATGTTAGTTTTGGTTCCTTTTTTTTTTTACTTTTCTTGCACCTAAGTCTAATATTATCGAGTTACGCTTAATTGCGTTTCAAAATTCGTTTTTATCTAAGATCTACTCGAGAACACGTGCTTATTATGTCGGACGTGTGAATAATCATTGGGCGTTTTGCCACTTTTCGGTTATCTCAGGAATCTTCATCTCCAAATATTTTTCTTAACGGGGCAGAACACAACCGCATTTCAAAAATATTCTTTAACTCAAAATTTCTTGATTTTTTTTCGACACTAACTTTTTGTTATTTTGTCTATTAAATTTTATAGATCGAGTTTATAATTAATGGCAAATTAAAAATAAAACTACTAACTTTTTTGATTTGGGTCATCATCGCCATTAAGTGACCATAAAGCAGGGTTATTATAGTTTTAGTGTCATAAAAGTCTTAAAAAAGCTGGCTTATCGGTAGCAGTTTTATAGTTGCCGACGCACTGCTTTATAGACTGCTATCTAATCTTTCGTGAAAGTATTTCCGAATTTCATGAATTTAAATTATCTTGTAAAAGTCGACTTAAGATCCTCCGGTCAGCTTTCAATCCTTCCCTAACAACTGTCCTGAATCGTTCCTAAGGAAAATGGATGGGTCTGAGGACTGTAGGAATCCATCCATTACATAGCCGTAAACCTTTCTCGAGTTTACTTATGCATTCGGATTTGAGTATGGAAATGAAGCACATCTTAAATGTTTTGAATAGAACTAGTTGACTATAGCACCATTAAGATGTTCCTATTGCATTTATTTATTCCCTCTTTCTGAATATGTAACGTTTTTTAAAATAATAATCGTTAGAATTATGACATTTTTACCGATGAAATTAATTTTTTGACCACGTGCGGGTTTTTTTTTTCTATAATTGTTTGGAAGTGATGTTATATTTCTAATTGACTATTTAATATGAGATTTTTATATCTCTGGTCTGTTTTGCTTTGTTTATATTTTTCAGTCACACTGATGCGATACGTTGACTCCCTAGATTTGGTTTTGGAATATCCCAATAATATACTAATAATAGTTTTTGGCTTTTGAGTGTTAGCCCTCCAATTTATGACATTTCTTTAATAATTTTATACGTTTGCTGTCTACTTCATTTTTGTTTCTCAGACTCCCGGCTTTCTGTTTCCTCCGCTTTTGTTCCCGTCTTATTTTTAAGTACTCCATAGATTTGTACGATTTTGCCTACAGATATGATCCATCTGTAAAACCTGATGGGCTAATCTTCAGCTCTTTAAGTTCCATGTTTTATCACTTCTTCAGATCATGCATTCTTTAATTTTAGTTGTTTTCAGATATTTAAAAGATCTTCAAGCTAATCGTCTAAAGTCCATTCTACAAGTTTGTTCCACTACTGAGTAGGTTACCATATAATGAATTTCTTCTTATTCGAGTACATCTGTAATTATTTCCGTATTGTTAATTTATTATTATATTTATTTTTTGATCTTCCCTCACTTACATATGTTTTGTCAGTCAAAAACCTAAGTGGCGTATCTGCTAACTTCGTTATTTTCAATTTGTTTTACTTTTTAATAACATGTTTTCTGTTTGCTTCTACTAACTTAAATTATCATTATTATGGTTAAGAGCTGTTTTGAAATGGACAATGCTAGGGATAGTGAACTTAAAATAATTATTCATTTTGTGATGAAAATGCATAGCTAACAAAGTTTCTAAAACAAATTACGTTTATTGTATTTTTCCTATCCATAAATTCTCAAATCAAAATTATGTTGTGCAACGGATTGTCACAATCTATTTTTCTTATTATAATCATTGCTTTAATTTTTCAATATTTTTATTTTGAAGAGAAAAGATTTGCCCCCGGTCGGGATTCGAACCCGGATCTCCGCCACACCGTGGCAACGCTCTAACCATTTGAGCCACCGGGGTGGCTCCCATTCTGTTCTCTTCACCGATCCCATATCCCCCGTGTTCTCGCAATACACGAGAAAGAATGTTCAACATGTTTTTTGAAATATTATTATAGAAAATTTTCATTATGCTCCATTTCCCTAATATATTAATTTCTTATTTCTATTTTAGTTTTAGTGTTACGTAAATGATTTTTTCGATTAAATTAAACACAATAAAACAATACCCACTTGACCTTACCAGTTCTTCCAGCGGTAGCGGACACCTTGCTCTGGTAATCTGAAGGGAATGAAATATTCTCGAATTATTTTCAAACGGTAGGTTTATCTGGACGGTAAGATCAGGGAATATATCTTCTTGGTGTGTTACCGGTCTTGGTGTACCGCTAACCTCCTGGGCCTCAAATTACTAAAAAAGGACTCGCATGAGCCTGTCCCGAGGCTATAACTCAGGGGAAAGTCAATGGAGGGAGAAAAAATACAAGTCGGGGGCCAATTAGAGGTTTATCAGTCGAGGTTGATGAAGTGCTGGGACCGGAGCACTAAGTCACATGAAGCTCTTCCGATCTTAAGTTATCTCATTCTTGTTCCTTTACCTTTCGAGTTGGGTCGTTTAATGCCGTTGTTTTAACGGTTACAGCTTAGGAGCAACACGCTAGCGTTGTTTTTTCTTAATGACTTACATAAATTAAAAAAATTGTAAACGTCGTGAAGTTGAAGTTAATTATTTTCGTAAAGAATGGATAGTTCTTCATTGTTTTTATTTTGTATTTTTTAATACTGTATGACTAACGTAAAGCTTTATTTACCTCGAGTAAGAATAGACCTTAGTTAGATATAATCAGAGAGTCTATTTTCTCAAAAATTTCGAAATTATTTGGGGTTCTGATTAATCGCACGCACAATTCAGAAGTTTCAAACATTGATTTTTACAAAAATTTCATTAATTTAGTCAATCAATTATGTCTTAACACACACCGTCTTCCGATTTTCCGATTTCTCTTCCAAAGTTTAGGGGTTATAAAATTGTTCGACCTAAATAGCAATTGCTTTTGATCCCGAATTTCTCATTTGACATGATTATTTAACAGAATAACAATCGAACTGGACATATGCTGCTTCCTTTTTTCATTACCCTTTTTAAATAATATTTTTCTCAATATCTAGGAGTCATTCTTTAGTTAAAGAAAAATTAGTTTAGTAATTTAAAAATAAATACTAAAAATTTTTTCTCGGAAATGTTACCTTTTTTTGTATTTTTAAGCTATATTTCAAGTGAGAATATATTAAGTCTGTGTTTGTGAACCCGAAAGTCCTTCCAACTCCATAAATTTTGTTCACTGTTACTCTGTTTTGTATAACTGATGAACCGTTTTGTATTTGGGAAAATTATAAGGGACTAATCATTTTGTTTTTCAGAAGTAATATTATTTTCACTTATTAGGATCAAATTATTTAAATATCTTTTAACTACAGAAATATTAATAATAGGTTGGTTCCACTCTTACTGGTGTAAAATCAGTAGAAAATTTTTAATTAATTTAAAAAAAAATGTTTTTAAGGTGGTGGGATCTAAAAGCCTGTAGTTATAGCTGACAATTGGTAGAGTGATTCACAACTTTTTTAAATATTTCTTTTACCATTCCCAGAACTATGGCATTTTATGGTACCTATATTCTCCATGAAACCTTTGAGGTTTATGCTATATCAAGAAACGATTATTCGTACAAATAATATTACTAAGTTTTTGTGGCACTTCGTACTTTTTAATGACTACGTAGAAATACCAAAATACTTAATAAGTTATTAGCTTGTCATATTTATGATCTTAACAAGTTTTATTTTGAAATCAAAGCAAATCTTAAATAGTTAATTATTGCCGAAATTTACTTATTCTTAATGATCTGTTGCTCAAACTCAATTATTATGGATGATATTACTTTCTTTTGCTGTTTGGAGAAATTCGGTTGCTTTCATCCGAATACCTGAGGCTGTTTATGAGAATAATAGGAAAGTTCTAAACACGCCTCAAACCTCTTTTTAAAAGGAAGAAATCTGGTGCCTGTTAAAGTAAACTGCCGAAGTAGGCAGATTCTTGGAGAACGGTTTCTCTACTTTAGCAACGTCAGTCTCCTCAAGATAACACGATGTTTACCCCAAGCATCGCTTTGACTGTCCCACGGTTCTGCCTTCTCCGACACACAGAAAAATCAGCTTTTCTTTCTGATCCAATCTTGTAGAAAGTTTCTCCCATCTAGGAAATTGTCTCGTGTAAAGATAATTGCTCCTTGTAAGGTCTTGATTCCATTTTAGAATTTTAATTGAAAGACATTTATTGAAGCTAGGATGAATTAACTTAAGTAATACGGTTGTGTATGTATAGATATGTTAGTATATGATATTATGTATAGTATATGATATGGTTAGGTCCAACTTTTCCCTAAGAATGTTAACTGTATTGGAGGATGTTGAATCGTCTTCTCGTAGTTATTGGCTGGAAATGGAGCTGTAATATAAGAAATTACTCATTCTCAAGCCAATGTTTGACTTCACCCCTTATGTACCACGATAATAACACTAGTACAAGAAAATTATTTTGGAGAAATAATCAGTACAAATTGGCACAAGACATTACCTTGTCTACTTAATCTTCGGATATGAAAAATTGCAAATCCTGAAAATCCTGGTCAGGATAATAAGACGAATCTAATGGGGTGCTTTGATTGACGAATCTTGGGGTTGCTTTGACTGCACCCCCAACTATTTTCTTCCTTACTAATAAATTATCGTAATGTCATAGTTGATGCTTAGTTCGATGTTTTGAATTGGCCGAAAATCGGGCTCGATAGATTTTACATATGTACGTTACATACATACGTACTTTCAGGCGAATCTAATACAAGTATGCTATGAACTCCTATCTTTCCAATGCCTTTTTAATGTATTTTTTTTCCATATGGTCCATAATTCACCATAGACGCCCCGGACCACCAATACTCCGACAGGAGAGCTCTATCCTGGTGAAAGGCTTTCTGCAGGGAACAGAAGCAATTAGCCTAACACGTGCTGGCTAGGAGGTCGTGATCCACCTTCCCGTCCTGATAGCCCCAGATAGTACCCTGCCGTACCTTTCTATAGTGCCGCTGGCCCCTCGTCCGTGCTACAGTTATCCCATCTTCTCGAAATTAGGGACAACTCTTATCTCCTGTAAGTGAGTAGCAATGTCCGGTAAAATCAGATTTGGGGGAACCTTCAATTGGAAAGGATGTATAGACCGCTTCTGCACTGTTGTTGGCGTTATCTAGATTGTATTCCCTATACCAGAATGTGGATATACTACATATCACTACATCATACTACATATCCACTGCCCAAATGAATAATTGATCAAATCGAATTTTGTCCAAAATGGTTTCTTGCACTCAGGAAAGCGGAATGGTGTATTGCCAAGCCAGGCATTTGCTTGAGGAGTTATTGCTTATCTCTCCTCCCTATAATACAATTAATTTTCTTTGGACAAAGCCTGACTGTCTTTTGCACTAATATGTATTTTGCTCTATGTATTATTATTTGAATATTGTTTAAAAACAAAGCTTTTTAAACGACCTACGAATTTCCCCTTTTGGAATTTTAATGTGTTTTCCTTTTGGACTTTTAATGTGTTTTCTCACATTTTTCTGCGATACATTTTTCTTTATACGCACTATTATTAATAATAAAGCATAGTGGACCAGAAGGCTCGATGCCGATACCACCTACTTCTGTTTACTAATTTACGTCCATCGTGGTGTCCAAACACAAATCCGCTAGATCACTCAGCGCTTCTTAACTTTTTAGGAATTCATCCGTTACTCAGCCCAACAGTTGTAGAAACCTTTCTTAATCTTCGCTACGCTATCAGTATTAAAGGATTTCATGCTCTGCAATTAATCTATAATATAACGGAATATATTCTGTTACAGTAAAATTAAAAATTTTCGTTAAGCTATTAAACAATTTATATCCAGGTACAGAAATCCCTATTGAACAAAACGCTGGGAGCAGGAGTGGATCACGGTAATGATATGCAAGTAACGCTACGCCTTCACTGGGTCAAGGTCCCAAGGCTTGCTATCGCGGTACTTTCGGCAAATCGATGGCTTGCTGCTATGCGCTTTAATGCTGTTTTAGTAATTAGTACACGCCAACTTAGCAGCTCAATGACATGCTGTGAGGAATAGACAATTCCACTGCAAGGATTATCTATCCCTGGGAAAATTTATGAATTCGCGGGGAGTTATTTATTATATATACTTTATATTAAAGTGTTACAAATTAGTATTTTTACAAAAATAACCTATACCCTACCCTAAAATAACAATCTTATCCAGGCGTTGGGATCCCTTGATAAAATTTAAATTAATGGAATGACGGATACAATTTGTCATAGGGTGCAGTCATAAGTCAGGTTAACTTATTTATTATAAGTGCCGACGTTTAATTTATTTTAAATTAATGGAAGTATGTTTCATGGTAGACATAATTTTAGAAGCTTGCCTCTTCTATTGTATACTTTTATGATGGAATCAAAACTAATTTGTAATACTATAATTTATTGTAGAGATTTTTTTTCTTTTTTTTTTAGTTTTACCACTAATGTCTTAACAAGTGAACACATTTAAATATATTTTTTTTTTGTACATGTATTTAAATCCTATTTCTATTGAATGTATATAAGTCTTAATACTGGAAGTGCTGCGACTTGCACCTACACGAAAATTATTTTGCGTCACCCTGGCCCATATTAATCTAGGTAGTTTCAAACGAGGACAACGCGAATTGTTTCAATAGGGCGGATCATTTCCCCTTGAAGGTCTCTTTGAAACGATCGGCGTCCTTTTCAGGATGATTCCTCCCACGCTACTGCGCAGGCGTCGCTATATTGTTATCCTCATGTCTTCATGTAATTATGGTATTTGTTGATTATTACATATAAATGGTAGTCATCGAGATGAGAGCACTTAGTTTGTGTGTTTCGACCTGATGATCATTGTTGGAGGAGCTAATGTTGATTGCACTTTTCTAAGAGGTGATTGCTAATATTTGTATTAAATGATGGTTATATCCGTTGTTTGATGTGGAGCCATCGCAAATTAACGTTTAATAGTTTTCAGATGATGAGGTTGTTTTTGAAACAGATCGTAAGTCTAACGGAGATAGAAAAAATCATTATTTCTGAACGAAAATAATTTTAACAACTTCATACATCAAAAACTAGCGACCCACCCCAGCTTTGCTCGGGTAATAAGGCATATTATGCCTACACAATTTGACTGTGTAATGTATTTTGTTTTATCACGTACCGGCCACTAAGGACCACGCTAATATCATTGGTTAGGCTTCTTTGGGAGTCTTGATTTTCTTTCTTCCCGTCTCAACTAGTTTACTTTATTATATAGAAATTATAAAAATAAAAACAAAACCAAATATTTCTTTACATACATATTTATTATCTTGCATGTTAGATAATTGCACGGGATTAGGCAGTGTCTTCGGTGAAACCCATTTATATTCCAACCCATTTACACAAAACCTCGTCAAATTATATACCTAAACCTTCCTGGTGAATCACTCTTATCTATTGGTGAAAAGCGCATGAAAATCCGTGCAGTAGTTATTGAGTTTGCCGCGAACAAACGCGCCCGAGGACTTTGTCTTATAATATGTATAGATACCATTAATTATCATAGCGATAGTTTTAGGAAAAAATTCTTGACTGTTGCTTTTTAAACACCGTACTCTTATTATTTTTTCTTCGCCATAAAATGGGAAGAATTGGCTGAAATTGGCGGTTTCGATGTCCCACGATTTGGTTCTCTTGTCTTGAGAACCAAATCGTGCCCAAAGAAATCTTCTTGAACTTACTGGCGACAAATGGTAATTCTGGTTTCAGGTTGATTTCAGATTACAGGGGCGGAATCATTATAATTCTAAACGCATCACGGCTACCAATGTGTGATATTAATGATCGTTAATCGGAAGGGTTTTCCGAAATAAGTATTTTTATTTCGAACGAATATAAAATAATGATTCCTATAAAATAATAATTCATAAAATAATGATTCTGAAGCATTTCAATTTAATTACAATTTTTCGTAGCTTTTAAAAACAAGGTACCTCTTTATTTTTTTCTGCTCAGCACATGTCTTTTTTAAATTCTTAATTAAGTCAATTCTACTGCTGTAATCTGGAGTGCCGACTTTTTAGGTTAATTGCGTTAATTTTTATGATTATTACTAAATTGATATTTATTGCCAGAATAATTCTCTACATTATTATCAGTAACATCCTAATTATTATCAAGTGATTGTTTTGGAAAATAATTTCTGTTTTTTTAATATTTACTCAAATCCAAATATTTCTCTAAAAACTAAATGTAAATTTTACAATTTATTTTTAGTAAACAGGTAAGTAAAAATTGTGTGAAGTCTGCTCCAGATTTTTAAATTAAATATTAAGCTTAATTTAATAAAAGTAATTTCAATAAAGAAATTTTATTTGTTTATTGATTTTAATTATTTATTTTTCAGCAAAGAAAGACCCTAACGACATTGGAAATATTTCGAAAACTCATTCTCAACTCCACGTTTTCTACCTTTTTCTGAGACAGTTCAGTAGTTCGTGCAGGGTATTGTTGATATGGCTTCATGGTTTGTTGAATGTTATATCATTAGTGGGTTTTTTTTTCTAATTTATATATTTTTGAACTGGAGTTTTTATAAAACCAATTAGTAATTACCACTTTTTTTTAATGATCATGGTGGTTTTTCTTACCTATTTCTGTTGTCTATCGAAGTTTTTAAATTAAAAAAAGAAAAGAATAATCGTATGTACAACGTTGTAAATGTTTGTTGTACACATGGACCTAAAAAAGCATATATTTTTTGTTTAATTAAATTTACAGTTATCCGTCAAATGACTCAAATGGGTTGCCAGCCCGTGATTGTACCGTTGGGTCGGTCTTTTTGTCAAAGAGGAGGCACCTTTTCTATTACTTTGGAATAAAAAAAAAAAAGACAAGAAAGAGAGAGAGAAAAAAGAAACTGCTCCTTCCCTTTCCTTCATAACCCATTTAGAGAAAAGCTACAGGCTCTGTAAATCTGGACTGATTAGTTTTCTGTGGCAGATGGGCTCAATTTTCGCCAATGGTAGTTTCTTCGGTAAGTTCTAGTCGTTTTACTTTCTAGTACTTTCCTTCGGCCTCTTTTCCCGTTTTCATTGTGTTTATAAACAATATTTTGGTTTACAGTCATTCAAGTTATATTTCTCCCTTACGTGTATTCTCCATTATAACTATAAACTTATCAAGTTAGACCGGTTTACAGACAGTATGGGTTACTCATTCAGGGAGATTGTGTCTGTCTGTCTCTCTTTCCTTAAACTAGTTGAATTGTTATTCATTATGGTACATTATTATTGCTGACTTCCATAGCACTCCTACACGTTGGTTGAAAATGTGATGAAATCCATATTTAAAAAAAACAATCGATACTGAATATGGTAATCATACTTACTCCATACTGTGGTTGAAATTATATTGTCACTAGCTTTTTTTTGTTGAAGGCTGAGTATCCAGCTTGATTAAGTTAATACAAGAAATAAGATTCAACTGCCGTAGGCCAGATTTGAAACGTTACCACTTATGAACTGCCAATGCTGTGGATACAGAATATGATCACTTTCGACCTTCTAAGCCTACGTAGTACGAGGAGTAACGTCCTCGTATATTCGATTAATCTATACAATTTTTCCTCAACATTTTTTTAAAAAATATTTCTATTCAGATTAAATATGTAGTGACTATATATTTTATTTCTACTCATGCTATAGTTTACTGCGATCGCTTTTTAATTGTTCTGTTTAAATGAGGTTGGTATATAAACGACAGTATCACAAAGATTGAGAAGGCTTGTAAAGTTGTAAAGGATTTGTTAACGAACGAATTCATATAACGCTAATTAGTGCTTAGTCGAATCTTTGGTCATACCGAGGCGTAGGTGGGAGTTTTAAGGTGGTTTGGGTCTGGTCAGTAAGCAGTGGTCGGAGGTTTATAAACAGGGATTAGAGCCTTCGGGTTCACTAAGCCTTTTATTGTTATACACTGTTAATACCTTTTTTTTATTTTCACCTTCATCACCCAAAATACCATAACTTGAGGAATTCGAATTCTAGTTACCACTACCATCAATTGTCGCCGGCAGTCGTAAAAAGGAGTTGAATTTTGCGACTCTTCGATTAGTAATAAAAACGTCCTCTTAGATAGATTCGGTGACAGTTTATTCCACATACATGCTAAGTTCGCCTCTTTAACGACCATTTTATAGTTTCATAAATATCGAAATCTGGAACTGGAAGCTGGGATGTTTACCCAGTTTTCCTCCATTTCGGAGAAGTACAGTTGTGGGGAGGGGACGAAGGTCAACCGGTTTCTGATTCACTGTTCCGGTTTAAAAATAAATAAATAATGGTTTGTTTAAGAAACTGTTGTGCGTATCAAGTTACGTTTATTAAATTAATCTTGTCAAACCCATGTTGGCGTAATGAAGGGTAAATAAATAAATAAATAAAAGTATTGAGTTACTTAACAATGTTTACTTTTTTATTTTTTGTAAAACCCTTGGTTTTTTCTTGCGCTGATGCTTGTGTGTCTACGCGCTTGTCTTATGTAATTTATTAAATTTATTAGCGAATAGCATTGGGTAATTATTCCGATTTACAGGATTACAAGTGAGCTTTAGTATGGATAAGAGAATATAATCATGGAAAGTGTGTATACTTCAGAAATCATTTCATCTAGAAATGAACGTTTCAACAAATTCATATCATCTATACTCCGAAATGTTAGTTGAAACTTATAATTCTTACTCCGCAGGTTGTCACTTCGAGTTGAGTCACAAGTTCAGCCCGTTCGTTTCCCTTTTAATATTTTCCAATAATACAAGTCGTATGGAAAATTGTATCATGGGAAATATATATGGTTTGGAAATCATTTCGTTTAGTCATCTACTAATTACATGCTTAAGCTCACGATATCTTGTATTTTTGGAAAATATTAAAAATGAAACCAATAGACAGTTACAGAAAACTAGTATCTGAACTCGAAGCAATAACCTGCGGAACAGATTCATAAATACCTCATCAGGGTAAGTACTATTTGTAGGATAGATCTCGTAGTACAGTCACCATTATTAACGGCTTGGAACGTGTTGGGGTTAGCTAATAGACGTTTTTTATTTCTTATGTTTGTATTTCAAACGTTATCAGATAATAAAAAATTCAGGACGACTGTTAGTTTTTAGGATCATAAACAGAGCTTGAAAAGGCAACCGCATAAAGAGACGCTTGTCGTTTAAGAAGAGTTGTGGCTGGTCCCTGGGTTTTATGCTTCGTTGAATAGAAAGTCAACTGATTGCTCTATGAGAAGAGTCTTGCTAATTTGCCAGTGTTTGTCATTCCGGATAGACTTGTTAGTCGCTTCAGATGATTATAATTTTGTGCACGTAAAGTATTTTTAGAAACCAGGAGTCGGATTCAAAGGATTAAGAATTAGAAACCAGTTGAAGACAGTTGAATAGTACCAGCAACCTATTGTTGGTATGATCTGAACTGAAGTATATCCATAAAAAAAGGGGTATCTGTGCCGCAGGTTGTCGGTTCGAGCTATACAAGTTTCAACTGTTAATTCGTTTCATTTTAATATTTTTAAATAATACAAGTTATCGTGAGCTTTAGTGTGGAAAAGAGAATGTAATTATGGGTAATATCGATGCCTTAGTTCACAAATGTGTTAAGGGCAAATTTTTCAGAAATGGGTTTTGTTATGTAAATAATATTGTAAAATTGTGATCAGGAAGTCAGGGATCAAATGTTGATATAAAATTAACAGAGAAGGTGTGAGGGTTACAAAAATATATTGTGTGCTTAAACTTGACATGAATTTCTTGTGTTAAATTATTATCAAAGTTGACTCATGTAAAATCTTGTTTTCGGCACTTAACACATTTGTGAACTAAGGTATCGATCGATATGTAGATTACGGAAATCATTTCGCCCAGAAATAAAAATTTCAACTAACATTTCCTAGTAAAGATGGTTTATTGTTGAAATGTTAATTTCTAGATAGAATGCTTACCGAAGTATATACATTCCCCATAATTAAATTATCTTTTCCCTACAAAAGCTCATGATAACTTGTATTTTTGTAAAATATTAAAAGGGAAATGTAGATAAAACTTGTGACTCAACTCAAAGCGACCACAAATCACAAAAAAAAAAAAGGTTGTATAGGTCAGTTACCTTCTGCACCGAGCAGCCACTCCTATTGGCCCTGAAGATGACCTACACAGTAGGTCGAAACGTCGGCACATATAAAATACTGTTACGGGCTACCGGGTGTAAAATGGACTAAACTATTACTTAATTCAAGAATCTAATATTTATTAACAAATTAAAAAGAATACAATGAGATTATTTAAAACAGTTAAATTATTAAACTAATATCAATTTACAATAATAATATTCTACTAAATGTTATCTAATTTCTAAGATAATATACAAATAATATAAGATATTGTACTAAGTAACTAAACTATTTATATATAAATTCGTACAAATACAATAATATTACACTATAGTTTACAATTACAAATTAACACTTACAGTTCGCTAACTAAAGTCCACCGACCGTAAGACTCTTCAAATATGACAAACTGCCACACAGTTTATTACACTTATTACACGGTCACTAATTGTCACTGTTGCTCACTAAGCACTTATTACAGACTGATACTAATACTAACTAACTCACACACACTGCCACTAGTTAACGACTGCTACTCACTGGCTTATTACAGACTCTTCTTATTACTACTCGCGGCCCGAACAGCTCTCGGAAGAAGGCCGAGAACCGCCTAGACCGACCCACAAGGATCTACGCCATTCTATAATCCCTTCCGCTTAATCCCATTGTTTGTCTTATCCTCCCAGCCGGTCCGACTTCCTGCTCTGACCGTAACACTGCCCCCTCCTTAAAAGTGCTCTGCCCCAGAGCATAGTCCGGAGAAATCGGGCGGTTATGAGCTTCCCTCGATGGAGACGTATTTCCTTTCCAGGGGTTGAACGTGCACACCAATATGGCGACTCCAGAGTTGGCGAATATCTGTTCAAGCATGTTCCTGACAACCTTCCACTCCAGGCCGTCATATCCACAGCCCAACTTAGGGATCGCGAGCTTGGTGACACGCAGTCTCAGAAGCTTACTCCGCAGGTCGTCGAGGCTTCGCCGCAGTGCGTCATATGTGGGCTTCTGATCAGTAGCACACTTGGTAACTAAGTAGAACAGGTGTCGTCCTTCGTGCGTATGGTGGAGTGCTTTCCCGACGCGTGGTCCTTGGCGTTCCAGTTCCTCAGTTCCAGGAAACTTCTTCCTGAAGACGGTTGCAATCCCTCGGGAAGTCCTCAGATCTTCGGCTACACAATGGGCCAGAGAATAGTCCGCGGGTAACGAGAAGATATCTCTGTATACTGCCTGAGTTACTCCACGGGAACCTTGTACCTTAGGTTGTGCAACTGATACCTTACTGGCCTCCACGTTGTTGAGGTACCTGACTTGCTGGTCTTTTGTCGGGCCATGGTCTCCTTTGTATGGGGCCAGTCTATTAAAATGGACTACCCTGGGTTTTCCTTTTGGCTGCTTTCTGATCCTATAGATGACGTCGTTTATCCTATTGATGATCTCAAACGGGCCATCCCAGGAGTTCTGAAGTTTAGGTGAGTAGCCCCGCCTCCTTCGAGGGTCATGTAGCCAGACCAAATCTCCAGGTTGGAAGCCACCTTTCTCTGCCCTGATGTCGTAACGCTCCTTCATTCTGTCACTGGCTCCCTGGATGTTTGCACGAACCTTCTCGTGGATATTATCCATCCGCTTCCGTAGATTCGTGACGTATTCCTCTCCGTTAACTTCCTCGCCTTGCTTGAACCCGAATTTCAGATCACAAGGCAAACGAAGTTCTCGGCCGAACACCACATTTGCGGGGGTCTGCCCCGTTGCTTCATGGACTGAACTCCGGTAGGCTAACAAGAACAAGTGAAGATACTGGTCCCAGTCTCGCTGATGGTCGGAAACCACTTTAGACAAATATCGACCCATTGTCCTGTTCATGCGCTCCACCATGCCATCAGATTGAGGGTGAAGAGGTGTCGTCCTGGTTTTCCGTATTCCCAGTGCTTCGCACATCCCGGAGAAGACTGCAGACTCAAAGTTTCTTCCCTGGTCAGCGTGAAGTTCCATGGGTACTCCAAACCGGCTGACGAGGTGCTTCACAAGTACGTCTGCAACCGTGACTGCCTCTTGATTCGGAAGGGCATACGCTTCCACCCACTTAGAAAAATAGTCCATGGCCACGAGAATATATCGGTTGCCTTCGTCCGTCACAGGGAAAGGGCCAGCGATGTCGATTGCTATCCTCTCGAACGGTGCTCCCACGTTGTACTTCTTCATAGGGGCCCTCTTTCTTCTTGTTGGCCCGTTAGAAGCCGCACAAGCCGCACAACGCCTGCACCAGTCCAACACATCGTCCTTAAGGTTTGCCCAGTAAAAGCGTTCACGAACTTTTTCCAATGTCCGGTGAACTCCAAGATGGCCGCCAGTTACACCGTCATGTAGTTCCCTAAGCACTTCGGGCACTTTATTCCTTGGAACGATGAGCTGTAGTCTACGCTGATCTCCTTCCGCGTTCTCCAATGCCCGTTTCAGCAGCCCGTTGTCCACTACAATGGAGTTCCATTGGGCCCAGTACGTTTTTACATTCTTCGACATTGGAGCCACATCCTGCCAGGTCGGTCTTCCTCGCCCCGATATTTTCCATTCCTTTATTTGTTTTAAGTCCGGGTCCTCGTCTTGCGCCTTTGACACCTCTGCGTCCTGCCAACTGTCGATAACAACCGTTGTCCTCAATACTGATGCCTGCTTTTCTTCTTGTCGGGAACAATGCCTGCATTCTTCATCTTCACATGGTCTTCTTGACAGCGCATCCGCATTCCTGTGGCTCGTTCCAGAACGATGAGCAGATTCAAAATCGTACTCTTGAAGGCGCTCGATCCACCTGGCCACTTGTCCCTCCGGTGACTTGAATCGCAGCAGCCACATTAGAGCCGCGTGGTCCGTTCTCAGCAGGAACCTTCTTCCGTATAGATATTTATGGAAGTGCTCTATGGATTTTACTACTGCCAGAAGCTCTTTCCTTGTGACACAGTAGTTGCGTTCCGGAGCTGACAGTGCTTTGCTGAAATATCCAATCACCCTTTCTTCTCCGTCTTGGAGCTGAGAGAGGACACTTCCAATGGCGATGTTGCTGGCATCTGTGTCAAGTATGAACTTGCCCTCGGGACGTGGATAGCACAGAATAGGAGCACTACTCAATTTTCTCTTCAGCTCCTCGAAGGATGCCTGGCACTCGTGGTCCCAATGGAAAGTCCTTTTCTCCTCGGTAAGCCTGGTAAGAGGTTTTGCGATGTCAGCAAATCCTTTCACGTACCTCCGGTAATAGGTGCAGAGCCCGAGAAAACTTCTCACGTGGTGCTTATCTCGAGGTACTGGCCAGTCGGTGATCGCTGCTATCTTCTCTGGGTCAACAGCAACTCCGTTGTCTGACACAATATGCCCCAGGTAGTTGACTTGCCTTCGGAAGAGATTACACTTCTTCGGGTTCAACTTTAGGTTCGCTGCACGCAGTCGTTCGAAGACCTTCTCCAGATTCTTCAGATGGTGAGCGAAGGACTTTCCCAGCACAATAATGTCGTCTAGGTATACCAGGCATACCTCCCAAGAGAGACCTCTTAACACGTTTTCCATCAGCCTCTCGAATGTGGCAGGAGCATTGCAAAGCCCGAATGGCATTACTGTAAACTGCCAGAGCCCAGTGCCAATTGAAAACGCCGTCTTCTCTTTATCCTCAGGTGCCAATCCAACCTGCCAATATCCACTGCGGAGATCCAAAGTAGAGAAGAGTTTACACCCCTCGAGGGTGTCCAGCGTATCGTCAATCCTGGGAAGCGGATAACTGTCCTTCTTGGTGACATTGTTCAGAAGACGGTAGTCTACGCAGAACCTCGTTGTGCCGTCTTTCTTCTTCACCAATACAACAGGAGACATCCAGGGGCTACTCGAAGGCTCAATGACACTGTCAGCCGCCATCTCCTTTATAATCTCCTCGGCGTCCTCCCGTTTGGCTAACGGCAGCCTCCGCGGAACCTGTCGGATGGGCTTCGCATCCCCAGTGTCAATCTTGTGCTGGACGATATCCGTTCTGCCCCGTGGTCCTGGTCCGATCTCGAAGACGTCATGCCATCGGATAATCATATTCTTCACTTCCTCGCTCTGTTCTGGCGAAAGGTCGCGACATGATTCGTCCAAAAATCCTTTAAGTTCCTCTGGTAGTCCTCGAAGCTCGGTGGAATGACGTTGCAGCTGACGAACCACTGAGGTAGCGGTGGTACACTCCCCGACTGGTGTTCCTTTCTTCAGCGTTACCGGGAAGCCGTTCAGATTCATTAGCCGAATTGGAATGGTGCGTCCTACCTTGATGAGAGACCTAGCAACCAGTACGCCGCGTCCGATCTCTTGTTCTTGGTGCCTTCCGGGTTCAACTAGTACACATTGACCCTCCGGTAGATGTCCTTCGACCGTCCCATGTGTCACGATTTGGCTCTGTGCAGGTAAAGTGGTGTCTTCTGGTAGCAGAACTCGTGCGCAGAAGTCCTTTTCCTGCCGAAGTATGACTTCCTCGTCTCCCAGCGTCATCACACCTCTCGACATATCCAGCTTGATCCCGTATGCGATCATAAAGTCAATGCCCAGTATGACATCCTCATCTATATCTGCCACGAGAGCGCGGTGCTTCAGATGTTGGCCCCCGATGATGAAGGTCGCATCTGTCTCCCCGTAGACCTTGGCTGGCTGTCCCGTTGCAGTCCGTAATGCCCAGGTGGTCGGCATGATCTTCTCAGCTGGAAGTGTCTTTGAGTTCAAGATTGTCATGCTAGCGCCGGTATCCACTAGAAGACTTCGTAGCTGCCCGTTCACCATCCCATCAACGTAGAAACTGTTTGTTCTGCTTCCTATTGACGCAACTCTGATGGCCTTCCTGGGGGCTTTGACGTTACGGGTTGACAGTTGCCCCTTCCCATCAACCCTATTTAGTTTTCCTGTGGCTTTTCTTGCTTCTTCGATGGACACTTGCTTCTAGGGTGTCCAAGTTGGCCGCAGCTCCAACAGCGTATCTCCTTCTTACGGGTCCTGAGAGCCTCCAAAACTTTCGTCACAATTTCCTCGACGCTGGGGACCGCATTTGGCTCCGCTTCTGCTGCTCGTACTCGCGCATGGCCCCGTACAGACTGCCTAACAGCCTCGAACTCCATGGCCTGGGATAATGCGTCTCCCAAAGTTTTCGGCCTGGCGAGCTTCACTGCTTGCTGTGTCTCTGGGTCCCGAAGTCCATCCAGGAATTTGTCGACAGCCAAGCTTTCGTAGACATCGTCGGTGACCGATGGGTAGGCGTTCCTTACCAGCCGGGCAATATCCGCTTCAAATTCCTGCAAAGTCTCGTTGCTCTTCTGGACCCTGCTTCTCAGCTGTGAGCGATACAGCTGGTCCATGTGGCGGTGGCCGAAACGCATCTCCAGTCTTCTGATCAGCTCCCCGTAGTTGGACCGCTCCGACATGGGTATCCCCTGCAGAACTCCCAAGGCGTCTCCACGCAAGGCCAGGCACAACGCTGAAGCTTGGGTCTCCTGTGACCACCCGTGGATCGAAGCCGCTGTCTCGAAGAGAGTCATGTAGTCCTCCCACGGCGTCTTTCCGTCGAATACTGGAATGGTGTTGTGGGCTGGTGGCGTCCCATTATTGGCGGGCAGAATGGTTTTATGAAGACTGACCTCGGGGGAACGGTCGGTGTCGTTCGTCGGTGGGTTGCTCATACGTCCCTCTAGAGCCTCTACTCTTTGCCTAAGTTTGCTTTCAATTGAATTCAATTTTTCTCCTAACCGAGATTCTACATCAGCTACTTTATTATCTACATCGGCTAACTTATTCTCAACACTTTCCATTAACTTAGTCTCTAATGTGCCTAATTTAGACTCTAGTTTATTTTCTACATTGCTTAACTCATTTTTAACAGAACCTAATTCCTTACCTAGCTTATTTTCTACATTGCTTAACTCATTACCTAGCTCATTTTTAACAGTGCTTAACTCATTACCTAGCTTATTTTCTACATTGCTTAACTCATTACCTAGCTCATTTTTAACAGCACCTAATTCATTTTTAAAAGTTGCAGACAACTTACTTAAATCAGTTTCAAACAGAACGTCATCTGGAGTTTCCCCTAACTCTACAAAAAATTGACGTAAGCGATGTTGCAGTACACTTTTATTTCCGGAAGAATCCAGATCACGTTCTTCTAATTCTCGTTTTAAATCTGCAACTTTTAAATCCATTAATTTAAGACTTGGAGAAGCCATTTTTCATACAGTAGCCCAATAATTACAAAATAATAACAATTACACAAAATATCCCACTTCTGACACCAATTTGTTACGGGCTACCGGGTGTAAAATGGACTAAACTATTACTTAATTCAAGAATCTAATATTTATTAACAAATTAAAAAGAATACAATGAGATTATTTAAAACAGTTAAATTATTAAACTAATATCAATTTACAATAATAATATTCTACTAAATGTTATCTAATTTCTAAGATAATATACAAATAATATAAGATATTGTTTATACTAAGTAACTAAACTATTTATATATAAATTCGTACAAATACAATAATATTACACTATAGTTTACAATTACAAATTAACACTTACAGTTCGCTAACTAAAGTCCACCGACCGTAAGACTCTTCAAATATGACAAACTGCCACACAGTTTATTACACTTATTACACGGTCACTAATTGTCACTGTTGCTCACTAAGCACTTATTACAGACTGATACTAATACTAACTAACTCACACACACTGCCACTAGTTAACGACTGCTACTCACTGGCTTATTACAGACTCTTCTTATTACTACTCGCGGCCCGAACAGCTGTCCTTTTTATATAGGCAAGGCCGGTCGGGGTGGGGATTTCTCGGAAGAAGGCCGAGAACCGCCTAGACCGACCCACAAGGATCTACGCCATTCTATAATCCCTTCCGCTTAATCCCATTGTTTGTCTTATCCTCCCAGCCGGTCCGACTTCCTGCTCTGACCGTAACAATACAATAAGTTTCACTTATTTTCTGTGTTTTCTTGACTGCATCCCCAACTAATTACATCCTATTATTGTTGTAGAGCTAGGTTATCTTAAAAAAAAAAATCAACAGATATTAATAAAAAGGCGTGTCTTTACGAGTGTGGTATATGTTGTAATTTCCTCCAAACCTCTGCATAACTACAATCCATGCAGGGTTTTGTACATAGTGGGTACTGTACTGTTTCTACGGTCATACTTTATCTTAAAAATTAGATTCGTTCAATCGTCAGGTTTTTCGGCCAAAGGTTGGGTGAACCACAGGTGGGCCTGTAGATCCCTCATTCTCATCCGTGTCTGTTTACAGATTAAATCCTTTATCTGTCCCAGCTGGATTTGAACCCTGAACCTTCAACAATCCAGCTTTATGCGCACTCAGGTACATTGCTCCCTCCAACTTACAAAAATTATATTGAGCTGCACTCATGCCTGTCTCCATCGAAAACATTGATTTGGGCTCAATTAAAATATTTTTTATTTTTTTTTGTTTGTTCAATTAAATATTTATTTATTTTTAATTTCGAGTTTGTATTCTTCTTTTTTTTTTTTTGATGGATGTTTCAAGGTCGGTCTGGAGAATAACAAATCCTTTCTCGGAAAATATAAGTGATAAAAATAAGACAAAAGTTTTTCTTTTGGGCGCTGTCAGAAATAAAATATGTCCGGTAATTATGAGCTAACGGGTTGAGACCAAGGAATTCAAAACAAGAAATTAATAGATGGCATGGGAAATGAAACAAGATAGATTGATAATGTATTTATAATACTTGTAAGAGTAAATGGGATAATGCCCAAAGCTCAGTTAAATTTCAAAACTGAGTAATAATTAAACTTAACTTTTAGGGTTTTTTATTTTTAATTGCTTTCACGAAGGTTTGATATACAATATATAACCTATATAATATATATCTTGAATAATATATAAGAAAATGGTCCGGTTGGATGTCAGAAAAGTTGAGATTTCTTTTTTCCCAACCATTATTATGTTTTTGTATTTTTGTTAGTTATTTTTTACCCCCCTCTCCCTCTTTAGTTTAATATATCTTATAACTTAAATACCTATTAATTATTGATAACTCTTACGATTTAGTATCCTCCGTTGTCACCCATATTTCTCCGGCTGATACGGACTAAGGGATGCAAAGATCTTCGCTCAACTTGGTACTAATTGGTTCGAGAACAGTTTAGATATCCTACTTGCACCGTTGGTCCTGGCACCTGAATTGATTTAGGAATAGACTTAACGGGCACTTCCAGTTTGCATATCTCTTGATTAATATTCAATTCAATAAACCTAGAATAATTAATTACCAAGAGTCAAGCTGAATCATAACCTGTAATGATGAATATTAAGACAGTATTTATTATACCTTCAAATTTGGGATGGGGTTAAGCGTTTAGTGCGTTGAGTTTCTGCGAAGGTCACGGGTTCAAATTTGGCTGTGACAGATAAATTATCTGTTGACATCCACTGATAAGTCCTGAGGGATCTGTTGACCCTCCTAAAAAAAATCCTAAGGCCACCTGCTGGGCGGTGAAGCTGCGACCTTGGGCATAGATAGTTGTCATGCTTACCACAGGTCGTCCCTTTGAAAATTTATTATTGTATTCTTAACAAATAGTTGATGTATTTCAATGTGCAAAAGTTGTTCTGATAATGATGGTAATGCTTGAGAACAAATAGAAGAAAATAATGTTTTGAAATAAGTTAAAAAAAAAAATTTAATTTAATTGGTAGATTTGTAATTTCCATGGTTGTACTAAAACATTGATGTCAAGGGTTGATAGTTTTTTTTTCACACAATCGATGGATTTCTAAAGATAGTCGTTGATATTAGTTCATTGTTATTATTCTGGGTTCTTGAATTCTTCCAGGATTTCTCCGTAGCCTGATGGAATGAACTGTCACCGAGCTGAAGTCCCACGGAAGATGATCTACCTCCCTACCTTTCTCCTTGAGAGACAGTCTAATTATTGGCTCAGATCTCTCACAGAGACATCTCCCTCCGTGGGACCTCTCGAGAAACCTCCGTTCCTCCGAAGACAAAGGATTGGATTGATTGATACGTTCCTTGATATCTATCATTGCACAGTTTGAAGTAGATCGTGTCTTCCTCCTCTATCTTGTAGAAGAGCTAGCGGTGGAATTTTTAAATATCGCAATCCCGAACAGAAAGAACTCTATCTACCCGGTGCAACCGGTTGCCAACGGCCCTGCCCATGACATTCCATTGCTCGTTTTGATTAAGCGCCTCGATTCAAGACTTAAATTGCATTTCATTAAATAGCTGGGTTACCCGGTGGCAGGGCGGATAGTTGTAGGTTACCTTATGGGGCGACAGTTACAAGGAATCATAGATCATTTACCTCTGTTATAATCCGAATATAGTCTGAACTCCAACCGTGTTAGTAGTTCTTAGCCACAGTTATTCTTAATTAATATTTTATACCTGAGAAATATTATAGTTGTAATTATCATTTCATAACGTGAGCTTAAGGTGTTGATTACAGTTATTAACTATATCAAATAATATATAGTTTATTCTATATATTATTTTTTCTTTCTTTATAAGGTACTTTATAGAAAAAGAGATATCTCTTTATCATGTTAAATCTGATCTTTCTTATTTTGAATAATTAGTTATAGTATATATTATTTTCACGAATTGGTTTTTTTTTTATATAGAAGTAATTAAGCAAAATTTGTATTAATTTGTTTTTAATCATGACATTTTCCTTTGACCTCACTCAAATTTGGCTAATTAGAAGAAAATAAGAAAACTATTTATTTTTACTCCCTTGTAGAAAGAAAATATTGTAGTCGCGAAAATTTGTACATCTATTTAGGACCATCCCTTAAACCATTTTGTCTAGTTTATTTTATTAATCGTAAATATTATCTCAATTCATTTTACTTGTCTATAATACGAACTGAACAATCTTTTGTATAATATAGGATGACATAATCAATGAGTTTTTAATCCCTTAAAAAATTCCATACCTCATTATCCCAGATCACCAGTTTGGATTCCGAACATCCCACTCCACTATCCAGCAATCTCATCGTGTGGTGGATTTTGCATCGTCGGCTTTGGAACGTGGATTGTATTGTCCAGCAGTCTTCCTTGATGTTGAACAGGCTTTCGACCGAGTCTGGCACCCCGGGTTGCTTTACAAACTCCGTAAATTCCTACATCCTACATACTTTCTCATTATCCAATCCTATCTCTCTTCTAGGTCATTCACAGTAAATCATAATAATGTCTACTCACCCCTCTTTCCTCAATCCGCTGGTATTCCCGGGCCCAATTCTATACACAGTTTATACAGCTGGCATCCCAACTCATCCTAATACTGTCCTTACCACGTATGCCATTGAAAAATGGTGTCAAAACTGGAAGACTAAAGTCAATTCCCACAAATCCAGTCAAATCACTTTTACCCTCCGTCGTAAACCAACGACTTCCTGTCCTCCTGTGTCTTTTAATAACATCCCACCTATTCCTGTAGAACAGTTCCGGTACCTAGGACTAAACCTTGATAAACGCTTGACTTGAAATCCACATACTAGACTGAAACGACAAGAAACAGCTCGCCGTTTCAGACTACTTCAACATTTACTAGACAAACGCTCTAAGCTCCCAATTAATTACAAAAGACTCATATACATGACAATTATTATACCGATCTGGAATTACGGAATAGGACTTGGGCTTTGGGGCTTTACTAAGCAATCAAAGTCCTCTCATATACAATCCTTACAATCCAAAATCCTTCTTTAAATCCTTAATCCTCCTTACTTTGTTGCGAATAAAGTAATCCACAATGACCTTAATGTCCTATTTGTTGCTGGTTTGGTTCGAATCCGATATCAATCTTTTCATGACAAACTTCATTTCCACTCAAACCCACTAGTTTCAAACCTCGCAACATCTTCAATTTCTGATAATCCTCCGAGGCGTCTGAAAAGAAGATGGCCTCCGTGACCTTCTAAGTTGAACTTTCATTTGAGTACTACCACTGGGTAGAGTCTCTACTTGTGTTTATTCCGGGACATGATTTATCTTTGATTATATTTACTTGATGTATTCAGTATACAGTTGTAAATTTCTATAAATACATTTAAAAAAAAAAAGTTGCACTTGCCGGGCTGCGAACCCGTTATCTTGGGCTTAGTCACTTGTCCACATCAGATGTTTTGGTCTCAATGATGATTGTTTCCTTCGTTTTTATGTTTAGTCCTATTTACTTCGATTCACCATCGTGTCCAGTTTGGGCATATAAGGCAAACTTTCGATAATAAAGTATAAGGAATGTATCGATGACATTTTGTAGTTTCATTACATGGGAGACACCAATTATTGTACCTGATTCAGAAAGAGGGATATGGTTTTAATTGTAAATTTTTCTAATAAAAAATTACAGTTTTCTTTAAAATTAGATAAAAGAAAATTAAAAAAATTGAATATAATATATAATATAGGATGGAAATAGTGGGTGCAGTCAAAAATTAAACAACAAATAAGTAAAAACCTATTATATTTTATGTGTGCCGACGTTTCGACCTACTCTGTAGGTCATCTTCAGGGCTATAAGAAAAACATACAAAAACAAAAATGACTGTAAAAATACATAACAGTTCCAAGAATATAATAAAATAAAATAAAATTATAATAATAATATAGAGATATAAAAGAATTGAGCGAAAAGAGTGTAGGATATATGAATAAAGATGACTACATAATAGATGTATAGAAAGGTGATAATGCAAAGAAAATACAAAGAGAGAAATCAAGTTAAACAGAAAATTATAAAATGAAAAAGATATAAATATAATGAGTATGGAAAACTTAGTTTAATAAAGATAGAATTGTATTGTAGAAAAAATTGTATGAAAATAGACTCCCAGGGAGTTGGAAAGTAAAATGAAAGAAAATTGATTAAAACAAATATGATGCCAAAGAATAAATAGAGAAGAATGTAGTAGAAAGTAAAGATTAGGAATCTCATGTAGGACAGGCAGAGAAGTAAAATATAAATATAAAATTTAAAATATAAGTATCGGATGTTATATAAAAGTATACAATAGGAATGAAGTTTTATTAATATAAAATATGATGTAAGTATAGAAGAAACTATAGATGAGAGATATAAAATATCAGTTTAAGAATGGAGATATATTATAAATAATTATGATGTTCAATAAACATGAACTCTTTGATTAAAACTATGATGGATGCTAAAGTGATGATGGTAGAAATAGGTGTGAAGAAAGGAGATGGAGAAAGATGAAGCGAAGATATAAATATTTAAAAACTGTACGAACGCAATAGGAGTGGCTACTCGGTGCAAAAAGTAATAATATACCTATAATAGATCCTTAGCAAACTCTAGGTGAGATACTAACCTAGATACCGATACCTATCGTGACATTCAACTATTCCCTAAGGGAACTATTATGCCTCGAAAATTTAAAAGTGGACTGATGCTCTTCTTCCATGAACCAAGTCGTTTCTCCATGTATGTAAATTATGTGTTAATTTTTTTTTCTGATTTAAATTTTTAATCTTGAATTATTGCTTTGATTAAACTCATTCTGTTATTGTGTATTTTAAATGATTCTGTAAGAGCGACATTTCTGGTTGATTCTCAGGCTCTCAATGGATCTCTTATACCATTGAAGTTAGAGAAACTATGACCATTCCAGTGGAAACTGTAGCATGGGATTTTCTGATCCCTGGAATTCGCTTTAACCCGGTTATTTAAAAAAAATAATTGTTTGATCAGTCAGTGCCATTTATTTCAGGAATGCCGGCCAGTTAGACTTTACTATTTACACGATCTTATTAAATTTGTGAAAGTGCTCTCTAACCTTCGAGTATCAAGAAACTTTCTACTTGCTGCCCGTAATTTCGAATTTTGGTTTACTCCGCATTCTTCTTTTTAGTGCAGTTTCGATTTGAGTGTTGACCTCGTAGAGCAAAAGACATCGAATCCTCGGACGACTAAAATCAAACGCTTCTTCACATCCTTCTGTATCAACATTAGTCTGATAAATGGTCTGCATTCCTTATTGGCTATACTTGGTTATAACGTCCCTGCCATTTGCAACTATCGAATGTGAAAAATAGTACTTTTGAGGATAATTAAAAAAAAGCAGTTTCAAGGTTCAATAAAAATTAGTGCCTGTAGTCAAACCAATGACATTCGTTTTACATTGTTTTTGTGACAGATAGGTGCCTCTATATGAATTTTATATCAATCATCAATCCTAAAGTAAATGCTACAAGTCAAAAACGAAAACTGTTTTTTTTTTTACATTCGATACTTTGCGATGGTAGGGACGATATGTTTATATTGTAAGCAATGGCTGTAATATTAAGTCTGAGTTGGTGCTATTTTTTGTAAATGGGGATTTGTTCGATCTAATAGTGATCCTAAAGCAAACCTTACTATTTATTTGAGAGTTACTGAGTCCCATCGAAAAAACGCTGTACGAAGGCCCATTACCAACGATAGTAAAAAAAAATGAAAAAGGTTAGCATTTCAGCTAAATATCTTCCTCTTAAATTCGTTATCTTTATTCGTCACGGATAGAGGTATCTGAACAATAGAAATTTTTTTTTTGAAATTTGGATGTCATATTTCATAAAAGCGAAGCCACAATTATCCCTCGCTTATATCTTATACCGCGATTTACATTGCTATCTATGCAAGAAATAGGAGTATAATTTCCACAGGTGTTCGCTTCGAGTTAAGTTACAAGTTTTAACTTAAAATTTTCTCGAAAATAATAATTTTATTACTGACTTTATATAGATTTAAGAACTCACTTACACATACTGTTCAGGTTGTATCATTACCTACATGGTCAGTCATCAGGTTATAACAGTCACCAAAACATTTGGCTTTACTTGAAGTGACAACCTGCGGATCTGATACCTTACTAAAATATTTTATTAAGTCTAGAATAGGCATAAATAATGGCTATACTATACGATACTATATATAATGGCACCAATGTCTTCTTACTAGCTATGTTAGAAATGCTTCTAAAGAAATTAAAAAGGATCCGTTCATGAGAGTATACCGGACTGTATGTTCTAAAACGAATATAAATGTGCATATTTGCTATGAATAAAGTTTAAACGTATACTGATAGTGTATAGGAGTTAGAGGTTGTGCTGAGATGATCCTGTTAAAATTCAGGGCAAGTAGTAATCCGTTTTTTATTGGCTTCAGGGTGTATATTTCAAATAAGCCGAAGTTTAGTGAAGGGTTGTCTACCCCGTCCTTATCTTGATACTGTTAATTCTCGACGTGAAGAATTCCGAAAGGAAGTCGTGAAATAAAAAAGAAGCTGACCTATCTTCTAAAATAGGCCCCTTCTCTCTGCCACTACCCGGAGGAAATATTAATTCGGATCCTGGTACAATTCGGCTCCTAAGTACCGTTGTCCCTAAGTAATGTTTCCAATAGGCTTATTTCTGTCTCGATCTGATAGCTTGCGGCACGACTTTACGGGTTTACAGTTTTCGTTTATACACCCTAATTCCAATTTCATGAAATTCAAAATCTCTTCTGGAAGTTCTTTATACTTTTCCGCTATTCCTTCAGAAGTTTTGAAACTAGTAATATTTTTTCAATCCGTCACTTTTAAATTAAAAAACAAAACAAAAAACTATACCACTACAGCCCATGAAGGGTCTTGTATTCAGTATGTAGTAAAGACTACAGTATTTCTTGAACAACGGTTGTGCAGGTAGGTGATTTATCCCAGATCAAGTTCAATCGCCTGGTTTCCCCCAATTAAGGGAACTCGTTTTTATAGAGACTGGGTGAGCCCTGGAAGTGCTCCAGATCTCCCCCCCCCCCAGGGTGATAACAGATTAAATACATTATCTTCCGGACCCGGATTTGAACCCGGAAACTTCTGCACGGTAAATCAGCGCTCAGCCACTGGTCCTGTCAATGCCACCACTTATAAATAGGAACATATTTTTACACGTTTCCTCAAGGCATATTTATAAATTTGTATGCTACTCATTGTAACTGAACTGCTTTAGGAAGCCCTGGTTCATAATAAATTAAAACAGGGTAGAAATTTATTTTATATTCAGCTGGTACAAAAACACGTGTTTTAGGCTCAATTAATTAGGACTAAAGTACGTATTTTCTCCCTGTGCATTAGCAATTGTGTCAAAAAGTTAACTTTATTCCCTAGGGAATAAAATAAAAAGATGACAACCTACTTCGTCTAAATAATGTAGGTTTTGTACTGAACAAGTTCAGGGTTAGTTTGGTACACCTGTCACACCGGCCATTAAAATCAGTTGTTCTTTCAAAACTGATAAACAGAAGTTCATTTGTGTTGAGATAGTGTAAGTTATGGATCCACCACATATTTTAAAAGAACCAAATAATGTTATTTCAAATTTATTGCCAGCTAAATCAAGTCATATTTATAATAAAATGTACGACGACTTCAAAAAATGGCTGAAAATTTAACAATTCAAAATTGTAATAATTGCACATTTAATTTCAGTCTTTGGTTTTATTGTAAAATATTATAGCGTATATTTATTCATTTGAAATTATAGCGTAAAATTATAGCGTATAGTTTGGCTTTTTACATCCCATATGGAGATAAAATCTTGTATGCCCCTCGGGACTAAATTGATCATTATTCCCAGCAATGCTTTACTCCCTCGGCTTGGCCTCGTGAATAAAGATAATTATTCCTTTGCATTCGCTCGGGAATAAACTCAATTGTACCTCGCATTCGCTCGGGTACAATCTTCTTTAGTCCCTAGGTGCATAAATAACTATACTTGCATTTGTTTACTGAAGGTGTCTTTATAATAAACGCTGTTTTACTTTTTTAAATGTTCTTTTTTGCTTATTCCGCAGCATGTCAGCTTGTAGATAGGAGTAGTTTCTTAAAGTGACGTCATTTCTACGCCACAATCTTATCTGTATCGGCGGTCTCTCCTATTATTTCTTCCTAATAAATAACTAAAAAACAACAGATTAAAAAAATACTAGAATATTTAACTAGCCTATATGCATTTAGTTTGCTTTTGGAGTATGGCATAATTTCCAATGCCTTACTTATAATGAAGGTTATATCAGCCTTCTCATATAACAGGAGATTATGCCTGTTGAAATTTTTCATCTTGAGTTACACAGTATTGGTATTTATCCAGTATTTAGTCATTCTCAAATAAGCTGCCGCTTTGTTTAATTTAGGTATATTTTTTAGTCAATTTTTATCTAACCATTCCATGTCTATTTCAAAACATATTAGATCTTGACGTAAAATTACGTTAACTACTTAAAAGGACTTCTGCTACCTCTACCAACAACAGGCAACCTGGGGAACAAGTCCTCATGTTTTTATAATTTATGTATTCAAAACTATTCCGAAAACTATGATTGACCTTTTTTCGATTACAACCTGCTACATTACCTCATTCCTCTGTCACCACCTTATAACTTCTTGTAATCAAAATACCTTATGGTTTCGAATCAAGGCTGACAATTTTTTTGTTTTTATATTAAAACCTAACTCATTCCGCACTAGAGTTAGGTTCCGCCTTTTGAGGTTACCCAATGTCTCGATTAATGGAAACGCTATTAAAAGAACATATAACTTGCGATTTGTCTTCCTTTACTCCTTGTCGGTTTCGTTGAGGGATTAATTCAACATTATCATTAGAGGATCGCAATAATGATTTCTGGGTTTTTGTTTATGTTCTTGGAGTTAGTCTAAAAGGCTTAAAAATAAATGTGAAATCAACAATGGAAAACGTTCTTTAATCTAGAGGTTTTTAATAAATTAATAAGTTGGAAGTAATATGTTAAATAATGTTAATCTAGGCAATCATATCAATGTCTCATTTTTTGCTAATTCTGCCCGACCCCGATTTCATGACTAACTTTATAACCTCTCAAACCCTCTAGTTTCAAACCTAGGCGTTAGAAAAGAAGATGGCCTCGTGACCTTTGAATTGAATATTTTATTTGCCACGACTAGTACTACAACTTTCTCTATTTAGTTTTATCTCATGCTATTATGTATCATTCATTCTATTTACTTGTATTATAATACGGTTGTAAATTTCAATAAACAGATTTTTAAAAATAATGTTAATTTTTGTTGAATGAAACATAAAGTTAAAACATTTTTTGTTTTATAATATTAGTTTTACTAATACATGTTTTTTTTTGTTTTTTTAGGTAAGTTTCTTAAATCATCTTAAATTTGTGGACATTGTCAGTTGCAGTTCAGGTATTTTATGTTAGTTCACGTATAATATTTATTTTATTAATTTTTATTTCTGTATTTTTGTAGTTTTAATGTTATTCCAAACCTCTGTTAAAAAAAATATGTTTATGTGATATCAATACTCGTTGGTATTTTGAATTTAATTTAAAAATTATTTCTTTTATTTACATATTTTTAAAAAATTATTAGTTTTTCTTTACAGTCCATACCTATAAACTTTTATGGGTTGATTATTACAATCCCATTTCATTGGGACGTATTGGTAGGGCCTCACACCCTCATGACTAAACTCTATGGACGGGAAATAACTTAATACAAAGAGTATTGTCCAGGCAATATTTATGGGGTCCCATTAAACTAGGAGCATATGTGATGCTACAGCTGTTATCTCATAGTAAGCGATAGCTTCATAATTGGAGTAAACACCTCATGTAGTGTGTGTGATGAATCACATTTTCATTACTTAGCTTCCTATAATATTGGTTGGAGTAATGTCCCAGGCATTAATTAAAAATTGATTTTTAAAAACAAAATTAATGAAATGTTATTTACCTTGTTGAAAAATCTCTTTAAAACTATCAACGTCCTTTATATGTACACAATTTATTTTTCGAAATTTGAGAATGATCAAAATAATAATATTATATAACTCATCTTGATAAATAAGAATTCATGTATTTTTTAATCGCTATTATCATTTATTCCACACAATTCCTTCTTCAATTACTTCCTTAATAAAGAGAACAGAAAATCGTCATTATATGTATTATTAGAAAACAATTGCATCGTTACACCCTTCCTCTATTTTTAGGACTTGTCCTAATATCCAGTTATTTGTAAAATGTTATTGGCTGACAAAATCTGTGGGAAGAAGATGGAATTGTTATTTTTTTTCTCTTGGTATTTTTGCCTCTATTGATAAGAAATGTTCTCACAACCAGATAACTGGGTGGAAATGGTTATGAGTAAATTTAAATGATTCAACAAAAATAATTAGATAGGAATTTATTTTCATATTTTTTCTGACATTTAAAAAAAAAGGAAGAAAAAAAAAGGTGAACGTGAAATTCCACCTGCGATTTGGCTCATTCTTTTAAAGGAATTCAAAACAGTCAGTGAACTTCAAATTTTATTTCACTAGATGACGATGTATTGAAAAGTTTATGTACATAAACATATTTCTTCTGTATCTAACCCACCCTTCCATAAAAAAATAAAAAATAAATGTGGATACACTCATGTATGATTTACATAAAAAATGTATCTTTTTTTTCATGTCTTTATGATAATCTTTACTATCTAACTTTATTAATTATCTATTTATTTGATTTCCATTCCACTGTTGATCATAGTTTAAAATCACAACTAATGAAAACAATTATTATCCGGACATTAAAGATATAATAGGGTGTATAAAAAAAAAATGACCGTTTTATTAAATTCCAGAGTTAAAAAGTCTATAAATATTTTAATGCTATTTATTATTTACCAACACTTAATAATTCCTTTAGATCATTCTCTAAGCTTGTTTACTAACACCGGACTTCTTCAAAAAAAGCCTCAGTTTAGTTATTTATTTGTTTCAAAGAAGAAACATGACAGTGTCCTACGAAATTCTCGTAATTTTAAAACATTTCTGAAAAAAAAATTCCACTGCCGCTGAAGCAAACTCGTGAGGGGCAGGTGTCCTTGACCAGCGCACTTCGCGGCGTTGGTTTGAAAAATTTAGCAGTGGAGAGACTTTGGAAAGGAAGAAGGGCTCCGGGCGACCATTAACGGATATTTATAGGGTTCTGAAGGAAGCTGTTGAGTCAAATCCGTCCACCAGTGCTCGCGAACTTTCCAGGGAGTGTGTTGTGTCGAAACATACTGCTAGGCGCCATCTTCTCTCCATGTGGAAGGTGAAACGGTCATTTTTTTTTATACACCCCATTTAATTATACTTATACTTATTTAATTATAATTATACACCCATTTCATTTAATCTATTTTTTAAATCTCAGAATTCTTTTTTAATATTTCTGATAAAATTGGTTAAAAGGTTCTGTTTCATTGTGTTCTGCCGAGTTTCTTTTTCATCCGCTAATGAGCATTTAAATAATTATGACTTGTTATTATTTTTTCAGGAATTATATTTTTGTTTTAATTTGATTTTTTAAGATTTAAAAGTTAAATATCGTGTCGTTTACGAAAGCCATCATTTTTTCGACTTTATCAAATACTTTTTTAATTTTATTTTTAACAGTTCTTTGCGTTAAACTTATATGGACAAAACTCTTAAAGGAAAATGTTTTAAGAAGCTATTAGGAATTTTTTTTTTCAATGAATGGAGTCATTCAATCGCATGGAAAATTATGATGTTAGGGGATTTTAACAGATTCAGTGCAATTAATGTGATGTGAATACTGAAATGGGCGCTATGTTGTTTTATCTCGATGATGTTCTAATATGAATAGTATTTATAAATTTAGTTACTTTAGATAGTGTTCGATTAGTTATTTTTAAAATCAAAAACAAGGATAGTAAATTAAAACCAAACAGCGCCACTTTATGCTGCTATTGCTAATCTAACAATGCTGTAGTGGGAGTCCTAAGTTTGCCTATCCAGGTGTAGGCATTTTTCTAATCCCTATAATTAGTTTAGGGTGTTTTAACGAATACCTGACACCGCCATATTACGTATCATCCGAAAGACGGCGTAACGGGATGTTTTTACTCCTTTAAAAATTCTAGGGACAGGGTTCAAATCCGCTATATCTTGGTTATAGTTTTATATCTTGGTTGCTATACTAACCTGAGCACCACAGGTGACCCCACAGTTTCAGTGTAATAATGCTGTGGTAATAAGATGTTTTGGTTGGTAGCTACTCATAAATAAGATTGTGAAAATTGCTAGTTTCTAAGATTGGCTAAATTTCTCTCTCTATTATTTCTAAATATATCTCATTAAACGGAAACGTGTTATGATCTAAAAATAAACTTCACGGTTTATAATTATTTAAATCATTTGTCTCCGTCATGCATTAATAATAAACCTGTTTCATGGTCCCCGGCTCAGCTAAATTTTTAATTTGTATGTCGTGCTTTCTCTCTCGCCTGCCGCAAACAGGAGCTCGTTCCACTTTTCGGATATTAATCATTTACGATTCTTTTTATTCAGAATAGGCTATTAACAGTCATAGGTTAAGATTGAACGCTATAACATGTCATTTAACCGTTTCGAAAAATAATAACCCCCTTTGAGTTGTTAGATGATAATTTGGAAGGCTTCGCATCTTCCCATACTTTAAATAATTGGCCTAATCTTTATTGCTTTAAATGTCCCCTTGTGTCATTTAACGCATTAGGCGTTTACTTTGGAACGTGACACCTTGAATGATATGCTCTGTAACTACTTTTAGGTATCATTATGTTTCTTAATTATCCTCAGTACGTACACCCTTAACGGTTAAAAGCTTTGTTTGGTTCTCGAACGCTAAATACTTATATCGAGACCCTTAATGCAGGTGTTGAGTTACAATTCCATTGTTCAGGTTACTACAGCTCTCCCTATTACGGCTTCATATCCTTCTATTATGCCTGGAGTCTGGAGGAAATCTGCTTGTTTCTCCAATCTGCTTTATGATTTTACTGTCAAGAATTACGCAGCAACTATCAGAATTAAAACTTATGAGGAGTTAATGTTCGAAAGCGGATATCTCTAATATTTAGACAATTGACATTTTTGTTTAACATCACTGTTTGCCGCCTCGTTTCTCATGACTTTAAATTGGTTCTGAAGATGAAATTTGGCCCTATACTCATGTTATATATTTCATTAAAATGGATTGTGAGCTCCAAGGTTATCTGGGGTTTTATTCATAATGGACTTATTCGTTATTTTCTCAATTTCTGACTTATACCTATACTTTGTGACTGGGAACTGCTGTTATATGAAAGTCAAACTGGAGAAATACATTTGAATTTCTTAATTCAATTCTGCAAAGGCCTATTTCGCAATGATTATTTATTTTATTTTTTGATATTCGAATCACGATGTGTCAAGACATATAAGATTCCGATAATTAGAGGCTCCTCTACGGGGAATTGCAGAAGAGGAAGACAAAGAAGAAGTTTGAATAGACTAGAGCCTGCAGTTGCTCTAGTCCAATTTTTTTTTTTTTTGGAATAATGGGGAATATCCATAAAAAAATGATTACATGACAGTTATGATATAAAATTTAATAATTAATCGAAAAGTTGCTTTAAACAATATTAGAATGTTAGAATAGAAAGATATGTTTGCAATATTTTCTTGGAATTAAAGGTCTTATACAGGAAGAACTGTTTTCCCAGGCCCTTCTCATATCAGGGTCTCCGTTGTGTATTAGCAATTTGTAGTGAATTAACCTTGGCAGCAAATTGTCAGACCATAAGAATCAGATTAGGGGATAATGGAAGTTTCACTGTTGCTAGAACTGTCTTTCCGTAATTATTTCATCGAGTTAATGATGAGCGTTCAGTTACAACGCCTACAGTTGCCTGCTTTTATTTTATTTTTTTATATTTTTTCTTGCCTTCCTGGGAATTACCACTACTTACTTTCTCATTCGATACATGAAATTTATTATGTTTATTTTTGACCGTGAAAATGTTCGACTTTTTAAAGAGGCACCGTTAAAAGTCTTTTGAATTAACCAAGTTTAGCAAAAATGCTAAGTTTGTGCGTGTTTTTATGCTGTCAGTCTTGAAGATAAAATAAGTTCGGATCGATTCGGAACGAAAGATTTGTATTTACTGATTTATTACAAGTTGTAAGAAAGTGGAATTGCGTATTTGAGATTGGGGCATTAAAGCTATCTTTTTCACACTCACAAAAAAAAAATGACTTACTGGAAATGTCACTTTGGATTATTGCTTTAAAACGTTTTTAATTTTTCAGAGTAAATTTCTCCTTCTTTATGTTTGAACTGTTTGCTCCTGCCGGTGGTTATTCCATATTAACCTTATGCAAAAACATATGCTTTTGACCTTTTAGTTTAAATGGTTTTCCTTTATCAATTACAATTACAATGTAAATTTAATTTCGAATGAATATTAGTTGAAAACAAGTAAGAAGTAAGCAACTTCTTTAGTCGTACTAGCTTCTAAAGCCAAAATTCGTCTTGGTTCCCAAAATTGGAAGGCATCAGCATATTATTGTGAAAACTGGCAGTCAAAGTGGTATTCTGAAGTACAAAAGAATAAATATTTAAAACAACGTTTCGACATCTACAGCAGATCTCCATTTGAGACCAAAGGAGTAGAATAGAAATAAAATGGTTGGCTATAACTACTAACGATAAAAATAATATTAATATACAGTGAACTACTCAGGTTATCTAGAACAAATCACCTTCCTCCACAACCGTTGTCTAAGGAACTTTACATTCTTTACCGAGACCCCTCATGAGTTGCAGTGTTTTAGGTTTGTATTTTTAAATAAATATTAGTAGATGTTAATGCAGAGTTTCCCAAACTTATAATACTACACCCCTCCTGTTGAAATGAATGTCTCCTTTGCCTCTTGCATTATGAATTGTATGGGCGTATGAAAAAAACAAACAAGCATTACTTCGAAAACAAAACATTTAATTTTACTGTCACAAAATATAGCATTATTAGTTCAGATTTAAGATAAGGATTAGTAAGAGAGAATTAATGAAACTATTGTGAGATTTTTTAAATTTAATTAACTGGCCTCGCGCCCCCTTGACTTGTCTTCACACACCACAGGAACTTAGGGAACTGGAGTGTTGATGGTATTTCCTATCAGAATTTATGTGCACCAACTCTCTTATATTGTTTCTGGAATGGTTTTGAGCTACTGTTTATTTATAGTGTTATAAAACCTTCCTTCATAATCGGATTCATTCTACATTCCCTGCAGTTGGATGCCTCTTCCAGAAGTCGTATATCTGTTAGACATCCTATTTATCAGTATGCTTGTAAACTAAAATACCTGATAACACATGACGTGACTTCCTTGTAAACCAAAAAAGACATTCAGCATCCATAGGACTTCCATCAATGGCCCTACCAGCTGGAGGCGGAGGATGCTGCGGATGGGCTAGGCTACCACCGTTCCAGGCCGGTGCCATCGAGGACAATGCAGGCCTTCCGCTGGAGCCGACATCCTGCCTCCAGTATGTCACCCCGGCCACGTGGCCATTATCCACTAATGTCCTACTCAATTACATTTTCCACGGTCCCTTGTATCATCAGCGTTAGAAAACAACAATTCAAGGGCATTTCAGTCGTTCGACTTTCACCTCCTTAATTTTCTGTTCATTGTGCTCCAAAATCATAGTGTCCTTTTAAATTTCTACTTTTCCTTTTTTTTAGGCATAGCATCTCTAGGAGGAAGTCGATAATGGACATACATAAGTTACAATTTAGTCGAACCTAATATTTTAAATGTATCCATCTGAACGTTGTATAACGATTCGATTTGTTCAATGAGACCCATCGTGGAATATCTGATGCTAGTCGTTAAATATGTAAAGCATTGGTCTGTTTATTTAACATCGCGTGTCCCCTTCCTTATCTAATGTTGTACTTATTATTAGTACATTGAACTATTTTGAATGCTTTGAAGTACATGCAATCGCCATTACTTGTTTCATAGTTAGATCATCGATTTTCTAAATAAAAACCAGCGCTAATTAATTACTTCCTCCTTTGTGCATGCCATGTTTATTATTTCCAGATTGGTTATACCGAACGGATAAATTGATTCGTGACCACTTATGGGCCCTCACGTTACGTCAATTTTTTCTTTTATGTATTGAAAAAGTGGACGAATTTCCTAGAAAAGACATACGAAGAGCACTTCGTCTAATTATTATTAGGTATAGTGTTCCTGTCCATCTGTTCCTTTTTACTACACGCAACATTACTACGAGACCGGCCGAATCGTTCTAAAAGTGCCAACCCCACGGTAAATACCTTTTTAAGCAAAATTTTGTCTAAGGTGCGTTAATTAGGGAATCTAATGGGTCAGTGAGTGAAGCCGAATCGTGGCATTATTGTATTGCATAACTACCTTATAATAAAGACTTCGGACCTTGCCTTGAAATGGATTTATGCTTCTATCTATACATATTATAAAACAAAATCCTCGGCCGCTTTTGTTCGCGGTAAATTCAATAACTACTGCACGGATTTTCATGCGGTTTTTACCAATAGATAAGAGTTATTCACCAGGAAGGTTTAGGTATACAATTTGTCGAGGTTTTGTGCATATGGGTTGGAATATCGAAGGGTTTCAGCGAAGACGCTGCTTGCCTAAACCCGTGTAATTATCTAACGTGCAAGATAATAACTTCGTAAATAAAGAAATATTTGGTTTTGTTTTTATGTTTTGGTTTTGATATACACTTATGGGATACAGGAGAATGCTAGGTTGTTAAGTTTTATCACAAAACTAACCTTGTTATAATTAAATATTCTTCTAAATAAATTATGGACGGCGTTAATGGACTCCTCAATTAAGACAGTTATTGTTCTTCTTATCCTCTTATCTGAGGTAATCAATAAATTATTGATTTCGCCTCCCTCTCTAATCATCTTATTAATATGGATAAAATTCTATTTCACTACTCATTAACCGTTGTTATAAAAATCGCTAACTATATATTTTTTCGGATGTACTTATTATCTTCACCACCGGTGAAATATTATCGTAGATGATGAACATATCCCGTGAATTTAGTCAAAGGTTTATTAGCACCTCGTACCTGGGGCAGACTGAGAAGTGTTCGATATTTGCATTTGCAGTGCTTCCTCGCACAATCCAATATTCTGAATGGCTTCGGGCTCTTACTGCAGTGTGCATTCTGGTAGAGGCTCCGTCAGCGTCTTGTTTCGTTATTAATCTTGGAGTATCGAATATCTTTTTGGTTTTTTTCCTTCCTGTATGTGGTTCACTTATGAAATTTCAAGAATTAATGAAGTGATAAAGAATTTAAAGAAATTTGAGAAAATAATTTTTTAAAAACATTTGAATAAATACTAAGCTAGAGGATGTAAGACATATAGGAACACATTTGTGCAAATCATTATTAAACTTCCACTTCCTCTTCTCGATTATGTTCATCTACCATCATTTCATGGATCCATCTTCATGCTTCTTTTTCCTCCTCTAATGATTCTTCATCTTTTCCCTCTGCTTTTTCCTTCTCTCCTCTGCCCAGATGCTGGCTCTTATTATTTTCTCCTTCTTTTGTAAACCATCAAAGCTACGCATCCAAATTCAGAATGTTTTTTCCTGTATCATATCATCAGTTACGTTAATTTCCTCATATCTTTCTTTTTGCGAACCAAGATTTTTTCTCTTCCTGATTTTGTCAGACGTCCTTTCAATTTCTTTTCTCTTTTTTTTTTTTTTTTTTGGTACAAGTCTTTATTCCTCTAAATTTTACTTTATCTAATCCTTGTACCTTTTGTTCCTGAGTATTTAGTCCTTCTTCTCAGCTTCTTATCCCGTTTTACGGCCTCGTAACCTTTGTTCTAAGCAATTATTGCATTCAAAGGTTATTATAGATGTAAGGCAATTCGGTCACGACGTAGTCACCGCTGTTGACCTTTGGGTTTTGAACCGCGTGGGATTTTGGTGGTTCCTTCTATATTAAAATATTATCTCCTACTTAATATATACAAAAATTATATTTTTTAACACATCCAGTTTTATGGAATATTTTTAATATTGACCAAATTTACAATGCTTTAAAATCTATGCTTCTTGAAAAAAAAAATTAGGTATTTAACTGCTATATATACAAAGTACTCAATTATTTTTAAGTCCTCTGATTTACCCTTTTGGTTAATAGCCGAAAAAAGTTTGAAAATTACGAAAAATTAATTAAAATGTAAATACAAAACTCAATTAAAATAATAAAAAACAAACAAACCGATCAATAACTCTTTTTTTTTTTTACTTAACAAAAGTAAGGTAGCTAAAGTAAAATTTAAT
The DNA here is from genome assembly GCA_964056705.1 of Troilus luridus. NCBI lineage: Eukaryota > Metazoa > Arthropoda > Insecta > Hemiptera > Pentatomidae > Troilus > Troilus luridus. The sequence goes on along the minus strand of OZ057415.1, from coordinate 56,702,255 downwards.
GAATGCTGCATCTCTTAAGCTCTCGAGAAACCAGAATCTTAACATTTGTATAATGCATTGAAACTAGGGTTAAAATATATTTTAAAAAATAAAAATTTTTATAAAAAATATACAAAGCATAAAGTTGTAGATTATTATTCTGAATCTTCTACATACCATAGCAATAGCTTTACTCTTCAACTTTCTCCTAGAAATAACAACCGTAAATCCGACAATTCCATGTGGAAAATCGTGTCACGAGTTATCTTCATTATCTTAAGAGCTTTAGATTTCTTCTTTATCCAGTATCATTAACTCCGATGATAGCTCTTAACTTTCTATAATTCTTCTGTTCTTTTTATTAGTTATTTTCGCTTATTTTGTTTGACAACCTATTGTCTGACAATTAAATGGCGATAAAACCTGTGTTGGGAAAAAATATTGTTTAGTTTGATATGTGTTTAACTTCCGTGTATTCCACGTACTTTACTACTGATCTTCTAGACCCCGATCTCTAGACCGGCTTTGGATAGATAAATTATGTATTTTGTTAGTAGCTGTGAATCGACCCTTGGAGATCTTTCTGGTGCTCATCTATCCAATATAATGAGCGTGCCCTTAATTGGAAGATCAAGAGATCAGAAGCATAATACCTTGGCCGAATCGTCTCCATATATGCCTTTATTTAATTGGTTACTTATAAATCTCATTACATGTTAAAAATGTTTTATCTATATTGGCTTAAACATTACTATAACCAAGAACTAGAATACTTGAATACTCAATAATTAATAATTTATAAATAATTAAAGAAATATATAGATGTAAATAATGAGTTTGTTCATTACATTTATACCGATTAATGAATAATTAATATATTGCATGTAAACTGTGTCGTAGAAGATAAATATATTAATATCTGCTACTTATCATTGAACGAGATTCCAGATCATTTGTGCATGTTTTACATTTTCTGTTTCCCATATCAGGATTTTCTCATAATTTAGTTCTCACATTAAGTTTAAAAAGGAAAACTATTTAATATTAAAATTTAAAACTGAAGTCCGTTTATTAAAAGATTTGAATGAATTAAATTGATAATGATTACTATGTAAGGTTGTGTATATCCTTTTGTTTATGGAGAATTACTGTCTATTGTTTAACAAGATTTCTCATGGTATATACACAAAGATACCTGATTTCTCTCTTTGAGGAAAACATTTGAATAGCAGAAGAAAGCTTGAAATTCGTCCAGTGTGGATTTGAACTTTAGGTAAATACCCTGAACTGAAGTAATATTTTGAAGTAAATACTTTAATATCCAAGACCTCTGTGCTTTTTCAAACACTTATGGACATTCTTATGCTTTCTTTTACTCAATTTTTCTTCCAGTAAACTCACGCAGAACCCATCCACCGAGATGACCAGTGGTTTTCTATTTTTTTACTAGCATCTTATTAGAGCCAGATTTCTTTTTTTAGGAAATCAGGTGTCGACAGATGCAATATTAATAAATATTTTGAGGATGAAAGAATAATGACTATTCATTTTTCTATCCCTCAAAATATTTTACATATAATCATTCATTATATATTATTCATATTAATCTATGAATGGAGAAACATATTTGGTGTAAACATTTGAATAAGCAGAAGAAAGCTTGAAATTCGTCTATGAGCTTGAAATTGGACTTTAGGTAAATACTCAGGACTGACGTAATATTTTGACGTAAATACTTCAATTTCAAACTCCATCTATGCTTTTTCAAATACTTATTCGCATTGTTATATTTTTCTTTTACTCAATGCGTCTTCCTGTATACTCCGGCAGAACTCATTCACCGAGATGACCTTCTATACAGTCCTGGTTCAACGTTCGACCATTATGTGTTCGTTAACCTTGCTCGGGAAAATGGCATTAACCACAACTCGTCTTCTGATTTTGTCTTTGTCACCTGGATTATCAATAGCTAGATCACTATCCAGACGCTTCTGTTAATATTGTTTGATACGCGCTTTTTTCAAGGAAAAAATTATAACGGTCCAGGAATTTTATTTAAATTTTTTTTACGTGAAAATTACCAAGCTTTAAGTAGGAACAGTCTCACTGGCCTAAGCATAAAAAGACGATTTTGAGTCACCGTATGTTTTTCTAAATTATTAAGGGATTTTACCAAATTCTGTGGTTCATTTATTTTGTGGGTAATTACACAGTAATAATAAAATAATACATATGGATTTTTGCTAAAAATGTTGAAAAAGTAACAAAAATCTATAATCATTAAAAAAGTACTCATAGCGTATTTTATTTACGTATGTTTGATAATATATAAGATACTACATGTTTATTCTTTATAAGTAAACACTGTTTTTTAAATACAGGTTGTTAGGTAAATCATTTATTCTATGCATTTCCATACCCAATTACGTCCATAATTCTCTATTACGTGGTATGAACATTTGTGTCTTTATTCCATGTATTTACTCTATCCCCATACGCAAGTGTCTGGTATAATTTAAAAAAATTAAGCGGAGATCGAGTTTTCCGTTTTGTCAGTTAGTGCTTAACAAATTGTCAAGTATAATTGAGGTGTTGACATGGAGAAGTCATGAAAAAAGGCAATTTTACAGAAGAACCCCAAAACTGTTTTGACGAGTAAAAATGAATGTTCCAATTGGAAAATAGTAACTACAACCGCTCAAAAAAGCCACTCTAGTTTTAACTTGGCATGATTTTTTTCTATGAAAAAAATTTCTTTTACATTTGCTTTTTCCAAGTCAACGCCTCAATTAAACAGCTGTATAATTTAATGGCTTTGTTCTTTTTTAATTGAGCAGTCTATATTAGACAAAATTATAGTTCTCATAATTTCTAATATCCGTTATTCTCAAGTTTCATCATATATACATAAAATATACATTTATTGGGCCGATTCGATTTTAAAAATGATACTGTTTTATCAATTTACACTCTTATACTCAACATTTAAAATGTTATAGTTAAAAAGAATTACAAAAAATAATGTCTAGGAGCTTCACACTCGCTGGATATCATATTCCTCATTCGACTTTTTTGCAAACCTCCTGTGAAATTATACCTGAAGACCTTGAGGAATCCCTTTAGGAATGGACTTGGCCACAAATAGGATCTCTTGCCTGGGGTCGAGGGACACCCTCGTGTTACGTAACATCTCGTGGGTGGACTCTTACACGCACAACTGGCTTCCTTTTCCATCCGTTGTTCCCCATTAGTTAGAATTGAACATTTATAAATATGGGATAGCTCAGTGGTAGTGCGTTGAGTAGCCGTCTCTAATGTCGCGTTTTCAAATCTGGCTGTGGCAAATATTTTATTTAATCTGTTGACAGCCGGGGACGGATTCTGAATGATCCGGAGACCCTCCTGGGGCTCACCTAGCCTCTATAAGGGAGTTCCCAATATGGAGAAAACCTGGCGGGTCAGCGTGATCATGGAAAAAATTACCTCCCTTCAGAACAATTGTTTTAGAAACCGTGTAGTTTGTATCATGTACTGACCACATGGATTGTAGTGTATATGTTTTCTTTTAGATTTGTTCATTTAAGTCATTCATTTTCGAATAATGCTATACAGCATTCTTAATGTATATTGTATTAACCCCTTCATTCCAATGATCCCTTTTCTCTATTTCAGTCTAGAACGTTGGAGAGAAAAATTAATTTAAACTTTTCATTTTTTTATAAAACGGCCTTCTGATATTTTTAAATGGTTTTACCTAACAGCTAGAGAAAGAACGAAGATAAATCAGTGGTTTACATTAAGGTATCAGTCAGTAAAAGCGTACCTTTTTTTTATTCTTTCCTCTCGTTGTTTTCGTTTACTTTCTATTGGTGTCCTTTCTCGGTTCTTTGCTTTCTCTCTGGACTTTACTGGTCCAAGGCTCTGAGAAGGCATTGCCTCCTGTTGTCTATAGCCTGTGGTCTGTGCCCCATAGTTCGCCTTTATAGTCTTCTATGGGGCTGTGGATAATTCGTTTCTGTCTAGTCTTGTGGAATCTTCTGTATTAGTTCAGGACAACACTTTCTTCATAAATACCAGTACTGTAGGTGGCATTTTAGCTTTTTTTATATTTATATAGATATGATAATTGTAATAAATAGACAATAAAAAGACTTAAATAAGTTTTCGTCGTAATAGTCGGTATCGGTATATAAAGTGTCCTACATGTATCATAATATATCATAATTTTATCTCTGCTACAATCGTATTGTCAACGTGTGGTATCGGGACATATTTCCTCCTAGTTCCATAGATCAGAGAGAGCTCGCTCGGACATTGGCATTGGACGGAGATAGGATCTGGGTACCCTAGCACAGTACGTTGTGGACTCGGTTTCTCCCGATGGAATGTCGATAATTCATTTTTTCCAGGATAATAAGCTACAATGGTGTGGATTTTCTTTCCAGTCCTATTAAGTCCTTTCTAACGGCTGATGATGGGTTTCGCCCGATATACAATGGGACGTTTATATACACTCGTTTATAACTATCATAGGGGCCTTAAGCCAGTGGAGAAAAACATGTATTTAGAAAGCCGACTGTTCGTGAAAGTGATACTACATTTTTCATTTTCTTCGAAGTATTTATGCATGAACACTACATCGGTTTTCATGGCTTGATTAGACTGTCAAGGTGTTCTTGTAAACTTGGCGTTTGGTCGCGCTGAGTTATTTTTATGAAACATATAATGTAAATAATCGAAATTCAAGAGGAAATTTTATAAGAATTAAAAGAATGAAAATGAAAGACTCTCAAATAATAAGCTCGCGTATTAAATTGAAAAAATCAGAATTTATAAAACTATCGTCCTTTCATCTCTTCCTAACTTTACGCACCTGAAACTTGGCCGCTAACGCTGAATGATGAACAACATCTTAAGGCAAAGGTGTTCGAATGTCTTGCTTTGATTATTTGGATCAAAAATATGAGACCACTGAAGTATTTAGGAGATTGCTCAACGCGGAATTGCAGAGAATGCACTTAATTAATACTATTGATGTGATAGTCACGAAGATTACGATGGGATTGTGAAGGCTTAGTAACGAACGAATTCCTAAAAAGTTAATGATTGCTGTGGATGCTGTCGATTGCTGCCCGACTGGGAAGCCTCCGAGGGGTAGGCCGGAAGATCATGTTAAGAGTGATCTGGTGGGTTTGGGTAGTTGTCCATTTACAGAAGTTTGTAAGCAGATTTGGTGGTATCGGCATCGAGCCTTCCGGTTCGCTAAGCTTTATTATTATTACTACTATGATAATGGTTATTGCTCGCCTTAGAATAGGGCACACCCGGCTTACCCACGCAGATCTCATTACAAGGGATGCACCTCCGATATGCCCTACTTATATTTGACATATATATTGAGGAATGCTACTTCTATAAAAATATACTAAATCAGCTCTAAATGCCACCCGATGTTAGAGAAGCACTTAGAGATAGCAAATCTGAAATCGACAAAGTTGTAGAATTTATTACAAACTGTAAATTAATAAGCAATATTTGATGATCCATTGTCCCTGCTATAGATCCAATTGTTTTATTTCCTTATAATAGATATATTTTTTGATAGTATGTGTGTGTGTATGTATTTTTATTTTTTTTTATTTATTAATTATTTTTTTAAAGGTTAAAATTACTTATAAAAATCAAAAATCTACAGGCGTTAATGACCCTAGGGTTTCATGCCTCTAAGCAACAACAATCAAACAAACAAAACTACTATAATAGGGAGCGACCCCGGTGGCTCAAATAGTTAGAGCGTTGCCACGGTGAGGCGGAGATACGGGTTCGAATCCTGGCTGGGGCAAATCTTTTCTCTTCAAAATAAAAATATTAAAAGCAATGGTTAATAAATTATAAATAATATATCAAAAAGATCATAAAATTAAAAGTAATGTTCAATGAACAGTCTTCCTCGTTATTCGTTTTTGGAAGCGACTCATTAAATGTTTGTATAATTTTATTATTTTTTATAATAATACTTTAAAAAAAGCTTTAATAGTAGATTGCTTCGTTAAGAATTCTCGTGTGTATCCGGCAATTACTCCGGTAAATGTTTTTTATTTATTTTTTCATGAATATGTATATCACTTTTCGCTTTTTAAATAACAGTATCACTTAAGAAAAAAAACCCGGATGATATCGAGCTTAGTTAGGCGAGAAAGGAAAATAAAATTAACGGTATTAAAAAACAAACAAAACATGTCTACTGCTGAGTTTTATTACCGACATTAGTTCTCTCATTTACCTATTAATCCGTTCGGACATCCTGCCAAGTTTCGATCGGATATGGATGCCGTTTTCACCCCATGTCTCCAACAGATAAAAATGTATAAAATAAACCAGGGCGCGTATAATTAATCGTTTTTTTGCAAATAATTTATTCTTTTTATGCGTCGGAAATGCGACCGCTTTGGAGATAGAAATTTCTCTCAATTAGCATATATTTTGGTCGTATGCTAAGTATGCTAATCTGGTCTATAAAATGTTCTAGTTGGTGAATTAATTGATGTTTTAGGAGTACGAAGAAACGTGTGCCGCTAGTTTATATTATATATCTCTCTAATCTGAAGTCAAGGAGAAGTTTTTATTATTATCTGTATGCGCACTATTAGAGGTGGGCAAAGTAGTTTCTTTTGAGATAGTTATTCTAATGAACTAGGTTAAATGAACTACATAGTTCATTTTTCAAAAGAACTGTAAAAGTACTGAACTAAGAGTGGAATTGAACTATGGAAAAAAGGGGGGGGGGAGAAACTGAGAGGCCTAATGAACTAGAAAGGTTCAACTAGTTCACTTAGTTCAGTAGTTCGTCTTTCGATCGTAGGACAAACGCCGACGGTCCCCTGTCCGAGTGTGGTAGGTAGCTGGTGAGTGGTGTGTACTAAAAAGACCTATAGTTCACCGAAACAGGGAGAGCTCTTAATAGTTCATTTTCCGGATATAGTTCAATGAACTAGTTCGTTCATTGACTTCTCATCTCTACGCACTATTATATCGCCGTATAAATGATTTACATATTTTCTATTGTAGTATGTCGAATTATTGCTATATTCTTTGGGGTATAGAACATACATATTTTTTTAATTATAGAGATTGTTCATTTAATTTTTATGGGGGGTTCCCTATTGATAATATCTAATACCTCGTATCATTCTGCTACTCAATATTTTTCCTAGAAGGTATACTCAATTAGAAGGAAAAACGTGAATTAACTCAAATGTTCATGATTCCAACTATACATACATTCAATTCATCGAACACTATTCAACATTTTTCTTATGAATATTATGACAGTTTAATTAAAAATACTTCTCTGAATGAAGTTCTAAAGTTAGGAGTACAATCTCAAACATTGTAAAATTAATTTTTTTATTATTAATTTTTGTAAATTGATTCGGTTTTCAGATAATTTCGACTAAAGTTAACAATTTTTTTTATATTAATGTTTAGGTATTTTGAAATTATTAAATATATCTAATATTATTTTTATTTATAAAAATGGGTTAATCATTAAACTTATGGCCAAATAGGGAAGGTTGTTACCCCTCATTGTTGCGTCCTTTCTTTCTCAAAATGCGTTCTTAGCGTTATTCTTCAGTCAAATTTAATTTTTATGACTCATTTTTAATTTATCCCACCTTTCATGCCTTCATGTATTACTTATTTTTATATAACCGGAGAGGTATGAAAACTAAATTCAGCTTACAAATTTTCGCTTAAGTGCTATTCTTTAACACTTCAATATTTTTTTGTCATCTAATGTTATGGTTCAAATTAATTTTTTTATAAGCATCTTATTAGAGCCAAATTTCTTATTTTAGGAACTCAGGTGTCGAAAGTTGCAATATTATTAAATATTTTGAGGATGAATGAATAATGACTGTTCATTTTTCTATATCTCATAATATTTTACATATAATCATTCAGTATATATTATTTATATTAATCTATCAGTGGAGAAACCTTTTCCAAGGTTTATATACAAATCTATGCATTTTTTAAAGATCCGTTGTGTCGTATGCTGTGCCTATGTACCTGAAATGAAATTGGTTTTTAAGTATTTCTTCGGATGAATTTCTCTTGTGAAATAAAAGAAAACAATTACATTAAGGAATATTATTTAAAACATCCTTTAATTGGCATAGCGGAGTAACTGGTAAAAGAAGACGCGTTGCTATGAATAAAGCATTAGAGGAATTATCCATCGCGATGCATCCTTGGCTACATAATGTTTTATTTTAAATGAAGTTTCATTTAGCTTCTGCCTGATAAATTGCCTTGATTCTGGGAAAAGTTTTTCCCATGTTTCGCCCAGTCATTTTGTAAATTATCCATTTAGCATTTTTTGTTTTGTGTTGAGAATTTATCACTGTTGCTTGTTTTTTGGGGGAGGAAGAGATTTGTCGTGCGTAATACTTACGTTATATATTTGTATGAAAAAATTAACGTCTATCGAATTTGTGATGTTAAAAATGATAAAAAATTATTCATGAATTGAAATCATTCCTACTATATTAAAATGACTCTGAACACAACATATGGAGTTATCATTTCTGCTACGAATTTTTACATCGGATTATATGAATAATGCATATCCTGGTACCTACCAGAAGCAGAGACGGCCGTACTAATAGGTTTAGAGTATTAGTGCTGTGAAGACATGAGGTGTAGCGTGTGTGGTATCCGGATGAGAGGAAGAACCTGAGGAATCAGACCACGAAATGACTGCCCTAGACCTCGAGGGAGCTATGATCTGAGCTGTTCCGGATCCGTCATTTATCACGCACGACTGGCCTAGGCCCACCCGGGCTCCATTATGCTGGTGCTCATTACGGTACAACTAGGCAACTGCTATCACTCATATCATGGCTTTTTTATTATGGTTATATTACACACTGTTCCAGAGAGTTCTCTTAAATAAATAAAAATACTTATTAATTTTTTTTTAAATTAGTTTAAAAAAAACACGAAAATTATCTCGAATAATATTTGTATATTTAAACCTGAAGAAGACCCGCAATGTGGATAGAAGCGTTGGCTTTCCGATAAACAGATCTACCTTTTGGAGATAAGTTTTTTTACCTCCACCCTGACCATTTTCCTCCTCAGCTTAAAATTAATTTGATAATGAAAAATGTTTATCCAAGAAGAGTGTAAGGCGGATTTGTTATTTTTATGTTAATTAAATCCGTTAATTGGGATTGAATTAATTATCTAGGGATTGTCAGTTATTGGTTTTTGTTTTATGGAGCTCATTAATTTTCGATTTTGCCTTTTTTATTTTATTTTTTATTGACACCCATGTATTAGAAAAAGCGTGTTCGAATTTGGCCAAAAGTCAAGCACCTTCATTTTTGCAAAAACGGGAAAACTATGTGACTCAAGTTCCTCTTGTAGATTAGCTTTGAAGCTAGGTTGATACAGTTTTGATACATGTATGGCTATAACTCAACTTCGAAAAAACACCGATGTTTGAAATATGTCACTTGAGGAATACTATTGCGATATAAAAATGGTTCATTGTTATCTTGAAAATTCATCCTCTACTTTATTTCACAATAATTTGAGCTAACTATTTTATTTATACTATCGATCTATTTAATAAAGAAATCGTACTATTTATCAAGAATCTTGATTTCTTAACATGAACTCTATAGCGCTTATTAAAGCACAAATACTTTATTCACCAAAAAATCGATTTTATAAAATTTGTCACTCTGTATTCAGATAATTGGATTTTAATCTGTATCTACATATTTTTCATAATATTTAAACCTAGCAAAAATGTGCCTTTCGTAAAAATATTCCGTGATCCGTCTCTGGATTTAACAAATTAGGTAGGTTAACAAAACGAAAAGCAAGGAAAGTTAGTCAGTCTTTTAGGTACTAATAAAAATATGAAAGTAATGTAACATATCAATATCAAAAGTAACGAATATTTAATCATTACCTAAAGGTTAACTCGTGGTATAGTGGTTAGCATAACAACCTCTATCCCTAAGATCTCGGGTTTCCAGCCCTGCAGATGTACTTAAGCTTTTTTGAAGGGAGTGAAAAATCCTTAATTATGCCGCCTTTCAGAAGAGATGTACAATGGGGGTCAGGTACTTGTTAAACATTCATATTCTAATTATACCTAGATAGGTAAAATTTAGGACTCCCAATGTAGCATCGTCCGATTTCCTATGGTAGCACATAGAGTCGTTAAATGTATAAAGAAACATTCCCATAGAGTCGATTGTCGCACTTACAATTATTAAGGGCTACTACACAGGTAGCCTTTAAGTCCTAAGAGCGTTGTCTGCATCCACTCATTAAAAGGAAAACATATCTCTGCTTTCTAACTCTACCAGTGCCCTTTGACTCTCCATGGGAAATTAGGTGCGTGATTCTGTCCCTACTTTCCTTATTTCCAAGTTCATTTAATCATGAGCTGTATTAGATTTCGTGGGCTCTCATACCCTCGTGAGCTTGTTTGGCCGATTTCTTTCTCTTTTTTCGAGATTGGCGTAGGAGCAATTTCACGAACTGTCTTCAATAGGCGAGTTTTAATTATTCGTTAACCTTAAGGCACGTTAAGAATGATATAATGGTTAGTTATTTATGACAGGATCTTAATCATTTACTTGTTTTATCTTTAATAATGCCTTTTTCTATAGCTTCTATAAAAAAGTGTAATTCTTTGAAAACCCATGTACAGGGCCATTTCCGTTTCTTGATCACATGTTGGGTTCATGAACTTAAATGTTTATGATCTTGAAAATAAGCAATTATTATTAATAATTCTACTTTTAATCACTCCATTCTCTCTCCCTTTCTCTCGCAACTTCTAATTGGTTGTTTAATTTCCACTGCTAGGTTTAATAATTCCAGACGTATTGTAAATGATTAGCTGAGTTTATAGCTTACCATAATTCATATTACTGCTCACAGCTATTATTATTTTAGTATGATTAAATTAATATTAATTGATTTTTCAACAAGTTGTCTTCCAGCTAAATCATTATTCGTTGTTAATTAATGTAAATTAATAAATTTACTCGATATATTTGTCTAAATGAAATTACTAGAGTATTTGCTTCAATAAAATTATTTAGCCTCCGAAAGGTGAAAAAGAATTAGATTTTACGAACATAAAATTTGATAATTAGTAAAAAGAAAAATTAATCTTATTCTTATCATATTTAAAACAAATTTTCAAAAAGCTTCTCTCAACTAAGTTCAAAAAATAATGCATCGGTATTGTTTATTTTGTTATGTGAGGTACTTACTACTGTAAAATTATTCCGTTATTAAATTAAATTAAATTTTTTTCTGGATCCCTAAACGTCTCATGGCAGTTCCATTTGTTAAACTCTAATCTATGAACGCTATTATCTATCATTATGAAGGGGTGATTTAACAATCATTTTAAAATTAAATTAACAAAGTATGACTTGTATACGTATTTTGGGGGGTTTTAAGACCTGTTTGGCTTAAATATACGTTTAATTCGATAATTTGGTATATAAAAAAAATCTGTTTAAATCTTACACTGTCTGAACATTTATTAAATAGAAATACAAGTTAGTAATGTTTTTGACTTTGTGCATTTCACTTGTAACCATAATACGTATACATAAATTATTTGTATCAACGCCCTATTTCAGCTGGAACTCAAGAACACCCTTTTCTCCATGTATTCATTTGAATGGAATGTTCCTTTTGGAGTTATTTAATTGTGACTTGTTTTGATTTAGCCGACCGACTAGATGTTCTATGTAGCGGTGTTGATTATGCTAAAACACATGTTGGCGTGGAAATGCAGGGGATTGCGGTGGTGCTGTTCCCACGATCCAGTTAGGCCCTGTCATGTAAATCCCTCCGCTTTTCTTATGCATATCTTCTTCCTTTCCAACCATTCATACTCAAACATCGCCATAATTATTCCGCATCATGTTTAAATCGTCATGGTTCGCTGGAGATAGAAAGTCCAATCATTGCATCGTCGTGATGTAGTCAATCATGTATTCTTGTTGTTGATAATGTAAAAGAATGTACATTGTCATTCTCTTTTTGCAACTGTAGAAAACATTAAATATTTTTTCGAATCCTCCATTTTCGATTGGTTTTTATTAGAAATTCTTGCTTATTATCCGTAGTAATCCTTTCATGGACTTTCTTTCGTTCGGAACTAGACATGTATGATTTTATTGGTTATTAAAATTCAAGAGGAAGTTAAACACTAATATTCTTTACGTCGTGACTTGTTTTCGTGTCTGATGCATTATTCATGTTCTTTGGTGTCGGAAAAACGCACACGATAAATGCCTGGAAGTAGAATATTTGGCGTCAGTTCCGCTGGCTGTCGCTTCGAGCTTCAAGTTTTAATTTTTCATTATTTTTCTTTTTTTAATATTTTCCAAGAATACAAGTTATTATGAGCTTTGTTATGGAAAATAGAATGTAATTATGGGAAATGTGTATAATTCAGTAATAATTTCACCTAGAAATGAACGTTCCAACTATCATATATCATATATATATATAATTTTTTATTAATTGTTTTAATTTTTAAATATTTTTATTTTGGAGAGAAAAGATTTGCCCTGGCCGGGATTCGAACCATGGTAGTCCGCCTCTCCGTGGCAGCGCTCTTACCATTTGAGCTACCAGGGGTCGCCTCACAGTCAGGACAAATCCGTTTTCTTCACCGATCCCATATTATGTTATTTGAAACTTTTATTTCTTGCTGAAATTATTACTTAAATCTACTAATTACCCACAATTACATAACTTTTTTGATGCTAAAGCTCACGATAACTTGTAGTTTTGGAAAATATTAAAAATGAAACTGGGTAAATAGTTAAAACTTGTACCTTAACTCAAGGTTAATTTCCTTTGCTTAAAAAAATTGATTAAAAATGGAATGGAAATAAATAAAAGCGGATGCTTAATAAACGCCACAAATTAATTATAAGGATCGAAGAAGAAATTAGTTTTACGCCATCAAATAAGAAAGAATATAATTTTTGAAAAATGTTCTTGCTTTACCTCTAAGACATTCATAATGATTCATACATAATAAATTTGTATTAATGAGTTATGATTTTTCTAAATAAACATATTATTTAATATATATTCCCTTTAACGTTGCCATCAAACATAGTTAGAGGGTGTTGATTGTTTTGCTGAATTACTTTTAAATTTCAGTTTATGGATTGTAATTTTTTTATACTTTATACTTAATCTATTTTCGTTGTCTTGGCCGCGTGACTAATATAAATAATGATTGGAATTTATAATTTATATTCCCTGTATTGGTTTCGACTGATACTGACTCCCATTCCCGGTTCTTATGTGTCGCTGTATACCGTTTCATGGCTTGCTTTCAACAGATATACGGTATGCCATTGGCTTTATTGCTTCTGTAGAGTGCATTTAGATTTTACTGGCCTCGTATTGTATTTCCGGTATTAAGTTTTATTACCAAGGCAAATCGTTCCGGTTTGAAATTCAGTTAAGGGTTTATATTGATTTATATCGTCGGCTTCCGAAACAGCTATAAAATAGTTCGGTTATTGTCATATCATGTTGTTTTATAGGTCTGAAGATAGTTTAGGCATTTGATGGGCAATATGTGAAATAATTTGTTTGGATGTTTTTATTTATTTATTTTTGGGGATTCAGGACCTAAGTGTAAACTTCTTTAGATTCATTGTTCCGCGTCACCGACATGCTCGTGACGTATTACGAGAGACTTGCGTTACCTAGCGGGGTGTGCATGGGTTTTACAATTTATTTTAATCGACTCTAGCCTAAAGTTTATAATTCCATTGATATGAGAATTTTTTGGTTTAAACTAAAAGGTCGTTTAATAGTTATGCAATTGATAATAATTATAACTGAAACGATAAATACCTAGTTGAACTTTTTGTTCCTCCTAAAAGATTTTATGTGTCATCATTTTTCTTTCATGAAATGATTGAAAGTACAAATGATCTTAGTATGCCGTTAAATTTTTTGTTGAACTTAACGATGATAATAATTCTAAAACGTAATAACGTTCATTGACATCTATGTAAATACATGTTACTTAAATAGGGCGATCTATGGTGTAGTGGTTAGCATAACGACCTACTATGCCCAAGAGTGCGGGTTCTTAGCACAGCAGGGGTCCCAGGTGGCTCTAGGATTTTTAAAAGGGACTACAAAATCCTTGTTTATCCCGTCCTTCGGAAGAGGCGTTAAACGGGGGGACTGAGCATGTACGGACGGTACTTGTTGAAAATCCCTATCCTAATTAAACCAGGAAAGCCGAAATTTAGGGCTCCCATTGTAGAATCGTCTTATTAGCCGTAGCAGCATAAAGTGACGTTAAATTAACAAACAAATACAAAGAATAAATAATATATTTTTTTTTTAATTTATTGATTCGGTTTTTTTTTTTTTTTTACAATTAATGTATCCCGATACCCAAAATCTTTTCCCGCCAATCCTTCCTATCGGCCTTCTTCCTCTCGCTGCCATTCATTCTCTTATATCCTCCATCCATGTCGTCCTTGGTCTCCTCTCTTTCTTCTATAGTTTGGTTTATGTAGGAAGAGTTTCTTTGGTCATCTATTGCCGCTCATTCTCATCAGGTGGCCAAACCATTGAAACCTTCTGGTCTCATTGGCATGATTGGTCTCATATATTTCGTATAATATATTTTTCTCCTGCCCTATAGTTTCTCTTATAACAATATTGGGTATGTGTTAGAGCTTTGAGATGCCGCAGCTACGTCTCACGTCCATCTCAAGAGCAAGCAGTTTACGGGCATATTGTCTTTTTACTGTCCATGTTTCGGCCCCATACAGGGTTGTTCCCAGAAGAAGAGAATGATATATTTTCTTTTTCATTTCTAACGAGACCCCTTTGTTCCAAAGGACTGGGTTGAGGGTCTTAATGATTTTCCTTCCTCGGGATATCTTCATTTCTATATCCTTGTCGAGTGTCTCATCTATGTAGATACCTAAGTACTTGAAGTCCTTGCTGCGAACTAGAGTCTAATCTTCAATCGATAATGACGTGCACGGAGAATTAAAGGACATGTACTCCGTTTTTAAATCATATAAATATATACTAAAAATTACACAGGCCAACAATAAAAAAACTTTTGTACTGAAAATACCTTATTCCTGTAGTTTTTAGGGTGCTGAATCGAAATATAATATTTAAAAAGCTGTATCAACCACAATTTCTTCACATTTTATAGTTAAATTTATTAAATTAAGCGATTTTTAAAGAATTGAACAGCTTCAATATTTAAAATATATAACTGAAAAACTAGGTCTATTGGTGTGGATGGAGTTGGTAGCACTGCTGAAACACATTTGCTGGCCAAAACAGGTTGATTTTTTTTCCTGTTAACGACTGATGTTTTGTTTACTGTCAACCTAACCTCACTTTCACGTTTCCTGTACATGTGCTCAATACTATGTCTAATCGCTGCTGACAGTTTTTGTTATATTTGTGAGAAAAACATTCTACGAAAAATCCTCGTAGATCCAAAAAATGTGCTTTTACCACCTCTACATATAAAGTTAGGCCACATGAAACAATTTGCTAAGGCTTTGCCTTAAGATGGACAATGTTTAAAGTACCTCTGGCATAAGTGTGTGTCCACGCCTTACAGAAGCTAAACTTAAAGAAGACGTCTTTGTCGGACCTGACATTAGAAAAGTGATGTTTGATGTTAACTTGGAATCCACGATGACCTTAAATGAGAAAGAAGCATGGGTATCATTCGTGCAAGTCGTTACAAAGTATATACCATATAATACAAAGCATATATTGCTGGAAAACTATGTGGTAAAGTTAAAAAAGTTTTCCAAAAATTATTTTTTGTTGCCCTGTGTTATTTAAATTAAATTATGGATATTTAGTCTTGAGCTTGTGCAGCCTATCATATATTTTGATTAAAAAACAAGCCGCTTGAAAATGTATATAACTATTGTTCGGAGTATCAGTGAAAATGAGACTGATGTTAATACTTTAAATTTTGAAATTTACTATACTAAATTGTAAAATTTACTGTATTTGATTTAGAAATTAAGAAAAAAAGAATACAGTTACTATAAAGTTTTGAATTTCCACTTCTGTCAGCAGTCCTCATGACTGCCTATTTTCTTTATTTTTTATTAACAATCTAAAACAAAGCAAGTATTTTTATTTATTCGTGGTTTCACCTTTACTTAGGTTTCTAATTGCACTGAGAGTGCAGGTGTCAGCAGAACCCGCGGTGCTTTTGTTGTTTTCGCCAGGGGTTAATTGAATGCTTTGGCCTTGCCCTCACGTTTTCCCACAGTCCAAATATTTCAGACAACAAGCTGATTTAAGCTGAAAGCTGAGCAACTGTTATGTATTTAAAAAGTTACTTGAACTGTTACTTTTGGAGTAAGTAGCTGTTGTTAAAAGTAGTATAAATTCATTCGTATTTAAAAAAAATAAAATCGTTTGCTCTTTTAAATAACTTTAATGACCATTATTTCATAATACAATTTAAAAGGCTAACTCTAATTTAAAAATATCCTTCAGCTCACGACGGTTTTATTGTAAAATTTTTGGACATTAAACTCCAAATAAACGCTAAATATTGTATTATGTTTTATAATAAATATAGCATTTTATCTAGTATTTTAAAATTTTGCCTCAAATATGAAATGTGCCTTATTTTCTCCATATAGTTTTTCTCTTTTTGAAAATTTATCGTAGGAGTGTTTTCTTTTTATTTCTGAAAATTCAGGATTGTAAGAGACAAACTACTCTAAAAATGTAAAACAAGGTTGTTGTTTTTTTAAAAATCTCCACTAAAAAAATAAACAGTTCATTATTAGGTTGTTATCAAAAAAGTTTTTATAAATTACTCTACATGGATTTTTTTTCTTAAGTTATTAATTTGATTATTTCATTATTCCCACGAAGCTATGTTCTTGGTTTTAAATATATATATATATATATATATATATATATATATATATATATATATATTGTTGGTGTTTAAATGTAGATTTTCGATATAAATCATTTGGGGTTTTTAGATATTTTAGATGTCTTTAAACCACTGTAAAGATGCCTTATGAAAGAAAATAAAAAAACGATTAAAAAACTAATGCAATAAGAAAACGGCCATGTTTACCACCCAATTAGTTAGCTTAATGGGGTCTTATATTTTATATTGAAACCAGTTGTGAACTTTTTTTTTTTTTAATAATTTTTAAATTATTACACGTTGTATTTCACTAACCTTTCGGGGGTTTTCTCACCTGTACTTCTGGATCTTGTTGTATCTCTTGGTCGAGAGCTCGTTGAACCGTAAAATCAAAATGAACCAAAAATAAATAGAGCATATTATCCTAGGCTATGAATACACTAGATTAAACGAAATCTATATTCCTACCCAATCCTAGTCCAAGTTCACTGATTTAAGGCTGACAATCAGTCACTAAACTGGGATTCTTTTGAAGATTGCAAAGCTACTCGCCTTGTGTTGTTGGAAGAGATATGATGGTATTTGATGCGAATTATATTTTTAGTGTTGGTATTAAATGGAATTTAAGAAAGCAGTTCTGCATAGCTATGGTTATTTTGGAACTATAAGTTGTACTGTTTCGAATCACTTGTCCATAAGAACCCTCGAACCCACTTGAAACTCTTATCCTACTCGGCTGTTGAGTGCTTGGGGTTGACGACCCTTAAAGGTGTGCTACTGGGGTTTTGATGTTCCCTTTGGCTCATTACTCTGTTTTCTGACCCTATCTCCATACGGCTAAAGATAGGAGGGATATCCTGGAACCTTCGCCGACTGGAGGTTAGCCAACAGAGGAGTCAACGATCTCCAGCATTTAGCCCTTCAGTATTCTTAGCCTCCGCCTCTTTCGAACTCTGGAATAGCCTTAACATTTGCCAGGTCCTTTTATGTTTCTGGCGAAGGGCCTCTCCACTATTTCTTATAATTAGGCTGAAAGAGATTGGGTGTTTATATTTACATGGTTTATTGATTTCGCTTTCTATAAATTAAACAAAGAGCCTTTGAGTCCGGTTTTGTATTATAAATAACTCAATGAGAAACCTATTTCGATCATTAATCTTTTTTCGTCTTTACGGTATTATTACTATCTTCATCTTAATGAAAAACCATTCTTACCCGAGCATATCTGACGTTATTAATAATGAAATTATATTCAAAAAACAGTATATACATAATTTAACAGTTATGATAAAACAGTACTTATTTACATTAATATTAAACCCTTTTATGTACATATAATATATTACTATAAGATAGAAGATCTTGTTCAGTGTTATAACGTACTCGTAAAACTGAACTTTTTGTAGTGACTGTGCCATCAAATATTTATTATATGGATATCGCTTCTTTAGAATAGTATTCCTATCTGTATATTGGTTTTGTAATTTTTTTTTTTTTTTTTAAATATGATTATTTAGAAAACAGACCATTAATTGAAAAGTAGAAATTACGGGCGGGCTGAACAACACTGTTTAAATTCTGCTGGATCAATTTCTCACCGAGCTCTTGTGAATTTTGGAACAGTGTTAATGAAATTAATATAATTAAATTTCAGTATAATTTTTAAGTAATCATCGGTTAAAAACACTTGGGAACAAAGTTAGAATAAATGTTATATTTTCCGATAAATAATAAATGGTTCTTATAATATTATTATAAGGATAAAAAGGATAAAACCTGTAGTCTAGTGGTTAGTATAACAAACTTCTAAGCCCCAGATCGCGGGTTCGTAGCCCGGCAGGTGGCCATAGGATTTTTTGGAATGAATATACAATCCCTGGTTATGCCCTCCTTCAATAGTGACGCTAAACGGGGTTTCCGAGCCTGTACGATTTCAGGTTATAAGCTTGGGTAGGAAAAATTAATTAAAAACGTTAAATGAAATGAAACAAACAATAAATTATTTTTTAAACAAATATTCACTATCAGAACTCATGAAGGATGCACAATGCTATCCACTTTTCTTCTTTGTTTTTATATTAAAGTACGATATTTTCGAGTTTGTTTTCATTTTTGTAAACTCATTTAAAAGAAACGATCCAATAATTTTTCTATAAATCAATTCTCCTCATTCTTGCGATGCCAAACCGATTATTTTTCCCTCTAAGAATTCTGTTTAGACACGTCTTAAAATTTTACTTTCTTCTCTACTGCACCACTTTCACTGTCCGATTATAATGGCCCATGTCCCTTATTAACGGTGTTGGCAGATCTAACCTCTTTCGGCTGCCAACACGGGACATCGGAAGTAACGGGTGGGCTTTGGTCCAACACTGTCTGGAATGGGAGATAGAGTAAGTGAAATAAGAACAGCTATAGTGTTTGGCGTGTGTAGGCAGTCTTAAACAAAGAGTTTAAACTGGTTCATTAAAAAACAACAATCCTTATCCACCATAGTTCCCTACAATTAATTGCAATATCGACAATTCCTAGGAATACCATTGCCATTAATGGATTTTATATATTATTTCTTTTTCTATCCGCCACCAAAGTTATATTGGAAATGTCAAGGACAAGGAATACGTCAGAAAACTGATAAATGTCTTATATCTATTTTTTTTTTGCGGGTATGTTATTCTTTTGTGGCCAATTCCACAGATGGGTATAATTCCGTTATGCTTTTTTTTTTTTTTTAATGGTCACAAGAGTGAGAGGTTTTTAATTCTGAATAAGTCTTCCACGTTTATTATTGATTTCTTAGTATTATTGGCTCCTTTACTGGTATTCTATAGGTTATTCCTGTAGCGCCAATTTTATTTCTCTTTAAATTTTCGTTGTAGTGTATATTCGAAAAGAGTTGAAGTTTTAATTAATATGGGCTGCATTGATTGCATTGATAACAGCAAATAAAAAATATTTGTAAAGTAATGATTGTCATTAGCATCTATAGATATTATAAAACAAAGTTCTCGGCCGCGTTTGTTTGCGGTAAACTCAATAACTGCTGCACGGATTTTCATGCCAATAATAGAGTGATTCACCAGGAAGGTTTAGGTATATAATTTGTCGAAGTTTTGTGTAAAAGGGTTGGAATATCGATGGGTTTCACCGAAGACCCTGCCTAATCCCGTGCAATTATCTAACCTGCAAGATAATAAATTCGTAAATAAAGATATATTAGGTTTTGTTTTTATTTCTATAATTTCTGTATAATAAAGTACATTAGCTGAGACGGTAAGAAAGAAAATCAAGTCTCCCAAAGAAACATAACCAATGATATTCGCGTGGTCCTTAGTGGCCGGTAGGTGATAAAAAAAAAATACATCACACAGACAAATTATGTAGGCATAATATGCCTTATTGCCCGAGCAAAGCTGGGGTGGGTCGCCTAGTTTTATATAAATATAAGTATTAATATAAACATTCTTTTTAGTACGGTTTATAATCCCTAAATAAATAACTTGTTTTTCAATTATAAGACATGTCGTAAATCGAATGTGGGTTCTGACCCTAAATTTAGGAAAGCCTTACTACTGTGCGTAATAGTTTAAGATTTAGGATATTGTTAAGATGTAGATGTACCTAAATGCTTATACTTAATAAAAATACTTATATTTATATAAAACTAGCGACCCACCCCAGCTTTACTCAAGCAGTAAGCCATATTATGCCTATCACCTACCTGGCACTAAGGACCACGCGAATATACAGAAATTATAAAAATAAAAACAAAATCAAATATTTCTTATTTTGAGCTTAGGTATTGGTTATAGATGTTGGATCCAGTCAGCCTGATCCTTCTAATATTAGATCGCTGAAATCGTAAATCAGAATGTGGGTTCTGACCCTAAATTTAGGAAAGCCTAATTACTGTGCATGCTAGTTTAAGATTTAGGGTATTGTTAAGATGTAGAACCTTTACCGAACCCCATACTCATACCCAATACTATAGTACAATTTTTTCTTTATTATTTATTTATACTTTTATACACAGAAAAACCTTAACAATATCCTTCGTGAGTTTTTTTGTTTTTTTTTTAATGGCATTGGATGCTTCCATACAGCTAGATATAATTATTTGATTAATTGCTAAGTTTAAAGAGATGCCAACAGCACGCGGTTTTCCCAGACGGTCACCCATCCAAGTACTAACCACGTCTGACGTTGTTTAACTTTGGTGAACCGGTGTGCTCAACGTGGTATGGCCGTTGGCATCCTTCGTGAGTTGTAATGCTTCAAATTTTTGTTTTGCTTAATTAATAATAATATTAGATAAAATATACTCAAGCATTTTTTTTTCTTTTTTTTTTAGCTGCCTCATTCAGCATAAACAAGAAACATGCATATATTTGAGCCCCCTCTAACTGTTTAGATCGAATAAAATTGAACATATTTTTCTTTTGACCGTTTATTTTAACCTATATTAGATTCTAAATCTAATATATTTCTTTTTTGCATTTTCTCACTAATACTAATAATAAGGAAAACACAGAAAAAGTAGTTGTAGGGATAATAACTACAGTTAAAGCTATTGGGACATGCGTCAGGACATGCATAGAGTGTATTATATTATTTAAAAAAAAAAAATAGTATTCTAAAAATTCATGATTCAACAGAAGCTCATACATTCGCACAGAAACCCAATCTTTCGTGGAAGGACCATGGTTTAAACATCACCCGATATTCTACGACTAAATTACCTTTATTACTCATTAAAATTTAAAAACTAAGAACTTCTAATTATCTCATTAATATTCCCCACTTTAATTATTATTTTACGGTGTTGTCTCCGAAAACCTGGAGGTTAAAAAAGTCAAATCGCCTTATTCAGTTCATCTTCGGAATCCTGAAAGATGACTATATCTTCTGACTTAATTAATAGTCAAGAAGATAAGTGACTTTACCATTCTTACTATCTAAAGTATTTCCTGGCATCTCACCAAATTATCTAATTGCGCCTTACAGTTTTGTCTTCAAACTCTGCAAGGTAAACACGGTAATATTTGTTCACAAGGGGTTGGGATCTTCTATTTATATTTTTTTTATTCTACATGCCCATTAATTTTCTACTTTTTAATTGTTGTAAACAGCATGCCTATTTTGTCCTTTGCTTATTTTGTGCTTAGGTATTGGTTATATATGTTGGATCCAGTCAGCCTGATCCTTCTAATATTAGATCGCTGATATGTAAGTAATAATCAGGTTGAAGGTTGAACTTTCACGTCACGTTGAAGTCTTAATTCCCCCTTTCTACTTGGAGCAGCATCCGCGGTAGCACACGATTGACCGATCGAAGTGGCATTTCAATATAGCTTGCAAGATATGTATAGTTGGAGGCGTGTAGGGTGTCAGAGTATTAAACAGTGAGGGGTGAGTGAGGAGGGTCCTATCAGATTAGTGGCAAGAAGTTAATGGATTCGGTTGTCTTGGAGATGGATGGTATCCCACTGCACCACTTCTCCGTGCCTTCAAAGATCTCCCCTGTACTCTCCGGTTATCCGTCTTCTGCCTTTAGAGTTTTTTTTTCTTCTTCGTGTTCGTTTAATGAATAACTCTATCAGTGTTAGATCTGTTCGATAAGAGCCTTTAGTATCCGGTTTCATTATTGTGGAGCAAGGCTTTCCAAGTGATGAACTTGAGCTATTTATCACGGAGGGTACAGTTGACGACTTGTTGAGAAGAGTATGACGCTGCCTGGTACTTGTCATGTTTCTTTATGGGCCGTTGTAAAAAAGTCCATAAAATGATTCGAACATCGTAAATGCGGTTGACCTTAATAACTGTGTTTCCTCTTAACTTATCCGTTTGTCACACCTCTGTTATGAATAGATTGGTGTGATGATTGGCCAATTCGAGATTTCCATAAAATACCTGACTTAAAAAATTGTATTTGAGGCGTTAAGGATCATAGAAGTATTACTACGAAATTTAAAAAAAATACTCATATTTTTCGCTAGTTTAGTCTAGTAATGTCTATCAGAATACTTTGCCGCCATATTCCTCATAGTTTTATTCCTCTTGTGAACCTCAAGTTTCAGGGGCATAAAATTGTTGGAGTTATCCGCTTTATATCCTGAATGCATTTTATTCCTCTCAATTTGCTGGTGGTATATCTAAATTGTGTACTCATTTAATACCTACGTTTATATGAACATTAATGACTCTTAATTGTTCAGTTTTATAAAAACAGCTAATTTAATGATAAATTGATCACAGTTATAGAAAATTTAATCACTGTTTTCAACAATCATGCGTTGAATATTTGAATTGAAGAATTCTAGTGAATTTAATGCACTGGTGGCCAACACCCGGCTTGCGAGATTCATCCCACCTTTCCCAAATATATTTATTTTATAATGATCAAAGTAGCGAAAACAATAATTAGGAGAGTGCATTATTTTTACATTCATATATTCAAAAATTAACTAAAAATTATGTATTAATTTTTAATTATTACAATTTGCGTTTGGTATAATTATTTTTATATATGTTAACATTTAAGAATAATAGTAAATACAAAAATAATTACATTATGTTTCAATTTCTCAATCTATAATATATATGTATATATATATGAAATAGGGGTCTTTACAAATATTTAGTAATTTCCGTAACATTATTTTGAATATAAATTATTATTGTCTGTTCATTCTAGTTACATTACAATTTATTTATTCAGCTTTTAAAATTTTTATTTCCGTTAATAAAAATTATTGTAAGAGGTGTTAAATAAACACTTTGTTCCCAAATAATAGCGTTAAAGAACTTGCGTGATCGCTCTCCATTTTCGAGTTCTGGTTTTAGCAAATCTAATTCTGTTGACAGTCTTACATTTTATTTTGTCACGAGATCTTACTTAACCTTTTCATTCTTATAAATAGTTCCTTTTCTAATTCATATCAATAGATCCTTTCGTTTTCTCCTTAGCGGAAAGTGAGCCAAGGTGTTTGTTTTTATTGTATTATAATAGCAATACCTTTAATGGCATTTTTTGTTTATATATTGATTCTTGTGCAATTATAAATCCGGTAAAATAGTTTTTATTTATTACATGTAACTCGTTTTTTTTTTTTTTTTTAATTAATCTTGGGAGAAACTGTAGGAGTTGTGAGTTCAGTTGAAGAACAAATTGAAACGTTCTTTCTTTGATCCAGATCCTCCATTTCTCTGAAGATTATTAATTAAAAATATTCTATTTCTGTGTTTACTGTTAATCCGCTATATATAGAAACTCCTGCTAGGACCAGTTCGCTCCATACGATTGTAATTACTGTCCCTTGTTCAGTTCTGCAGAGCTGGCTTTCCATTCCTGTATTCTAATAGGCCATGCCTATCATTGAGCATGAAGTTATAGCATGTTAATCAACTGACTTTTACCAAAACATTGATGCATCTTGTACCGAAAGATGCACTTTCGGTATTGATTTAGAACTTTTGATCGAAAATTTGTATGACTTTTCGTTTTTCTAATAATAATCTGCTTCACTAAATGCTACTAAAATTTTTAGCGCTTCACATAAAATACGCTTTCATATTTTCCTAAAATTAAAACAATAAAATAAATAATTGAAATCCTTCTTATGGTAAGGGATAAAGGGCGGTATGAAATTGGTCTTACATATTAAACTAGAGTACATCTACAGCACCAGTGAATAAGTAGTTAATTCGAATTTTCTCTTATACGAGTTTCTTGTTCGGAAGGAAGCGGAATCGTGTATTTTCATGGTGAAGAAGTCATACATCTGGCATTTGCTTGAAAAGGAGTCATTGCTTATATTACAACTTCAATTCAAGCCACACGAGATTGACACGATCCCTTTCCTCTCAATACAGCTAAAACTCTCTGGACAAAATTCGACATAACAACTTTACACAGAAGCTGTAAATATTTAGTTATTGATAACATGGAAATCTATTTAAATAACAGAAAGAGCATTTTTCACATGTATATTACTTAAATATTATAAAGCAAAATTAGTTGTGCCAAATAACTATTCCTTTGACTAGTCTGATTCTTCGAGTGATTCTCTTATACCCTTCTACCATAGCGAGTATACTAATCCCAGCCTTGGTTCTCACCTAAATATTTTGGTTGTAGGAGGATGAAGATACCAGGGATCGATTATTTGTTTTTTCTTCTGGATCCAGCGCCTTCCGCTGAAGGGTGCATTTGGTTTACGTCCCAATTAGGATTCTGTCTGTTGTCCAGGTCCGCTTTTCTCACATAAATAAAGAAGATGGGATTTCTCTTCTGGTCGAGGGAGATCCGTTTTCGTTGACGGGCGGGAACCTTTCTTGTCGGAGTGATGGAACCGTTATCATTATTTCGCCTCCACCTTCTGTATCTACAAGTAGATGTGAACCGGTCGTCGGCCATTGTCTTGTCTTGCAGTGCTTTTGTTATTTGGTCCCTTTGCTGCTTTGATTATATCTTTGTTGGCTTTTGGAGTATCAGAAACGAAGAGTCTAATTATCATTTTACAATATATGGACGAATCGTCTCTTATAATATTATAGAATCTCTTAACAGCGAGATTGAAGTTGCGGCTTGTTTGCTTTTAGAATATAATAAGCGCTGGGCTGCTGTACTGGAGGTCCTGGGTTCAAATACATCTCTTGCCGACAAATTATTTAATCTTTTCAAAACCACGGATAGAACTTTTGGAATCTGCAGATCCCCCTACAGGGACAACCGTCGTCCTAGAAACCGTACAGTCTATTTAAGACCCTTCGTGTGTTAAAGTGGTACTGGTTTTTTTTTTTTATTAGTTAATTTGATCTGATCTTGAAGTATGGGTTAAATAATTATTTAAAACAGTATGAATACACGTTACGCTCTGATCCATTATAGAAGCATATAATTATAATAACAAATAGTAAGAGTGTTTGCCAATTCACAACATTAATCAATCTAAAAATGCTTGTTTATAATATTAGTGAAATGTCCCGAGAAAAAGAATCGCTTAAAATTCCGCGGAACTTTGAAGTATTTTTTTTAATGAAATTTTTATATAAGTTGATTATAGTCTTGTCATTAAACTATATGAGAATTAATGATTCAAATATATTTTTTCATACTGATAGCATTATCTTTCACAATTTTAGGATAGTTTCCCATTCTATTTACTTGATGTATTGATAAATAAATTTAAAAAAAATATATTGCACACACTCATTTCCAAGCAATGAATAGCTGTAATCAAATGGTTTAAAAGCTTGTATCCAATTTTCGTTTGACTTTGCTACTCTTATTTCTCTCTTGTTTCGTTGATAATACATCTGTTCTTTATCCTCTGTTGTTTGTTGATATTATCCCCTTGAGGCTTTTTTTAGCTCGTTTGTAACTTGTTCCTGAATAGTCCAATCCTTTTTTTTTTCATTTGGGGGGTCCTTTCTCGGTTTAGATATTCAGAGCCTCCAATCACCTGAATAAGTTTCTTTGAATATCAGAATATTAATAAGACGTTTAATTTCTCTCCTTACTATAGAGCACAGATCTATAAAACAAATATATGTTTTATCTTTTATATTCATGAATATTTATTATGTAATTTAACATCTATGGATGGACCCCTGGCTATCCAGTCTGTATTGCTGTTAACATATTAAATAATTTACCTACCACCGCCTGGTTTAAACCCGGAATTTTTAGCATAGCAACTCAGAGCTCTATGCACTGAGCTGCTCCGCTCCCGTTATTAATACATAACTCAAATGTTTTTATGTTAATGAATACTATACTGTCGAATAGTATAGTAGAAGGAGAAAAGTATGGCCAACTAGCCATGCCCCTAATTCTTCGTGATTCGGTTCTAGCCGCTAGTACATCCAGAAGGGTTTCGCATTCACCACGAGCACCATCATTATACGTCACCGTGATAATTCGAATTTGCCGCCAAATTATTCGACATCGCTATGGCTATGTGACATTTTGTAACAACGGTGAATTGTAAATGTACCTCCGCAAGGTAACGGTGTGATTCTGCACTACTTTGGCTCATGTCTCTGCCATCTTACTAATCCTTTGTATTTCTTATTGGCATACGTTACGAAAATGATTCACTAGTTAGCTATGGTACAAATTTTTTCTTTCATGGGTTTGTATGTAAAACATAATTTTCAAATTACGTCTATTTATTTTAACCTGAGGAAAAGACGGTTTACATGAACCATAATTGGAATAGAAAAATTACAGTTTATAGCAATATTTCTGATTTTTGATTTTATGTAATTCATGGTTTTGGTTTATTTTATTATATTTTCTCGATAGTTTCAGTTTAATCGTCTAATTAAGGTTTTATTTATCGTTATAAAAAATAATCATTATGTCTGTTAATTCATATTATTTCTGTTATTCAAATTAAGTTAATTTCCGAGAGTCTTTTGAAAAGATCTGAGCTCAAAATATTGAAATAAATATTTCATAATGATTCCAGTATTTTAGTTGTTTTTTAAAAATATATTCCTTGTATCATTTGTAATCTCATCATAACATGACAATGAATTATAAATCACCAGTGCTTGCAAAAGCTGGTAACGTTAATAAAACTTTATAACGATGAGACTAAATTAATTTTTTTCTTGATCACTTATATTTTGGAAATAATTTCAGCAGATTGTACTTGTACTGTTTTATTTCTGCTGTTATTTTTCGTTCAATTATTATACTTTATTTGTAAATTTCCTCACACATTATTGTAAGCTTATTCCCCCAACTTGAATTCAATTAATTTATCGGTGTTTCGATTAAGAGGGCTTGATAAAAATCAATTTAGTGCTGGTCAAGCTAATAGGTCTGCAATAAAGCCTTACTTTCCATCATGAAAAAAACTTCAAGAATTCGCTGTAATTAAACGTTTTTTTTTACGATTTTAACGGGTTCGTGTTAGAATGTGCGTAGCGGATTTATTTAGATTATTTTAATTATCTCATTTAGTTAATTTTTACTTTAGAATCTAAGGAATTTGAGACTAGTAAACTTTTAATTAATTATTCCAAGGAATAAATTTGCAGTTCACGGTCATAACTAAGTTTTAAAACAGAGCTGTAAACAAACCAAATTTTTAATGATGATTCCGCTTAGAATTGTGGGGAAAAAATTATCTCAAACAAGTTAGAAGGTAAAAGAATATCAATGATTTAACGAGAATTTCAGGCTATGTGTTTAATGCATCTTTAACAGGCAAAGTGTTAGAAATACGGGATTGACAAAATTGGACGTGATAAGCAGGTCGCATAGTTTGATTTGGCTACAGTTGTTTTTATTTATTACTTTACTGTTAAATCAGCATTCAGAATATTTTCAATATGTATTTCTAATATTTCCACACTCAAAAATCTAATCGATTTTGTCTACTGAAAAACTTTGCCTCCAGTATTAAGTGAAATTTCATATGGCGGTTTTGGTCACAATTTTGTATCGTATTTATTCCTGTCAATAAGAAGTATTGTGTATGTTTGTATTAACACATTTCTAATTAATTTGTTTAAAAATCTACTTCCTTATGTATTAAAACCTAAGCTTGAGAAACTAATAATTAGTTTATATATCGAGTTATAAAATTAAGAACATTGAGATTTAAAATTGGCTTATTTAAATATTGTGGTGATTTGATGTCATATTTAAATTTAGTTGTAAGGCACTATAACCTCGATTCCCCCCCCCCCCCTCCTTTGTTTAGAAAACAATGCATGTCTGAGATATGTCCTTTTAACTAACCGTAACGGATCCTTCCATTGCTTCAAAGTAATCTATATAAATAAAAATGAATCCCCAAATGTGTTGCTAACCGCAAAACTCGAGAACGGCTCGACCTATTCGGCTAATTTTTTTCTCATTATTTTTTTTTAGGCCCAAATAAGGTTTTTACAGAGAGAAAAACGTAAAAATTAAGAGGAAAATAATAAAATCAACGCCTTTCTGGATCCATTAATAAAAAATAGTTCAGTGAGGAGGTTTATTGTAGAACAATTACAAATTTCGTTAAATCAACACAATCAATTAAATAAATTGTATAAAACTGCCCTGGATCTTATGCCATCTGGTAATCATAAAGTTGTAATCAAAGCTGGTACAACGTCTGTAGGAGAATATGTGAGATGTTTCAATGCACCAACAATCTATGAAGTTGCTGTTGTAATGAGTAGAGAAAATTTGGAAGTCATTTGTTTTAGGGAAATAGGGCATAACAACGTCTCCCGGGACAGCTAGTATTATAATAAAATTTATTTATAAATTAACATTGAGGTTGAGGTAGGGGGATAGTGTCGTGTTGTATATCTCATATCTCATCGGAATACAAATGTACAAATCTATTTTCTTTATAAGATATTTCTTATATACTGGACTAACTTCTTGATTGATATAATTCAATAATGAAGAAAAAAACCTTTTTCCAGTTAAACAATTTTTGTTAAAAAATTAACAATGGATTAAAAGACGTTTCGACAATTTATTCGTCATTTTCAATTTTAGTTGTTCTTCACAACATCCTTTAAAAATTCACAAGTCAATTCATCACTGCAAAATTTATAAAAGTACACTAAAATACAACAATAAAAAATTTGTCAAAAATAACCAATTACAATAAGCATAGATACCTTGAGGTCAAACAAATCAAAAATTAATTATACATAGAATCCTGGAAGTCAACCTTCTTCCATGGTCAAATATACAATATGCATTACATTAAAACCAAACTTTGATCTCTGTAATACTAGATCAAATTAAATTCTTTTATAAATATAAATATATTAACAAATGTACTCCAAAAACAAAAGGATGTTGTGAAGAACAACTAAAATTGAAATTGTCGAAACGTCTTTTAACCTTTTGTTAATTTTTTAACAAAACTTTTTTGACTGGAAAAAGGTTTTTTTCTTCATTATTGAATTATATGTACAAAGCTTTGAACTGAAATTTTTTTTAAATAAAATATAGAAAATATATTGCAGTCTATATTATATATATATATATATATATTTATATGGTATCCAATAATCATAATATAGACTGTAATGTACCTACTGTAATTATATTATTGCTTTCATATTATTTTATAACGCATTATACCCCTTTATCTGTTCATTGATTCAGCCGACTTGATAAAAATCTTAACTTAGTCTTGTCATTTATTTCAGTATTGATTTCGTCCTACATTCTAAAATCCATTAATTGGTTAAAATAATTAGAAAATACAATTATTTAATTCACACAATTATTAATAAACATTTATTATTTTTTATTTCCACATTTTTAATCCTTATTTTCTTTTTGTTTCAGGTAAGTTCTCTTTCTCGCAAGTTTTCAATCTTCACTTTCGTAAGTTATGAATTTAGTAATCTATGTCTTTAAGTACATTATCAGTTTATGTACACATTTAATTAATTGTAATTTCATTTACTTATTATTCTTTAAAGAGATTCATCTGTAAAACTACTAGGTATTAGATCCCGGATCCAACAAGGCATGTGCTTTTTTGAGATCTTAAGGCTAATGAGGGATTATGGGGGTAAAAAATGCATGAACAGAAGAGCCTTTCATGAATACTGGGTCTTGAATAATGATTGGTTTTGTTTGTATTGGAAAAACAGTGCACTCCAATTATGGGGAGGTCTATCCTTGAAGTTAACGAAAAATATGGTTCTTCTGTTATCTATTTAAGGCTAGTTCCTTTTTTGGCTAATTGATAGCTCCTGGTTTACATTTTCCACTTAAAGGAGTCGTTTAAGAGTCAAATTTGGTCCCTCTTCTGTTTTTTTTTCTCCCTGAAGTAACCTATATTTTCCATAAATTATCTAAGTTAAAAAAAAAAAAAATGTATCACTATTACTCATGAGGTTCAGTACATAGTAAAGGCTGTGTAGGACAAAGGTTGTGAAAGTGTTTTTTTTTTTTTGTACGTGATGACATTCAACCCTAACGTTTACCCCCCCCCCCAATTAAATGTGTCCACTGTATAGGGACTAGGTGAGCCTCAGAAGGGTCTGCAGATCCCACAGAGTCTATTTAAATCCGTGACGTTCATCATAGCAGCTCAGTCCTCTCCTCCCTGAGCTGTCACGCCCCCTTTTTTTTTGTAAATTATTAAAAATTTTCGTAGGTTTCTTCGTGAGATATATCTACACCCCCGGTGAATAAGTGGTCAAGCCGAATTTTGTCCAGAGAGAATTAATTTTATTCAGGAAATCGGAATTGTACCATTCTCGTAGTTTTTGACTTTGAATGGAGTTATAATGTAAGTAATAACTCCATATTCTGCTAATGGCTGACTAACGCACTTTGAGAATGACATAATTTCGCGTCTCTAAGTACAATAAACTCATTTTGGACAAAATTCGACTTAGCCATTTATTTATTTATAGATAAAGGTTTTAGATTTAGGCATATGTAAGTTATGTTTGGCTAAATTATTACTATGTTGCAGTTCAGAGCGTTATGTTTTATTATTCTGTACTTCCTTTAGATCAGTTGTTCTGATAGCAAAGTTAGAGTATTACCGTCTTATCGTCGGGGGTGCCAGAATATTTACTCTTTTGGGACTACCAGTTAGTTTCTCTACCAATATACAAAAATAACTAATACCCTATCCTCGAATTCTAATCATAATCTTATTTAATTTTCATATTCATTGATAAGATTTGATTCATATCATATGTTTTCGACGTAATATTGAAATTTTAAATACTTCAGACTTACACTTACTTACTGAAACCAGTTTTTATATTTGCGGTATCGCTTAACAGACTCACAGAAAACGGATGCAAGCTTTTCAATCAAAAGTACTTACATATCACCATAGCACCTTGGTATGTCAATAATAAAAGTCTGGTCACTGACTTAAAATACAAACCAAGACATATATTTTCACACATATATTTAAGTTTTACTTTCAAGAAAAACTACACGAACATCCAAACCCGTTGATTGAACAAGTGGCCACGACTCTTATCCCACAGAAGACTAAGAAGAACGTGGATGAGGGTTTTGTTAACTTGGGAAATCGAATCAAGCCAAGGGAGAGGTGCCACTGGGTACTGTTCTTCTTCATGCCTATTATGTCATTCTGTATTGTTTTACTGTCAGCCAATTTGGTGATTTTATGTATATATTTGACAGGTATGGATAAAAATATAAAGAGAAAAAATATTTCAGAACAAGCTCTTTACCTTAAAAAAATTAACCCAACCAAGTCTATACCTAAACAATATGATTTCAACATATTCTGTTTAAACTACGGTCATTTCCTGTATGGTTTTTATGGTCTCCTAGTATATACTGTATGCTTACTATATGCATGTTGACGGTATATTTAGGTATAAGTACTGCTTAAATTCAGTAATGATGGAATAAGTTTTTAATAGTCTGTAGTACGTTTAAATTGTTATCGTTATCTCTTTCCCTGCTTAGATTAACGGCAATATCTGATAAAATTGCTCTATTAAGTAAATAGGAATGTTTACTTAGAGTCTATAAATAGTTTAAAACAATCTATTCGAGAGCCTCCATCCTGGAACTAAGTACCTAGAATGGCATAATAATGATAATATTTAAGCTGTTTACTGGTTAAAGGTTTATCTACTTCGAATCTTTAAACTGTCCGTGTTTAAGCATGTTTTCATTTGTATCGAGTTTGGGATAGACATTCCTGCTTATTTAATTTGATGAATATTTAAAATTTTAAAAACTTCACTTATCAGTTATAATATATGTTTAGATGTAATTTTACCTACAAGGAACGATTGTTAAATATTTAAGGAAAGAATGGTTTGACGTCAGAGTCATGTCTTTCTTGTTTTCATCCAACGTTAGGGGTTAGGGAATTCGAATTTATTCACATTATTCATTAAGACATGAGTATTTTATTACACAACTTTGTTTAAGTATAATCATCATTTCATTATGATTCATTAAAAACCTTGTAGAGTTATTTCTTTTTCGACTCTGACAAATTTTTCAACTTTTATTTAAATTCTGTAGGATCTGTAGACCCTCCTAAAGCTCACTCAGCATCTATAAAGGGAGTACCCTTAATTGGGGGAAAACCTTAAGGTTGAGTACGATCTTGGATAAATCAACTCACTGCACGACCGTTGTCAGTATCAGTGGGTTTTTTTTAAACACGAATTCTCATATATTTTTTCTTCAAAAAGGTGGCTGAAATATTTTTGAGACTTCATTGTTTACGATATTCGTGGTATTGTTAAGACAGATAATATACGAATGACTTTCCGAACTATATTTATGCCTTAAATATTTTTTTATGATGCTAGTTTCAAATTATACAGGTAATATAATTTACCTATATAAGTGTTACCCATTTTCTCCTTTGCTTCACAACATGGTGTTGAGACGACTTATAGGGTGGATACTGAATTTCGACGGTATATATTATGTAGCTAAGTAACGCGTTTACTGTTATAATCATTTTGAATTTCAATAAAATGGAATGTTGTAAAAGTGTCACGATTTCTAACTAACTAATGATAATTCATTTCCTATATTGTGAAGATCACATACTTTTGTATGTTTTTTTAATTTATAGTATTTTCACTTCCATTAAATAATTAGACCTGACGCCTTGCTCGGATTTACAACGACGTGCCCTATTTATGACGTGAGTATTCCACCCGCATTACTTTCACGCACGTTCCTTCCGAACGACCACCCCCCGAGCCGTTGGGTAGTATACCTCGTCTCGTTAAAAGGAAACGAGGGTGAAGACAAAAAAAAGTACTTTAGGAATAAAAAATGTAGAAATATGGGAAAAGGAATGAGCCGGAATAATAACTGGCCTTTATGGCTCCCAGCTTTCCATCCAACCTCTCCCTGGCCCAGAAATTTTTAACGGCGGGCAAATCGGATTTCAAATCAATTTTTTTTCTTTTCCTCCAGTGCGTGACCATTGAGCGGTGATTGCTATTAATAGTCTTATAACTCTTAACGGTTCAGGATTATTATTGTAACAGCATTATGTCTCGTTAGGATCGTATACGAGTATATTTTACATGGTCAATTTTGCTTTTCAAATCATTTCCCCCGGTCTGCGGATAGAACGTGTTTCAATTAATAAAAATATAAATAAATAAACCCTGTACCTCTACAGCCCTTGAAGGGTCTGGGATTCAGTACATGGTAGAGACTACTGTTTCTTGTACAACTGTATCGTTAGGAGACGATTTGTCTTAGATCACGCTACACTGCCATGGGTTATCCCCGTAATTTTGGGTACCAACTTTATAGAGGCTGGTTAAGCCCCAGGAGGGTCCTAGATCCTTTGCATCCATCTCCGGCCCCTAACAACTGTGTTTCAATTAATAGTCTAACTAAATTTATAATTTTATTTATAATTTTAATCTGTCACTCAATTTAGGAAAATCCATCATACGTATTTTTGGATTTGTGTACTGAGTAGTCGTTCAGAGTCAAAAGCTTATTAAGACATTCACTCTGGTAAATACGCGGTGTTCTTGTCGCATTTTTTGTTTCTTATTTGAAATTCCTGTATGCTTTAAATTAATTCTTAAAGTTCTTATTTTCAATCATAATTTTTTTTTATTAAGTGAGGCGTCAGTGGTGAAAAGCGTATAACTCCAAATTTCGAAAATTTTCTTGGACTTATTATCTATCAGCTGTAAACAAACTAGCGAAGACTTGAAGAACGGGCGGACCAGTGTCATTTTTTTTAAACGATGCGTTCTGTCTCTGCTAAAAGTTAAAACTTTAAAAATCTCAAAAGTTGGACTTGTTGCCTTCCTGCAGTTAGCAGATTCAAATATCGAAAATAATTAACCAAGGCGGAATAGGCCTTTACATCATTCAATTAAGAAATTAAAGTATGTTTATCCGCTTTTTGACTTTCGGGTTAAAGCAGTTCCTGGTCTTATGCGGCCTAGTTAGTAAATGAAAAAAGAACGAAAACGTCCATTTTAATGACATATATAACATGAATGAGGATCAAAAGCGTATAAATTCCAAATTTCAAAAAATTGACTTTTTACATTTTCCGCTAGTTGAAGAAATGCTTTATGCTCCCAAAACTCCAGGTTCATAATAGGACTATAATCATGAGAAATTAGGCGGCCAAATTTTGTTTTAGACAAAATTGCTGGACTAAACAGCGAAAAATATGAAAAAGTTGAATTTTTTAAAATTTGGAGTTATACGATTTTGATCCTGAACTCCTCAACTTGTGTTTTCCTGAGGGCATTGTTGTATGAAATTCTCAACATTTTCTTGGGGTTTTCAATAGCAACGTTTATTGGGTTCTTCATTTCTTATGTTTCCTTAGAAATGTATAAAAGTTAAATTCATTTGTTCAAAAACCTGCGATTAATTGGAAGCAAATAATTGCAAATTTTATTCATAGCCCTTGAAACAGGACGTTGTCTTGTTATTATTTAACAAAACCTTGAGGATTAGTTACTTTTTTGATTCAAAAGATTATAATTTGATATTTGTGAAGTGGTCTCATAAATATTTATCATCATTAACCTAAAGAAATTTATTAATATTTATGTAACTCTTCATAATATTAATAATAATATTAACTGGTTCATTCACAATAGAGATTATTGAATCTTTTCTCTCTAAAGTTATTTTCTCCTTTAAATAATTTATGAATCCTGCATAATGTTCATTTATCTACTCATTTGTTTATACTGATATGGTTATTCAAGGATTAGTATTCCAAACAGTTCCTTGTATATTACTTTCCCTACTAAAATAGAATATGGAGTCATTGCGGTTTTTCTTTTATAATAAAAGTTGTAGAAATATTCTTTCCTTTATTGTTCTTGCGGTCTTTCCCACAGGAAACCTCAAAGACGACTTAGTGTGCTTCTAACGCTTATCCAAAAAAGTTGTCGTCATGGATGTTTATCAGGCTCATTAATATATATATATATATTTTTTCATTTTTCCCCAATAGGGGTGCCATTGGTATATTCATACAGCCATATCTGATGAAGGGTTTATTAATAATAAAATATTTTAATCTTAATTATCTTTTGACTGTCTTATTTAATTTTTAAAAAAATTGAAGAAAAATAAGCAAAAAAGTAAAAAAAATATTCAAATCGATGCTGCCGGCAGGTCAGATGCTACAACGTGATTCTATTAATAGTTTAACGAAGATCGTATTTCTCATAATTTTATAAATTATTTTTATCCATGATTCGGAAAAAAAAATTATATAAAAAGATCCGCGGAAAGAATGCCACCCTTTTTAATTATGTATATATTGATTTAGCCCATAGTTGCGCTTTAATAAATTACTAGAATTTTCAATTAAGCATCCAATTATGTGAACTAAATATTGTTCTTTTAATTAAAACACGGCTAAGCTTCAATTCCTCTGATACGGAGTTTTTCCTTTAGTTGCTGTAATAGTTTTTTGAAAATCTGAATTGCAATTCCTTTTAGATGTTAAATAGGAAATGGAAATATCAATTAAAATTCTCTGAAATTTATGTCTTGGTTACTGTAGAAATATTTTTTGCCCAATTTTTGGTGTTATCGAAATAGCTGTTGTTTAGAAAAATTAGTACTTAATAGTCTTGGACGGCGAGGGATTAAATTGTTACTAAACTACATTCACTCTTATCCTCAATATATATTCATATTTTTATAAAAAAAATTATATTTTTCTCCAAAATGCTCTAAGTCGAATTCATTCATTGATATAAGCTATTATTGGAATTTATTAAAATTAATATGGGACCATCTTGAAGATTAACGGTAATAGGTGTTTATGTATCTAGATTTGAGCGAAACCAGAACAAATTGTTTCTAGTACACTAATGGGAATTTTATATATATTGTTTCCTATCACTTCGGTGGTGAAGAATAAAAATAAGTGTGTTATTTTCTATCGGTCTAGAAAATAAAGAAAACGCTGAACACACACTGTGTGCATATAAAGTCCGTTATCTTCTATAAAAAAAAAAGATCTTAAAACAGGTGTTACTTAAACATGAAGGTATTACCTTAAACAAATCCCTAGAAGTCTGCCTCGACCTAA
Source organism: Troilus luridus (assembly GCA_964056705.1). Taxonomy (NCBI): domain Eukaryota; kingdom Metazoa; phylum Arthropoda; class Insecta; order Hemiptera; family Pentatomidae; genus Troilus; species Troilus luridus. The sequence goes on along the minus strand of OZ057415.1, from coordinate 56,665,226 downwards.
AGTTACGATTCCTGTGGGGTTTTGAAATGAATAGAGTCGTTTTTACTAGGATAAAAAATTTCACTTAGATAAACAGTTGCTATTTTTATCACTCAGTAGTAATGTAGAAATATCATTATAGTATTTATTAAAAAAAAAATTATCAACTTCCGCAGTCATATATAAAAAAAAATTACAAAATTTATAAGAGGCTTCTCATGGTGAAATAGTCAAAATAATTCGAAGCTTTTGTGTATAAAGTGCAAAAATTTACCTTACACTAGCTTAGTCAAGCAATTTCTAATTGCTATAAATATTGATAAATAATTGAAATAACTAGTGAAAAAAAATTTATTTTGGGAATTTTGATTTGTCGGCTTTTGATCCAGAACGCCTCAATTTTTAAGATTTAAAAAGATATTTGTATCTGTCGTATTAACATTTTGTAATTTAAAAGTTTGAAAGTCACATATTATCTCCTAAGCACAAATTTTTATTTGACTTAATTTTATTTTTACATCGTAAAGCCCTTTGCCAGTATTTTAATTTCTAATTAGGTCACATTTTCATCCCAATAATATTCGTGTCATTAAATTTTAAAAGATTAAAAACTTAATACTTTTAGGTTATTCCAAAAAAATTGCGTTACATTAATATTTGCAATTTCAAACATTTTGAAGTTTTCTATTCTTCAACTTTTGTTTCATTTGATGTAATTAAAAAAAAATCGAAAATAAAAAAATAATTACTCTTTTTTAAACCATAATAGTATTGAAATTTACAACTATATTATAATAATAGAATAAGTGGATGGAATGAGTAAAACATAACGGCATGAGACAAAGGCAAGTAGATTCTCAAACAACTATCTTCTTTTCAGATATCTTGAAGGATATAATTGATGGATTAATGGAAGTGATTACTAGGTTTGAAACTAGTGAGTTAGAGTGGCAATAAAGTTGCCCATGAAAGGCTGGTATCGGGTTCGGGCCAAATCAACGCCTAGCAGTCATTATCAAGTCAACACATTAAACTCATTATGGATGACATTATTCGCAACGAAGTGACGAGCATTGAGTATTTTGAATTTTAAGGATTGGATACGAGAGAAATTTGATAGTTTAGTGGAGCCCCAAAGCTCTAATTAATTATCTCTTTAATGAATAAACTTAACTTTACTCTTTTGTTATGTATAACTAACTATTCATGTAATAGCAAGTATTTAACACGAGGAAATCAAAGCCCTGTTTATAATGTCCCTGTCTTCTCCGCATTCCTTTAGATAGAATTGTTACTATCATGGCAACACTAACATATGTTTTTCTACTAATTGGTATGTGAACATGGCCATTCGGAGTGGAGTGGATTTCCTATTCCAGCAACTTTATTGCACTAGCCGATAGAGGACTGGTTTGGCTTTGACCCTAACATTGGTTACGTAGGAGATGGCGGCTAGAGAGCCAGTACAGCGTGGAAAGGAGAGTCCAGAGTCGCTGTGTGCTCGAGCATTACAGTTTGTTGCCCTCGGGCTAAATCACTGCTACTCGACTACTAGCTTGTAACAGTTATATCTGAGCACCTGTCATTTTTATCTGAGGGAACGGAACTTTTTTGTTATTCAAGTTCTTACTTGCCATATATCCGTGATAGGTGCTGATTCGTTCTGTAGATCGCAATTATTGCCAACCAGAGTTCTAGATAATTAATTGAATAGTAATTGTTTTCTATATTTTATTGCGTGAATCCTGTTTAACGTGAAAGAGTAGTTGAATGTAATTCGTTTCGCCTTAAAAATTGCGGCATAAGGAACATATCGAGATTAAAGCGCTTGCCCTATATTTCTTATCTCAATTTTACTTGTTATCACTGTTGCGGTTTCCTCTGGATACATACCTTTTCCTTTTTGTCTCATAAGGTGTCTTTTTTTTTTTAAATAATTTAAAAATATTAACTCTAAATACTAATAACAAGTAAAAGGGGTAGTATCAATGTTTCAGTTTTTGTGCATAACCATTATTATAAACGCGGATCTGTCAGTAGTTTATATTAAAAAGAAAATTGGCTTTATTTGTTTTAAGGATAGACTATACTTACAGTAATCCTAACCTAAGGAGGAGTAGAACTAGTCTCTACTGAGTAAACTGTCAAAGTATATGTGAAAACAATTAGTAAACAAATATACTAAATATGTAGGTATTTTTATCTTTTTCGTACAGTGACATTTTAAAACATTTTATTTTGAAGAGAAAAGATTTGCCCCCAGCCGGAATTCGAACCCGGATCTCCGCCTCACCGTGGCAACCCTCTAACCATTTGAGCCACCGGGGTCGCTCTCTACCTGCAACAAATCTGTTCTCTTCACCGGTCCCATATCCCCCGTGTTCTCCTCCCATGATGTGATATCCCCGTATGATGTATACACGAGGAAGAATTTTCATTGAACATTACTTTTAATTTTAGGATCTTTTTGACATACGTCTTTATATTATTTATAATTTATAATAATTTTTAATCAATGCTTTTTTAAAGCTCTAATGTTCCGTATGATCTAATGTTTTTTTAAAACTCTTTAGAATTGTTAAAAATTGTTGTAGGGGGGTGTGGCGTGTTAAAAATAAAACTTACTGAATTTCCACATTAATACGAACATTGTATGACAGGCTTTTAGTAGTTAAGTACTACTGCAATATACTCTTATTTTCCATCGTTCCATCCAGCTTCGTTTTAGCAGAATTGTTTAATTTTTGACAGTTCAGTGCTTTAATTACTAATTATTACCAGAAGAACAATTACTCGTAGATACGATCTATAATGGGCTAAGGCTAGTGATTAAACGGACAGAAAGGCAGATTAATCAAAAATGTTAAACAAATGATTGTTTTATTTTATTTAATTATTATATATAATCCTTACTTTTTAGTCTGTGATGCTCTAATGTTGGCTTAAAATTACAATTAAGGTGGGCTAAGATGGAGTGCTTTTTTCAGCTAGAGAAAAACTAGGTCCTGACTACAACTTTACTTAGAAACAAAGTTATTGGTGGATGAAAATGTAGCATTGCCATTTTGTATTCAATGGGACTCTTTAAAGATCCTTTGATTCCATCACAACGCAGTTAACTTATGTAAAATCGATGTGTTCTTTAACTAATGTTCTATTAAACACAAACAGTATTTCATATTGTAATGAAGCATAGGAAGCGAGCATTGTAGTAACCTGGTTCCGGAAATAGCAGGCCTGCCAACTGCGGTTGTGGACATCCTCTCTCCTCTCGAACCTAAATCTCTACGTCCGGAAGTCCTCCTGTCGCTCATATCAGCTATGATTATGGAATCATCTCTTTCGCCGGTCATCGGCCTCGGGTTAGCACCTGTGGATGTTCACGAAATTTCGGGATAATGCTTACGTCGGAATTGTAAAATCAAGTTTTAAATAAAATTGGCGAGTAACGCTCCCTTCTCGATAAGATTGTATTATTGGTTTTAATAATAGATAGAAGTTAAAAGTAAAATTCCGGGACTAATCGGGAAGAGATGCGTGTGGTATTTATGGTAACAGTGTATTCTATTGCTTTATTCTCGAAGTGTTGAAATGCGATAATTTTTTTGTATAGGAGCCTTCTTAAAGACACCAATCCAAACAAACACTATTACTACTCTCATTTAGATTCCGCCTTAAGTTGTTAGGGTCCATTCATATCACTTGGATACGACCTCAACAAACGACGGCAGCGTTGCTATGATAAGGTAGGAAATTCTAGCTATCTCAAGGCTGTGCAGTGACTGTTTAATTGTGTACAGTGTGCAGTGTGTAGGACAGGAGATTTGTGCATTATGAAGGGGACAGGCAGTGATTATGCTGGAATTAAATATACCTCTACCGGACTCTGAAGATGAGGCCCCCTTCAAAAAAGTAAAGACAGGGAAGAAATCGGTTGTGATTCGGTTGTCATTTTGGTACCTTGTAGAAAAGGTGCATATTCTACACCCGGGCGAACTGTCATGCTGTTAGTCATTAGTTTGGTTATGTTTTGGTTAGTACTGATCTGCTTAGATCTCTTTTCTTCCATCCTTTTTGTCACTATTTTTTTCTATGGAGGCATTTTCGACGTGCGCTCCCTCGCAATTCGAGCATTTTGTTTATAGTCGCGGACATTCGAAATGTTATGTGAGCCGCTGCATCTTACACATTTTACGGTGTGGTTGCAGTAGTTTTTAGTGCCCCCAAATTGCTGACCTTTATACCACTGGGGCGGTAGGATAACCTTTCTTGGGATGTATTTCACAACCGTGAATATCTATATGAGTTCAGTTGACAATTTTAGTGTTGTAAGAAGTCACCACACCCACTATTTGCCCTGAAGATGGCCTACAACGTAAGCCGAAACGTTGGCACAATTAATAAAAAATATATATTTATAATTTTAATTGAAATGGTTCACATTAGTTTAAAATAATTTACAAATTAAAATAAAATAATACACGATGATAAGTATCAGTGTAGAGCGATTAATTGGTAAGAACACATTTAAAATTCATTAGAAACGGAAAGGGGTAAACTCCAGTTGCGTGTCGGAGCTGGCACACACTTTTTTAAAATTAATAATAGCAAGGGATTTGAAATAACAAGTACCTTGAAATATTATTTACAATTGTAATGACGAAATGTTTTAAGTAAACAATGCTCCTTCAGCACTTGTCTGCCCTGTTTAGGAACCGCATTTCATAAAATGAAGTCATGGAAGCCATTCATTTTCATGAAGGTTTAATGAATTCTCATTAATTCCATTGGATGATCTTAGATCCAAGTACAACGGGTTATTCGGAGCACAACAGCAATCAGGAGGCGGACCGTGACAATAAGTACGTGGCTGGAAACCCCACAATAGGAGGGCATCAACACCTTCATCAACTCCCGAGTCTACGGAAATTCGTTTGATGTTGAGCGATAGCAACCCGGAATCGGACAATTCCGACGTACCGCGGGCTAAATATGAAAATCGTTTCTTAAGGAGTAAACTCAAATAATAAATCCCTATACTACTAGAACCCTTAAATGGCATTGGATACATGGTAGATTCTCTACCGGTTCTAAGACAACGGTTGTGCAAGGAAGTGATTACGGTCAACAACAAATTGAGGGCATGACTTTTTTAAAAGTTGGAATGTCATTCAAAGGGTCCTTCTGTGGGGCTGAAAACGGATACTATAATATAATTAGTTTAACCTAATTAATTAAACAATTATTGATTTGTATCGATCTTCCTGTTCGTTTGGATGTAAATAGAAATTTAATTCAGTTTAGAATACAGGTTTAAAATGACTTTATTTTTACGTTATGTATCCTGAAGTAGAATAATAAAAATCAACAAAAATGTTTCACCAATAAAAGATGAAATAACCTTTCTCGGTAATGGTTATTAAATTTTTTGCTTTTTTTTTTTATAGATTTGGGGTCCAATAAGGGTGTACCGGATACCAAAAATTATAAAATAACATAACTAAACCATAAATTAAAAATACATCATAGATCTTTTCAGTTTTATAACGAAAACCATAGTAATCTATTTGGTAAAAAATAAACATTATTCATTTAGGGAATAGTTCTTTTCAGCTTTTCCATAAAATTTTTAGGATCTAAATAGAGTTATAAGTTTCAATTATAATTGGATTAAAAAATAATCCTGACGTATATCTCACTTTACGCTTCTACAGTAGTAGGAAAATGTAAAATCATTTTTATTTTGTAAATCCAATTTTATTAATTGAAATCCTCCTAAACTAACGTTTCATACATTTTAAAAATAGGAAAAAAAATCATAAATGTTCTTGGTATGGAAATTACTAAAAGAAATTATAATTTTGAATTTTAAAATGCCAGTTTTTAAAATTCTGAACGCCTACTTTAAATCGTAGTGTGGGCATGGCTTAATTGCTTTAACCTAAAGATAATATGGTTTCAGATAGTATTTATCTTATCAGTGTGAGTAAATCCGCAATGAAGACTTAATTCCACAATTCTATAACTCTATAATTCAACATAAATACTGCCATAGGTATGAATATGTTTATATATGTGTATGTTTGCATATATGTATATGTTTAAATATTAACTTCCTTAATATAATACTTTCCTTACCACTTAAGCGGATAGCACATCATCATTAGCAGTCAACACTGATCCAGTTATACCGTCCCTTACTCTTCAATCCCATATCACTGGCCTTGAAGAAAAGTGTCAAAACTGGAGGATTAATATAAATTCCCACAAATCACCTTTACCCTCCGTCTTAAACCAATGACTTCCTGTCCTCCTGTGTCGTCATCCCACTGATTCCTGTAGAACAGATCCGGTACTTAGGACTACATCTTGATAAATGTTTAACTTACAGTAGACTGAAACGACAAGAAGCAGCTCGCCTTTTCAAGCTACTTCAACAGCTACTAGACAAACGCTCTAAGCAAGATGAGTATTATGTATATTACTAGACTCATAGACATGACCGTTATAAGACCCTTTTGCACTTGAGTCGAGCTTTGTGGCTCCCCTAACATATCGAATTCCTTTCTTATTAAAAAAAAAAACCTGTACCACTTCAACCCGTGAACGTGTCTGGGGTTCAGTAAATGGTAGAGACTGTACTGTTTCATGGACAACGGTTCTGCAAGGTGGTGACTTGCCCTAGGTCACGCTCAACCGCCAGTTTTCCCCCCCTTATTTTGAGTACCCTATTTTTATAATATTTTATATAGGCTGGGTGTGCCCCAGGAGGGTCCTAGATCTCATATGATTCATCTCCCGCTGCAGACTAATAAAAGTAACTGCCTGTAGTGGGATTTGAACCAGGATTTCCGGCATGGCAACACAGTGCTCTACCACTGAGCCACTCCGCTCCCTCCTCTCTTATTAAATCCTCACAAATCCATAATCCTTTGTAAACTCCTCAATACTCCTTACTTTTTTATGAACAATGTGATCCATGATGTCTTTAATGTTGCTGATTTTACCATAGTCCGATATCAATATTTTCATGATAAACTATATTCTCCCTCAAACCCACTTGTTTCAAACATGGCAAATGAAGATGGCCTCGTGACCTTCTAAGTTGAACTTGTTATTTGAGTAGTACCACCGGGTAGTTTCTCTAGTTTTCTTTTTTCATGTCAATATGTATCATTCCTGCCATTTACTTAATGTATTGTTATAACACTGTTGTAAATTTCAATGAATAAATTATATTTTAAAAAAGTACTTACGTAGTTTAATATTATTTAGTTTCTGAATATTGTTTTGGCATCTCATTGATTTTAATATATATAATTTTTGATTTAACAACCGAGATAGAATGATTGGTAATAATCAAACTCTACTATTTCGCTATTGTCTATTCCAATACCATTGCCCTGAGGATACTATCATTAACATAGATTTTCCCCCTATGATATGCTCGTAGATGCAAATTCGAATGAAGTTTCTCCGTTTATCATATCAGTGACGATACGGGAGTTTTCTCTCAGACCTTTTGTTGAGGCTAAGCAATTAGATGTGATTATGTTTTTACTTTTCAATTTTCTTTTTTAGTAGGGATACATTAAAATTACGACCCTCAATTTTTGTTCCTGTTATAGTCTAATTTCATAATTAAAACTAGGAGTTTCATATTCATTTACAGTTTATTTTACTCATAATGAATTTTTTCAACTTAAAATTATTTGATTTATAGTACTTTGCTTATACGCTTGGAGTATTTCCTAAAAAATCTAATATGACAGTGAAAAGATGGCTCTTTCAAACCCATATCCTTTTCACACGTCTGGGGATGTCATAAGAAAGTAAAATTCCCTCTCTGTGAATTGTATAAATGTAATATTTATTTCTAAAAAACTGCGACTTACGGAACATTTCTTCCCTTTCATTTTATACCGGATTAGTCGCCTTAAATATATTGATAGACAATTTTTTTTAAAATAGATGTTGGACTAGGATTGAATTTAATGATGTCAACGACATGATCGTAGTTTATGAGTTTTTTTTATAACTGTAATTGTTTTCAAACTTTGAAAGTTTGAACGTTTTTTCCTTAGTTAAGCTAGCAAATTATTGATAACGGTCATTCCTACTCTAATAGGAATGTATGACTGATTTAAATTCAGAAAATAATTGTAGCGTTGGCATGAAAATTTACTTTCCAGCTATCCTTCTGTTTACGTTAATATTTAATTAAATATAAATAAACGTAAACAGTTTATATTTAATTACATTGCCTGTTAAATTATTCTTCAATACTTTCTCTATCACTTACCATTATTCTCTTTGTTTATAATTTACATGGTTACACCGATTAGTCTACTCTCATATTACTCTTTTTTGTATATAAATTATCGTTTTTCGATTACAGTAATATCCCTACGTATGTCTGTTCTTTTCCTTTCCTCTATTTTAAATACCACTTAGATTAATTTTTAGTACTTTCTCTATTATTTATTAGTAAATACTCGCTATTATTCTCTCAATTTTTATATTTATTCACGTGGTTTCCCATCATTATTGCTAATACTCATATCCCATTGTTTTAGTTAAAATATTTCAAATAATACCTTTATTTTATTTTGTAATTTAAATCATTCCCACTTTTGTATCTGGTTTTCTCATAGATCATTATATCTAGATTCCCCCTACCCTCTTCGTTTTTGCCAGCAATAGACCACGTGACAATTTTTATATCTAAGTATTTTTTTTAGTCTTTACAAGTTTTATGTGTCCATTTTAATTAGTTTGTATCTTGTATATCTAGCTATGATGAAGACCTGGAAAATGAGTCGAAACATTGGCTTTCAAATAAATAGTTTAACCCTGTTCAAAAACTTATTTCTCTGACCACCACCCAGTATCTGTTTCATAAAATAAGGTCGACTAATAATATTCAATATGGTTATTATTTATTGTCATCCGAACCAAGTAGTTGGGTTGGACGTTTATCAAAAGAACGTTCGTGCTTCAACTGCGAACGAGGCGGACCATCGTTAAGCTTCGTCTTCGGCCAGCGACCACCCCCGCAACTTCTTCAGCTTCCCCGAAGACTTTCCTCCGGTACCGAAGAGTGCAGTGGCGTGGCAGTGCACCGCCGCCAGTGGTGGGGGTGAGGGCGAGGGTATAAGAGTGAGCCGGTGCCGCCGCTCTGGGCTCAGTCGTGTTAGTGCCTCCGCCGCGCCCAGCCAACATCCAGATGGCCACCTACGCTGCCTATAGGCATATCGAACTCGACAATGTAGGCTACGGCAAGAAGAGGTAAAGTAAACGTTTAGGATATGTCTTCTATGTATAGGATATGTAGAATAATTCAAATATGTATATATAGTAAACATAAAGTTATCAATAACTTAAACCTTTTTAACCCCAAAACCAAAAAAAATGGATATCCTACTATATACCTGCTACCTATACGTAAACATCATTTACCTTTACGTTTTTCAAGATTATAACCTCAACTTAAACATATTTCTCTATTGCTTTATAACTCCTCCACTACAAAGCTTAGTTGAAGGATAACCTTCAATTTATGATTTATAATCATTATTACTAATAAATCCTAGCCTCTATTATTTAAATAAAAAGGATTTGCTTATACAACTGAGAAATCCAGTTTACTCTAATTCAAAGGAATGAAAGAATCGATTTCAGTTCTCCTGATAACGTGTCTCAATCCCATTTGAGTTCCACGTTTTTGTTCAATCCCTTCTCCGATGCTTAATGTTCTATCTTCCTTTTCTACTATTGTTGTGTAATGTTTTATGTTAGTTTGTCAGCAAATCTTGCAGAAGAAACACGGTTGTCCCTGAAATCGTTTCTTGATTCAATTTTTTGTGAATGCTTTTGAATTCTGTGCAGTAAAGAATATTGAAATTCATAATAAAGTAATGATGTGAGCTTCCCAAAGGAAATATAATTGCAGCTGAGTATTCAGTAGTCCCCGTTTTTCCTTTAAAAAAAAAATAGCCAGTGATCCAACATGTCTAAGATTGATGAAAGAACAGCATTTAGTAAAAAACAATCAACCACCATTGCGCACGTTTCGAGTGAGCTAAAGTAGAAGTTAAATGGCATTAACTTCAATTCAATTTTCGATCGTTTTTTCAACTAAGAATTTCCGCCACAGATATCAGAATATAGTTGTATTACCTTTTTTTTCTGATGAAACGTTAAGGTCATTCTAAACTATCCTTAATATATTGCATATTTAATGCTGTGACTCCTTTCTGAAATATGACATCAATTTGAGGGGGTTTTCCATCATACAGCCTGTGTAGCCTATTAGTTAAGCCAATTCTATCACATAAAATTTAAAAAAATAAAATAAAAAAAGGAAGAGACAACAAAAAAAAAGAGACAAGTCTCTTGGCAATAAGCGTATGTTTAATTAGTTATCAGTGTGTTCTTTATATCATTACATTGTTTGTACCAATTGTCTTGAGTTTCCTTTTCCAATTGGATGATGGAAGTCGTTACTTCGTTACAAGCATCCCGTTGAGTTCGCCAATTCAGGTTAATTGACGATTGGCCACAAGAACATAGTTACTTCAGTTTCGTATCAAGGAATCTTGCGTTTAAAATGTATTTTACTGTCTTGAATCTAAATTCCTGTTTAATATACCCATGCTTTTATGGATTCCTCATTAAGATACATAACTCCTGACGTATCCGGATGATGGATGGAACTGTTAGATCAATGATACTACGGTATCCTCTTCGTCACCCGGATCGTCCCGGTGGAGAAACTGGTTCTACCTGTTCAATGAGTTAGGTCTCCAGCGTCACAATACTTTATGAGTTCTGTCTTCTAGGTCAGGAAAGCATTCGCGTTCTTTTATGAAATTTCCCGCACATTTTTTTTTTTTAATATAACAAAGCCTGAGCTTAAGTAATTAGTGGAACGAGGAGTATAAAAGTTGAGCTGCACAACATTCGAAGGACTTGACATTTATGAAGAGCCCAAGGGAGGCTGTAGTGGAAGCAACAACCTTGATCTTGACTGGCGCAGTCTTGTCCTGTTAAGCTGCCTGCCATTTTAAGGCGCGTCTTTAATGTTAAGCTCATATTACTTATAATCGAATATTTAACTATCCATTATCTAAATATTGACATTAAAATCATCATTAGTTATTGTATAAATTACGTATTAAATATCAATTTATCGGCTTTATAGTCTTTTGAATAGTTAAAAAATGTATACTGGCGATGATAACTGCCAGTGATATTTCACACTTTCTCATATTTTTTTATATATTCTTGCTCAGTTTTTTTTATGATGAAGTACAAGCATTTTCATTAATCCGAGATGGAAAAATTAAAATTATTTGAATGTCAGGATTAAAATTTATTTTGATTCGTAGTCGATACACTGTTTACGTTTTAAATTCATTACTTTGGTACTTAAAAAATGAAGAAGTTTAAACAATTGAATGTAAATTTGTGTACTATATCAATATATATATTTAAATTACAGAATGAGGAGTCTAGAATAATCTATGAATGCTTAACAATTAGCATTATAGATATTTTGCAAAAGCTAATTTTAAGTATTTGATATAACCTAAACCTACTTTTTTCCATACTTTTCATCCCTTGAATGAATATATTTCTTTTAAATTAAAACTATCCATACATTAACTACGGGAGCGGACTGGCTTAGCGGTAGAATTTGAGTGCCAACCCGAACTTCCTGGTTCAAATCCCGCTACCGGCAAGGCCTCGAAGTCCCGCAGCCGGAGATGGGATCATATGGGACCTAGGACCCTCCTGTGCCTCACCCAGCCTTTATCAAGTGGGTTCCCAAAATAAGGTGGGAGGAATCTAGCTAGCGGTTGAGCGTGATCTATGACAAATAACCTCCATGTACTGAACTCCTGATCCGTTCATGGTTTTTTTAGTGGTACAGGTTTTTTATGTATTAACTATTTATATCCATACTTAATCATGGAAAAAATAATCTCTTAAATCCATTAGTTTGGTACCAAAATATTTGTATCGTTGGTGGTTAAGTATTTCCTGTGGTCTCATTTCAGATTCAGCTGGTGTAGATTTTCTCCCACGATAACGTCGTTTAACCTTGTGTTGTTAATGACATTTGTTTTTACTCTTATAATTGATTATAGCTCTCAAGGTTAGAGTCTTGTCACGTGTTTTCAATATTTGTTACAGATTCTGCCTGCATTAAATATACCAAAAATCTCTTTCCAATCCATTTTTGTAGGCCATTTTGTCAACCTTTTCTCACGGCAGGTAGAAGCGAATGGACTTGGCTTGTTAGCAGGAGCCCATTTCCCCGAAAAGTGATGAGTTATTTCGTTCGCTAGAGTGGAACATCGATAGCGTATCCTTAGGGGTCAGCCAACTTTTGTGGCTATGAGGATGTTTCTCTTTCCCATTAGGTTATGTGAGGAAGATTATGCTACGGCCAATTTAGCAACACCATAGATTGAAGGCCATTAAAATAAAAATGGTGTGAGCTATTTTGTACACGGGAAGTCATAAGATCGTCTTGTTAAAGCATTTTTTCCACTTAATCTTTTTGATAATGGAGATCTAATTTTTGAACAAGATTTAGAATGACTGTTATTAGATTTCTGGTGCATTCAATGATAACTCATATTTTTTACAGTTGGGAAAGAAATTCACCTTATGACGGGGTAGGATCTTGGGTCCATAAGGTTGTACTGATTCTAAGCTATTCATTGCTGAAGGAAATGAGTTGGAAGAGTCCCTGCGTTTTCCCCGATTAATGTTACCTGATTTGTAGATTCTGTTTGTTACTTAACAGAATGAACAGTTAGTCAAAGTCGGTTCCTGACCTGGGGCTTTAGATTAGTGTACTGTGTCCTAACAAACTGAGCCAGGTACTAATCTTATCTGTGGTCGTCCTTATCTGTTTTTTGCTTTGCTACCTTAATTATACATTTTTCAATAGTTATTAATATGTTTGAATAGGTCACTATGACTGACAAGGTAACTACGTACGTGCCGATAAATGATTAAGTATTCCAATATCTTAAGTTATCAAGATTGATTTTCTTGTTCTGTTTAAGATTACGAAAGTCATGTGATGTAAATCTATCGAGTTTCAGCTTTTCCCGAATGTATTTCTATGGTTAATATGCAGATAATCTAAATGCTCAAGTAATGGTAAGTGGGGAAATTGTCCGAAAAAGCATGTGACGAATAGTAGCTGTACGCTTTCACATCCTGCTTTCCCGGTGTCCGTCATATTCGGCCGCCCTCGTCAGAAATCCGTTGGCAGTAGGAGGCCACAACCCAGATTCCATTGTCGCCGAGGATGCCCTAACTATGAACGAAAGAACGGTACCCTGAGTACGAAACCATCCTTGGGTATTCGCTCTGGAATGAGCGACATCGAGTGCAAGTCGCCGCTCGAGCGATCGATTGCGCTCTTAGCTCGCGATTTGGTTGCAGCCACTTCACGCTTTCCCCCGCTAAAGGTGTTATGCACTCCGCTTTTTGGGGACACTTGGTCATGTCTAGTATTTTATTGGTCTTGATCCGTTCAATACTATTCTTCAAAACTTTTTTTTTTAATATGGGTAATGCTTTTATTATGTTATCCTGTAAAAAAATAAAAAATGAGCTAACCTTAAGTAAACTTTGAAAAATATCAGTAATGATATTAAAAATGTGTTTATTCGTTCATTTAACGTCACTTAATGCTGCTAAGGCTAATCGAACGATGCTACTGTGGGAGTCCCAAAATTTGCCTATCTAGGTATAATTAGGATCTTTAACGAGTTTCTGACATCGTGCAAGACTCGGACCACCTATTTTAAGTTCCTTTCGAAGGACGGCATAACCAAATATTTTTTACTCCATTCAAAAGAGAGAGACAATAAAAATTATTCTTATTAAAAAATTTGCGAATAGCTTCGCTCATGTTCCGCGAATCAGTAGAATATCTAGGATGTCACATTCGTTCAAAGGTTCTTTGTGACAACAAAACACTTTTTACTAGGGTAAGAAGTTAGTAAATAAAAAGATTTAAAATAAGCTAAATTTCCATTATTAATGGATTTACAGTTAATACTGTTTTACTAAATTTCTTTTAAATTATCGGTTCCGATCGCTGCCTGCAAACTTCCATACACGGATTACCAGCCACATCTAAACCCGTATCACTCTTAATTCTAAAGCAATGATTCCACCTTTTCTTCGATCTACCCTTCGGACCTTTACCAGTTGAATCAGCAAATTAGTTTTTAGTTGTTTAATTTTAACAATTTATTTTTGTTCCGTGGATAGTAATAATATGAGTTTACGAAGGCGACTCCATTTTAGGTTAAGGAATTGACATATACTTCAATATGTTATCCGGACTTAGATCTTGAGCTGAAGGTGTTATTCTGTCGATATCGTTTTTATACGATGCTTCATTTAAAATCTTCATACCTCGTCAGGAATTTTTACGAAGTAAGCATTATTACTCCAAAATCATATCAGTTTTCTTAAAGATAAGAAGCGAAGTATTTGGGGATTTTATGGTTGCTAAGTCCTTGCGAACCCCCATCCATTGTGCCGACCTACATCTTACGTCGGGGTTAACGACCGACTCCTAGGCTTCCTTTATTCTTGGAGTGATGTCTTTCCTATTTACGATCCTGTCAAAGGTGTCTCGTAACTTTATTGGAAAATATATGCATGTATCGGAGAATGTGTGCAGTTGTAAATAAGCAATTATCGTTTTCCCATGCAGAACTGTATGCAAATCTTTAATTTTTTTTCTCTCTCGAAATCACTATGATAATTTCTTTTTTCAGCGTCCTACTTTTTATGGCTTTCCCAGACCATTTTGGGTTGCCTGAGCTAAAAAAAAATTTTTTTTTAGTTGCCTCCAATTTTCTCCAAGACCTCTACGTTCTAAACGATTTCAGCAAAACAATTTTTTGTAAGCTGTGCTTTGGGAGAGTTGTGAGATCTTAAACATTTTCGGGGAAAATAATAGTTACAATTTTGCAGAGGTTTAATGGTATGTATATTCCTGCAGCCACGTTGAGTAGAAATTTACCCGAAAACTGTATTGAGGGATTCAGAATCGTGTGATTCACGTAGTTTTGGTTCGAAATGAATTTGTAACATAAGGAATAACAGCTTTAAAGTCAATGCTTGTCTTAGCCCCTAGTTCAGTACGGAAATAACACGATTCCGCACCCCCAAGTTCAAAAAACGTATTATGAAGAAAATTCTACTTAACCACTTATTTACCGGGGATGCAGATGTAATGTAGGGTCATTTAAGGTTATTTGATGTTTTGTTATGTTTAAAGAATGTGTTTTGTTTTTTGTTAAGTAACAATTATCATTTTTTCAAATTGACTTTTTCTATAAATTAATTTTTTTTACCGTCGAATTTATTGATTTTTTTTTTTGCAATTGCAGTTTGTTGATTAAAATAGTTTTACATTATGTACAAAACGATAGTGTTATATTATCCGGTTTTTGGTATTACTTGATATTATATAATTGAGCTAATAAATTTATTGAAGATGTTTGCTCGTATCGAGATACGTAATTTTAATCCTTGAAATAGACTTTTATTAAATTTTGTTGCATACTCTTGTTTTATATTCATCTAATCTTAACGTTTTTATCTCAATGAATTGGTGGGGGTCAGCTGTGTTGTCGTTGTTATCATAACAGCTTACTATACCCAAGATCACGGGTTGACATCACGTCAGGTGTCCTTAGGATGTTTTTGATTCAGAAAAAATCGTTACTTATCCCATTCTTCGAAAGGGACATAAAATGGGTGTGTCTATCCTGTGCTTTATCAATTACTCATTGAAGATCCCTATCCTAATTACGCCTATATATATATTGGTAAGATTTAGGACTAGCCCTGTTGCATCGTCCGGTTAGCTATTGCAGCATGAAGTGGTGTTAAATGAATAAACAATAAATTGGTTTATCTGTTGTTGGTTACCAGTTCCCTTTTAAATTTTATTTAACGAATTCCGGTATGATGTATACATATCAGTTTTTTCCGATCACTCTGTTGAAGATTTTGAAAAGGGCCCCTTGGGGCTATTGCGCTTTTGATGAAGAAGATTCCTCCTTGACGGGAAGATTCGTTTTGGTGAGCGGGTTCTCAACCTTGCAGCATTCTTTCATGGCGGATTATTTTCTAAGGTTTCCAAGACGGTGTAGAAAGAAGTATAAGGAGCCAGAACTGTTGAGGGCTCCAAGGCCACCTTGAGTTTTAGCTTCTTTTTATGTAATTTCCACCCGATTGATTTATCCGTAGTTGTATTTTTACATTTTACCCTTAACAACTGTCCTTAGTGTTATCCTTAATTAATCGTCATAACAACTTCATAATAATTGTGGTTGAGATCTCAGGTATATCAGTTGCTTAATTTTGTAGAATGTTAATTGGTGCAAGTCAGTTCGAATTTAGATTTAAATCTAATAAGGATAATTTATTTATTTTTAAATGCTCTGTTTAAATACAAAAAGATTGTATTTTTATGGGAATGTATCTTATTACAATTTTTGTTTGGTGGAGAAATAAATTATTTTTACTTCTCAACCAGAGTTGTTTCTGCTATATAATTTTGTTTTTCTTGCATCTTTCCCTTTTTTTTTTTTTTGTAACCCTCATTTACATAATGTATCTTTTTACAATCGCATTGATTGGTCTCTTTACATGATTTATAATTTTTATCTGCCTCTTATTTTTTTTAATCTCCTGTCTGACTGTAATTGCATTCTCCGCTATCAAGTATAGAAGAGATAATGGTAATGTTAAAAAATAAATTTTTCTCGAGTATTGTTTTTTTTCCTTCTCTCCTTGCGTATTTATTCACACCTGTCAAGTATAACAAATTGACAATCAGCAGATTGGCTATCTGTAAAATTACACCAAAATGACATGAGGCATGATGAAGATCTGTACCCAGCGGTACCTCTCTCGTGACTTGGTTTGATATTATGATATCAGATTCCTCATCCACGTTCTTTCGTCGCCATTTGTCCTATAAGTGGGCCTGGTTTTCTGTTTAATTATTCTAGGAAACGTTAGTAGTTTGTTCGTATAAGTTCTTCGACCGTTGGTATTATTAAGTGAGTGGGCAAAGTTGAGTTGACTAACTCAAACGAGTTATGTTTTTTATACACATTCCAACAAGATTTAAATTTATGTATGTAAAAAAGCTTTTTTTTTCCATGGAAAATGTAGTAATTGATCCAATTGGATAGAAAGAGTATTAAGCCAAAACTGAAAATGGTTTAAGGAAGAAAATAGTTGGGGGTGCAGTCAAATAAAAACACTAAATAAGTGGTTACTTATTTAATTATGTGCCGACGTTTCGACCCACTTTGTGGGTCATCTTCAGGGCTAAGAAAGAAAAACAGACAAAATAACAGAACTATAAAAATACATTGCAGACTAAGTATATTTTGTCTGTTTTTCTTTCTTAGCCCTGAAGATGACCCACAAAGTGGGTCGAAACGTCGGCACATAATTAAATAAGTAACCACTTATTTAGTGTTTTTATTTGACTGCACCCCCAACTATTTTCTTCCTTACGTCTATCTTCCAGTCAACCATCCCCTCGCTTCTCATGAAAATGGTTTAGTTTCTATGAACAGTGGTAGTTACTATTTTCCAATTAAAACTTTTATTTTTAGTTATCGGAGTTAATTTTTGCTTCTCATGTAAAATTGCCTTTTTATGAATTACCATCTATTCCATGTCAACGGCTCAATTATGAAAAGAGTGATAATGAAAATCATTTATTCTTTTATATTATAGATATTTTTATTCTTATTATTCCTGTTATGAAATACTAGATGTAATAAAGCAGAACTAACAGTGCCTTTATTTTCTTGGGCACGGTATCATGATGCTCAGTGTCCAAATGAAAATAAAGTCCGCTTGGTGACAAGTCTATGGAACAGGGAGTCGTTTGGGCGATCCCACTACAGTTGCTTTCCCACGGCTCTCTACAAGCTTTGTTCTAAATTAGCCAGCCTTGGAGCATCACGACTCGGCCCATTACTGCTTTAATTTATGTTCACTTTCGGTTGGTTTACACTATTTAGTACACGTACATTTACGCCTCCCAAACGAGGGATATGCTAGTGTGCTAGTAACTCCGCACGAAGTATATGTAAGTTGAACAAAACGCATTGTTTCAATTTTTTTTTGGAATCTAATACTATTTCCGTGGATTACGAATTTAGTGATAATATCGTGCAATTTAGTGCAGCGGCGATTGCGACACATTCATAACTGTCTGCCCCTTCCCGAAGTTTTTCATTTCTCTCTAATGGCGAGGCTATTACAGTCCAGAGGCTTCCTCTAGTAAATCAACCGGAATTATAGATACCGTTGGGGAGTTGAGCTTTCTAGACAGGAAGACCGGTGCTGCTGTGTAAGTATGATGCGGGCAGCGGTGCAACTAAACAACGATTGCGGTTTCGGATGCTGGGCCATGACCACGGGCTTATGACGGTCATCGAGTTCTTGGCCCGTTACGGGAGGTGTTGGAATCTCGTTCATCGTTTTGTCATCGAAAGAAAGACGTTGAATGGTTTCTTCGAGTTCTTTAAAGCAGTTTTCAGACAATCAATTTTTATTTTTTCAGTTTCGGCATCAGATCCTAATTGTTTATTCGATTTTTTTACCAATGACCATCCTGCACCATTACAACCCCATTTTCTGCAAGTACCTCGAATCGTTAACAACGCCCTAGACATGTTTTGTAGCATAGTTTTTAATTACTGACACTCAAGAGTGGTTTCTTCTATCTTCTATTCTTCTGGTATCTATCCTTTCTATACTTTGTCTCAATAAACGTCTCTACTAAATGTACATATCTTGAAAAATTATATGAAAAACTTAGTGTTATATAATTCGTTGTTGACTTACTTTTTCTAAATTAATTTTTAAACCAATATTACGTTTTGGCCCTCATTGCATTGCTTTTATTCCTCCTATCTTTTGTTTATTTTAACATTTTACTATTTGAATGCTTACGCCATTTGTTTGATAGGTTGGACTGAGTTCTAAAGGATTCAAAAGTTTACTTTGGTATTGATATTAGCTTAAACAAGTTTTCTTCTTCTTTCCCTTCCTCCGTATACCTTTTAGTGTGGAGGATTAAACAAGTTGGAAGGAATTACTACTAAAAAAAGCACTTGATTAAAGAGGTGATTTGCATGTTATTTAAGCTCTGGTATTCTTATTTGTGATTGATCCTTCTCCACTCACAGAAAGTAAAACACATAAATGGATTAACTTTCGAATATCCTTGAAGAATATACCAGAAACGTGGTAGGATTTTTCAATGCACATCCTCGATAAAATAGGGATAGGTTATTAACCTAGCGGTGTTGGCACTTCCTATAACACTTTTTATGCTAATAGCTTTAAGCCCTGTTAACGATAGCGTCGGCTCTGAATCCGTTGCTAACAGTGCATAGCGAATTGTGGAATGTGCATTAGCATTAACATTAAATGATATTCATATGTGAAGAATAACATTAAACAGTTTCCATGCTCTCAAAAACTGGCTTAAAATAGGTCAACATTGCTTACATACATTGCACTATTTAGGGCCTACAGTTTTACAACGTGTATAACGTAGCCAAAAAAGAAGAAGTAAAAAAAAAATCAGCTGATTAGTAATCATTTTTGATGACCTCATTATCGATACACGTTGGAAGGAGGAGACTCTTTAATCAAACCATACATTTTGTAGGACAAATATTTTTTCAAAGAATTTAGATAATTATCTAGAGATTTAACAAAAAAAAACCCAGTTAGTAATAAATTTTTGAGAATCATCAAACCGACATATTTTACCCTTGCTACCTCTGTTAGCTACCACAATCGAGAATTTTCGCACAGGAAATTGTTGGGCGTCTCATCGAAACGAAGCTATTCACGAAGATTCAGCTTGAAACTAATCAAGTGAGAAAATGGACCATGGATCCTGGACTATAAATGAGATCATTAATTATTAATTTAATAATTATAGAGCGGCCAAACTTTTCGAAATAATTGAAATTTAACTTCCATTGAATCTATAAGGCGCTTAAAATATACCATTTCGCATGACTATCAATCCGTTACTACTGAACTCAACGACCTAATACTCATTATAATAGTAACCTCTCAGTAGATCTGATTAAATCTATAAAAAAAAACCTATCTTTCAGTTTTATGGGTATGATTCACATGATTTGATAATTTTTCTGGGCTATAATTCTTATCTAACCATAAAATTGTGTAATAAAATAATACAATTACAACCTGTACTTGAATGTTCTAATAAATAGAAGTTTAGTGCTCATTAAAAATTAAATGGGACAAGTAGCATCCTGATTATAACATTAAAAAAATATGATTAATTACAACTTATGGAGTATTACGGCATTAATTCTGTTAGATATAAGCTGGTATTGTCTCAGTTGTATATGTGATAACATTAATTAACTACTTTCAAATTTATACGTGCTTCAAATTAAATTTTGAAATTGAAATTTTCAAGTATTGATTGTATTAAGCAAATATATTTTTTTAATTAAGCAATAGTACCTGTTTTACAAAATTATCACTGGGAGTTTTAACCATTTATTAAGTTATTGGGTTCAATATACAGAAAATTCTCTCTTAATGGTAAATTTATCATTCCTTTAAATTTATTTAGTATAGTTATTCTGTTTATATTACATTTGCTCCTATGCAGTATCGCATCCTGAAAATTTGACGTCACTGATTTTCCCACCTCCTCGATTTGCAAAAATATGAAATTTTCGAACTGACTAATCTTTTCTGAGCTGTTTTCATTGTCTTCTCAATTTTCTCATATGAAGTCAAGGTGGTAGTGAGTAAGAAAGAGAAAGAACAAGAGAATTTAGGCGATGTGTGATGTGTGAGTGGAATGCTCTGTTGTGTCCTTACTGGGAATAATTGATTTTGGATGAGTGGAAAATCCTTTTTAATAATTTTGTAAGTTTAATATCTGAGTATTTCTTATGTATAAATATAAGATCCTTAGAGTTTTCTTCTGAATAATAAGGACGGAATGGCCAACAAAATTTATAAACAACAATGAGCATTATAATAACTGATAAATTCCCACAGTTATGCCGAGTCACAAAACTTTCATAAAACTCCATTGTCTATCCATTGTTCTGAGTGGCGGAGGTGGGAAAATATCTTTGTCCCGGTTGTTGAGGTAGGCACTTGTTGTTATAGCGCCTTCCTTAAAGGGTTCTGTCGCTTTGTTTCGACGATTGCTGCGTCCGTAACTCCCGTCCATCCGCAATACCTTCCTGAGGAGCAAGGGAGGTGTGGAAGAGAAAGAATAGAGGACTGAGGTCTGGAGAGGTTATTGACTCAGCTACAGCCCTGGCAATTAGCAACGCTAGCCAAGTAGGCTCGCTCATTGTAACTTCCGCGCTCTCCTCCAGTAGGAAAATATTGCGTTTACTTGGTTGTCTAAATTTTTTATTATACATAAATAAATAATAAATGTTTAAGCTGTTTCACCGTCGTTTTTCTATAATGTATAATTAGAGAACATGTATTATTTAAACTGTTAAGGAACAATTAATCTAGTTGCTCGTTCATTGGATGAATGACAATTGTATTAATAGCCCAGGATCCATGGTCCATTTTTTCACTTGATTAGTATCAAGCCGAATCTTCGTGAATAGATTCGTTTCGATGAGACGCCCAACAATTTCCAAATAAAATAAAAAGCAAGGATAAAATATGTCGATTTGATGATTCTCAAAAATTTATTACTAACTGGATTTTTTTTTCATCAGTTGAAACATCCCACACTAAGTAGACAAGCCTTCTCATCAGCGTTCTCACAAAAAAATGTTGATTTAGTGTATTTCACTTGTAATCCCACGATATGAAGTATTTTGAGACCGTGCAGACGGTTTTGGTTCCTATTGATTTTATTTCAGAATATAAATTTCTTCGAGATTCCTCATTCAAGACATTTTTATACTCAAGTCTGTTAGGGTGGTTATGAAAATGGTCGTGAAAAATCTTGTATAATACTGTAATGGTATCGTGTACAAGTAGTCATGTGCAGGTGCGTATGTAACACTCCCTAAAATTGTTGATATTTATGTATTTACAGGTTTCAATATATTTATGCAGTAGCTTCCTTAATTTTGGAGAAGTCATATATACAGTATGAAGATCAGAATCTACTACTAAAAAATGTTTACATCTTGAGAATATACTATATATATACATATATATAGGTATGAAAGGGTGGATCCCAATAATATCCCTTCAGAAGACATTGGACTTTATACTTTATACAGGATATATCGTTTTCAATTATGTATATGTTGTCTGTCAGACACGTGCCTTGTATCGGCAGTTCCATCTCAATCTTTCACGTTGATTGTTGGTTTGTTTTGGGTCTTATTGAGAATGTATGTTCTTATTACTTGTTGTAGGAGGTGGTGGAAGTATTGGACTAATAAGTACTTTTCAGAGCACAAAATTTATGTTCTGGTTTAGAGTTAATTTAATATTAAGTAATAGTAGTGTGTTATCAGTTAATAAGGATCCATTTGTTGCATCCCAATCTCTTCAATCCCATATCTCACACCTACAAGAATGGTGTCAAAATTGGAGGATTAAAATAAATCCTAACAAATCCCATCAAATTACCTTCACCCTTCGTCGTAAACCTACGAATTCCTGTCCTACTGTATCGTTTAATAATACACCACTGAACCCTGTCGAACAGATACGTTACCTAGGACTCCATCTGGATAAACGTCTCACTTGGAATCCTCATACAAGACTGAAAAGACAAGAAACTGCTCGACGTTTTCGCCTACTTCAACACTTACTGGACAAACGCTCTAAGCTACCAATTAATTACAAAAGACTTATTTACATGACAGTCATCAGACCTATTTGGGCATACGGAGTTGAGCTTTGGGGCTCTACTAAATCATCCAATTCATCTCGTATCCAATCCTTGCAATCCAAAATCCTTCGTAAAATCCTCAATGCTCCTTATTATGTCACAAACAAACTCATCCATCATGATCTTAATATCCCATATGTTACTGATTTGGCCCAAACTAGATACCTATCCTTCCATAACAAGCTCCATACGCACTTGAATCCGCTAGTCTCTCAGCTTGCTTCCCATACTATTCCTGATAACCCTCCGAGGCGCCTGAAAAGAAGATGGCCTCGAGATCATCTACTATAGAACTTTATTGGAGTGCTATCGATGGGTAGTTTCTCCACAAGTGTTTTCATGTCATATTCTACATTTTTGCACATTTACTTGATATAATACCATTATAGTTGTAAATATCATTGAATTAAAAAAAAAAAAAAAAAAAAAAGTAATAGTATAGAATAGAAAAGTAACTTTATTCTGGGACTAAGTCCCTTCAGAATAACAAACATGAACAGAAATAGAAACATAATATATATCTGGTTAGAAGGGTACATGATACAAATCATAAAGCGTAAAAAAAGTGACAGAAAGAAATAATTAAAAAAAATATATATAAATATTTTGACTTGGAGGAGACTGTAGATATATGAAGGGTGTTGAGAGTTAGTGGATTGGTATAGGAATGAACCTAGGAAATTAATAATATTAATAAAACTTCAGAAGTTATTTTGGGCCAGACAATTGTAAATGAAACAACCTTTTTCTTTATTTTTATATGATTAAATTTATATCATCTTTCTTATTGCAGATCTGTTATCTATTTAAGTTTCATAGTGATTCCATTTCCTACCAATAAACTATTCTATAAAACTCCACTTATATAGGGACCATGAATATTTAATCAAGTACCGTTTAAAACAATTTACTTTTTTTCATAAATAGTAAACAACTTAATATGTATTCTTGAGGTTTCCCTTATAAGCATCGATGGCGCCAGATGAAAGTTTTAGCGTGCCTTGTATGCGAGGAAGGTAATTATTTGTCGTTACTCTTGTAAAGTGCAAGTCCTTGATTCAGTAATTGCCTCTGATCTTTAAGTTTGTTTTAAACATAACCTTGATAAATGCACATTCAGGGAAGAAAAATAATGGATACATGTTGCAATAATAATAAAGTTGAAACAGTGTTTAACAAACCGCGTGAAATAAATTTTGCTTCTTCGTCTTTAAGGTATAGTAACTTTCAACGTAGAGGAAATAAATAATAGTTATAATATAATAAAATTAATTATATTTAAGAAATTATACAAATGTCATTCGGCACATTGGAGGAAATAAATAAAACAAAATTAAACACTGTGCTATCTTATAATGCAACTACAAAATTTAATTTTTCCACCACCGCACTAGTAGGGTCTTGGATTCAGTACATTATAGAGACTGTACTGGTTCTAGGACAACGGTTGTGCAGAATAACGTGCTATTCCGCTCTCCCTCTTATTATTTAATTCATCGACTTCAAACAACTCCATTTTTTATTACGATACTCGTATAAAAGTATTTATTTAGTTCTACTCTCAGTTCTTTTACGGCGCATAGATACATTTTTATTATATTTAGGAGATGGTGTTTCATGGTTAATGTTACTTGTTTTTTTTTTTATATATCATATTTAAAAATCTATGGAAAACATTTACCAAAATGTCTTACATTACGTTTCCATCTGAGTTATATAGGCTGATTTAATTGTGATGTAATTTGCTGAGAGGGTAATAACTCTCTTCCCTTTATATATTGTTATTCTGAATTTCTAGTCCAATATAAATTGGAATTGTTTACAGCGATTAAACTCATGAGCATTTTTCTAGTATGATTTTGGAATTAAAAGGAAAAAAAAATTAAATGGCTTATTTTGTTATCACAATGATATCATTATCACAAATAAACATCCGGGATGTTTCACTGTTGTGTCTGTTGGGGCATCTTACGATCTAAAATAATCTTCGTCGTATATTACAGACAAATGATAAGACTAAAAAAAAAAAAGGAGAGAGAAAAAAGTACTATTTTCCTGTACACAATTGAAAGGCCACCGGAATTTCCACATCCTGCGATAATAGAGGGAAAATGCATTTTTGTTGATAAAAAATTGGCATTGTCCTGTAATTGATGTTGCCAACTAAAACCTTCTTCTTCAAGACCGACATAAAAAGTTTTACTATCTTGTTAGAAAACTGGTATGTTTTTTCTTTTCTTTTCTTTTTTCTCTTTTCTCTCTCTAGGTGTTCTAAGAGACATATTGTGGACGAGTAACACGATGTATTTTTCTGCAAATACTGTAAACTGTATAAAATATTGAAATCTTATTTAGTTGATTTTTAAGCCTGGATGTCTTGTGTTCTGTGTTTATCTTAAGCCTGCCTGTCCTCAATCTAAACTGACCAAAAATGATTAGGGATACCACTAATTTTGTTGTATTTACTTTGCTTAGCATTTTAATATTATTTTTATTATAAAAAGCACTAATATTTATTAGAAATTATACTGCATTAAATATTAATGTAGTTATTAAATATATAATAATGCAAAAGCTAGGTAAAATATTTTCTACACAATTAGCATTATCCCTATTAATTTTTCCAATATTACTGAAAACAGTTCTTTGAACTATTTATTTAAAGAAACTGTTTTATTTTCATTTTCATTTTCCCTCAATGGTAATTTCTAATTGTGGGGATTCCATTTGGTTTAATTTAGGGATTCCAAGTAAAAAGAGATAAGTAAAATTAGCAGTTCCTGTGTGTTTTCGAACGTAATGATGTTTTTTCTTAATTTATGGATACAAATAATTTTAAAATAGTAAAAAATGATATGAATAAAAAATAAATAAAACCTTGGACCTGTCTTTTGTATTTAATATCTGTAAGGTATTATAGTTTATATATTTTCTGTATGAATTTTAAAGCAATGTACATGAATACTTTTTTTTAACAATTTTTATTTTGGACTTAAGAGTTAATGAAATAATAAGTTTATTCAAACTTAAAATAAATCATGGATGAAATTTTTTTCGGGTGGAGGTCAATAATCAAATCAAATTTTTATTATACTTTATTTATTACATTATCATTATTATTATTACTGGTTATTAGGTTTTTAACAGCTAACTGCCATCCGTTCTTTTTCCTCCTCCATGATATTCGTACGGCCGACTAATAATTATTCAAGGTTTTTTAAAAAAGGTTAAAGTTAGTAAAACATATTTATTTTATTATATTAGTTATTGATTTTATTAAATAAAAAATTTTCAAATAAAAATATTTAGTAAAACATATTTCCTTTTTTGCCTTGGTTCTTTTTAGGATCAGGTTTAAGGTACTCAACCGAACATTGAGATGTAAAACATTATGCTTACGAGAATAGTAGATTCTCTTTCAATGCGTTAAGGGATTCCTTCTTGGTCAGTCATACATATAATTTTTTTTTAAACTTTCCGTTCAGGTTTGTAGTACTAAATATTTCATCCAGATGTTATTTTATACCTTAATAATAAGGTTGGTCGGTGGGTCATTCTGTTTTTTATTTGTTTTCCGTAGATTTATCAAAAGGGACAACCTCGGAGGTTAGGAGCGCAATATCAGGCTTAGCGACTTGTTTGTTTTTCTCCAATTCCGCGAGATCTGGCAAGATACCAGTATTAGGGAAGTCTCCATCGATCTCTTGTAGGAGGTAGGGACTCCCATCCACGTTGGCGGGATTCTGTTACCACAGAGACTTCGAAGGAGCGGTTCTTCAGCGTGTATAGAAACGTTCGCTTAGATTATCAGTGCAGATAACGGTCAATGGAGTACGTGCCGGTGTTGGCAATAGGCGGGACATCGTCCGGGCATATGTAGCATGAATAACAAGATAGGGCAGGCTCGTTACGCTGCTACGTTACGACTGCAGGGCAAGGAGGAATGCATTATGTTCTTTAGCCGAAGTGACGTATCATTTCTGGGGCAGGCGTAGCTTGCTGCGTGTCTTGGCCCCAGTGCAAGTCGCTCTTCCGCCTATCTACAGGAATCCCTGGATTATTAGTATAGGTTCCAGTGCTGCTTTTCGTTGTCTTTGTACTATTGTTGATAAAATACAATAAAGCTAATACAAAACAACTGCATTATGTTGATTGATTGGTAATAAATACTGTTGTTGGTTGATAAAATCAGTTGTTTTTAACTTTTGGTAGTAAAATCTGATACAAACAATACAAAACTATTGTATTTTATTGATTGATTGATTATAAAATCTGTTGTTGGCTTATATAATCTCATGTTCTAAATTTTTCGTGATAAAATCTGGTAAGCATAGTACTATCGTATTTTGTTGATTGATTATAGGCACAGCAATTATATTAGGAGGAATTATCAACCACTACACTGGTGTTATTCTTTGAGTTACATCGATTTTTCACCAACTATACTTATAATGTTTTTATAATTAATTCTAAACATTAATTTCTTATTGTTTCAACTACTATTCTTACATATATTACAAAAGAAATATTGCGTAAAAAAAAAAATGTTTATAACAATGCACAGTACGACTCTATGTGTGCAACTGAACAGTTTGTCTTCTGAGTGATACAATCCTATCAGTGACTCTTATCTTATTTTGTAATAAGATGTTTCTTATAAAAACATCCTGTAATCTTAAAATTTCATGTTTTGTAATTGAATATAATATTTTAAATGTATATATTAAATGTTTCTTTTTTTGTTTCAGGTAAGTGTCGCAGTATGAAAGATTTAGAATCAGTTTTGTAAGTAAAAAAAATCTATATATTTCTATGGTTAACCAAGTCTTTTCTGTAATAAACATAATTACTATTATTATCAAACATTTAGTTAATTGAGCTAAGATGTTTGTGTTATTTATCTTACAGATTGATCAAAACGAAGTCAATCTCTGAGCTTATAAAAGTAGTTAATAATTGTATTGCAAATTATATTTTATTGTTGTCAAATTAAGTTTATGTGCTTATCTCCACCTTAAGAGATACTTTATTTTCCATCAATCAATTGGCCTGATAATTTGATTAATCTACTCGTTTATAAACCCTATCTCGGGCAAAAGAGAGCAGGTTATTATTAATTAAGTACGATGAATTTGTTTATTTTGCTACTAAAGAGCGGAGAGTGTTTAAATTGGCCATTTCTTGAATGGGAGTTATTACATAGGCCCGAGGCAGTCAGGTTTCTTCGGCGATCTAATAAAGGCTTCGGACTGAATAATTTTCGGGTCTTTCAACGTAAATCAACGGGACCATTTGTGTGCCTAGCCGACAGTTTTAGCCGGCCTCGGGAGACGACGGAGAATACTAAGTGCAGGGGGCGATAGGAACCACTTAATATGGACCAGAAATGCCCGGAGAAAGGTGGCGCGTTGTGCCTACTCCACTCTCACGGTACGATTAGAATTTCAAAGGCTTTATCAACTCCTTCCTCATAAGGGCCTGCATATATATATAAAGCGGAGTCCTCCTCGATCCTGGCTGTTTAACTCTGAGTCGTGTCTGATCCTGTCCGGGAGATCTTCCTGCGGAGAAGGATCTATAAGAAAGACAGGACTCTGCGTGAGGAACCAGTCCTGCAGGTCCCTCCTGACCCAGTTCCCTCAAGCAGCAAGGGATCGTCCCTTTCTCATGACATTTTCTTGTACTTACGCTGTCAATTAATCAATAACCCATTTTATTATTATTAGTTAATAAAAATAAGCATATTTTTAAACTCTTAAGTTTATTTTTATACATATTATTGGATACCATACAAACCACGATAAGTAAGTATTCAACGTTTTACCAAACCCTTTATTCGGGCAACAAGTTAGGATTTGTTTGTGTCACTGAACTTTTTAAAATTAAAATTCTTTAAAAACTTTTTTGGACCTCTAAATACTTAAGGCCAAGTTTAAAGTTAAATCGTACATCGACATGTAAAACATACAGTCTAACCATATAATTGAACTTGACCCCAAGACATACTTAATGATTCACCTGTTACCAAGTGAACTAAGGATTGCTTACAGTGGTAGGATAGTGTATATTACGTCTATACAGCAGTTAGTTTCAACTTCAACTTATTTATAATCAAGGCAATGTACGTTTAACAACTGAGTTTTTTGTTTACCTTTTAGACCTCAATTATTATAAAAAAAGATTTACAATTATTCCTATATATTGTAAAATGTATTCCTATACATACATACAAATATATATATATATATATATATGTGTGTGTGTGTGTTCCAAAGAACGTTTTATTTCGAGTGGTCCAAATATATTTCTCTATTTTTTTAATAAAATAAATACTTTGAATTTAATACTTTCAATTTGTTATCAATTCTTGTAACAATGTGAACAATTTCCTTTAAGCTGTTTCTATTAGTAACGAAGAAACAAATTTTAATAGTTCAAAGTTATGGAAAATCAAAGCTACCATGAACGAATACAAAAATGTGACATGTCCTTTTTACCTGGGGATACAGAATTGAAAAAAGTTCCTTGGATTCCTTGGAGTCTTTGATTTTTCCATGTTCTCTCGATACCTTTTGTACTGTTTGAAATATTGTCGGTTTGTTTATGGTTAAATTAGCTTTATAGTAAATTTTTTTGTATTGTTTTATTTTTCTTATGTTATTAGGTGTTTTTGCTAGTGGAAGCGGATTAATGTTTTTAATCAAGCCTTAACTCTATTCGAACCTTGTTATAAATGCCTGAAAAATTCCTTCCGTTCCGGTTAATATATTTTCAGAAGTGTTATGATTGGTGTATATAACATAAAATATTAGATACTGTAGTTATCATTACATGATTAGTTCTATCATTATCCATTCTGGTATGATCTAAGTCATGAAGATATGGCAAAGAGCTATCATAAATAAAGGTGGCGGACTCCACTGCGGGCAAGTGCTGTTCTAATCTAGATCCAGCTTTTGGATCCTATCACGCGATGTGACTATCTCTTTTATATTCACCATCCAGGCCATAAAAGTACTGCCCCCAATTCGGGCTTTCATCGAGTGATATAAAAAAAAAGATAAATATTTGTAATAAATTTAAGTTATCAGTGAATGATTAAATAAATGGTAATTTTTACAATTGCCATATATAACTTAGTGTCATTTTGTATTTATCTTCCAAACACCGTCCGTTACGAACGGTACTCATACTATAACTATATGCTGGATTGTGTTATAAATGAAATAACCATTAATATTTTTTTTATTTACTACGAGCGACTTCTATGTCGTCCCTCGAGGACAGCGATTCGTTTTAGAATTTCGGAACTTAATTAGCTGAAGAAAAACAATTATATATATATGACACAAAAAAACTAGTTTTCAGCCTCCTACCCTTTTTCAATAATACTATTGTTATTCATTTATAGTATATTTATATCGATTCAATTTTATATTCACTCGGGCCTAGCATGCCTTCGTTATAAGAATATCTGAAAAAGATGACACTCATGATATCCTATTAAATTATTAGTCATTGACTCAGAATGTGATTCTAAGCCAAATTAAAATCTGACCGGCCTGCATCAAGTATTTTTTAAATATCGCTTATTATTTATTACTCAATACTAAAAAATAGATTTTAATAATAAACAAATGAATAAAAATAAGAAGTAATAGTTTTGATTACTGAAAAATTAGTCTAAATAGATTTGGGGGTGGTTAAAATGGATATTGTCGTTAAATTTCCAAAATAGAACATTTTTAAATTATAATACTTCCATTACTATTAGCATAAAAATTAAAAATATAATAAAACTAAGATATATCAGAATTATTAAGAAGTAGAATTCATTGGAGCTCACCTGACCTAATTTTAATTATATCAAGTGTTTAGCCTTAATATAATTAAAGGAAAATCTTCCGGTCGAGTTTGGTCTCAGTCAAATCATCTCCTTGCTCAACCGTTGGCTTTGAAATAATACACTCTCTACCATCTACGCCTGAACACAAGTCCCTTCATGCGTTGTAGCGGTACATGCATTTTTGTTTTATCTTGAGTAGTTATTGATAGTGTTAGTTCCCTTCCTTTCCCACTTTCTGTTTAAATTAGGTGTCATTTCGGAAGTTTGTTTTGCTCTTAATAACCTCTGAGGAAGAGAAAAATGATAATTGCGAGTCCTGTGGGATGTAGCTGACTAATTCTTCGACTAGCTGTCAAGCGTCAGGCGGTAATTGCAAGGGGGAAGGGAGGGAGAAGGTTTTTTGCGAAAAGCGACGCTGGAGAAGAAAGGAGGATCACGAACGGCGGGGCTCATCAGGGACTTTAACGCTGCCTCCGCGGCAATCAACTCCGCAACAGTTTAATGCCTGCGGTTCCTCTTCCCACGGCCTTTCTTATTCGTCTCCTCCTCGCTAGTGAACAGGTGGAGAGAGCTTTCATGGGGGCATGAAGAAGTGGAAGAGTTCATTGTCGTAGCTTAAAGAGATCACGGTCAGCAGAGTTATAGTTAGTTCCTGTGAATAGAGTTGGTTTCGAATCGAGCATACAAAAATGCACTTAAGTTGAAGGTCTAGAGTTCCAAAGAATGCATTTAGTTTGGGATTAAGCGTCCAATACGAGCGCAACTGACAAGTAATATCGCTCCTTCCAAAGAACAATGTCGTAACTCCAAAAACCCAATTTTTCAATAGAGATAGTTTAAAGTTCCATGTCTTATCTTAATTGAACCAGACAGGTTGAAAAAAATAAAAATTTGGGTATTGGTATAGGAAATAATTTTTAATGGAACGATGGTATTGAAATTTTAATCATTAGAAATTTTTAAAAAGATTTAAACTGTTTTTGATTTTAACTTATATCATTATTCCGGTAAAATTTCAAATATGATACAACTCAAAATATGACTATTAACCCTGAACCCTTTACCCGAAAAACTTTTGAGTTGTCGTTTTTTTGAAGCAGCGATGACACTTTTCGTACGCTAAAGCAATAGTTAAGCAAATCAAACCTGTTACTGTTATATGTTTCTATTGAAATTAGGGAATTGCGTATGCCTTTTAATTGATTTATTAGTTAGCTTAAACATATAACTAAAATGATTTTCTTTTCATTTTGTTGGATCATAGTACCAAATAAAATGTACCTAAAAGATTTTCAGTGAAATATCTGAGAATGTGAAACATTTCGATTTATAATAATAACTTGTGGTTTTGATTGTTTCTCTAACAGTTCAAAAATTATTAAAAAGAATAAGATTCAACAAAATAAAGTGCATTATTTATTTTAGTTTATATTTTAACTGAAGAAGCAAGCTCTTAATTCCTTACCTTTTTTATTTTTATTTCCATAAAAATAATTTTAAATACATTTACCCACGCCCATTCTCGCGTTAAAAGCATTGTTGAAAATAAGTCAGAGTGACCACAAATTTTTTTGTCTCTTTTCTCTCTTTTTTTTGCTGAATTAAACATGAATGTGCCAAAATTATTTTTCATGGGAAAATGTGATTCTTTATTTCCGTTTTTAAGACAACGATGCTGTTTCTCAAAAAATTAAAAATGAATACAGCGAATCAGGATACGCTTTAACTGAAGAAGTAACTATATTCCCTGCCATTTTTCTTTCTTTTTTTATGGCCATAAAAATAATTTTAAGACAAAACCCGCGTCCAACCGTGCGTCAAAAACTACTTCGAAAGTAAAACAGATCAACCACAAACTTCTTTTTTTTCTTTATTTCTTTCTTCCTCTTCCTTGGAGTTTTTCTTATCCGGAATGCGGTATTGAGCTCGGGAGCTATTTCATAGTGTACAGGATACCGAAAGATGTAGCGATGCTCAGGCGGAAGAGGTTCATGACCTGCCTGTGGTCGTACGTGTCTGCACCAGATCCCACACAGGTAATTGAATAGGTATTTCATATATATTTTTTGTTTTGGGCCACTCATTCAGAAGGAATAATTTTAGACTTTTTTAAAAATATATTTTGTTATTCAAGGCTATTGGATTATTCTTTTACTACGTATATCCCTTTAATGGTGTTACTTTTAACTATCAATTAATTATCTCCCTATCATTTTAACTATATAAAATTAATTAATCATTTCCTAGG
This sequence comes from Troilus luridus, assembly GCA_964056705.1. Taxonomy (NCBI): domain Eukaryota; kingdom Metazoa; phylum Arthropoda; class Insecta; order Hemiptera; family Pentatomidae; genus Troilus; species Troilus luridus. The sequence continues at coordinate 56,632,178 of OZ057415.1, read as the reverse complement.
AGCTAAGACAATTCCTATTAAAGTTACACTGCACAGATGTTACCACTGAGTCTATTTGATCCAACTTAGTTTTCTTAAAGTGACAATAAAAAGCGCTACGAAGTAAGTTGTTCTAGTTATTTTAGTCATTTTAAACTTCATTGAAGATATATTTTATCTGCCATATTTAGTGTTATTTAAAGTTTATAATAAATATATTCAATCTTATTGCTTATTCGAGGGAAAAGTAGTAGTAAGTATATTAAGAAATGCTTGGACAAACCGTCCTTCGGAAGGGACGTATAACAGGGCCCCCTAATTTTTATGTAATGTTTATGACCCCCAAAGTAGCATCGTCGGATTTGACATAGTAGCACAAAGCGACGTTACATTAATCTGTTAATGAAAGACAAGTATATTTGAGGCGTTGAGATGCAAAAGGGGATAAATCCAAATTTGAAAATTTTTTCAGGAAACACAAACATATGCATAATTTAGGTTATTGTGAAATGATTATTTATTTGAAACTATTATTTTTAGAAAAACTATATTGTCTTTGACATGTTTTGAATTGTGAACCATGTACCACTGCATTGAAGGACGATAAATTTGTAAAAACATTAACAAAATTAAGAATTATAAAACATGGATTTATCCCTTTTTGCATCTTCACGCCCCATTTAGTGTAAAAGTTAAATAAATAAATGGAGGAAGGTTAGTTGTTTTTTTTTTCTGTCTCTTCAGAAATTTCTCTTCAACTTGCGAGGACCAGTTCCAACAGGATATGCTAAGTTATTCTCAAATTCACTCTCTGGCATGGCAATAAATTTTTATCCGTGACCTTAAAGTATTTTTTATTTATTTTTGTATTCTATATCAATGCTTATTTATTTCCAATATCTTGTTATTTTGCTTCCAGTATGATTCTTGTTTATTGCTCTAATTGAAATATATTCCATATTTAATTTTAATATAATTTCCAATCCCGGGTATAAATTTTATTTTATTACACTGGTGAATGATCTCAAGTGAGAGTTGATAGCTTTTGGGATGTAAGGTCTTTGACTCTTCTAGGGTTTCATGGTTTTTATTATCCTATGTAATAATATATTTAAGATCCTAGAGTTTAAAATTGCAGTTACTGGGGATAGAGCAAACGTAGCATTTGACATATCGCAACTTTAAAAGAACTACGTAATTTTTCCATTGTATTCGAAAGTTCCATGTGAAATAAAAAAGTTAAAGTTTGGGTATTAGTTAAGGAAAGCATTCCTATTGTAATGATGGGACTGGAGACCTATTATTACCCATATCCATTTTCGAGTTATGTCGTTCTTTTGGTAGAGCGATTTTTGAATTTTATTGAAAAAAAAATGGCTAATTGAGAGTAAATCTAATCCTAGATTCTTTTCATTTAAACCTTAATACCTTACTAAATAAAATTCAAAATTATGAAAATTATAGAAATCGTATGATTATAATTCTGACTGCTTCAAAACTAGTCAATTGCTGCAGGCGCGTGCAAGGGGATCACTGAAGTACCGAAGTATTATCCTCAAGTAGTGATGCCCATATGGGATAGTATATGCCTCGCGTGTTAGATACGGGCCTGAGAAGCCTTCTTTGTCTCTCTGAAGCCACACTTGAATCTTTTTTTTCTCTCCACTTCTTCGTACTTCTTATGACTCCTTCCTGGTATATATATATAACCTGCGGTTTGTGTCACTATTTGTCGATCCGTTTCCTATGATATTGAATCCTTCAATGACTTTTAAAACGTTTCACCTAAAAGCTGGAAGACTGTTAAGCGAAGCGTAATTATGCTTAAGTGACTACTTATAACTTATTAGAAAAGTTTACACTGTATGTTTTTGGCATAAGTGAACGGAGTTTAGTATTCATAGTTGTTTATTGGAGATGTATTCATAACTATTCTGTCTATTTATGAATTTCTATTTACATTATATTTAAATCTGTCTATTTGCATTTATGAAATTCGTAGTTTCAGTAGAAATAAAAATTGTATTTCTTTTTTCTTTTTGGCTTAGCTTCAAGAAATCATTTTTTATTAGAGGGCAGATATTTTTTTAAACTAAGCTAAAAGATATTATTAGAAGCGCATCAAACGAAGTCTTAAAAACTTACGAATCGACGTTTTACCATACCCGTTATCCAGACAAGAAGCGATAATTAGGTTATGCTTACTTAAAATTATAAAAGTGATTGCACATCCATATATAAAGCATACTAAGCCAAGGCATTCTGTTATATATATATATATATATATTGCTGATTAATAATGCGATTAATTTATAGTTATTCATTGGAGGGGTATTCATAATTATTCAAACTATAAGGATCATTAGCTTTGTATATTATATTATTGTAGAAATAAAAATTGTATTTAATTTTTTTTTCACCTGGCTTAAGACGAATCAACATTGGACAAGTGTTGAAAGTCAATAAATACTCCTTTCAGGTAGCTTTCCTGTAAATCTGAGTCGATATTTGTCATTCCTTATTTAAAATTCTAGTTAGCGTTAAAGCTTTACTCGCACTAAAGGAAGTCTTATGATAATGGATTCCATTGCATGTAGATTACTCACTTTGTTAATCAAAGCTTAGCAATTATGCATTTTCTACAGTGTTGGAAATAAGCCTAAGTATCATTGAAATCGTTTAATTTCTCCCTTTGTTGTGTACTATGAGTGAGATAGTATTGCATTATTGTTGTTGGTATTATTGTATGAATATAATACTGCAGGTAATTAACTGTTACGAATATTCTGGTGAATACAATATTAAAAAGGGCTCGTGGGAATTTGGTTTGAGATATCATAGCTTTATAAAGTACATGGGGTTTTGATAATGAATTTTGATTTTTATACGTTTAGGTTGCATATCACATTTTTCCTGTTAGTATATTTTATGTTGTAAAGTATAAAATGTAGTAAAATATAATATTTAAGTTTTATTATTGTTAATATAACGAATCGAGAAAGGTGGTTGGCTAGAGAGGTATAGTAGGGCCCTGTCTGTCTGGATCGTGCCGTGCCAACCTTCTTTGGTCGATGCCACGTGGATACTCCTTCTTGTCTTCTTGAAGTCGATTTTGCTTTCTACTCTCCGTAGCTTTTATTAAAATATAATATATTTTTATTAATTAATTATTTATTGTCTTTGAATATTTTATAATCCGTAATGTTTAATGAACATTAAACTTACTAAACATATTTAAAGGGTATATCCGTTCATCTATACTTATAATTTTATTCTGTTTCTAAAAAAGTCCTCTAGTAATCATATATGTAATTAATTATGGAATTTAGTAAGCTGTTTAGATCTGTGTAAAATTGTTAAATACTGAATTCAAAAAGAATTAGTTTATAGTTCAATTTATTTTTTAACCAAAAAAGGCATTTCGAAATAATTTACGAGTACGAGTGTCATTCTAGTTTTACTACTTGTAGCTAAATTTATAAATACCCTTACGTTTTATGTAATTATTAATGAACAGTTATCAGTAATAGTTAGTGATACTAATGAATAAATATCCTCTTCAATATAGATACGAATTTTAACTATTAATCAGTGCTTGTAATGAATTTCACAATTTCATTTTAGATCAGAATTTTTCATAATTCTAGGACTGTTTAATATTTTGGGAAAGAACTTGTAAATTTGATTTTGCAAACCTTAATATTATCATAAGATTCCAAATCGTCCATTAAAGCTAGGCTGTACTTTATTTTTTCCTACTTACAAATTATTTAGTCAACCTTCAATGGTATTAAAAAAACAACAAGTAATTATGCAATAAGTTTAGCATGTGTGGCTTAAAAATGTTTACATTTATGAAATTCGTAGTCTTTATTATTTATTCATTTTGAGAAGATTACATTTCTCTTACATTTACTTTAATTGTTCAATATTTCGTAACCCAAGAAAAATTTATTTATCCAGTCAAATATTTTTTTATTTTTTTTCCTTAAAACGTTTGGACCATGGAGGACAATTGATCCTTAAGTGAATCCATTTTTAAATATTAATAATGACATCAAATAAGATTTTATGACTTGTAACTTTTTAAAGTTATAAACTAAGATGAAGGATGATTAAACTAAGATATTTATAAAAATGATTTAAAATGACATTAATGTCGATAAGTTTTAATGAAAAGAAATATATATTTGACTGGATAAAGGTTTTTTTCTTGGGTTACGAAATATTGAAATTTTCAGTCCAGTTTTACATAGTTTTTTAGTTGTTCATTATGGACACATTCCTCTTTATAAAATAAAAGGTGGACATTTTATTTTTATTTTTTACTTAAACATACTGAAGTTGTACTCATTCAGCACATTTTAAAATATACGTTTTTTGCAATTAGAATAGCAAGAAAAGTGATTGAATACACAAGAAATACCTTACTGTATTATTTTTATTCTAGCTTTCATATTTTAATAATATTAAAAAATTGTTGCATTATCACATAAGGTATTAACGGTTAAATTTATTATTATTTTTAAATTATTTATTGTTCTAATATTTGTTTTAAATGTATGTTTAGGCTGTACACTATATGAAATCCTCTTTCGGCATTATATTGTCGAATTAATGCTCCAAATCGGTTGGTAAAACTTCGATTATTATTATATCCGTTCGATGCTCATTAACCGGATAAAATTGTTATATATTAACTGTTGCTGTTCTTTTACAGTAATTCCCATTATTTTTTATTCCGCTACAAAATATATGTATAACGGTACACCTGTTAGTTGGTTTTTATAATTAGATAATTATTTTTGCTATAAATTATGCCCTTACGGTCGCCTTCATTACAGCCTTTATAATGAAGAGTTTTTCTCACTCACTTGTAATATTATTTATATGTCTTTTTATTGAAGTTTATTAAAGAGTTTTTCTTTTATGTGTTAATTAATAAGTGCGGTGATTTCTTTAAGAGCACAAATTTCATGGAAGTGGAAAAAGCCAAGGCTTAAGTTAAGATATGTCTAAATTTTTTCTATTTGGTTTTAAATAAAAAAATAAATTGGTTTAATAATACTAGTTCTTTTGAATAATCCAATGCAAAAATAAGATTTAATTTTAGATATAAAAAAAAAAAGAAAAGATAAAGATCGTGGTTAAAAAATAAGCAACGAATAAGCGCGAGGCTATAGTTCTAGTTCAGTTACGGTAGTTTTTAAAATTTTATTTTTCTAATTTATTAAAAAATTGATCTCGTTTATAATTATAAACGAATATAATAAAAATTATTGGTTCGACTACTTTTAAATGTAATGGCGCGTATGAGTGTAATCTATATGCGATTACAAGAGAAAGTTACTTTTTTACTAAAAAAATTTCAAAATTCTATAATTAAACTTTTTTATTAATATGCATATTAATTATTAGTCTATTTTATTGTAAAAATAAAAGTCTGGGAGGATTTCCCTACTACTTCAAAATATCGAGGATGATCATCAAATTTGTCGTGCCATGGTACTAAATCATTCATCCACGGTACTGCATGAAATAAATTTGGTAGACATTCTTCAGAAAACTTCTTAAATTTAACTAAGAATTGAACTAATAATAATAATAAACTATGAAATAATTATGTTATTGACTATTAATTATGGATTGTTTAGTTTTGATCAATTATTGCAACAAAAAAATAATGAAATCATTGGTATATTCTAAAAATGGACATTAGACTCTGGACTGCAAGTTATATTATATGAAAGAAGTAAATCAATAAAATATTTTTATGAAGATCATATTGATAAATTTTTTTATAAATATATTGTTAATGAATGGCCAGATACAGCAATTAGTATGGGACTCAAAGAAACACAGAATGCAAAATTGGAAATTAAAACTGACAAACGGAATAGACTTGTGGTGGAAACAGGATGAAAAAGTGAACCACTGTAATCCAAAGAGTAGCCATCACATAAAACTACTAGGTCTCCGATTTATGGCATCCAATTCACAGGGACTGGGTGAGCCCCAGAAGGGTCTTCCAATTCCTCAGAGTCGATCAACCACTGGCATCGAAATGAATAATCATCTTCCACTTTCCACACATATCTATGTGCTACATTTTTATAACATATATGTTGTAGCCAAAATCTCTAAATGTATAATGATTAAGTCTATCTATTTTATTAGTTATCTGCTTTCAATGGGATTACAACAAATGAAATAATCAAGTAGGCGGTCAGATAACTGGTCAGATCCGTCCTAAATAAGTTGCGTTATAAATGCGATTGTTATCTGAAGATGCATGATCATGTTTCGCAATTCATGCATTCGACAACAATGGGCCAAACCCATCGGCCAATTTTCATTGCTGTCCCCAGCACGTAGGAAAATGGAGGGATGGTCTCTTGCGATTTAGAACAGTGGGTAATAACTTTACGGTCTATTTGTCTTAGTTTTATTCTTGCTTTGGCGATGATATAAGTAGTTTAGCAACGGTTATGGATTTCATCAACCCAAATTAAAACTTAGTACGATATTAAAACATAGTAGTATTTAGGGGGGGGGGCAATAAAATAATATAAAATCTATGTAAAACACACCAATAATTAATATGTCACCGAATTTCGGTTTAACTAAGACCAGCTTCAAGGCAGAGGGATGTTGAGTCTTGCAGCAACTCATTGCAACTTGCATGCAAAATGCAAAAAATTGTATCATACCTAATAGTGATTCATTAGCTGATTTTCAGAACTTGAGTCATATGTTTCGCTTCATTTTACTTTTAAATATATTTATTAGAACGCAGTTTACTGGGATTTTCATTTTGGAGTTCAAACGATTCTTCGCTGTTTGAGTAAGTTTTTAATTAATGGTAATTTTAAATATATTGTCCATACAAATGTTAAGTATCAAATGTGTAAAAACTGTTTCTAGGTTCATTCAAAATCAGTGCGTATCGTCAAAAGTTTTTTACTTATAGGCATTTCTATATGAATTATATACCAATAATCAATCTTAAAAGCAATCGCTATAGATCGAAAACGAAAAATGTGTTGTTTTTTCCACAATTGAGATTTAACATTGAGGAATTATTTAGAATACTTTCTCGGACATATTTTTACTTCAGGCTATAATTCATATAACACAGTCTGTTTGATTTCTGTTAAACGTTTTTAATGGAGATTTTTCCATCTTGCGTTAAATTTTTACATGTCATTATAATTTATTTATGAACTAAATGAGAAAGAGGAATGGGGAGACTATACTAGTTGATCAGTTTTTTTTTTATCATGTTGACTAAGTTTTTTTGAATCTCTTTGCTAATTTTTCTAAGAGATTCGGGATGCATCTGCCTTGGCGTGCCCCGTTGACAGTTCCGTGCACAACCCTCTGAAGTGTTTGCTCTTGTCATGAGCATTCGTGAGGTCGTGTTGCGTTACTGGACAATTAAACGATCTTCCCTCACAAGCACGCGAAAATGATTTACCCAGTTTGTCGTGGATTTTTTTTATCTTAGGATTCGTGTTGTCGAGGTGCGAAACTGGTGAGGAAAGTGGAGATCTTTTAGTTGTGAATTATATAAGAATACTACATGATTCAGTGACTTTGAGAATTAATTGAGCCATTATTTTTTATAGTCGTGTAAGTATAATTTTTTATTTTTCCAGATATTTATGGCATTTGCATTGATTTTAAACGTTACATTTTTAGCATCTAGCATAGAGTGGTGTTTTTAAGACCATTAAATACCTTATTAAATAGTATTATAAAATACTAATTATAGTATCAAAGGATTTTTTTTAATTTCCAAATATACTTGTATCACTTTAAAAAATAACAGCTGAATTTTTTAAAATGCCATATTTTTAAAATATTTTATTACACAATAAATATTTCATCAGTGATTGCAATATTAAATAATTCATCTTTTCTAGTATTCCTTTTTTATTATTTTTTTTTTTATTGCCTCAATAATGTTAATATTTTTCTGTTTACGTAAACAACATTCTGTAATAATTTGTATATTAAGTAGATGTTTTTGTGATAATCATTTTATTCAAGTTGAATGTATTTTACGATCGTTTCTATTCATTTCGAAAAATAATCTACTTGTATTTTTTTGAACAATAAAAAATAAAATAAATAAAAACATAAAATTTCTTATTTTTATAAGAAAGAAATTCTCCTGAAGTATTATTTTCTACTTTAAGCCATTATACGATTGATTACAATTTATATACAGCAGTGTATGTAGAATTATTGAGGAATATTTTTCTATAACATCTTATTTCTACATATCAGCTAATTTAGTAAATTTGAATTTTAAAATTCATTATATTTCCATTTAACTTCGTTTGTTGCCCATGATTAAGATACTCTCATCCCTATTGCATAATAAGATGAAAACATTTTTCCTTTAGCTGCGGTAATGTGTAATCAACTATTTTATCAATATAATAGGTATTTACGTCATACAACGATATTTCTCTGTATTTTTCTATAATATTTATTATGTTCATAGAAGAATGGGAAAATAATATTCCGAATATTTTCACTAATTTTATGGGACGTACTAATTATAACCATTTTTAAATAAGTGATAATAACATTCGTTAATTTATTTTTGTTGATTTTTTATTGGTTATTACCTATTTTTTAAAATATTTATGTGCTCTTAAAATTACGTGCATGTAAGGGTGGATCATTATTTTAGTATATTTATTTTTAACCTACTTTGACATTTAAAGTCCTGAATAGTAAAAATACAAACTTAAATCTCTTCACCTTCCAAGCTCCCCATTCTCCCCTGACTTAGAGATAAGCCTGACGTGCTTGAGACCAAAGAACGCTTCCAATTGTCTACTATCTCTGAACCGCAGGTGTGATAACCCAACCACATCCTCTCTGCATTTTTAAAACTGTGTTTCCCGACCTCAGAACAACGTCGACCTTATCTATACTAAAAGTCTTCCTAGTATTCCTCTCCAGTATGGGTATCTTTTGTATTCTAAGGGGGCGGGGTAACTGAATAGTAGCTAACTCATAAGTAGCGTGTTGAGTTTGCCATGCCGAAATTGCCGGGTTCAAATCTGGCTGTGGCAAATGATTTAGTTATTCTCTTAATAACTATAGATCCCTCTGAGTTCTACAGACCCTCCAGAGGCTCATCTAGTCTATAAAGTGGGTACGCCCAATTGCGGGAAAAAACCTTGTGGCTGACCATGATCTAGGATAAATCACCTTCCTGCACAGTTGTCCTATAAACTGTACATTCTACAACGAACTGAACCCAAAACCCAGTTTTTTTTTTTTATTCTAAGAGAGCTGGTCGAGCTGGTTATGTATAGTAGCAGCTGAGTTACTGAGTTGTAGGGCCCGGAATCGAAACTAAGTGGCAGACAAAGGGTATCTGTTCAGCAGATTGTCGCTTCGAGTTGAGTTACAACGAGTTTTAACTATGTTATCGTGAGCTTTAGTATGGTAAAGGGAATGTAATTATGGGTAATGAGTAGATTTCAGTAATCATTTTATCAAGAAATAAAAGTACCGGCTAACATTTCGAAGAAAAGAGATGATATATGTTTGTTGAAAATTTCATTTCTAGTTATAATTATTTCCTAAGTATAAACCTTTCCCATAAATTACATTTTCTTTTCCATACTAAAGATCATGAATATTAATATTTTAGGAAAATATTAATAATCAAACGAATGAAAAGTTAAAACTTGTTTTGACTCAACTTGATGCGACAACCTGTGGAATAATTACTAGATAAATTATATACTTTTTTAACAGCTATTTATCGACCTCTGTAAGATATGAAGATCATCTCGGGGCTCACCCAGCCTCTATATTCTGGGAAAAAGCAGGTACTTGAGCTTTATTTCGGTTTAATTATCTTCGTTTATAACCGTTGACTTTTTTTTGGATAATCTGGATATACTGTGCCCAAGAACACCCTTCGTGGGTTACAGAGAGGTACTAACTTTTTGTTCTAGGTTGTAGACTCTACGTTAGACTTAGTTATAGACAGGCTTAGATCGATAGGTTAGAGTAGGATTAGAGATAGCCTTGTGCCGGTGATCGAGGTCCGGCCCAAATTGTTTGTCGTGCGGCCTTCGCTTGGGAATTAATTCCGTAAAGCCTCGCTAATGCAGAATTTAATGCCTGACGTCGAAAGGGGTGTCTGCCAAGCAGGTCAATCCACGGCACTGCGGTAGAATGATCCTCGCCCGTGTCGAGAAGGTCAGTTTCTGCGGAGAGCTTTTATTAGATGGAGATAGAACAACCTAACTAATTAATTTATTTATTACTTGGCTTTTTATTAGCTTAAATGATTTTTAAACATCATAACTACACCATGTAGAGGAAGTATATATCGACAAAGTTATTCTCTACAGACGTTTTTCTGGTCTGTTGTTGTCAAAGTATAGTTTAAACAACGAAAACATATCTTTGGGGTGTTTTTCTAACCAGTGAAATGTTCCTCTTTAATTCACGGAGGGTATTAAGTTCAATATATGATAAGGGTTGCACCTTTTCTAATTTAATATTTGTACAAGGAAGTGATTTAGCTGATTATAACATTTATCCGTTACATTTCCCCCAATCGGAGTTCTCACTTTCACGAACCATTTCTGGATTAGTTTCAGGATAAATAATTTAAATATTACTTCCATCATACTGTACTTAAAGTTTTTAAATGTTGGATTTTATTCCAACAAGTTGATAATATTTATTCCTATTTGTAATTATTTGTATATATTTTATTTCCCAATTTGTTTTTTGTCAAGCTTTGAGCTTTTAGTATAACATGCTGTGTTATTTATTCTTTTTTTTTTATTATCAGAGATATATTTTTTATAATTAATGCAATTTTTTCGTTATATCCGAAGCGGACAAAAATAAGATTTCATGATTTTACTGCTATTTTAAATTTAACCACCCTATTCTTCTTCTTATCTGGCATCACGACCCACATGATGAGTCAAAGCCTGCTCCAACAAGAATTGCCAGTCCTCTCTATTGCGCGCCACTGCAAGTAGCATTCTGGAGGCCGCAGCCACACAATCCTCCCAACGAAGCTTGGGACGTCCTACTAGCCTTGTACCATACAGTTGACCGGCATCATTTTTAATGGGATATCGGCCTGGTTCATTCTCATGACATAATACATACAAATTGGGCGAATTTGATAAAGGCGACCACCCAGTAATAAATGGAAACTTGAAACTTTATATGAATTATCGCTGGGCACCGTATTAAGTATTCGAATCTTCGCTATTATTCGAGGGTATCAGTATTAATCGAATAAAGTAATAATTAATTAGCCAAAAATACTTAGACTTATCACCAATGCACCATGGTACGTCAGTAACAAAACTTTGCATATGGACTTAAAAATACAAACGGTTGATGAACGCATACGAACGTTCTACAAACGATTTCAAGAAAAACTATTCGGACACCGAAACCCATTCATACAACAAATGGCCACGACTCTCATGCCTGCGAACACTAGGGGGCGACTTAAAAGAACCTTGATGAGGGACCTATTTCAGTAGGAAATTAAAGCAAGCCAATGGAGAGGTATCGCTGGGTACTGTTCTTCGCCTTTATTGAGGCTCGGTGATCCCCGGAGGGACTGCACAGGTGATCCCACATGGTCCATCCGTGGCTTTTAAATAATTTATATGTCACAACCTTATTTAAACCGGGATACTTCGCTTTGCAACTCAACACCGCTAGTTATCAACTAGTTAAAATAATGCGCTTCTAGGAATAATTTGATTACAAAAATCGATAATGATTAAATCACTTAAGTGATGCCTTTCCGTTTGCGACAAAGATAACTTGATTGGATCCTAGACCTTTCTCTGCCTTCAAATAAGGGCGTCTTAGAAATTGAGAGGCTAGAATTAGCTGAGGTACTTTCTTTATCGCATCAATGGCGGAATACCAATCGTAATTGCTCTCTATCACTATCCGATTTGGAATCCTCCTAGGCTCCATCAAGGAAGACTTTCGAAGGACCTTCAGGTTTCCGAATTATTAGAAGGTGAAATTCCTCCTGGTACTCCTTTATCAGGAGCCGCCGCAAATGAGGGTGAGCGCCTTGGAAAGGAAGAAAAAGTTGGCGATCTGTCGCTGGAGCTTTCTTCGTAATGAGTCATGATACCCCTCTTCCCTCAGGATCCTAGTTATCTTCTCGGTGTGCCCTATTCCGTTCTATTAGAGTTAATTGAAATGAAAGTTGCAAGCATTGAGAGTACGACGTACAAGGTAGGTACGATCTTTGTGAGACGCTGTTGTCACTCGAGTGCTGACTGTTGTGTCCTAAAAACTGAATAAGTGATGATTATTCTTTTGTTGCATTTGAAGAAATTAGTGAAGTAGCTTCTAACCATGTTTATGAAATCCTCGGAATGCCGAGTTGCAGTACTGTTCATACGTCTGATGTCACCATTGAAAATCAACAAATGAACTCTCCATGAAGAGATTTTTTGTTGTATATACTTACAATTAAAAAAACTTTTATTTGTTCAGGCAACATTATTTGATCACTGGCTAAATATGCTTAAATTTTCCAAGTGTAGTAAAAAAAATTCTTTTGTTAAATTCAGTCAACTATACATTATTAATTAGAGGTCACTGTGGTAATATATTCTCCGTTTTAGGAACTTTCAACGTTTTGGTTCAATTCCCGCTGCTGGCAAGACTTTTATTCAGTCTGTTAGCAGCCAGAGATGGATCATATGGGATCTAGGACCCTCCGGGAGCTAACTCAGCCTCTATAAAGTGAGTTCCCAAAATCAGGGCTGAGCGTGATCTAGGACTAATCACCTCCCTTTACAACCGTTGTCCAAGAAATAGTACAGTCTCTACCATGTACTGATCCCCCAGACCCTTGAATATTTGGTTGTCGGTTTCATTTAAATTCACTTTATTAGCCATAATCGAACGCTGCTACAGTGGGAGCCCTAAAATTTGCCTAACCAGTTATAAATATGATACATGACATGTTTGATTTCTTAAATATTAGCTATTTTTAGATTTTTCACTTATACGAGGTGACAATAAAACATTATATATATAGTGTGTAAATAAAACATATTTAGTTTAGTTATTGAATCAACAGCTTTTGCTGCAGTTAAGATATTATTTTTTCCCGACCGGGTCCTTGTTGGTTCTTTGTTTATAGATGGTAAGGTGCCCTAATATGGTTAGAGCATACAATTATGATTAATATTCTTTACTGAAGAGATAGCAGAAGTTTTCCTAGACTGAGATCAAACAAATCCGTTGGCCGTTGTTACTTATAGCGTGACGCATCTGAGAATAGTGGATGCATCGATCTTAGCGCCCCTTTAGGGTTTGTTGACCTCTCGCTGCTACTTACAACTTAGATTGCTTTCGATGATAGTTCAAATGTTCTACAGGCAAATTTCTATTATAGGATAGAAGAAATAGTTGTTTGCCCGGAGCAAAGGAATGGGAATCCTTTAAGATTCGTTTCAGGAAAGGAAATTGCTTAAGGTTCGTTTTGTTGTATTCCCTCGGAGTCATATTGTTTTTATAATGCCATCAAATAATTGTTTGATTTTTGATAAAATATTTTTTGTATATAATTTAAATTACATAATTAACTTTTTTTTTTTTTTTTTTTTTTTTTTTACGTTGGAAGGTGGAAATCTTCAAAAGACGCGGATAGACCCGTACCTATCCGTGTGTGGGATTTTTACCCACTAAAACCACCTCCCTACACCTGTTCTCCACACTCCACGGGACCGCCGTTAGGCATTACTTCGTGGAGGGGAATGGCTGGGTGTCGCCTCATGGGCCCTTCCAGCCCGGTTAGTTCAAAAATAATATTTTTTTTGTAAGTGTGTGTCAGGTGACGGCACAACTAAACATTGATCGTACATTCAATTATCTGCTCAGTATAGTGTTATCTCGTGGTTTCTATAAGCCAAAGCGGAACTTTCCGAAGATTAGCTTCTCGGTCGAGATCCGCTTCTGGGCTCCTCGAATCACCGCGGCTGTTTCGTAAATAATTGTTTTGTTTTTTTAGAACCTTCTTTATTATATGAAATTACGATTACAAATAGTAAAAACTACGGGTTCTAAATAAATAAAAACCTTCTGTTACCTTTCTTTTTACAATATCAATATTGAAAAGAAATTTAAAATAAATCTGGCCAAAACATTCGTAAACAAAGCCTTAAAAAAAACCGATTTAAAGGCTTCTGGTATAAAAACGTTTGCGAGAGTTAAATTAACATCTTAAATCTATATTGCCAAGCAGCAGAACAATGTAAATGAATCAGAAAATATATCTTAAACAATTTTAATTATATTTATTAGAATTCATTTTTTTAAATATTACCCACATAAAAAAATTAAACTATTTATCCTCTTAAAGATCTCCTTTTTTAAAATATCTTAAACTCAAATAGGTTATTTTTTTATGGGCTATCTAGAAAGTGATTCTGATTTCCAAAACATTTATTTATATTTTATTTAAATAAATTTTTTCAGTAATTACATTACTAAGTAAAACTAGCCTGCGAGGATTTTTGTACCTTAGCGATCTATTAAATGTTGACATAGCAAGTTTTATTTAATCTGCCAGGGGCAGGAGATGGATCCTATAGGATCTAGGACCCTCCTGGGGCTCAGCCCACCCTCTATAAAGTGAGTACCTAAAGTAGGGAGTAGACCTAGGTGATCTTGTGTGATCTTGGACAAATCACTATTTTCTCACAAGAAATATAATTCTAATTTCTATAGATTTTGTGAATATATTTTAATAACATTACATAAAAAATTTCGTTTACGAATGGTGTTCTGATAAAAAAAAAAATGGATCTATAATAGTCTTAATATATGGACAGTTCAGTTATTACCTGCAAAACAGAAGGTTAGGCCAGACCCGCAATGATCGAATGTGATGAGGGTTTGCCGTTCTCTAGTGCCGGCATTACACGTTCCCTTCACCTGAGACACGAGGCTCCAATGTTGTTTTAAATTAATTGCTATAAAAATATTATCTTTAGTGTTAAATATTGGTAATTATTATTTTTGTATTTCATAAACTAAATTATAATGATATTAATAAATTAGTATTTGAATGAATTAATAACATCACTTTTATCATAAAATAAAACAATAAATATTTTTAAATACCGATTCATTAATATGGTTATCATTTAAATTACGGCTTGCAAATACTACATTCTTAAACAGAATGCTGAAGATATTTTATTATAGCAATTAATTAAAAAGAACAAATATGAATAAATCCATTACTCATTTTAATGGATGATTTTAAAATAACAATAAATTTTATGGACATATAATTCCTATGACATGGGACAATGGAGGGTGTATTCATTTTTAATTCTATAATTATCGTTGTACAATATTTAAAATTGTTAGTATTATATTTAAATTTCACTGTTTAATTTAAATTAATTATGTTTATTATTATTTATTTTCATCCAATTTTTCGTCATTATAGATAGGTTCATAATTAGTGTCTTTAGTGATGAGTAGATGATAAATAAAATAACTCTTTGAAAGGATCGTTATTTATTACATTCCATACTACATTATACTATGTATCTTTTAATTGCTTTTCTGCAATATGAATTAATTAACATATACACAAAACCATTATCCTGTTACTATTAACAAACATTAAAATTATAAAAATGGGTATCTATGTTTTACAATGTATATATATATATATATATATATATATATATATATATATATATATATATATATATATATATATTCCTTAATTGTTGCCATCATTTCAAAATCTATTTATACTGTTAATAAAATTTAATGTATTTGGTCCGAAATATATTATATAGTTCGTGTTCAGATGCTGGCCGATCTTTCCTCTTAATTTATGTATGCATATGTATGTATACAAACTTTGAAAATATTATCTAATTATATATTATAAGTAGTTGTCTGGAAAAAAAAAATGATTTGATAAAATGAATAATAAACGCGCTGGTCAGTAATTAGATGGCGTTCATTCTTTTGTAATTGTTCATGACGGAGCTTTCTATACTCATTTATAAATCCCTTTGTATATTTATATAAATTCTTTATGGATTTGTATGTGATGCTATTTATGGATCAAATCATTTATTAAATTGATCATTTGATCAAATCTCTAGGAGGTAATAAATATTACAATAATTTCCATTGAATGTTTTGATCATTTTAAGCTATTGATAAAAACAGTTCATCACTCGTCACTCCAGAACCGCACCGTCACTTGTGTATAAATCAAGTGACGGATCTCCACAATATAACCGATAAGAGCAGACACCACGATACTCTCTCATTGAATAGTTAGCCCACGAATAAATGGATGCCGCCCACCTATCTAGAGACAAAACCGAAGATGGATGATTCTTCCTTGGTTGTGGTTCCGTGGGCGGAGTTCTTTCTTCTCCTGGTCTTGGTCTTGGGTACGAGTTCCCCTTAGGTTCGTTAAAGGGTCACTTCCAAACCTACTGCAATGGAATGTTGGGCAAACTCTGATGACATTTGTCTAATATTATATTTGTCTCGAAAAATTACATTTTATAGCTACTTTTCAAGAGAGCCAAATAAAGTTTTACGTTTTACTTTCAACATCTCGATTGCCAAATATGTTATTTTATATTTCTCAGCTTTTTTTGAGGTAATAGTTTTTATATGAGATTGCTTCGCAATTATGTTTACTGCAAATTATTAAAATAAGCGATACCAAACATTAGTTACATTGTCCCGTTTCTTTCTTATGTTTAACTTTTCTTAATCCGATCTTAATTTTTTCTTAGTATACAGTGATAGTATTGCTATCAGTCCGAATATTCTATTTGCATTTTTCTGACCCGTTTTTAAATCCTCTCTGTCCTTAAAATCAATTTTCGAAAAAAATAAATAAATAAACAATAAAAAAAAATAAGAAAGGAAATAAAAAAAATATTTGTTTTTTACTTTTGGTTTGACTGAACTGGTAATAAAAAAAGATGGTGACTATGTGATTCGTTTAGGACCAACAGCGAATTACTCCAAATTGACTTTTCCACGTTTTCCCAATAACTAGCACAAATTGGGAAGAAGGCAATTTGTATTTTTTTGCTTTTAATCCTAAACGCCTACTCATTTTGGATTTAAAGTATATAGAAGTATTCTGTGCTTGTTGATGAAAATTAGTTTATTGTACTTTCCCTAATTATAAAAAATGTTTTAAATTAATAATATGTTAAAAATCAAAATATTAATGGAACCAATACTAGTTTATATCCATCAGACAATTATTTTATTGGACTTAAGACACGAATCGGTAAAAAAAATAATCTAGTCGTGCCCATTTACTAAAACGTTTGTTTTAACTGTTCCTTCCTTCTTTTCTTCTATTTTATTCGCTCTTTATATGTTTGCTTTCTATCCTCTTCGAAATTAAAAATAGTCTTTCTTGAAAGCCTTGAGCATTCTGAATTTCGTTCCCAAGCAAAGAATGTCCTTTAAAGCAATGTTGTTAATTATTGTTATTATCAATCACTTGGAACATTGTCAAAATATTTTTCCTTCAAAATATTACCACTTACTAAATTATAAATAAGATAGCTCAGTCTAAAAGGACCTCAATTGACTCAAGAGATCAAATGATATTTTCGAGCAACACTCAGAGCTTAAAAAGAGCAGGCACCGGATCATTCATGATTGAAATAAAAACCGTATATTTTGAATTGTTACCAGAACGGATGCGGTAAATCCAACGTGCTTTCCCTTGCAGTAAATAATGATTTGTAGGGAACACAGTAAAGGCTAAGTCACTAGAAGATTACGTTGATCCACGGAGTCAAAAGGTTCGCTACAAGGTAATCTCGCTGGAAATATCTTCAGGGATTTGTGAGCTTAACGGTCTGTCCGGGATAGCTGTACGTTGGCGGTTAAGTCTCTTGCGGTGAATGTATCGCTTGGCGGATTGAGGGATAAAGGTTCTCACAGTGAAGCTTTAAAAGAAAAATAACCTTAATAAATATGATAAAGCAAAAATTAATAATTAATTATGTACTCCAGAGCTAAATGGTACATATTACTGTTACTCCTAAAGTAATTGTTTAGGAGGGCCTAAACATAACTTCCAACTTTTAATATTTTATTCTGGGTTGCTTAAAGAAACAACTTATAGAAAATGGTTCACATTGTCCTTGGCATTAATTAGTTATTTCAAGTATTGATCATTGTGTATTTATTTATGACAATTCAACTAAAATATTACTAATTTAATAGGCATCGTCCCATTTAACACCGGGACACAGAATTGTTCAGTATCTTTTTATGTCGTAAATAATAAAATATTTTATTTCATCCTTTTTTTCCTTAAAATTTTACCTTCTTTACAGAGGCTTGGTAAGCCCCAGGAGGATTTCGATATCCTAAAAGATCTCCATCCAGGAGGTTCTATTCCCAGCTATTATTTAATGTATTAACTCTTTAATGTACTCGTATTTAGCAAGTAATCCTCACCCAGTCTCTAAAAAGTGGGTACTCTTGATTGAGGGAAAACCTATGATTGAGCGGCATCTCGGACAAACAACCGTTGTACTAGAAACAGTACAGTCGCAAACAAGTACTGAGTGCAGGACCCTACATGGGTTGTAGTGGTGCATGTTTGTTTTTTTAAAGGGTTTGAAAAATTACAAAATCGATATAATTCATAGGTTTAAAGCATGAATCTCATGATAGGTTTATAAGTTTTAACTGACCTTTTTTAATTATTTTTTTATTTCTCTAAAGCTAAATGAATTCCCTAAAACTTCGTTAAAAGGACACTGCAATGCGACAGACTTGTTTTCTTTCCATGTGAGGCTCTGATGTCATTTGACCTAGAATTCTGTCAAGGATTGTCAATTTACGTTTTAATTTTTCATTTTTACTATATCTTTTTTAATAATCCTATGATCTATTAAATGTATTCTAATTTTATCTTGTTTTCTTTTTCAGGTAAGTGCTACAAAATAGAAAATAGATCTTGTATTGTTGTGAGTACTTAAAGTTATTATTTTTATTATTATATTAATTCTTTTTCTGTTTACTTGATGCAAATAATTCTTTGATGAAAGCTTTGAAATGTACGTATTAGTCACATTACTGGCTTAAGAAGAAAACGCTGATATGGTATGGCTTCCTATAAATACATGTTTATCGATCAATCAAGATTAGGTTTAACAAAGGCAATAATCGCGGCGTTTGCCTTATCAGCTGTGCCTTATCAGCTCTATCTCGACAGAGCTAGCGTTATTGGAAGATAAGCTCAATGTAACCCGGTTAGAACTTAATATCAACTCCTTTGTTATTCAGAGCACGGTTGTAATAATACTGATGGCGCGTAATAATCATAAAGACATCAGAAGACAGTAAATTTTGAAATTAAATTAAAGATTATCTACTTAAATTTCAGGAGCATTTTTTCAGTTTGTTTGCACTTTTTATAGTTATTATTATCAATAGTAGATTATGAGGGAGTGGAGTTAGTTCTGTATGTGTAGGGCAGTGATTTGCTTACAGGTCACCCAGCCTCTTTAATGGGTAATATAAACTTGCGGAAACCCTGGCGGTTGCATTTGATCTCACAAACCATAAGGTTTTAGTTAAGTTTTTATTATTACCCTATACATTTCACGGGTTGTGATAGCACAGTTTTTTTTCTGTAGATAATGAGTCATTGGATTTGTAATAATTCCATCGATTAATAGGCCTATTATTGATTAGTTCAATTCAATAAATCAGGGATAGCTAACACAAATCCTGCGTTTGCAATGCGGAATTTTTTAATTCGGTCAATAAAAATTAAAGCTGTTAATTGGCTTCTTGATAATATTTTTATAGTATTAAAAACAACAACAATGTTTAACGGGGGGTAATATTTTTTGAAGGGGCTATCTGAGTTGTTACAGTTGTGTGTGTACACCTATCTTAGGAAACTCTTATTTCAAACTAACGGTTTTTTAAAGGAAAATATTAATAGAATTTTTTTTAAAAATTACTTTATTAATAGAATTAAAGAAAAAAGATGGCGTATTATAATATTTTTTTCATTGAGTATAGTAGAGTTTTACAAGAAAAAATCATAAGAAAGGAAAAAAGAGAATAAGCGAGAGAGGTTCGGCCTATTTGTTTAGCCAATTGGAAATGATACGATTTAGGAAAACGGCATTGATATAATAATTAATTTTTTTTCATTTAGTGGTTAATTAATAGATTGTCTTTATTGGTCTTTAAATAAGGCAATCACATTCTCCATTTCATTAATTAAGCATTTAAAAAAATAACATTTCTAACTACAGCCACTTAATAAATCATAAATAAGAAAAAAATTGTCATTGATAAATTATTAATGAGTGATAATTTGAATATGATTAGTACGCCATTAGTATAGTAGCAAGTGGCCCTACAGTTAGTCTTTCCCCGGGTAGATCCCGGTCACCCACTTGACCGTATATAGAAGAGTCCATTAGGACTTACCATAGATGGTCCCGAACCTAAACAGATATTGCTGGAGACGTCTGATGCTGCCAGCTCTTAAGGTCTTCTAACGAAGATAATCGCTAAGTCCGTCTTATCGCAGTCACATCTTCTTCCAGAGAACCGACTTTCGCGTAAAAATATCAGCGTCTGTTAATAATATGCAAATGATTCGGACCGTTATAGATAATCTTACTGGTACTGAAGATTTTTCGCTTTTTATTATTTATGGTTCGAACGAGTGGTTTCATTATTTTTATTACTGTTCTCCGAATCGCGCTCATATAATAGTTATTTATTTGACAAGGTAGGAAAGTGCCACTTTATTACACCCGAGTGAATTTTACCACACGAGCCGAAGGATAGGGCGTTGTAAACACTTTTCTCACGTGTTAAATATTACATTTTTCCTGCAGCCATTTAAAAATTAAGAAATTAAAGGTGAAACTTTAGATTTGTTAAAACTACACTAGCGCTATCTCTTACAATTTTCTATTACTAACCATGCAAATTATAACTCTAGGACGGTTCACTCATTGAAACATTTATTTATTATTATTTAGAAAATAATATTCTGGTAACACATACAAAAATAAAATTAACGTATATTATTATATCTTGATTTATATTTATATTTCTCTTCATATCTGACTTAAGATGTTTCTGGTAAAAGATGATTTATTGCCTGTTCTTTTATGAATGGAGGAGTAAATTCTATGAATTCATCACTAGTTTGTAGAAGCAGAAAATACATTTAAGAATAGACGGTGCTGCTGTCTCTGTGTAACGTTCGGAACTTTCAGTACCTGCCGACAGAAAGCGCTAGTAGGTTTCTTCCTCATTTCTGTTATAACTTTGGAATAATTCATAATTGCCCAGTATTAACAATATTTAAAATAATCCGTGTTTAGTTTATCATTGTCCAGAACAGAAAAAAATTTGACATTAATTTATTGTTAATTTAAATTGATTATTTGTTACATAAAATGTTTTAATCTTTCAACTGTTTTTAATTTTAATTTTCCGATTATCATCATACATTTACAATGACTGTTTGTTAATGATTATTTAATTCTTAATTTAGTTGGTTTGCCATTTTTATTGCTTCTTACTAATAATTTTGAAACGTTTTTTTAATTTTTTGTGACCACTTTAAAAGTCTGATGGCTCAAATTATTCATTCAATTCTATAATTTTGATTTTGTTGAAAAAATGTAAGTTCGAAATAGTTAAAATATATTTCATTATATCGACTGTTTGTCTGTGTTACTTATTCTTTTAGGAATGTTATATACCAATAAAATATAATTTGAGGAATTAGTTGAAATAAAAATGTTAAAATGAAATGTGTTTTCGACTATGCTGCGTCCATAAGTCCTCTAAATAATTTATTGTTAATATTTATTTTCGATTCTAACTGAAATTTTATATTTTCGTTCAGTTTTTCAGAAAAATAATAATAAAATTAAGATAAAGTATGGTACATTGTAAAATGATTTTTTTTTCCCCGAGTGGATTTTTTTTATATAAAAAAAAGTTATTCCTGCGTAATACTGTTTATTTAATTTAATATAACTTTATTGTTGCTATAAATGTATCACCGTATTATAGCGTGTCAACCTTTGCCGTAGCTGTTTTTGTTTTTCCATCCAAATCATCCTTAGCCTAGAAAAGTTTATGGTGAGCATCCGAAAAAATACATATTTGATGTGCAGGTCGGAGATGTATTATTCTGTTTGGACTAGTTTTAGAACTGGGACGCCATCTATTATTTGATATTTACCTTCTTCTTTCGTCACCTTGTTTTTTTTTTTCAAGGGCCTATATCAATTCGTTTTGTGTATTTTTCTACCTTATAGGACACGCGAATAAATCATATGTACATAGCTTGCTGATTTTTTATTTTATTTTTTGGAAACATTGTCACTAAAAAATGTAGGTTGGTTGTTATCGGACTACATTGATATTGCGCAATTACGCATTACAATTTTTTTTTCTTGGTCTTGATGATAGAATCTCGTGACTAAGCATCATCAGTCCTAGCCTAATGTTGCTGACACTTTTCCTCGATCTGTGGAATCAGAACCGTAACACGATAATTCGTGCTCCTCGGCGAAATGGGCATGAGACATCTGCTTCCTCAGTGGGAACATATTTGAGTCCCTAAACAAGTGTTCTTAACGTCAATTAACAACAGAGATTAAAATAATAGATTTTATTTTAGTTAACTAGTTGAACATGATCTGACTAGTATCGAACCCTACATATTATACATATGGTGAGTGGGATAGGTCAGTGAATAGAGCGCTAAGTTGTTGTGCTGAAGCTCTTGTATTCATATCCAGCTGTTGCAGATATATTATTTGACCTGTTTGTTATTCATTCTACAGCCACAGATAGACTCACTCATTCCATATAGAGTAGGTACTCTTAATTAGAGGAATAACTCGATACATAAGCATAGTCTAGGACAAATCGTTGTCTTAGAAACAGTATAGTCTCTTCAATTTACTGAACCTAAGACTTCATGTGTTGTAGTGGTACAAGTTTATATATATACAAGTTGTGTTTATTTCATCTAAAAACAATGTTCGTATAAGATATAAATTTAGGATTAAATTCCACTCGCATTCTTATTTAGAAAATGCCTTTGCACCATCTAGTGGATTTTAAAGGAATTACTAAAACTTTTTTTTTTCAACAAATAACATTACATTCTTTCAAACCTCATTCTTATTTCTGTTCACTAAATGTTACCGAATATGACGAAATTTTGGAATTGCATCTATTGTTAAATGGTGGGGAGTAGCTCAATTGTAGAGCAGCGAGTTGCTGTGCTGGAGGCCCCGGGTTAAAATCAAGCAGTAGTAGATAAATTATTTAATCTGTTAATGGACCATGGAGCTCATCCATCGTATATAATTGTGGTGCCCTTAATTGTTGGAAAGACTTGAGCGTTATCTAAAATCATCTTCTTCGGGGGTATGGAAATTGGTTTTGAATACTTTTCTTCCATAGATGTAGGTGTCAATGTTTAGTTTCACAATGCTTGATTCCACTACCAATATGGTAATTATCAAATCACAATGTTTGAGTCCACTACCAATATGGTAGTTATCAGATCTGAGTAGGATATGGATGACTGGTGTGTCGCACGAGGCCTATTAGCTCTTAGATTTATTGCAGCCATCTAAACTCCCCCTTCGTTGGGGATGGTGACGCACGACCTCCTCAATGTAAATAATCCCATCTTGCTCTCTGGATTGCGCGCGCGGTAAACGTTGGCAGTTAAGCTGCAATCTTCGCTCTCAAGTGGCTCCGCCTTCCGGCTACTTATCTGTCTTCTTTTCTTCGACTCTTGTGAAAGAGTTATTGCCGAGGCAATCTTCCGGTGTGGCGTTCATGAATCATACAGATAATAGGAACGAATATTTATTCCTCTGCTCTCTTTTTTTCGTTGCTCGATAAGGATGGTCTTTGCCAAAAATATGTGTGCATTAAAAAATTGTATCCTTGAGAAGACCACTGATTTGCTCTAGTCATTAATATGATATGATAAGCAGGATTTACTTTCAGCTAGAAAATTGTTGCTGTCATTTGTTATAATTAAATAAAATTATATCATAGTTCCATTAAATACAATATTTTAATGGAAGAAAAGAAATATACTGTTATTACAAACTACCGACCTTCACAAGATCGGTAATCTTTGTCTCTTTTCTAAAAAAACTTGAAGGATGTTTATCAAATATTGTATTGTTTGGGCGCCAAGTTTTATCAAGAGGTGTTGTTGTTAGACGAGAGATAATGGAATTACTCATTGTTCTTTCTTTAGCTCATTTGTTAACTATTAAAATTAGATTTTATGGATTGTATTACCTCCTTTACGCAATTATGATCAGTCATTATTTGCTTGGTAAAGTTTCAGTTTGAATGCAAAAGACCAATTTTGAAAATTATTTGAGCATTACTCTTACAGTAATATATTTTTATTGTTTTATGTATTTAAGCGTCTCACAGCAGTTTGAAAGAAAGGATCTTATGCAAAAATTTAATGTACATAGTTTTCTACTATGAAATTATACACCTATTATTACTTTTGTTGTATATGTATGAAATGTATAATCTCGAAAAATACTGTAAACATTAAGTAATGTCCAGGTTTTAATGGAAATATACATTTTAAGGGATTATGAGTCCAAAAACCAAAACAAATGTTGGGTTAATAAAAGGGTATAAGTTAATGATCTTACAGTTTTTTACTTTTTTTCATGATGTTCCCCCCATATGGATAAGTTTTATTTTTGGTTTGCCCAGAAGTGTTTTTTGGTCACTTTTAAACATTACAAGGTACGAATAGTTTCGTTTAAAATTTAGTTGCTTCTAAATCTCTTTGAGGTTAGTTAAGCTTTATCGTGTTTACGAAGAGTAGTGGATAATGAAAGCTGAAAACATTAGATCTGATTTATGTTTATTTAATTTTTTTTTCTTACTTACATTCAATTTTCTCGTAGTTATTTATATGACAGACCTCTCATGAAATCCTCCTTATATTCATTCATTTATTGCGTTATCCTAACGAGATGACTGCATATTATGCAGCCGAGCTTGTTGCGTAAGATGACGTGGGCCTTAACGTGGGAGGAGAGACTGATGCACATATAAGGAAGGAGGCAGGGGCCGCTGTATAAGGCATAGGCTTTGCCTACTTACCCTGTAGCCTGCAGGTACTTAAGTTAGCCTATAGGTACTTAGCTCGGCCTTTAACTACAAGTCTTGGAGGGAACATGCTGAGTGGACCGCATGAGTCAGTGCAGACTGGAGAGAGGGACCGTGACATTGAACCTGCTCGATCGTCCGTGTCCTTTACCGTCTGACGTGGCCCGGTCCTCAACATCTTCCCAGGAATGCGTTACCGAGATGGAGATGCGGTCGCGCCTGCCAATGCCACGAAGACAAAGGGAATCAGGAGGTTCGGTCACTCGAGACGAATTGGCTCATTAGTTCTTATGATTTGGCCAAAACAATACGGCACAATTTCAATTGAGTCACTAATATATCCCGTTTTGAGTGGATAAGTATTACCTTAATTGATATTGACAAACTTCTTTGTCATACCAATTTTGCGAATAGTGATTCATCAGGGTTTGTTAGTTTAGTGGCCTATGACTTGTGAGTTTACCACGTTATAGCTTCCTTGTTTTTAGTTCAACAGAATAATACTCAAATACATACAAATCTTACATAATTACGATAATAAGAAGTACATTTACAAAAAAAAAAATGTATTCTTTTAACGCCACTTTATGCTACTATTCTGGTATTGAATCCCTGAGATTGCACCTCCAATTTAATTCCCATCCGAAGGACTGCATAAGTAAGGATTTTTCACTCCTTTTAAAAAATCTTAAAAGTCAAAAAGTGTATTCTCGCAACTTTAACAGCTTGGTTTCTATACTTCCCTCTGGCCTTGGATTTTTTTTTAATGATTCAATTGTATTTTTATGGTAAAACTCAATTAGATATTAATATATATTATTATTCATATTTGTTACTGTATTATGATCAGATAGAGGAGGAAATAAAAACAAACATCTTGTTGTCTGTAATCACGCCTACTCGCTACAGAGAAAAGATACCATTTCAGTGGAAGGCAATCTGTTAATCTGAATCATAAGAAACAGCATCACTTCTTATTCGGTCCAGACAAAGAATTGTTATTAGCAATTACATAGTAATTAAAAAAAAAACTGTACCATTACAACCCGTGAACAGGTCTAGGGTTCAGCACATGGTAAGGACTGTACTGTTTCTTGGACAACGGTTGTGCAGGGAGATGATTTGTCCTAGATCACGCTCTACGTCTAGATTTCCCCACTTATTTTGGGTACCCAATTTATTGAGGTTGGGTGAGGCACACGAGTGTCCTTGATCCCGTATAATCCATCTACACCTGCTAACAGATTATATGTAGCAATTAGCAAAATAATAATTAATATTTGAATTGTTGGGTTTTGTATCCTCCTGGAGAACGTCCTACACAAACCTCCCCTTTTTTTAATGGCAGATGGAGACTTGATAGCGCATCCTGTCCAGGTTATGTAATCAGCAATTCCTCTTATCTAATCTCGAGTAAACAAAAGCGTTGCATCCTGGCAATGGCGCTTATTTTACAGACTTTTTTTTGGTTAATATAAAGATAAAAGTGTATGTATTGTGGAAAATTTCTTTTATTCGATAAAATTCCTCAGGTTGTAAACAATTGTCAGGATCTAAATTTAGTTTTCGTTACTTGAAATATTACTCACTTAGATTTAATATTTGTCTTACCTGAGTCATTCATTTCAATCGTTTATTACAGTCTTCGCAAGAAATTTGCTATTGTAAGGATGTGGTTCAAGTACATGATTAGTAACTAGTAATTTTTTATTTGTTAAACTACTTTCTTGAGGAATGCCTGAAGCCTGTTTTGTTTGTCGCATAGAATCAATAGCCAATAACAGTTTTCGATGCTATTCTTGATTCTGTGTTTTCTTTTTCTTTGGTTATACTTTTTTTTTTCAATTAAACGGTTTAATTTGTATTTGAATAAATGCAAAAAAAACTTATATAAAGTATTCTCATACTGAAATACAACTTTTACTCCTTACCTTATAAGCATTGTATCTTTTAAATTTTCGATTTTCATATTTCAACTGAAATTACTTTGTAACCCAACGTCTGTATGTTTATACCTCCCATAAGTCAATTTTTGTTTCAGAGAATTTAAATTTTAAATTTGAGATATATGTTAGATCACGTTCTAGCATTTCTCTTTTTGGAAACTAAATGATAACATGAGTGGTACTTTTCTTGTAGGTCATAATAAATTTGTTATAAAAAATCATATTAAAATAGAGAATACCAAGCTTCTCAAATACTGGTTCTTAAGACTAACATATTTATGCTTGATTTTGAATAAAATAGAATTGCTGGTTTTTTTTTTCTTTTTGTAAAAAGAGAGAGGTATTAAAGAATTAGATCTCAATGGAAATGACTTAGTAAAATAGAGTCAACAACGTAGAATTAGTTTTTTTAAAGTTTCAATTGTTGCTAAAAATCCTCAACACATAATTGGCAATAGTAACTATTATTTTTTATTGCTTAACTCCAAGGAATTGCGTTTGTTAGTTTAATAAAATAATCGATTAAGGAAAAATTTGGTTATATACTCTACCAAATCATCTCAGGTCTTAGGGTAGAAACAGTTACTTATGTTACTTATTTAATATATTCTCTAATTATGAGAAGCGAGGAATGGTTGACTGGATGATCGATGTAAGGAAGAAAATAGTTGGGGGTGCAGTCAAATAACTTTATTTGACTGCACCCCCAACTATTTTCTTCCTTACATATTCTCTAATTACTTAAAACTTTTAAATATCTGTAATTTTCGGCTTGAAATTTTTATCAGGCGTGGTAATGACCCTTTAATAGTCGAGATAGAGTTCAGTGAAATGATACAAAGTGATAACACTTCCTGGTCGGCAGGAACTACCACGATAGTCCGATCGTTGGGGTCATTCTGTTTTCCCGTTACGTTGTTTAGATGAAATATCACGTACGTATTGCGGATCTTATTTGCATTTGTGGTTAGTCCTAATGAAGGTTTTCCGTGTTGGGTATTCATTACCCGCGTATCGGGGTAGGCTTGCCTGAGCTAGAATTGAAAATCAAATCAATCCATTAATAATTGAGGAATGAATGGAAATCCGTGTTCGAAGTAACACCAAGGAATTCTATCCTGATACATCCTTTAAAGCTACCTGATGGGCAGTCTCGACATCCATCCTAGGCTAAAACCGGTCATCGACCAGTAGAATAATATCAGAGTTATTGGTGTATATGAGAGTTTTTCGACAACCTTAAGTCACTTGAACTTTTGACTTATGTTCAAGAAAATTGTGAAATTAATTTTAATATGTCAATTTACTAGTTATTGCTGATAAAATTAACGTCCAGTGAAATGTAGAATGACATCTATCAAATAAAAACGATAAGAGTACATTAGTGTCGGTTTGTAACTTTAAGTTCTAATAACTAACTTTCTAATTTTAATTCTACTTGTTAATGTATTTTTTTCTTCAAATAAGGTTCAATAAGGACATTTTGATTGTTTATATAAACACATATTATTATATGCGTACTTATTTATTTTTGTGCATTTTGGCGCAAATCTAGATTGGAAAAAAGATTATCAATTAAAATGTGTATATGAGAGTATGATGTCAATATATCATTATACACACATACACATACATGTAATTTTTTATCGCTAATACATATACGAGGAATTGTGGTAGCTCAGTGGGTAGAGCACTGAATTGCTATCCCGAAGGTCCCGGGTTTAAATCCGGCTGTTGGAGATAAATTATTTAATCTGTTAACCGCCGATGCTGGACCCTGTGGGATCTGGCGACCCCCTAGGGAAAAAAACTTGGTTGTTGCGCGTGATTTCGGACTACTCTCCTTATTGCACAATCGTTGTCCTCTGTTAAACATCAGAGACTCTACCATGTACTGAATCCAATACCCCTAATCGATTTTAGAGGTACAACTTTTTTGTTTTGTTTTTAAGACAGGAAAACAACGATTCAAATTTTATGGCCATATCACTTTTTTTATACAGACCATATAACAAGACTCATCAATTCTTCATGGTTGGACAGAATTGTTATTTTTTTTTGGTTAAAAAAATATTTTATTTTATTTGTTTTTAAACTTTACAACAACCAACTAATATTTGCTTCTAAATCCTTTTTTTGGCCCAGTGATAATTACTTAATGGCTGTTATAGTTATAATTATCATAGGCTGTGTTAGGATTATAATGATAAATGACTCTGTTAAGGTTAATCGTCGGTGCTTTTCTTGATTAGTTATTCTTGTTATCTTATTTATAAATCTTCCTTCTAATAATTTGTAATTCACAGAAAAGCACTCAGGTTTTACTTTAATTTACATAGAAGACTTTCTCATAAGGGGTTAAAGTTTCTAATATTACTACTACTCTCTTAGACTCCTTGATGAGGCTCCGCATCCATCTGACTCCTCGGAATTATAGACCTTCGTCCAGAATTTTAATGTCTTCTTTACCTGATAATTCATGCCCAGCACGGACACATTGTGGGGATGTGGTTTTTAGAAGTGTGAGGAAGGATGTTCAGAAAAATGATGTTGCTTTGACTTATATTATCAAGCAGGAGAGAGGACGCCCATAAAACTCTGCTTATCTGTTAATTTAATTATCTGTAGTTAGTAAGTTTTTATTGTTCTCGATTAGATAGGTCTATTTTTTAAAGCCTATCTTTTGTCTTATCATAAACACTGATATTAAAAATATTTCTAATTTTCTATTTCTTTTACAATTTTTCTTATTCTCCTAAATTCATTTGTTTTCTTTATATAAGTATAATTAATGAAACTTGGTTTTCTTTTGTCATGTTATTCCAAAAATGATTTTTCCATAGATTTAGTCTAAATTTTCATTTATTTTTTCCAAACATTTTTTCTATTTTCAAAGTAGTCATTTGGACTTAAGCACATTCAAGACACATACAAATAAATCTTATAAACACGCTTTTGAAGTTTTACTCACTAACACTAACATTTATTCCAAGACCCCTTGGTACCTGGGATAATACAACGCGCTATATTATTCGTATATTAAATTAACATAGCATAAAAGATATTTTATGATAATTCTTATGTCTATAATAATTCATACGTAGAAATAATGCTTGTTAAGGAATATGCCTATCGTAAAATAGTTGTAAGAGATGGAATATCTAATATCTGTGACAACTAACACAGTTAAATCGGAAATATTCTTTAGCGTGCTCCTATCATACCATGTTCCCATGTTCAGTTATTAGAGAAAATATTTATGTAATAGATACATAAAATTATGAGTGGTATTGGTGGGTCATTAGTAGTGAATATATTAGCTATCGGAGAGGGAATATTTATTATTCTCTTCTTGTTTTTCTATTTGAATTTTATTTATTGAAATTTAAAAATGTATTATAATAAGTACATTTAATGACTGATATTTAGTGGCATGGGTAAAAACAAGAATCTTAAAATGTCATGATGCCATCCTATTTTCTGACGCCTCGGAGGATTATCGATAATTGAAATGGTGGGAATAAAGTTTGTCATGGAAAGACTGATATCCGGTTCTGACCAAATAAGCAATTAATAGGGAATTGAGGTCCTTATGGATGACTATATTCTTTACAAAGTAATGAGCATTTAGGATTTTACGAAGTATTTTGGATTGTAAAGATAGGATATACGAGAAATTCAATGGCTTATTAATAGACATATGCGTCATATAGTAGCTGCCGCTTTTGTAATTGATTGGGATCATAAAGTATTTGTTTAGTAAGTATTGAAGTAACGGCATCACTTCATGTTAAATAAAAATTCTTCTGTTTTTCCAGGAACTTTATCTAGGTATTAATTTAGGCGTTTCGCTCTAAAAATATATATAATTTATTTTCTTATGAATACTTTGGTTTGTTTCCGAGTCATCCATGTACCGATCCCTTACTGTACACTGTAGCTCATTCTAGAGAAGACAGACAACCTTCGTGATCGTTTCAAAATTTAGTAGTCGACAATATCCGCCATTATACCTCTGAATTGTCCGAGAGGATCATATGTGATATGACTATCATTTGTCACCGTTAAGACATTGTCACGTCGCCTCTAACTACCTGCTCCTTTGACCAGCTATCTCACGCGACCATGGTACAAATCCTCAGCTACTTCGTCTGACAGTCCCGTTAGGATAACCTCAACATTATTTGCTCGGCCTGTGCTGTCTGATGGATGTTGAGTCGACGATGGACGATGTATTCTGTTGCTTGTTGTCGACCTGTAGGGTTGTTCTGGCATACATTATTTCAAGGTCTGTTCTGTATAACTGCAAACCCGAATATAATAAATTTTTCGCCTTATGTTTTATTAAATATTACTCCTTTTGCGGTGTCTGGCCATATTATGTATACTTTTTTGTAGGTGGGCATAAACTTCGGTTATTAGTACTAGTACTGGAGTCCAAGTTTCTGATAGTGTTGGATTTTTCTATTGAAATTTTTTTGTTTAATGGAATATTTCAAAAAATATCTGCATCAAATATCCCTATTCAAATTTCAATCCATACTTGTTAAACCTATTGATAGTTAGTAGATGTTCTGGCCTTACCTTTGAGAAGTGGCATGAAGACATTGGCTTAAATAGTGTTTCATTTAATCGGTATTTTCGCGTTTAAGTTAAGGTAACATTATAATATTTATTTTGTTATTATATTGGATGATCTTTCTCTGGACAACATTTCACTTACATTATAGAAATCATTATTGTTTAAATTTAGTATTAAACATAATAATAGTATGTATTATAATCGCTTAGCCCCGGTGAATAAGTGAGTTAGTCAAATTTTCTCCAAAATTAGTTGCTTGGACTAAGGGAAGCGAAATCGTGTTATTTTCGTAGCACACAAGGGGTTAAGTCAGCATTGATTTAAAATGGAGTCATTGCTTATATTGCAACTCCCATAAACTATGCAAATGGCACGATTCCGATTCTCTCAATAGATCCTGTTGTATAGCTCACTCCCTCTGGATAAAATTCCACTTAACCACCTATTCACCGGGACTGTAGATTTTACTTTTACTTTAACTATCGATCGATATTCCGATCTGATTCTATTCGATTCTACTATCCGGATGTGGTTGAAACCCGGAATGATCATATCATCCGGTGGTTATACCCTCTATGATTAAAATAGTGGGATAAGCCTTTAGAGAAGGCCAACCACCCCAATCCGCTAACCATTTAATCAGTTAAAGAACGAAGCTGGCCCCAGCCAGGAGGTGGTATTACACGTCCTCCAATCCCCCTATTCATAGCTATCAAGTCTGAGTCATCCCCACTCAAGTGGGGATTTTCATATTTTTTATAATCTTGTTTATTTGTATCTGATTTAAATAAAATGATTACATTTTAAGTGTTGTAGCCCAATATGAATTAAATTTGCATTAATTATGAAACCGAATAAAAATATATAAACTAAAATCATTCTGCTCTTTTATTTATTTTGATCGATATGAGACAACCAAAAAAAAAAAAAATCAATTGTTGAGTAAATGATTGTTTCATGAACTATTGATTTAAAACGTTTACATCACAAACCATATGCATATTTATTTTGTACAATTTGAATAATGCCAAAATAAAAAAATCCCAATAAACGTAAAAGTGATAAATATCTAATGTTTATTAGACACCAAGAATTAACGAATTACTTTATTAGGAATTACTATTCACTACTAAAGGAACTATTTATATGACCTCCGCTCGGACCAGTTTCTTCTCCATTTATTTAAGATCAAATAATATTTAAAAAATTGAAACATATTGATAAGTTAAAATTCCCGTTTTTTTAGACTCCATATTTCGGTGTAAATCATAGCTGTGCTTCACTACAGTTTATTGTTTTCGAGCTCTTCTTTAATCTACTTCAACTTGCCTTCTATTTTTCTAAACAAACCTATCCTACTTGTTATTGACCAGCAATTTTTTAACCAAATGTATGCCCATTTATTTACTTTGGATGTAATATGGGCTTTCAGCATACTTTTTTCTCATTTATTCTTTAAAACATTATTTATTTAAGAGTTAATTACGCTTAATTTGTAGCCTTTTGGAACTTCTTCTAGCAAATACGTCTTTCCTTTTTCTTTGGCTTCTGAAGTTCTCAACTGGTTGAAATCTCAATGAATTCCTTGTAAACGAATGATGTAAGACAAAGAAAAAAACGAATAAAAAACCTATTTAGCCATTAAACAGACATGGGGTAGACGGATTTTTGAAATTTTGCCAAAAGTGCTGCCGTGTGGACAGGCTGTGGACGTCCATAGGAGCTGGAATGTGGCAACAAGCCAGTGTTGGTTTCTTTTTCTCAGGTAGTGGGGCCTTGCTTCCTCTATCCCACTGTTCTCATGTGACTGCCCATCTCACATCTCCAATTGTCCAATATCATCTAGCTTAATATAATTAGATAAATAATTTGGTATGCTGTTTACATTTGCACTCCCCCCTCCTTCTAGAAGTTGTATTAACTTAGCTAAAATTTTTTTAAAAAACTTGCCTTACTACAAACCATGAAGGTTCTTCGGCTCAGTATGTAACAGAAACTGTATTGTTTCTAGGACAATGATTGTGGAGGGAAATGATTTAACCGAGATTACAATCAAACGCGAAATTGGAACCACAGAGTCTGTCCATGGCTTTAAGTGATTAAATAATTTATCTATCACAAACGGAGTCTAACCCAGAATATTCATAGGAGCAACTATGTGCTCTTGGCAGTTTCTCAAAATACTTTGCCATCGAGGAGAATTTTAGAACCATGATTTGTGATAAAAATTAGTTTTTTTGTGGAAAACTACATTGGATAAAGGGTCTTCGGTTCTGTACAAGGAAGATGTTCCTTACTGAAACAGTGTTTGTGCGGGAAGGCAATTTACAAGAGATCACAATGAACCGCCAGGTTCTTCTCCAAATTAAGGGTAGCCATTTAAGAGAGTCCCCAGGAATATCCGCAGATCGCACAGGTATGTATAGCCGTTAAGAGATTAAGTAATAGTTATTAACTATTGAACCCGGAATCTTCAGTACATCAACTCAACGCTCTATACACATAGCTCCCCCGTTCTCTGTATTTTTACTCTCCAACATAGGCCACCATCGCGGAGAATCTCAAAACGATAATTTTGTGTTAAAACAAATTTATTTCCTGTACCATTTACATCCCATAAAGGGTCTTGGGGTATGTATATGCTTGAGATTCTCCTGTTTCTAGGACATCGGTTGTGCAAAAAGGTGATTTTACTCACGCTCAACCCCAAACGAATGAAGCCTTTTCCCAATTAAGGATACACCCTTTATAAAGCATGGGTGAGCCTCAGAATGGTCTGTAGAACCCACAGGGTCCACCCGTGACTGTTAACAGATTAAAAAATAAATCTGTCACAGTCGGATTTGAACCCAGAGTCTTTAGCACAGCATTTCAGCATTCTACACACTACCTCGCTCCTTAATCTTTATCGATAATTATAATGTTTGCAATATTGTTGATATTGTATACTCAAACTCTAAAAAATGCTTGCCCCTTGACCTACTGCCTAAAGGCTCATATACAATTCATTCGATCAATAGTGGATGAGCAGTAATTTATTTTCTTAACCTCCATTTTCTACAGATCGATACTATCGGCACCCTTAGGTTGTCGTGTCCTTACTCACTCTTCTCAAGTTCACACATAATCCTCCCGACTACGATCCAACGCTAGTTGGCGCGTACTAATAAGTTGCAGGCGGTTGCAGCCAATGCTAACCGCTCGGATCTAATCAGGAGCCGAGCCTTGCGACCATATAGAACACTGGCGTTATTGAAGGAGGTAACAAGGAAAGCAACTATCTCCCTGACAGTGGGTCCATAACTGGCTTCATCCTTCTCGACTCGTTAAGGTTCCACGCGCTCTTATCGCCCAAGAGCCATGTTAATTGGATGTCCGATGGAAATTCCACGAGAGATTCGCTCTTGCTCTTACGGTTCATCTGTCTTATATCCCAAAATTAATTGATCTCATTCGACGGGAATCTTTTTTTTTTTTATTATTGGAAAGGGAATTAAAATCGCCCAACATAATTAATCACTAAGATGAAAGCATTTTATAATGCTTTGATAAATTTCAGGATCCACGATTTTTTTCGTGAACCAAGTGGCTCAGTGGTAGTGCGCTGAGTTGTGCCGACGAAGGTCGTGGGTTAAATTAAAATCCCGCTGCTTGGCAGATTTTAATTTAATCTTTTCGCAGCCGGTTAAAAAATTCTGGACCCTATGGGATCTTGGACCCTCCTGGGGCTCACCCAGCCTCGATATAGTAGGTATCCAAGATAGGGGGAAAATCTGACAGTTGAGCGTGCTCTTGGACAAATCACCTCCCTGCATAAATATTATCCATGTAATAGTATCTACCACGTACTGAAGGGTCTTCAGGGGGATGTAGTGGTACTTTTTTTTTTTTATTAAGATTTTTCAAAGAATATTTTGGTAACCCTTTTTATGATATAATTACACAATCTTTTCTTTTATTAAAAATTTGTATATTTATTTTCCTGAAAAAAAAAGTTCATTCATTCTTCGCTGTATTAGTAGTACACCCGGGTACAGTATTTTATTTATTAAAAAAAGATGTAGGTAAATATCTTTGTGATAAATTATACGTGACAGTGACCCAGTGAAGGAACCTATAATAGTACTGTTTTGCTTTTTGCTGAAACCTTCACTTGGCCGAAATATTGCTTACAATTAAACGTGTAATATAACAATCATGAATTAATATTAGTTGTTCTTCTCTGACATTCCAAACCCTGAAGAAGACCTGCAACGTGGGTTGAATTGATTTTCATTCAAATCCGCTATTGTTTTACTATAAAAAATATTTTTGTCGCAGATTTAGCAAATTCATACTTACATGGTCTGAATCCAGTGCATTTAACCTATTTTTTAGACAGGAAAAATACAATGCTTAGATAAAATCCACTTTTAGCTTCCGAATCCCTCAACAGAGCCTGGTGCGTAATACTTTCGTCCCAAACTGTACCCGTAGCGGCGCCTAGGAGGCGCCTGCCTTTCTAAGTAGCACATAAATTTAGAAATGCTTACTTTACGATTTATTTTTCTTATTTATGTTGTGTTTATGTTTTATTTTATTTTTTCTCTAGTAACTTAACTAAGAGTTTAGAGCATATACTAGTTAACTGACGTAAAATACATTAAACCACTCTACATTTTTAAAAAACTTCTTAGTTCGATTAGACGCTTACCAGATATTCGCTGAATTGACTCTTAAAAAGACTTGTCATCCATGCGATTCCATTATCACGAGACATGTAATCAATGTTTGTCCGTTGAATAATAGAACTGATAGCAGCCTATGACAGGCGCTCAAAGGATCTATTTTAGGTCTAGAACACCTCTTCTGTGAATATCTGGAAACATTTTGACAAGGACTGATATAAAGTTAGTCCATACGCTATATCTCTATTAGTCTATACGCCAGATCTCTGCTAATAATTGCCATATTTCAACATTTTTTTTAAGGGAGGAGGGATTTTATTTGAAAAAAAATACAAAAAAATTGCGTTTTTCACACTTAAAACTTGAAAAACGTAAAGCTTAGAATCATAAGTTGTTGTTTTTTCATAATATATTACAAAGGATTTATAAAACTAAAAAATTGGAAAAGAGTTAAAAGGAACTGTATAACTAATTAAAATATAACCACAAACTATTACCAGTTTAACATTTTCCTATTTTTGGTAATATATAGATGTGTTATCTGAAAAAAATAAATACTAAATGTAATATTCCAATGTAATATGTAATATTCTTTAATTAATTGGTTTATGAGAAAATATTTTTTGATCTAGTTAAAATTATGATTCTCATTTAATATTTCATTGAATAGCGTACAATCATGCATTTGTTATTTAATTAACATTTTATAATAAGATCGATAATTATATGATTACGGGATTTTTATGTTGTGCTTTTTATTTATTCTAATTATTTCGATATTCTCGATACATTAATCATTTCCAATTGATTAATTAAAAATAAAGTATCATTCGAGAGATAAAATAGAAATTTATAATACCACTGGCATTTGCCCACGGTTTCGCTCGCGTGGAATTTGGTCTGCCACATAAAGTTTCGTGACAGATCATTTTAAATAAATAATTTAATTTTTTTAACTGGAAGTTACTCGTACATCCGAAATTTTAGATGTCTAACTTCAAAACTGACGGATTCCATACAATCTTTGAACCCCCATCAAGGGGGGGAAACCCTTGGGGGTGGAATTGTCCATATTCCTTTCTTAGTGCTCATTTAAGCTATCCAAAGAACCTATCTGCGAATTTCAAGATGCTAAGTTCAGTGGTTTCTGCGGTGCGTTAACTGCTGGGTGTGTTAGTCAATCAGGTTACAGTTTTATATAAACTTCGACTGTATGGTGTGTTGATAAAAAGTAGCCTATGTCTTTCCCCAGGCTTGAGATTATCCATATCAAATTTCATCACAGACGGATCAGTACGGCCGTGAAACATATATTGACACTGGTTAACAAACGGGACGGATAGAAGTTTTCTGTTGTTAGTGTTAATTAAGGATTAGTATGTAATGTTATTGGATTTATTGAAAAGGATTACTTAGTATAACAGTTTCACTTGTCGTACGGCAGCAGCAAGAAGTGAACTATGTTACTCGATTTGTTTTGTTCAGCCAATTTTGCGATTTTGCGAGTAAGAAACACGTGAGCACGTATACAAACTTTGCCCTCCTTTTTCACCTCTTTAGGGGTAGAATTTCGGAAAATCCTTTCTTTTCGGATGCCTACGTCATGTATAGAACACACACTCAAAGTTTCAGGTCTCTACGATAAGCGGTTTAGGCTGTGCGTTGATACCTCTGTCAGTCATTCAGGACAAAGCATTTTATATGTATACATTAGAGAACTTTTGATTTTTAAGTTAGTAAGAAAATACTTTTTATTTAGAATTTCCGAAATGTTTTATTATTACATTAGGATTAAAATAGTTATCCAACTTTTTTTTTCTGTACTTAAATAGGCTTTAAAACAGCTGTTATATAACTGGCTTGCATATGCATGGTTTTACTAATGAGAAGAGAAGCCAAACTATATGATCCAATGAACGTTACATTGAACTCATGTCTACAAAACTCTGCATTCTCGGTTTATATAACACTTTTTAATATCTATACATATTATACATTTTTTTTTTTTAATGTATATTAACTTTTTTTCTTTCTTTTCTAGGTAAGTTCCTTCGATTATCGAGCGAATTCCCAGCATTGGTAACAAATTTTTATTTATCTATTTTTTATATATACATCGTTTTGGGACGAAGAAGAGTGGATATAAAGTGGCGTAAATTTCTGGTTATTCTCCCTCAACCTATTTTGCATTTAGATAATATCAGTGCAAGATGCATGGGAAGAATTGCAGATTGCACTTGTCTTGAAACCGACCTGACCGGGGTCAGACGTCGAATTCTTTAACCTTAACCGGCCATGGCATCCCGTTCACCTACTTCTTGTTATTCTCGACTCCTTCCAAAACAGAAGCATTAACCCGGAATGCGATGGAAAGGTTTAAATCAAAACCTCACGATGCCGATTTCCGTATTTATTACCTTATTTTTCTATGTCCCCCTTATGAGTTTCCCCCTGAATAATAAAGTTCTTAAATTCCTGACTAACGCTCTTATCAAATGTGTAAACAAACTGTATCTCCCTTCTTCAGATATGGCAGAATGACGGATGCATTGTTCAAATTTAGTTAAATTCGTCATCGTAATCACTTAGGATTAATTGTTCCACTGAGAAATTTCAAACTTGGTTGATTCTTGAAACAGTTCTAATTGTCCTCAACGTTTTCTTTGTTTTATTATTGCGATTTTCTACTTATGAGGTTCTAGCTCAAAATGAACCACAAATGAAAATTTGCGAAAGTTAAAATTTCAAAACATTTATGTTTAAAAGAGAGTATATTTTAGATCACATTATAGTCCATCAAATATTTTTAGATATTTATGTTAATAATTAGCATGTACATAAATAAAGAAATACCTGTAATGAGATCATACTATTGTACTATCACACCTGTAATATTATTATTCTGTATTATTCAAATACTTCTTTGTTAGCTCAATTCTGTCATCGCCCTCTCTTGCCAAAATGTACTATCAACATATCAGATTCTTTTGCTATCTCAGAATCTGTCCTTAACGTTTTCTTTGTCTTCAATTTAAGTCTTTGTTGTCGGTGAATTAAAGCAAAAAAAACTGAAAAAAAAAGAAATCTTATTTTTTCCACTTAGTGGTGTTCTTTGATATACTGATGTTTACGATAGAATAAATAATTACGGTACAATAATTATGGACATAACGTGTAGTAGTAGCGTTTTGAATTATAGTTTCGTAGGTTGTTTTTATATAATTCACTTTTTTATTACTATTTAATTAGCCAAAATAACTTCTATGGCGCAAAACATGTTAGCAGGAAAAAATGTATTTCTGTCCCTATATTCTTCTTTTATCGATTTGATTGATTTTAATATTGATTTATATTTTTTAACGTTATGATAATACTCAATTGAGTTCAAATCCCGCTCTTGCCAACTTTTATTTAGTCTTCTATCGGCTGGAGATGGATCATATAGGATCGAGGACCCTCCTGGGGCTGACCCAGCCTCCATAAAATGGGTACCAAGTTGAAAATACATTCTTAAGTCTTCTAACGTGCCAAAACAAGAAAAAATAATGATACTTTTTACGGTGTGAAAACTAGAATTGTTTTCAAGCAGTTCTTTATATCATATCTTTATTTTTGGGCTTCCGTATTAGTCTGGACGGTAGTGTACTCCATTCCCACACAATCCGAGATATGCCATGGAGACCTGATTAGTGAAAGAACAATTCACAGTCCTGTTTATCAACCGACAGACAAAAGAAGGAGCTAGGCAAGAAATGGTGGAACAAAAAGCTCTCGGTGTAGACAAAGAGTGGTTAAGTGGAGGGGAGGCGACGCAGGTGGGGACGGCGTTCGCTTCGGCGGCTCAGTCTTCGCCAAGCAACAGCAACAGCAGGAACATGAAGTCACCGTCTAGAGATATCTTTGGGGCCGAATTCAATGGCACACCCAGCCACCAGAGGCAAGTCTTAAAAAAGTTATTTTAATGTGAGAAATAGTAGATATATCTATTGTACAATGGGACACAACAATTTTTTTCTCTTGAAAATATGGCATTTATTGGTGTCAATTCTGGAGGTTGTAGCATCGAGTTAAGTTACAAGTTTTAACTGTTTTATTTTTAATATTTTCCAAAAATAAAAGTATCGTGTGCTTAGTATGGAAAAGAAAATATAATTATGGGTAATGAGCAGGTTTCGTTAATCATGTCATCAAGAAATAAAAGTATAAACCATTACGAAGTATTGATCATGTACGTATTGTGTGGAAACATTTATTTCTTGATGAAATGATTATCGAAATATAATATGTCCCATAATTCTCTTTTCCATACTTAAGCTCATGGTAACTTTTATTTCTGGAAAATATTAGAAGGGAAACAAATGAAAAATTAAAACTTGTGACTCAACTCGAGGCGCCAGCCTAAGGAATAATTACCCATTTATTTTTAACATTAATAAATTTATACTATTTATATAATTTGATTTAAAAGAACAAATAGGTAATATATACATCTCCAATAAGCGACAATGTCGATTTTTTTTCAAAATGAATTTCTTGAACATGAGGATGATCATATTATTTTCGTAGTTAATAAGGGATTATGTTAGGAAATTGCTTGAAAAGGAGTTCTTGCTTATATTAAAACTCCGTTTAAAACCAGAAACTACGTGAATGATACGATTCCACTCCCCTGAATACATTTTACTCTCTCTGGAAAAAATTCGACTTAACCATCTATTCACCGGGGCTGGAGATTTATTTTGAAACTTAAAAATACTAAAAGGCAACAGAATAATGTTTTAATGGCTGTTTAGGAATATTCGTATTTTTATATTTATTTGCAAAACTTATTTGCGTGAAAAGTAATAAGATTTAATTTAAATAAAACATTAATTTTTTTTCCTTGATTTTTTTTTCCCCTCACGAAAAGGCCTTAAAGACCACGGGAATATCATAACTATTGCTTCTTTATCATCCGTTTCCTCTTTTCCCATATGCCCTTCATGAGTTTAGCGTGCTTAAGTCTTCTCTCCTCAGACCACGCAAGACCCTTATTTCTCTTTTTATTATAGCTTCTTTCTTTTTTTCTCTTTTAAGATTATCGAAAAAAGGAGAAATATTTTCTGCTTGGATCTCTTTTTCTTTTTTTCTTAATTTTTTTAATTAAACCGAAAAAAACTTTCGGTGATATTGAATATAATTTTACATTTCATAGTTTTCGATCCATGTTTTTAATGACATTCAAATTTCGCTATCAAACCCTTTCATTATCGACTACTGTCCATCCTACGCTTTTATTTCATAACTTGCTAAACTTGCTCAGACGGGTGTGGGTAATGTTGTTGGGACATTTATCGTGGGTATTAAACGAATCGTTAATATCTTCCCATTCCTTTACGAATCTCGTAATTGCTTGTCCCATCATGGGAAATTACTTTATTCAGAGAATCGTGTTGGCGACTCATTCAGATCAATTTCTCGACCTTGTTCCACGGGATCCATAAAATATCTTAATGTTTGCACCGGTTCCCATAGCGTCTGTTTTCTCAGCGCCCCCCCTAGACTGGAAGAAATTGCGACACAAAATGGCGTGCCGGCACAATGCCCTGTTTAAATCCCTTTTTCTTCGCGTATCTCGATAAGTTTTCGCTTTTCCCGGATGAATATGAATAATGAGTCTGAAGATAATAGATTTCTCTAAGATAGACGTTTCTGTGGTGGAAATAACCATCTTTATAATTCTTCTTGCAGAAAGGCTACTGACCTCTGGAGGAATCTTAAACCCAATTGCTTTAAATGAAGCCTAATTGCTTATGATCCAATTTATAGACTCTGAGCTCGTTTTTAGTTTTAATTTTTACCTCCCTCCCTCTCTCACTTCCTGAGATGCAAAACGTCTTATGCACCTCCCTGGTATATAACGGGAAGGATATGGTGTCATCAAGTTTCCTTTTGTTCTGAGTCCATCAAGCGAAGAGCGTTGTCATTGAGTTCGAATCCGATGAAGGCCGGAATGACTGGATAAGGTTTTCTGTCACGAGTCGTTGATAGATATTAATGGAAATAAATTTCAGCCTGCCTTTATCGAACTACACTAATTGGGTTATATATTAAAGTCGAACTATTCTATAAAATTAATCAGTTTAGATTAAGACCTAATAGGACCACTTTGATTCCACATTTTTATAAATTAAACCTTCTTTATTTTTTATTATTTTTTAAAATAATTTTATTATTATTTTTTTTTTTTTACACTGTCGAATGATTTTACATTTTAGTATTTTCTAACAACGTTTTT
Organism: Troilus luridus; assembly: GCA_964056705.1. NCBI lineage: Eukaryota > Metazoa > Arthropoda > Insecta > Hemiptera > Pentatomidae > Troilus > Troilus luridus. The sequence continues at coordinate 56,589,473 of OZ057415.1, read as the reverse complement.
AATAAAATCAATAACTTAGTTTTGTAAATTGTAAAAATAATTTTACAGAAAAAAGAGCTCTGATTAAAAATAAAATGTTTCTCTTTTTTTATTAGTTCGGTAATGAAATTCAAATTCAGAAGTATTTGATTTTTGAAAAAATATATTTTAAGAAAGATATTTCAAAATACAGTTTTCTCTACAAAAACTTCAAAACAAATTGAAATTGTTATTTCATAAACTTTTTGTAGCTAAACTTTTTACTGTCCCAGACTGATTTCATTTAAATAATGTATAAAATTTTTTTTTTCAATTTTTAAATCATTCTTGTCCTCTTAATTTAATAAAATTCTTCAAATCTCATATCCGTTTATATTTTTAGTATAATAAATAAATAAAATAGATCAATATTTATTGATTGCCTATAGAAGTAGTTAGATTATTGAAAATATATTAAGTTGGTTGTTTATAGCTAATAGTATATACCTCTGTGGACAGCTTCGTAAATGTTTAGGAGCTGATTAAATCCACTATCTCCTCATTGTTGGTTATCTAAAAGAGAGTTATGCTTCCTTCTGCTTTCTATCTCAGTTTATTGGATTTAGAATGCCCTATTATTAAATACCCTATCTGATAAAATGGCGATAATATAAAATTTAACTTATAATTGCACTATTTAGATTAATATACCATTCACTTATTATATTTTCTTTGTAGTGCCAGTTTGAAAACAATTATTTTAAAATTTGAATCCGAACCACGGTTCTATACAGCATAGAGACAGCTCATTATGAAAATTTGTTTGTGGAGTTAGTTCTCCTTAAGAAGTTAATGATTCAAAAATGCTATTCCAAAACTTTTTTAAGAGAAACCTATTTAATATTTTGTTTAGTAAACAAATAGTAATAAAAAAATGCTTATAAGGACTTTTAAAACCAAAAATATTGAGTTCAGGGATAAAAGCGGAATTAAAAAACAAAAAGAAAAAATTATGAAAGAAAGGCTATATCATAAAGGCCCTTTATTATTATTATTGTTTTCGGGTTGTAAAAAGTTTTTTTTTTTAATTCTAGATTACTGCGTTTTTCTCTTTTATTTTCTTAGTGGTTGATACAATTTATTTCTTAGCAAAAATAAAATTAGCTTACTATTTTCAGTTCTTATGCATTTCTAACTTGTTAAGACAAATTAAATTCAAACTTATTAGGTATATGGATATATTCTTAAAGTATATATATATATATATATATATATATATATATATATATATATATACAGTGTGAGCTATTTTATGTTTTTTTATACATGTTCACTTTTTTCTGGTGGAGTGATCAGCCAATTAATACTTTTTTTTATAATGATAATTTATTCATTTTTTTTTTTTTTTTTTACGTGTGATCCATTTTTGAATCACCTGAATTTATTTATTTTTAAGTATTAGTACACTCAGTATAATGAAGAAATATAGATATTAACTGAATAATCTATTTCTGTTTATCTATCCTGAGAGTCCCTAATTAGTACCTAACTATTTTTAAATCTGTCGCCAAGAAATGTTTATGGTAATGCGGTTGGGACAGATGGCGTGCATTACTCCGGACGGAACGCCGGGGCGCCGAAGGAATGCCGGATGAGTCAGGGGTCATCCCCGGGCCACGGCGGCCTGAGAGCAATTGACGTGCCACACCCGGCTTGTACGTAAATAATCATTATTGTCTCGAGAAGTGGAAGATTCTAGTTTAATGGTTTGGTTAATAATATAATAATCGGAATATTATAATGAATAGAATATTAAGTATATTTGTGTAAATAGACAATGGGTATGGGTCAAAACATCATTAAAAACTATGAATCCATTTTCATTAATGAATATTCTTTTTTAAAAAAAGAATGTATATATATATATGAATACAAATGCGTAAAACCCATGCAGGGTCTTGGGTTCAGTACTAGTAGAGACTTCAAAGTTGCGCAGGGAGGTAAATTGCTCAACCGCAAGTTTTCTACCCATTTTCTAGGATTTTTGAAGTTTATGAAATTGTTGAAGACAAAAATATTTAATTACAATTGCTTTCAGTTTATGTACAGCATATATTTTGTACAGATTTTTTTTCTATTACTTGTGTCTATTAAATAAATAAATTTACGACTAGCTATTACAGTTATTTATTTAAGTAGCTGGTTTTAACTGTAATTCCAGTTTTCTGTTGTAATGAAGTAATGCTTAAAAATATTATACGTTGAATTTACGATCTAATGATTTGAAAATACAATAATGAAAAATTGAGGCCCTTGTTGGCAGTTTCCAAGACCAGGTACATTTGTATACTTACTGCATGTATGTATTATAATATATATATATATATAGATATTACCGGCTACTTTACAATGATCACTGATGCAGTAGTCTCTTATTCTAGGAAAAACTAGTAGTAAAATTCTAAATACAAATTAAACTGATTAAAACAGAGGTGGTAAGAATTTCTGAGGGAAAAAAATCATTAATACATTTGTGATCAATATCAGTATTCAAGCGGTTATTCGTGAATAATTTAGGCCTATGAATCAACTAGTCTACATCGATTGTATTGCGGGGAATTCCTCTCGATCAGAATCCTGACTCATGTCTGGGATCGATTCAGTTACAGCTCTCGATGCAGTTAGTTAAATGTAACTATCAGGTGTACCGGTATTGTTTTAAAACATTTTTCTCGTGTTACATTACATTTTAATTGTTGTCGAATAAAACAATGGACGACACTTGACCGTGCAACTTGCAGCGTAATCCGAATCCTGGAGGCCGAACCCGAGGATATTGTGTTCGTTGCATGATTTGGATCCAATTATAATAAATTGTCATCTAAATCAGAGTCTTTTAAGGTCTTAGATTAGCTGTAATAGAAAGCTGGCTTCCATCTTGCATTTCCAACTCGCATTTGTATAGACGATCAATTAAATACGATTATCGAGCATTTGACGGTTGGCCGTATATTATTGTCGTCCAAGGATATGATCGTTTGTCAGGGCTAGATCAAGGTGAAGAAATCTCACATTCCATTTACTCTTCTTATTCTTTGCCTTATAAGAGAAAACTTAGAATAACGAAACAGCAGAATGGAATAATTATATGAAGGAATGTTGTTATTAAACAACAATCGTAAACTTGCTATTGCACACATTTGCAATTAATTTTCAAGCGTTACTTAATCTTCTCTTGAACATTGTGAGTCATTAATTTATTAAATGATTAACTGGGACCTCAGGACTTGATCTCCCAAGTTCAGATATTGCAAGATCATATCGTGAAACAAATTGAATAATTAATAATATAAAACATCCACTCCAGAGTTTCGATACCACTAATTAGAATTTTTTCGTTGCTATGCACTTTCTTCTGCAAGTTGGAAGAATGATGAGTTCTGGGGGAAAAAAAACTTTATCCGTTCCCTCATTACTTGGTTCGACGTTCTCGGTTCTTTTCCTGTGGGTTCCTTTTCTTGCACAGCCGCAGTCTATGATTGCGGTTTTAGGCGCATCTCTCAGCCAGTGAACGTAAAGTCTCCACGGATCAATGGTAACGTCTTCATTTCTGGTTCTTAAGCTTGTCTTGACTTTTAGTAAATCCTCATCCTTTATTGAAGTATAGCTTACGCATTATTGACAACTAAATGCCATATTCCGGACAGATATATTAAAAGGGAGTGGATTCGCGTTGTTTGTTTACTGAACTTAATGTTCTCCTTGATGTGGAATGACTAGTTCGTTTGTTAGCATGATGTCAACACATGACTTCCATAAATCTGTTACGAGACCATCTATTTACTTAACCTTAAATAGCTCGCTTATGACCTTCCACTAGCCAAAGATAAAAACCAATCTCATTAATGGCCGGCTGTTTGGAAAATTATTGCGTGGGAAGGCTAATACCCTGTTACAGGGTGTCGTCTGGACTATTTTCCGATTAAATATAGATTTGATAGCGTGTGATGGATCGGCGGATAATTTACATGATGAATGTTGCCGTAATGAGGCGGTTTGCAATTTGCGCTTCCGTTCGTTCCCATGCGAGCCCCATGTGGAGGCTGCAGAACCTGTTGTTAATAGCCAAAATGGCAAATTCCGGCGAGTTTAGTTAAGACGTCATTGCCATTGTAAGTGCTTGATACCCCCCCCCCCTATATTTTAAATTATTTACGTGCTCTGACTTGTGTGTATCTAATTTTTTGCTCCAATCTCACTTCTTAAAACGACCGATTGATTAAATTTCAACACAAATACTAATTGACTATTATTCTTATTGTTTTATGTTACATTTGTACCTGCACAGTTTCGCATCCAGCATATTGATCGAAAGCTTTGCTTTTTTTTCACTTCAATTTGTAAGTATATCAACTGATTAAAGAATTCTAAGCAGGTCTCTAGGCAATTTTCTTTTTCATTCTCTCAGAGTAGTATGAAAGAGAGAGAACTAGAGGATTTTGGTGATGTGTCGACAAGTGGAGTATTTGCTGTGAATATGTGATTTTTCATTTATTTATCGATTGCTTTACAAACTTTGTCAAATGTATTTAAATATTCCGTGAATTTATATGTGGATCGGAGCCCATACGCGATTGTATAATTATTTAGTTTTAAAAAAATCTGTTACAGATTAGGCACTAAATATTTGTTTATTGAAACCAAAAACGAACGCTTTCTTTGGTAAGGCTTACACTTCCCTTGTAATAATAAATTTTCTAAAATTATTTTTTTTATTTTTTTTCCTTTCAGTTTTCTAAAACTGTACCACAAATATTTTATATGCGTGTTCTCAGTCGGTTACTCTGTTCAGCTTACAAAAACCTTTGCAGAATTAATTCTATGAATAATACTCGTAAATAAGCTATATAAAATATTTATTCATAACTTTAATTAAGACTATTCGCTTAGATGCTCGATAATTTGCATTAAATAATTATTTATATCATAATAATTAAGCATGCGTTTAAGCGCATTAGTTCGGTCAGTTAGTTCTGCATTTCGCACGCTTCCAGGTGCATAGCGATGTAGTTTCATTTCTAATTTCCTTTTCATGATTGTTAACGAGAGAAAATCGATTTCGGTTCAGTAATTTTATTAATTGTAAGATTGTTATGACTACGAGGTTAGTTTTTGAATATATATTATTTGTCGACCTCGAGTTAGCAGCGGGTGGGTAGGAATCCATTTTCATATTCGTTGCCATGGTCTTCCTGGTCGAGAGACAATGACGTCAGCTACAGAGTGACAACCATATGGTGTACGACCTGCCGGTACTTGAGAGTCTGCAGACGCAAGCAGAATAATGGAAACATATGTTGCACTTTTCTATGCGGTTGACCAAGATTTTTATTCCGTAAATAATACATCCTGTATTACACGACGTTACGACATGTACTTACGAATCAATACGGCCTTACGTTCTGTGCGGTGTGGGTGTTATATTGGAAAGTTGTAACTCAACGCCACGGTATCTCTGTTAGGTTACAGGTGTACCTTGACTAAGATTTTTTTCTTCCTACTTTGATGCGGTCCCACCTTACAGACCCTTAATCAATTTTTTCTTACATTTTTTTTTAGAAAGGTCAATCAACCTTATCATCATAGTCGCATGGATGCCTTCATACTACGTAAGAATAATGTCTTAGGAGAGAGATGATACATCATTAATTTATGGATACTTATTAATTAAACACATTTGCAATGTTGTTATACTTTCAAATCTAAATTGGTTAAGTATTATTTGCAGATTTGTTGATTATTGGCACACCAAAAAATTTCGGGTAGGGTACAAAAATGTAGTGTTTTAAAATAAATTAAGGGAATAGCGAAACTTGGAACGATAATAAATATTTACCACAACCTAGAACTATTTTAGAAACAGTAATATATGACTTTAATTAATTTCACTTTAATTATGTGAAATGGGGAAATACGTCGACGTGAAACTTAAAAATAAAAACTAAATAAATATATTATAATATAATATGGTAAATATATTATAATATTTTAAACTAGTCTATTAAATTATAATAAATAAATATATAGGAAAAATGGAAAAATAATAACATTACGTTTCAGCCTAAGTGAAGAACGTCCTTCAATACTATCTTTAGAGACATCGAGCTCTTCAATGTCTTTTTCAGTCTCCTTAATCCTCGTGTTTTTAAAGGGATTGCAATTTTCAGCTTTTTAAGATGCGAGAATAACCTTTTTGTTATTCTGCTCGGGTTTATTTTTTGTGGGTGCCTGTAAAACTTTATGATTAATACTGTTCTTTTAATTTCATTCATAATACAATAAATAGTAAGGTACCCCATGACATAATTAATATTGTTTGTTTTTTTGTTTATTTCTTAATTGATTTTTAACCTTGATTCAAGTCAATTCCATATTAGTGGAGGAAGCATTGACTACTGATGGTCTTTTCATCTATTAGGGCAAAGTCCTTCGGTTGTGTTTATACATTGCCATATTATCAGTCAATTTACTCACCAGTAATCCAGTTCTACTTTTTTCACGACAAACCAACTGAGTAACAGCCATTTTCGTGCACTTAAACGATGACTTATGACGGTCATTTCAATGCACCAGCCTTGTAACAGATTTGGCATAAACGCAAAGTTCAGCCCTTACAAGGGGAGATATTACATCGAACTGTTCCTCCGAAATGGGAGGTTATTGTTCCAGAAAGGGAATTGGTAACTGCTGCTCACTTCTACTTTTGGGACTATCAACTGCTATTAGAGTTGAGTGGTTGATGCGTGGACCGGCATGATTATGGGTCTCGTCGTTACTCAGGACACTCGGAAAACAAACATACAACAGTACCCCAACTCAGTATTAACCTCTAGGGTTACATTAGTTATCTTTAGTTTCAGAGTATATATTTTTTACATTATTTTAATAATTATTAACATCGATAAAGATCTGTAGGCTGGATATTTCAATGTGTTGAGTGCTAACTTGCTATGCTGAATGTTCTCGATTCAAATCCCGTCGTGATAGATAAATTATTTAACTTGTTAACAGCAATGTATAGATCCTTCGGGATCTACAGACCCTCCTGAGACTCTCCCAGCCTCTATAAGGTGGATACACTTTATTGGGGGAACTTGGTGGTTGAGCGTGATCTCTGACACATCACCATCCTATCAACAGTTGTCCTAGAAACAGTACAGTCTCTACCGTGTACTGAACCCAAGCCCCTTCATGGGTTATAGTGCACATTTTTTAATATATATTTTTTATTACTTTTTTAAATATTATTATTTTACTCTCCTCCTTGGTTTTTATCATTCCTTTATATTATTAGCTCGTTCTTTTCTTGTTCTCCTAAATCTAGTGATGCCTATCATTATGATCGAGCAGTTGTGAACATGAACTCGGTGAACTTTAAATATATATATATATTTCTAAACAAACCAACAAGATACAATGTTTTCCCTATAAATTATTAAAGTTAATAATATTTTGATATTTCTTTTTGAGTTTAAACTCAATGTGAAATGCTCAGAGATTATGAGGTTTGCTGGCCAGTGCCAAGATGACTTACTATAAAAGTATTGTGCGTGTGTTTAACAAGTATTAATGCAGCCGCATATGGGAACGCAACGTTAAGATTATGATCATAATTAATAAGGGGACATATCTAACCGCACGATATCGCCCGATATTTATAGCATGCATATATATAGCCTTTGTCTAATAACCAGACAACGTTTTTTTTTTTAAATATCTATATAAAAATAAACAAAGTTAATAAGTTTGAATATCGTATTAACAAAATTCAAATTGGAAAGTCAAAAGGCCGTCTACTTTTCTTTCTGGAGGATTATCGGAAATTGAAGTAGTAGATGAATTTGAAACTAGAGGGTTTGAGTAGGAATAATAAAGTTTGTTATGAAATGATTGATATCGGGTTCGTTCCAAATCAGCAACAAATGGGAGGATTACTTTATTTGGAACAAACTAAGAAGCATTAAGGATTTTGCGAAGTATTTTGGATTGTAAAGATTCGATACTAGAGGAATTCTATTGCTTAATGGAACTCAAAAACTCCATTTTACGTAAGTCCAAATAGGCCTTATAATAGTCATGTATAAGAGTGTATAATTGGGAGCTTAGGGCGTTTGTCTAGTAAGTGTTGAAGTAGCTTGAAACGGCGACCAGTTTCTTGTCTTTTCTGTCTGGATAAACAAAGGAGCTCTACATATTAGTTGACTGACTATGGGATAGAACTCACCCAACATATTTTTTAAATAATGACACTGGAACTATTATGTTTACAAAAAGAAAAGTTAATACATTATTGACTGATTAGATAATTATATATTGAAAATGACCATGTCGAGTCGAAACGTCTAATAAATAGATGAAATGCAAAGATTTATAGACTAAAGGTTTTCTACACCCCAGAAAAAAATATATAATTAAAGTCCAGTACCTTTGGCACTAAACAAAGGATTTAAAATTAGGAATTATATAGGGGTTTGGTATTTGATTATTGAAATTTGAAAACTATATTTCTTGAAGTTATTGTATTAAGGATTATGTTGAAATCCTTCTGGAAGATCTTTCCTATGACTCCCACGACTACTTAATAAAACTTGTCTTCCCTTTAAATGCTAGTCGTCCATTATTGTGCACTGGTTCGATGAGCAATCGTCCAGAGGAATGCCATATAGAGGCTCCTATAAGGATAAACAAGACAAAAAGGAAAAGTTAGGTGGAAAGTGGACCCCTGGCTCAAGGTTGGTCCGGGCGTGGACCGAGGGTTCGCCTCCGCACTCGATGCCTTATAGGTCAGCATAAACATTGTATGTCACCATCGGCCTATGTTAACATTATTCTCTCCTTATGTAAACCAAACATAGTAGGGTATCGACAACTCAGCATAGTATAGGTTGGAAAATTCGTCTTATCAGGTATAGTTTCTAAAGTTCAGAATGGATAGTGCTATCCATGGATAGTGCTTCTTTTGTCTCCGAACGGAGCTGTTATCTCACACTGCATAACGCAGGTTTGCCAACCTCATAGCTATAAATTATGAAGCAAAAACCAGGCAAATTTTTAAACATTCCCGAAACTTGGATAATTTAAAGTTTCAAACAATTAAGGAAGTTGTTCATATGTAATACTGTCAGAAATTTTCAGCTGTAGAAAAGAACATCCTTTAGTTAGATACAGTAAAAAATTAATATTTCATTAATATTCATATTAATAATCATTAAAATATAGTTTGAAGTTTGATAAATTAAAAATTATTGATATTTACATTCACTACACGATTGTATGTTGTTAATATTAATCATTTACATTGTAAATGCGCTATCTGACAGTTACCATGTATTGTGCCATTGGAACATTTTTTTATTTTTCAGACCAAACCCCACAAGAAAAACAATTAAAGGCCTATTCTAAGTAACTATAGGAATAGTATCACTCCAGGTATTTAACTAGTGTTAGTTAATAATATGAATCATAAACTAAGAAAGAAGGATTAAGAGTGTAGAAACAAATAAATAAAAATTTTAGCCTAACCAATATAATGTATTAGGTATTGAGCCGATTTAATAACTTACTTTTCGTTTCTTATATTTATATATTTATATATATATATATATATATATATATATATATATATATATATATATATATATGTGGCGTAAGTACCTGGTTGTCACTTAACTTCACTTTATGCTGCTGTGGGTAATCAGACTATGCTACAGGGGGTGTCCTGATGTTTTCCTATCTAGATATTATTAGGATAACATAGACAGAATAATGCTTCCACTTTGTTATTAGGATACAGATTTTTAACAAGTACCTTACAGCGCACAGGGTGGGGAGCCCCTTTTTACGTCCCTTCCCAAGGACAGCTTAACCAAGGATTTTTAACCCTTTTATTTTATTAGGGTCAACAGCGGGTCTACGAACTCGTATCACTATGCCAGAGTACCAGGTTGTCTCGAAATACTTACGTAAATAATAATATACATAAATATTCTATTATTGATAATAATATAAGTTATAAGAAATCCTGTAATACTTTATTATTATCTGCTCTAATATTCCTTTCTGGTACATCAGCCTCTAGTATTTGAAAGTGATTGTTAATAAACTTTTATTGAAAAAGGCTATCAAATCCAATACAATGGCAGTCAAGTACAATCAGCTCAAATGACGTCAACCACGGCCCCCTTGATAGTTTTCATTGTTACAAAACTTTCACTTTCATTGGGTGTACATGTAACAGTTAAAAAATAAAACTATTTTCTCTCACATGCCTCTTAAATTGTTAATAATTACATTGGATGTTACCCTTTGCTGCTGTAAAATTTTAAAATGTATTCTGTTGGTTTATGAATACAACGATAGAAAGAAGATTTTATATAAGAACCACTTAATAACTTTTTGTTTAATAATATTTGTATTTGTATACAAATGTTTGTAATATTAAATTTATTTGTTAAACAGCCTGAGCTTAAATGAACAAACAGTTTATTTAAGTCGCGTGACTTACAGTTGATATCTGACTCAGTGAGGCGCCACTGCTGTTTCGAAACATGCAGCCTACATTTGGCATTCGACTGCCTACGTACAAGAAATAATTTGTTACAGGGCCTTCTTGATAATATCTTAACTGCTTCAATTTCATGCAATTTGAATTTCCTGCTTATGCTGGATTAACTGAAAATTTTGGCTAGTTTTATCTGGAACCCAAATCTACTAAATTATAGCTTTTGCAGTATTTATTATGTATAGCTTTTATAGTGTTATGTATAGTATGTCTTATTTCTGTTATAATTACTTGGTGTTGGTTGGCAACACTTCACAAGTTTCGATTGCGTTTTTCGTTAATTTTTGATAACTTGGTCTTCACTGTTTCCATTTGTTTCGGCTTAAATTCCTGACTACTTTAATTGACTTTCTTTGTATTCATTGTTATTCTTAATTATCGTTTGAAATCTAGAAAAGATATAGGAAAAATGATGATGTTAATAATTCAATGTTTAATGTTTAAATCGACCTTTTTCAGTTATCTATAGGTTAGTGTAGGACGCAGTTTTCATGTAGGAGTTGGTGTGAAATAGTTTTTCCTTCAATATTTTCAAGAGGACTTTTATCTTTTTTTTAACATAGTATTTTAATGAATTCGTTTTATCAGTTCCACAGGTTGTCGAGATATATAAAAGTGACAATAATGTTGAGACCCTCTAATATAATATTGATTAAATATTGCTATTATTAATATTAATATGTGGACTATTAATAACCCAAAAAACTTCTTTTTTATGACCTAACACAGCTCACATACAATTAATCAATCCTTAAATAATGTAATCCTTGGACTAGCTCTTAAACAAAATATTTTTTTCGGACGTTAGTTAAGCGACAACTAATATATAAAATCGAAAAATTATATATTATTGAATTCCCAAAAACCTTGTTAAAAGTTATTTAATCCACCCCCACTCTCTTCGATGACGAAAACATTAAAAAGTGCTGAAATTCAGATATATTTACTCCTTTTTCTTAATTTAAAACTACATCCAACGAATTTAATTGTTAATTACGAATACTCATTATATTCATTCATCAACACTGTTCTCAATAATGGAACTAAAATTAACATAGCTATTTTCTGTATGCTCTACAGGCAATAAAACTATTTTGTTAATGTATTTGGGTTTTTCTTTTTTTCTTTGTTGATTACCTTATTAGTCCGAATCATTCGATAGGAGGACAATAATCATTATAAATCATCAAGAACTTATATTCTGGATCGTTTTGTTTATTAACCTGAGCCGCTTTGTTCGGCCATTCTCGCGATCCTGTTCGTGCAAGGACCTGGCTTCCCCCTCCCTTCCTTCTGTCCCACGTTGCTACGCACCGGCTGTTCCCTCTCAGGTGTTTGGAAAATGGAACCTATTCAACAGAATCTAACAGAAACCAGGCGTCGGTAAGTTTTACAACAATTTGCAATATCAATTCGTGTCTAATAGCAATTAAAGCTCTCTTTTTCAAGTTTGAAACAAAATAACTAATTAGTCAGAACTAACTTTGTTATAAACCCAAGTTCCTTTGTTGTCCAGTAGTGATCCGTTTTTAATCCTCAATCTCTGTGATTAGATAAATTTAAACTAGGATTGCTTAAAATATAAAGATTTGTTGACATTCATAAACTTTCTATATCTTCAACTGTTAGGGCTTATGTAGAGTCAGCAGATACAATGCTTGTATCAATTATTTTTTGTGATTAACATTGTTATTAATTTCTATGATTAAGTAAACTTAAATAAGTGCATTATTATAAATATAAAACTGTATATCTTCAACTGCTAAGCATTAAATGGTGCCAGTATACAGAATGCTTGTATGAGCATAGTTACCATAATACTGGTCAAGTGTTTCCAGTAGTTATGCAATAGATTAATCATCCCCTTATTCTGTCTATGTAAGTTATTTTAAGTCCTACAGAACTAAAAAGAAATGTTTTACTGTATTTAATTGTTTAAATTAAATAAAGGACATTGAATTACTATTATATATTTTGACTTATATCTGTAGACTAAAACTACATTTAAATTCAGTGTATATGAAGAAATATGATGTCATTGTCACTTTTAAATGGTTCAAAACATAAGGAACTTTCGCATAGGCTGTTTTAACTATGACCATTGTTCGGGTACTCATCGTCCTGTAAAATACCCAGAAATTATGAACTTGAATTCTATTTAAGCAATTTATGTAATTTTGTTACCATGTAGAGTTAACATTTGCTTTTATTTTTTGATTTATTAAATTTTATGAATGGAAATTTTAATTGTGCTAGTCTCTCCATCATATCTCTTTTGATATTTTTTTCATTCCAAAGTGTTTGTATGTCTGAATTTTTGTTCATGATTATAAATATTTCTTTCCTTATTTTTCAGGGTGCTCAAGCCCCCAGGTGGTGGTAGCTCTGACATCTTCGGCACTAGTGGCGGCAGCAGCAATGAATCTGCGGCTACTCCTGCACGTAGGGTCAAGAACCATCAGCAGTCCAATTTGTTCCTAAACGATGAGCCACAGATGACTCCGAGCAGAAACCAAAATGGTAAAGACACATACTCGCGGCTCTTCGGCGCCCCTTCCCCGACAACTCCCGCCTCTGCCTGCAAGAATAGAATGAAGAGCAACATTCACCTCAGTGAAGAGGCCAATGATAATAGAAATGAACAGAAGGATGATGCCAAGTCTGAGGCGAGCGATGATTGTACTGGTACGTAATCCTTGTCCCTGGTGGTAAACCCGTTATCCTTTCACTTGGGTTCTTCATGGTTCCAACCAACTGTACCCCAAATGGGATTCGTCGTAATTGAATATATAAATTGTCTATTGACTTGTCATTAACAATTTATATAATAATAAATCGTTTAGATTTATGTAATTAAAAAAGCTTATTGCTTTGAAAAAAAGAATTCAGCCATTATCTGTATGGTGTTACATTCACATCAGGCTTGATATTTTGAGTATCTATTTTATCTTTATGATAAAAAGAATAAACTAATGGTGGTATATGTATATCATCTCAAGACCGATATAATTATACTTTATTAATTAGAAAGAATATAGGGCAGTATTATTTTGCCTTTTTCTATTAAATATTATTATATATTTCAATAGTTATTTTTGAAATATGCCCTGATTTTCATATTGATAAGCAAAAAATGATTTGACTATTAACATTACCCAGCTCGTTGCGTATATTATCTTCTACTTTACATTCAGACTGCCAGCTTGATGCTTGTTGTTTTTGCAAATCGAGCCAATATGATATACATCGGTCTATTCGGTCATTTTGCATGCCCTGAAAAGGATTTTCAGTTTATAATTAAATGTAAATGATTAAAATAGTCTCATTTACTTAGATTAGTGACATAATAATATCCTAGATCCGTTTTACTATGCGAATTATATCATTCATAGCCTATCTTCTGTGTTTATTCTGATAATCCCATTTATTTTCATTGCTGAATAATGCAGTTGACATAAGTAAATTTTCTTTACATGTTTTTATTATGTGCCAGATTGGTGGACAGCATATTTATTTCTAAATATCTGTGCAGTCTAACAATTTATAATCGGTAACTTTGATATAATGGCTAGTAATAATGTAACAGTTTTATAAATGAACCTGTTCCTCCTTAATTTTACAATTTTGGAAGTTCTGAATTTAAATAATAAAAATTCAGGATTTGTGAAATTTTATTGAGAAGACTATTTTGTCTCTTAAGTCATTTGTTGGCTGTGTTCCAACTTCGTGATTGTTGGTTGTTAACTTGAACCTGAAGTTCCTTCAGTGGAAACATTCCTTAGCACATTTATCCTGCAAAGCTTTCCCTATGTATATAAAATTGGCTGAAAATCAACTTAAATGATCCTATCAATATAAATAAAATTAAACTTTGAAAAAATGGAAATTCTTGGAATAATGGAAATAACTTTTTTTTTTGTTAATTTTGTTACCCACTTTTTTTTTTACTCGTATACTTTATCCTTTGTAATATTTTATTTATGTTAGATATATTTGTGGGAAGGGCTTAGTTGATGGATGTGGCAAGTCACAATTTTGATGTTAAGTTAATTAAGAAGTTGATGAACAAAGCATTATTTGTTTCCTTGCATATGTCTTTAATATGTTAGTTGGAGCACATTAAATGAGATATTGATATACTCCATGAGAGAATTTTATGCAAGAGTGCTCATCAAATTCAAAATTGTTGCTTGTCGTGTTCTTGCCCTTCATGTCCTTTTTAACTACCTTTTGCTACATTAGTTTCCTATAAATGGTTTTGGTTGTATTAAATGATATTTTGCTTTTTTTGTTGCATGATAACTTTGGTGGAGGCTTAACTAATTAATTGTTATGATTTTGTTTTTAGATTTACTAACTTTAGTTTAATTTTCAAGTCATTTGAATGTAATCAGCTTTTAAATCTTTTAAAAGGTCATTTGTTGAATCTATTTGCAGTTCGAGATCCACTTTGTTCATTTTGAATATTTTTATTAGTAATTCAATTTGATATATCATTGATGGGCCTTTGATGAATTTAGAAATTATTTCCCTTTAAATGGTTCAATTAAATTTTTGCAGTGGTCATTTTAATTTACCTACTATTAAATTAATATATTAAATAATTGACCTTGTTTCTTATCTTGAATTTACAACTTTCTTTTATTTAGGCTATTAACTAGCCATGAGCCATTGTTATGGTAAATTAACGGACATTTTATTTTTTTCTGTATTTAATAATGTTTCGAGTTATGCGGCATTACTCACTTTAAAGTCATAAAAAATAGTCTCAAATTATAATGCAAAGGTTACAAGATTAATGAGTCTTAAAGCTTTTAACTTGTTTTGTGGAACTTTTTGATCAGAATCAAAAAACAAATAAAGCAATTGCTAAAAGAACATAAATAAAAAATGAATTAATTAATAAATTGCAATAAACATCATCATGCATGCTAACACCTGTTACGATCCCACTCCACTAAGATCCCTAACGTTGCATGGGCCCTGTGGCATCCTTACTTATATAATTAATGTTAAATTAATGGGTGGTGTTATTATGAACGTGCCTGGATGGACGACTTCGACCAGAGGATGCGCAATGACTCCTGTGTGAAGGTAATCTAGACCAAGGAACTCTACTAATATCAAGAACAATTTTTTCTTTTAAAAATAGATGTAGCCTGTTCGGGTTATGGGATTATGAAGCCCAGCGAGGTCTTAACACTTATATCTTTCTTTTTTAAGAGCAATATTTCTATCATTCTAAAGGCTTCACAATTTTTGTTTCTAAGTTTCCTACTGAGAGTTCCTTGGTTTCAGTTTTATTTTTCTGATACATACAATTCTCTTTCACTTATACAAGTCACAAGGTTCTGTGATTTGTATTGTGAAAGGTTATATTTATGTCATTAACATTTTGTTTGTAGTATTAGCCAGAAACTCTAATAACCGTATGTTAAGTGTGTTTGCTTTTGTTTTGTTTTTAATGGATTGGGAATTGTACTTTTTCAAACTATTAAAAAAAGAAAGCATTTTTCCATGTCTTATACAGTATTTTTCAGCTATTATAAATTTATAAATGGAACTTAAGAATTTGTTTTATTTTTTAAATGTTATTAAAATTATTTTCATTTAGTTTTCATTCATTGCTTTCTTTTTTTTCATACATATTATATATCCATTACATATATAATGTAAGAGAGAGTTCTGTGAGCTTTAAAGAAGTTAATCATTGTTTGATATTTTATAAGTTGTAGCATGTTATGTTGTTATCATTTCACTGGGAGTAAAATTTTTGTAGAAGAGCTTATTATATGATGAAGTGTTTCTACTCAGTGCTTTAAAAATATTGTGAGAACTTTTTCTTCTCTTTTAAAACTTTTCTCTCTTCATTTCTTCTATATCTTTCTGTGTTACTATATTAAATATTTTTTTCAGCAAATTACTGATGTTGGTAAATATTAATGATAATGATAAACCATGTATTAAGGCAATGTATGAATTAAATTTTGTTATAATCATCATGTTTAAGTTACTGTATAAAATAGTTGAATTTAGATTTCGTAAGCATATCACAAAGTTGTTTATAAAATATTAAAATAGTTGTTTCAATAGTATTTAGTCATAAAATGTGCATCTGCAAAATTAAGAGCTTCTAAGCATATAAATATATGCTATATAGCATATAGGTATCAACTTGTCTATTCAGTAAATATGTATTTTATTCTCCGAATAGTAATATTCCAGATATAATATATACCATTTGCTTATTTGCTGCTTTGCAATATTTTTTTGATTTAAGAAAGTGTCTGTTGTTAGAACAATCGTATATTTTGAGGATTTAAAGATACATTTTATTATTTTTTTATATACTTTTTTTTGATAGTGTAGATATACAATGTGAAGCAAAAGATAATGCTCCTTGGTTATTTAATTTATTATTTTTTATTTGATTAATTTATTAGGTGATTGCATTTAATATTTTTATCTTCTGGTAATCAGATAGTATCTGTTGAGCCAATAAATATGTGCGAGCTTTGTTGCATATTGTTTTCATGAAAATTCAGATTTTATTTCTTTGAAAATTAATCCTTCAAATTGATAAAAGTTAGTTAATTTTATATTGTCGGTATATGAGTTTTCAGATAGACCGTTTTGTCATTACAATTATGATTTCATAAGTCAGGATTGTTATATGATTGAGTATTGTGTATAAAAATAGATGGTATATTTTGTAAGCCACAGACATTTTCTATCATAAATTTTGTTTTTTGAATGAATGAGCTGTGCAAATGGTTTGGTTTTTTATTTATATGTTTATTTTTATTTATTGATCACTCATTTCCTATTTTTAATCTTTAGATGGAACCCATAACGGTCAAAATGGTCACGCTGAGGAGATTACTAACGCCAATCCAGTGATGAACGGAAACGCAGCTCCGATTGTGAATGGCAACACTCAGCCTGCGCCAGCTCCTGCCCAGCGCCAGCGCGTTCCTCCCGGTGGCTTCTCATCCGGCCTCTGGTAAATCAGCAGCGTTCGAGAGGGTCCACATCCTTCATCTTGGCCACGTTTATTTGTTTATGTCTTTTTTCTATATTATTTTGTCTAATTTAATGTAACAAAATATACTATTATACTCTTGATTTGTTCATTTTTGCTATTTGTGAATGTTTTATAGGACTAATGTTATTTATCATTGGATTAAATATTGAATTTTGCATTTAGGCTCAAAGATGAATTGTAATGATAGCTCTAGTTTTGTTATTTATGACAACACACACGTACTTGTAAACTACTAATGTTTAAGTCTTATTTACATTTGTATTGTTAGAAACTTAGATTCAAGTTAAATTTTAAAATTTTTGAACTTAAATTAAACTTTTTTTAAATTGTATTTATTTTGTCTTGTATCTTTCCTTACTAAATTCTTCAGATTTCCTACATACAAGTATAATGTAATAAAATTTATAGCAGCTGAAGAAAAGCAAATCAGAAAGTATATACCACACAAATGTCTGATTTGAATTAATTATTAATGCTGAAAATGATTTAAAATCATGTAAAAGACAAAATAATTGAATAACTAAAGATTTCATAATGTTATTGTTCATAACATGTTCTGGTGTTATAACTTGCATTGTAGCCCAGGTAGTGAAAAGCATAAGTGACATTTGCCACTTATCGAAACATACTAAAAAAAATCCCAGGATTCCCTAACAATCCTAATTGAAATTCAGTACTCAAAATTATTAGCCATATCTTTGTTATCAAGAAAAAATTGCTTTAAAGTAATTGTTCTGTTAGTGTTCACTGAAAAAGATGTGAAGGGGTTATATTTTAAGATTGGCTTGATGTTGCATTCATTCTACTATTGAATGATGCATTGTTGCTTATAGAAAAGTATTTCTTATTATAACACTGGAAAGCCAATATTTAACATGGGACTGCCATATAATTAAATTAATTAATAAAAATAATACAATTAATAATAAACTAAGCCAGACAAAGGAACAAATAAGTGTTTTGGAATGTGACTCGTATGACAGCCAAGAAGAAGCAGTACCACCGGATGGAGAGGATATAGAAGATATTGTTATGAAGCTGAGAAATAAAAAGTCACCAGGATCAGATGGTATCCCTGCTGAGTTCCTAAAGGGAGCTGGCAATGCTCTAACTAAAGAGCTGCAGGAACTAATTGCTCAAATATGGGAAGAGTCTATTATAGTGCCTGTCTACAAGAAGAAAGGAGACTACAGAATGTAAAAATTACAGAGGGATAAGCCTACTGAATACTGCCTGTAAGATATTCTCGATAACTGTATAATCGCCTACTGGCTTATGTTGAAAGAAATATTGGAGAATACCAAGGAGGCTTTAGACCTAACAGATCTACTATAGATCAGATTTTTTCCCTCAAACAGATGTGTGAAAAAATAAAGGAGTTCAACAATACATTGTGGATGCTGTTCATAGATTTCAGGACGGCTTATGATACAATATCCAGGAATGACCTTTTCAGAGCTATGTGTGAAATGCGTATTCCTTCCAAGTTAGTGCCTTTGGTAATGAGAACGATGGAAAACACAGTTTGCCGAGTAAGGGTTAATGGGTCAATCACAGAAAAATTTAAGATTAGTACAGACAGGACTTAGGCAGGGAGACTCGCTGGCACCTCTACTATTCAATATTGTAATGCAAAGGGTCATTAAAAGGGCAGGATTGCTGATGGAGGGAACCGTCTTTAACCGTAGTCTGGGTATTTTTGCATATGCTGATGACCTTGTATTAGTAGGAAGATCGCTGATTATCTTAAAAGTAGCTTTTGAGAGGCTGGAAGTGGAAGCTGAAAAGATGGGGTTACAGGTGAATGAGGAGAAAACCAAGGTCATGGCAATAAAGAATAGTAAACAAAACCGACCACCTTATAGCTACACGTTTGGAAGACACACTTTCCAACGAGTGTCAAGTTTCCAGTATTTAGGAAGCCGTATAAACGAGAATTTGGATGAAGAGGAGGAAATCAGAGCCAGGATAGTATTATGTAATAAAGCATGTTTTGGGATATCAAAGCTCCTGAGAAGTAAGCTCCTTAGCCTAAAGTCCAAGCTGATGATATATAAAACCGTCATTAGGCCAGTAGGGACATACGCTGGTGAAACCTTCACACTGAATAAATCCAGCGTGGAAAAGGTGAATAGATTCGAAAGGAGAGTTCTTCGGCAAATATTCGGCCCAGTTCGAGAAAACGACTAACTCAGGATCAGAAGGAACAAGGAGCTAAGTGAGTTATATGGAGATCTAATGATATCGAGCTTCATCAGGATTCAACGCATCAAGTGGCTGGGCCACTTAGATGGACGAAGAAAGAACAGCTAAAAAGCTGTATAAAGGAAATCCGGATGGAGTAAGACCTCGAGGAAGGCCCAAAGCTAGATGGAAGGATGCCGTCTCCATCACTCGAGCAGGCAATCGGGACGATTGGGGTAGGGCGGTTGAGCAGGGCAAGGACTTCTTTATGAATTTGTCGTGCCAATAATGTAATGTAAATATAATTAGGTTCTATTCTAAAACTTAATAAATTTATTAAATTGCACAAACCTATCACTTTTTTAAATGTGAAATACAGTGCTTAAAAGAATTTAAACAACTTGAAAAATGTTGGTACAGCAGATCTATAGGTTCCTGATGATGGAATATAATTGGGTTAGGAACAAAATCTCTAAACCAATATAAATTATTTTTCTATGACAGAAAGTTTAATTGTATGATGAAGAATTATGCTACAAGTGAACACGCATTAAGGCAAGCTTAGTTTTGATTAAACTAATACTGTTAGCTCCTGATTTCTAAAATGTAAGGTTAGTAAACTCATAAATTTATTTTGAATGGGTGAGAACTGGCTTCAGCTATTTCCCCACACATTTTTGAATTTTAACTTGGAAAAGTTGTACAATTTAGCAAATTCTGATGAGAGTATTATGTTTACAGAAAAACAACTGTAGTACATTTTTTAAAGAACAGATATTCAGGTATAAAACATTACACTCCACTTTAAAGTCTAATTACTGGCAAAGTTATGAGCAATAACTAAAAGACTAAATTATATTTATGGAAGGCTCGTGAGGGAAAGAGGCTGGGGCATTTTAGGTATTATCCCTCTTATTAGTTACCAACACCTGATGCTGTCAATTTTGTTGACTCAAAATTGCCTGAGTTAGTGTGTGTCCTGAAGTACTATTGGTGTGAGTGAGCATCTGGCTCATTCAATTATCTTTGACTCCATAAAACATTAATTTCTTTATATGTAATTATTTGTTTGATAACATGACTTATCAAACAATCCACTTCTCTCATCAAGTTATTAATAGTTAGTGAAAGTTTGTTTTATTCAGAAAAACTCTCCAATTTAAAAAAAGTGGATTCCCCATGTGGGAGCTGGGTGGCCCAGTGGTAGAGCGCTGATTTGCTGTACCGAAGGACCCGGATCTAAATCCCAATTTAATAATTTATTTAATCTGCTAACAGCCAGAAATGGATCTTGTGGGATCTGGAGACCATTGTGGGCCTTACCTAGGCTCTATAAAGTGGGTAGAGCCCTAAATACAAAAAATCATCTCTCAGCACCACCATTGTCCTAGAAACAGTACTGTCTCAAACATGTACTGTACTCAAGATTCATGGGTTGTAGTGATAGTTTTTTTTTACATAATACATATTTTTATGTACATTTCACATGTATTTAGTTGCTAGAAAATGTAGTATGCCAAAAATATGAGACACTATATGATTATTTATAGAACAACATTCTTTTGGAGCAACCACTTTGAATACTATTTCTTTCCTCAACACCAGATGCTGCAAGTGCTGATGCTGACAAATTAAAAAAAAAGAAAAGAATTTTATACTTATTCTTTTAGTAAGCAACTAGTTTGTTTTTATTGTTGGTAAAATAAAAATAAACTTGGAACCATAAAATCAGAAATGAGCTGATGGCAGGACCTTCAAAATTAAATTTTTACAAATTTACTCATCAAGATGCTCATCAGACATCTCTCATCACTCATCATTTACTCATCAGATGCTCATCAGACATCTGTTCAGGGGAAGCTCTAGGTTTTCAAATAAGGTTTTTATCCCTCACCTCTTAATCTAATCTCTCCTCCCTCTCTACTATTCGTAACCAAAGTAAGGTCATCCTACCATTGTTTCTATTTGTTTATATAAGTTTTAAATATAATAGAATTTACCTGATTAGCGTTATTCTATTTCCAAAAATCTTCAATTTTACTGCATTAAAATATAAAAATTAATAAAAGAAACAGCAAAATTGCTACAGTATTGTGTTCAACTTTTGGCTTTGTTTACTTGATACAATGTTGGTGTAAACAAATATTTCAAGAAATATATAAGAAAAATACTTTTAATGATCCTTCGCTCTCCTACACCTTTTCTCTTCAATACCTTTTTGTATTTTTTACAGAAAATGTGGCATGTATCAAAACTGCAAGACCTCCCCTTATTTAGCAATCTTTTGTCTGTTTTGACTGGAGTAATTGCTTAAAGGTTTACTTATAATTCAGTGGACATTTGTCTATATCACTTCAGTTAGAGGGTGCAGGATAGCAGGAGGCTTGGAATCTTTGAAATTGTTATTCCTATTTTATAATACAAACAAACCTTCAATGATTCTGAATCCGTCAAAGAGTTGGAAACAGTATAAAAGATGCTATGGTAAAAGTTAGACTAGTTAATGAAGATGATTACAACCTAATAGCTGCTGTTCCTGAGGAGATGGTACCAATAATTATAGAAAAAGTTGTGGGTAGTATAACTCAGAATCCTTTCATTATGGCCTTATTCAACAGCAGTCAACTCCTCAGAATTGCCCCTTCCTGATGATGAAGTCCAAACAGACTAAAGAATTTAAATTAGTTAGAAAGAAAAAATGCCTAGTATAGAGATAGTGAGATGGTTAATCAGATAGTAAATTAGGAGATTTTCCTGGAAATGGAGAAAGCTTTCATCGATATCAAGACCTTACCAACACTCTAACTCAGTGGTTCCCAATCTTTTTTGTACCGCACCGCCCTTGTTCAAAAGGAAACCGTCCATCCCTTCCTTGCATAATAAATTGCATGGGCATATAAAAAAAACAATGAATATTACATTGAAAACAAAGCATTTAGTTTTACCGTCACAAAATACAACATTATAAGTTCATATTTAAGGTAAAGAAGTACTTCCAAGAGAGAAACAACTTAAAATAAGTGAGATATTTTCGTTTTCAACTGGATTCACGTCCCCCTCTGACTTGTACTTATGCTCCCTGGGGGGCGCCACCCAGGTTGGGAACCGCTGCTCTAACTGAACTGAACTTAGTCAATTGTTTTACTAAGTTCAGTATTAGCTGAACAAGGATAATCTACAAATGATTTTCCAAAGGGATTTCCCACCACCTTGTTAATTGAAATCTAGGCTTTATGACAAGGATGATCAAACGACAAAAGCAGGCTTTAAGCCAAATTGACTGCTTAAAGGCTTAAGCCTAGCATTTGAAACATCTCTTGAACAACACAATATTTCAATAAAGTGGAGATCAAACCCAAATGTGCCAACTTTGTGGGAGAAGAAAATTTGTTCATCTCTTAATCTCTTAATTTGTAAATCTCTTCATCATAGTAAGGAGAAAGTTCAACAAGTCTCAAGGTGAATGATCGTCTTAAAAACACTGAAATAAACCTTTACATGGCTCAGCAGCCAGACCAGCGAAACCTGAGATGAAAAATGTACTGTACATTGAAACCAGTACATGGAAAAATCAAGAGTGTAGTGGTCATATTGTGGTTACAGAAGTAGAAATCTTGGGATGATTTTATAGGTTGGGAATCAGCTTTGAATCTTTGATATATTATCCTACTGTTAATAGTATAGTTAAATATAAGAACCTCTACCTCTACAATTAGCGAAGGTCTTGTGTTCAGTACATGGTAGAGACTATATGTATGCGAGGAGATAGTTGACTGGAAGATCTGAATAAGGAAATAGTTGGGGGTGCAGTCATATTAAACACTAAATAAGTGGGTACTTATTTTATTTTGTGCCGACGTTTCGACCCACTTTGTGGGTCATCTTCAGGGCTAAGTAAGAAAAACAGACAAAACAACAAAACTATAAAAATACATTGCAGTACCAAGTATTATTATTATTATCATTTACTTGGTACTGCAATAATATTTTTATAGTTTTGTCTGTTTTTCTTACTCAGCCCTGAAGATGACCCACAAAGTGGGTCGAAACGTCGGCACAAAATAACATAAGTACCCACTTATTTATTGGTAGAGACTATAATTATTAAATTGTATATATGATAACAAACATGGCACCTTCCTCAAGGGTATTCAGAAGCATGTTGTGATGGCATAAGTAGAAATCTTTAGATGTTTTTTTTTTTTTAGGAATCAGCTAAAAAACCCTGGTTGACAATCGGCTCTGCTGCACAAAAAAGACTCAAATTAGAAACTGCTGATTAAGGTCTAGTTTCAGTAATGAACTGTTATGCCATCAAGTAATTGTAGAGTTAATAGAAAAAGAATATTGTATTATTATTTGAGTTCTTTGATAAAAACTTGCAAAATTATATTATTTTTTTTTTTTTTTTTTACAGAACAAATATGAAAGTATTGTGCATTAACAAAATTAACCCATGGCCATTGGTAAAAACCAAAGTTAAAAAAGTAAATCCTGAGATGGTTAATGAAATAACCATCGTAGTAAAACTTACTTGTATTGCTCCATTATTATATAAAAACCAAGCAGGTGATAAAATTGGCAAATCTGAGGAAATTGGAATTTGGCCTACCCCACAATGCCAGTTTTCAAGAATATAAGCATATAAGTAGCTATGTACTGAAAAAATATTCATTATTCTGGCAATTTTGAACATACAACCTGGTTTTATTATGATTTACTTGCCTACCACCACCTAACATAATTTTTTAAAACTTAATTGCTGAATGGTTGAAGGAAGAAATAAAATTAGTTGAATTCAATATTATATGATTTCATGGAATAAACAAATAAATGAATTAAAACTAATTGATTTAAAAACCTACCAATTTATTTCCCTACTATTAACAGTATTTTATAAATATAAAAACATATACCACTACAATCCATGAAAGGTCTTGGTAGTCACATGGTAGAATTTTTTAATATAATAATGGTAAAAATAGATATGGTAACCTACCTATCTAAAGAGCTTATATCAAGTCTATCCACTCTCAGAATAAGGTAGGGATTTTATATGGGAAGACAAATCCCATGGGGTCCAGGGGTCTATAATAATAACATTGTTGAACCAATTTATGCAAATAAAAATTCCTTTTAATCTATAAAACATAATATCACATATCTGATATCATACGGTAAGACCTGTGGTTGAGTGGTTAGCATAACAAACTACTAAGCCCAAGATCGCGGGTTCGTAGCCCGGCAGGTGGCCCTAGGATTTTATAAAGGGAGTAAAAAAATCTTAGTTACGCCGTCCTTCAGAAAGGACGTTAAACGGGGGTCCCGAGCCTGTACGATATCAGTTACTCGTTAAAAATCCCTATCCTAATTTGACCTGGATAGGCAAAATTTAGAGTTCCCACTGTAGCATCATCCGATTAGCCATAGCACCATGAAGTGAGGTTACGTAAACAAACAAACAATATGATATCATACTCTGTAAATCAGTGTTATTTTTACTTCTGGGGCCACTGGGCTCAAGCCTTGTAATCTAATGTGCTGCTTATCTCTTGTGACATTAAATGGTATTTAATTTTTTGTAAGGATTCCATTATTGCATAAAAGAACAAATTTAAAATAAAATTTAATGTCACAACTACCCTTCACTTGATGTAATTTAATTTAAAAATTATCCCTACATACAAAGATTCCCTCAAAATTTGGGAAAGAAGAGTATTAAGAACAATATATGGCCCTATTAAGGAAGGCGAGCAATTCAGAATGAGAAGTAATGCAGAACTGATGGAATTGCTAGCGGAGCCAGTCAAGGTCATTAGAAAGAGAAGGCTTGGCTGGTTAGGTCATATTGAACACATGGATCCGAAGAGACTTCCTCGAAAAATGGTGTATGATAATCCGGGAAGAAGGAGAAAACGCGGGAGACCCCGATTGAGATGGATGGAAGATGTGGAAGAGGATCTGCGTAGGATGGGAGTGCGGAGATGGATTTGAATAAAAAAGAAAATAGAAATATTTTGAATGAACATAGTTGACCTTGATGAAATATGTGGAAGAAAATGGTCCGGGTAGAGGTCAATAAATTTCTCTGAATATCTAGAAATATTTATTCAGTAGCCAACGTTTTGACCTACTTTGTAGGTCTTCTTCAGGGCTGAGTATGCAAAATACAGACAATTGAAAATTAAGAAATTGTTAAGCAAAAAAAAAAAATTAAATAAATAAAGAAATAGAAGCATAATAAATAAATAAAATAATAAAAACCTCCTCCTGCATTGGTGAAACTAAAAACCATGTTTACAGAAGACTATCCCAACACAAGACTTCCATCTCAACCCGTAACATGTCTGCTTCCAAATTATCCGAACATGCGTTAAGTCTTAACCACACCTTTAACTTCGACCAATCCTCCGTTCTCGCCACGGTTCCCAATTACAACAAAAGACTCATTGGAGAATCCATCGATGTATGTATGTGTGTATATATGTATAGGTATGCATGTGTGTGTGTATGTATATGCACCAATTTTTGGCTTTTGGGCTTACGTTCTCTAGCTTTATACCTTTCATTTATCTTTCCATAACTGCCGTTTCTTTCTAAAATTTTTTATACGTGGGTTGGGGTGGGAGCTGTTACCTGCCATGAGACAATTCTCAATCCCTTTGTCATTTCCGTTTGACGTAGTGTAAGTGTAGCTTCCAAAAGACTCGTTTGGGCTCAGGCCCTGTGCGACAGGTATTTATTTTATATATCTTTCACTAATTTACCCATCCTCCCACCCTCTCTTCTCCATTTTATTTTCTTTCCCTACTAACCATACAATACTATATTATTTTTACAATTTCCATGCTCACTATCTCTGTAAGCCGTTTATTTATTTCCCAACTTTAAGTATAATTTTTTTTTTTTTTTTTCACGGCATTCTACTGTAACTTACTTATCGCCCTTTTTATACAATCTGACATGTTTATTTCATATTAACTATGTTATTACTTACGGTATTATTCATTTCCTCTGTATCTTTATATTTATTAATTTCTGATAATTTTCTTTTAACTTTTACCTTATCTTATTGCACACATATATTTTATTTATTATTTATCATACATAACTTTATCTTATAGTGTTTATTTCTTATTGTTATGGTTATTAATGCCCCACATGATCCTCTTTGCTCTGTATTAATATATATCTCTTGTTCTCTCCCTCCCCATCTTTATTGTCCACCAATTAGTACTTGTTATTTCAATACTTGTATACTAATACTTGTATTTCAACTTTAATATTTACCCATTTTATTTTAGTTCTTATCTTTATTAACTTATTCTTTATACCTTATTATTCTTTAATTTTAACATGTCCTGTTCTGTTTTATTATTATTTTAATCTCTATTATGTATTTCACTACCTTCCTGTCGCTTGGTTATTAATACTATACACTCATTCATTTTAATCTTTATTATGTATTTTCCATACTTAGGAAAAAAATATTTTTTTATATTTTTTAATGTTCATTTTCTACATTTACCATGCTGTTATTATGCTTCTATTTCTTTATTTATTTAATTTTTTTTTCTTTGCTTAACAATTTTTTAATTTTCAATTGTCTGTATTTTGCATATTCAGCCGTGAAGAAGACCTACAAAGTAGGTCGAAACGTTGGCTACTGAATAAATATTTCTAGACAATCAGAGAAATTTATTGACCTCTACCCGGACCATTCCACCAGACTTCCACGAAAAAAGAAATAATATAAAAATAAAATAGTAGGGTATACAATGATAATTGTAATGATAAAAATAATGTTCAAATAAGAATAACAAACCAAGTGGCTCAGATCGCAATGTTCCTGTTTCAACCTATGTCATTACTGAAATTCAAAACAAGATTTTATTCATTAGAGCCAATTCTATTAAATTAAATCAAAAGTTTATGATAAATCAAGTTTAAAATTTTACTCATAAAAATTAGGGTTAAACAATGTGATTAGTAAATGTTTGACCAGCAAAGTTTGAGATTTTTAGAAATAATATTTTTCATTAAAAATAATATTTAGATTACCTTAAGTTTGATAATGTGTTTTAATAAAAAACAATAAATTCATATAAAGTAGTTAACTTTCCAATGATTGAAATATTTAGAAATTTTGAAGTTTATATTATTCATTTTTAGTGCTTATTTTGTTAATATTTAGTGACGCAGGATCATAATCACGCAACCATTTATAATCCAAGTATGTTATGGACACTGGGAAAAAAACATGATGTTTATATATTTATTCTATTGTATTGTAACAAACAATAGTTACATGACATAATCCTCTACAATAAACATTAGACGTAGTAATATTAGGAATAAACATAATACAGAATGACATAGGAACAATATCTATTTTAAAGCAATCACATATTTAATGTTAAGAATGATGTTCAGTCTTATTTCTTAGAGATATTTTCAAGGAACCGGTTCAAACGGGAATAGGTTTGTTTATTTTACAATAATATTCAATACAAAATAATTGCACACTTATTTTTAAAAATTTCTATAGCAAAGTTGCTTCAAAGGGTTTAAATGATTACAAACACTTTTGTGCATACATTTTTTGTTATATTGCTAGTTCTTCATTTTGAATTTTTTAAAATTACAATGTCAAAACCTTCTGACTGGTAATATTATACCTACTGATAATATCTTGGTGAAGCTTTTGATTCATTCTGCTGAGCTAAGAATGTTATTTCGCTGTTTCCAATTTTATAATCACTCTCACTTGAAACATAACCTAAGTCTGTTCCTGAGTTTATAGAAAAATATCTCTTTGTAATTCCTAAAATGAATTACATAAGCTGTAATTGTGTTGTTTTTAAAAATGAGCTTATTTATGTGAATTAGTGGAACTGAGGTAGTACGCACTTCAAGAAGTTTTATTTAAAATATTTAGTTGAGATTAGTGACACTAATAGTGTCATTCCCAATTCATTAATTTAATGTTAATGCCAAACACTCTGTCAATTCTTGTTAAGTAGTCGAATAAAGAATAAAATAAAATAATTACTATTTAATAAAAGTTTAACAACTACATTATTTACTATATTTTACAAACAACTCATTTATTTTATTTTTCTGAATCTTAAATATATACGGTTTTTGTTTCCATCTTTACCTTGCAGTTTATTTTTACTAAATTTTTGTTAGTTTATTTTTTTACAGTTTATCTTAGTTTAAAGAGCGGGGGTGGAGTGACTTGCAATGCTGAAGGACCTGTATCCAAATCCCGCTGCTGGAAAGACTTTATTTAGCAGCCGGAAATGGATCCCATGGATTTAGGACTTACCCAACCTCTATAAAGTGTTTAGAGACATTGTTGAGGATTTTCTATTTCAAAACTATCTTTTTTGTCTCTAAAATGTGATTATTTAAGTAGTATTTCAAAACAATCGGTATATTGAATTAAACTTTTGCAAAAACTTCTGATTTTCAAATATCTTATTCTTATATTTATATTAAAGGCAGTTAAATTTTTTACTAGAAGTTATTTATTTCTATAATACTGTTATCTGTATGTAATATTTATGAAAGTTTGTCTATCAATGGGTCATTATATCAAAAACAAACCTCTTGATCTTGTCAATAGCACTAATTACCAACTATAGGGAATGACGATATACATCTATAATGTTTATTTGTGTTGTTACTATATACATAGAAACTTTTGTATCCACATACTAAATTCAAAAATATTATTTACCTGATGAATAATAAATAA
Source organism: Troilus luridus (assembly GCA_964056705.1). Classification (NCBI taxonomy): domain Eukaryota; kingdom Metazoa; phylum Arthropoda; class Insecta; order Hemiptera; family Pentatomidae; genus Troilus; species Troilus luridus. Next base: position 56,559,902 of record OZ057415.1, on the reverse strand, counting down.
AATAACTATTATATCTATCAATTATAAATTGTAAGCTATGTCTTTATCGTTATATATTTCTCTTAATCACCATGAATGTTGTGGCGGATTCCAAATGCAAAATCACTCTGTTGTACATTGTTTTTTCCAAATTTTTGAGAGATGTTTATATTGATATTTTGGGAGAAGAAGCATACTCCCTAATGAAAGACATTTTTCACTATCTTACCTCTAGCCCTTCCAATTGTATTTGTGATACAGAATAGTTGATTTATTTTTAATTTTATCATCTCTGTTGCTAATAGCTTAGCAATATTCAATTCTGATGACAGGTACTTGTTTCTGAGAGCTTATGGTGATTTTCTTTAAATGATTAAGGGACTTAACATGCTTTAGACTGACCATTGGCGATAATAATTTAAAATCAATCAAATAAAAAAAATACGAGGAGGTCAAGAGGGCTCCTGCAGACCTGAAAAGAATTTAAGTAGCCAGGAATAATCTATAAATAAATAATTTGATAGATTAATGATAAATGATGTCATTTGTAAGTTAAGGTAATAAAAAAAAAAATGAAACTCCGTAAGGCAGAAATGGCAGGTAGGGCCCCCCCCCAAAAAGTCATTTGTAAGTTGATAAGAGTGCAGTCAATGTAAATTTTTTACTCTGAAAGCCAATATTTTGACCCAAACTTTTTTCATCATCAGAGGTGAATATAAAGATCTGTGACGAAGGATGAACTTTAAACACAAAACAGGGTGGAAATAAAAAACTTTGATAACACTACAAAAGGACCTGTATGAAATACATTGTTTCATCACTTTCATTATTTGTCTACAATCCAAATGATATTTTCTTTTGTAGTATTACCGAATTTACTTTGTTTTCTCCTGTGAATCTTTATCTTGTATTTTTTATTTTATTTCAACTCTGATAATGTCGCATTATATTGAAACACCAGCTTTCAAAATAATTAATATGGATTAAATGCACTCTGACTATAAATAATATGACTTTCGAAATTGCCATAAACTCTGTATCTCGTCTCATTCCAAACCCTCATGACTGTTGGCCCTGAAGAAGACCTACCTAAACATTGGATAACATTAAACAGCTTTAGAATACTTTTTGTTTTTACAACTACTACAGCTTTTTATTTCATTTTATTTTAAAACTATGTTGCTGCTCGTTACAATCATAATTGCTTGCAACTTTAAAAAGATTGGTTGGTTGGTATGTTTTTAAGACTTGAAACATTTATTTCATTAGCTCCATAATATAAAGCCTAAGATTTAAAAATAAGATAAAATAATATAAATACAAAATAGAATAAATAAAAGTTACAATTGATTATTCTTTTATTTGTTTATTGACGCCAATTTTATATATTTTTTTGTTTTATAATCTTGAACGTATTTTTCAACCCCACCAGGCTATTGAGATGTTTTCTAAAACCCCATGTTCATTCAATTTACTACTGTAGAATGGACACTGCTGGATAAAGTGGGCTACTGTCAGAATACTATTGCAGTACTGAAACCGTGGTGTCAACTCAACCCCAAAGGTAAGGAACAATTTTTATCTGCAGTTTGAGACTTGAGAGTTCCAAGATTTTTATCAATTTAAGCCCACTTGGAAGCTTTTTTGCCATATCTTGTCATCTCTTATGAATAATTTCTTTCTCAGGTTGTGAGAGTGCTTATAATAGGGCCCTTCCACGACCAGGGAGAGAGAGTTCTTCTTTTCCTGCTGTATCATTTCATTTCACCTGATACCAAAATGTTCAGGTACCCTATATGTATTGATCAGATTTTCTAAAATCAACCATGGTTTTTCTTAATTGCAAGGTTTGGAACTCATCCTGGAACCTATAAAAGATACCTATGACAAATATAGTGAGTCTTGTTTCTTTCAAGGACAAACCAAAGTGGCAGACCCAGAGAAAGTGGATCAGTCAGATATATCACTCCCAGAAATTTATGAAAATATATGATTTTTTTTCACATAAAGCAAAGAAATTAGTATCCGCTTCTGCTAAAATATGGTTTGTTGTTTATGTAATTATTATACCATATAATAACAAGTAATAAAATAAACAAGTTATGAGGTTGCTATAACAGGCACCTTTATGAATTCGGCAAAGAGGCCTCAAAATCATTTATATATTGATAATGAAATGCTAGTAATTTTAGACATGTTATCACAGATAATAATACACTTACTTCTTATCAAATCCTTCCACCGGAAAAAAAGATTCTTCATAAATGATATCGAATTGAGCCAGCTTCAGCCCATTATTCTGTTACTAAGATTACTAAGTTACGAGTAAAGGTTCAGATAATGAATCCTTATTTCATGATTGGAAGTATTTTTTGCTATGGAATCAATTCCGACTATAAGATGATAAACAGTTGTTATTCTCTGACAAATCTCATTGAAGCTTACATTTACACTTTCACTATATTAAACAGGTTTTTGTTGTTTAAAAAAATAATAATAGAGAAATGTTTGACTGGATGTATCTTGAGAAATTTTGAAAGTGGTCCAGGGGTGCAGCAAATAAGTTGAAAACAGATATCTACACTAAAATTTCAAACACTAAACAGTATTCATTACCTGCGCTCCACACTTACTAAAATATCTGCTCATTTGTGGCTATACAAGAAATTCATTTGTTTTGTAATAATCTCAGTAACAGAATTATGGGCAACAGCTGAATCAAATCAACGTATTTAATGCAGAATCTTTTTCAATGGAAGGATTTTATAAGGGAAAGGCGCATTATCATCTATGGTAACATATCTTAAATCCCTTAATATGTTTTAACGTTTCGTTAACGCCACCTGTGGTGGAGTGGTTAGCATAACAACCTTCTTTGCCCAAAATCAAGTTCGCAGCACGGCGAATGTCCTTAAGATTTTTTGAAAAGAGTAAAAAATCTTTGGTCATGCCGTCCTTCGGAGGCGACGTAAAATGGCGCTCCCAAGCTTGTGGGGTGTAAGATCCTTTTCCTAATTAAACCTGGTTAGGGCCCCCTATTTATAATTATGATTAATAGCCCCCGGCCCAGCATTTTCCGATTAATTTTTATTTTATCATCATTAAAAAAATAAGAGCTGAAATTTCCAATTTTTTTAAGAAATCAAGTACAAAATCCGATATCAGAGCAGGAAACTCAGGTTCTGAGTGATTTTGACATCGTATATATAATTATTGAGGTTGATTAAGCTGTCAAATGGTCAAACTGGCCCCCAGGGTGGAGGGCGGAGCTGTGGTGGTCCTGAGGTTTTGTTAGGAGTCCTGTAGCCCACTCATGGTAATTGATTGCTTTGTGCCTCAGTTCATTACGGCTCTGGCAACTCGCCTCTAGGGTCAAGTGGTTCCTGGTCTCTGAGGGAAACGGCCGCTGCTCTCCTGGGGGCGTCACTGTATCGAGCCTGTCTTAATTGTTGATTAAATAAGTAAATAAATTAATATGAGGGGTTTAGGAACCGAAGGCTACAAGTGACACTTTTAAAAAGAGAATAGAGTTAATTGCACTTATGGATAGTTAATACATATCTTAATAAGTTAATACACGAGGTTTTATATCTTCAGCCCCGGTGAATAAGTGATTAAGTCGAATTTTATCCAAAATAATTTTCTTGTGCTTAAGGAACCGGAATTGTGTCATTCTCGCATTGCTAGACGTTGGCTTGAAGTGGAATTATTGCTTTGTTTTACAACTCCATTTGAAGCCAAAACCGAGTTTCAACAAAATGAGTTTATTGTACTTAGGGAAGCGTGTTATTTTCGTAGCGAATAGTTGTCAGGTATTGCTTGAAATGGAGTTACTTTTTATATTACAATAGGGTTATAATCATTTTAACCCCCAAACTACGAGCATGGCACGATTCAGCTTCTCTCACAGTGAATAATGAACTCTCTCTGGACAAAATTCGACTTAACCACTTACTCGCCGGGATGCCAGATATATCTTTCAAATCTGAGATTAAAGAGTGAAAAAAATAATAATTAAATAAATAATGTACCACTACAATTACTGTATCAGTACAACTGTATTGTAGCAGTACAAGGCAAATTCTCCAAGACTGTCTAAAACAACAGTTGTACAGAGAGGTCATTGTCCGGGAACACGCCCAACCTCCAGTTTATTTTCACCAATTAAGGACAACGACTTTATAGAGATCGGAGGAGCCCCATGAGGGTCTGCAGATCCCAAGGGGTACGTATCTAGCTGTTAATTTATCTGTCACAGCCTGATTCGAACTAGGGGTCTCAAGCAGAGCAATTCAGCGCTCTACACACTTTGAGTTTCCCTTCGAAATTTAGGTTTAAATTTATTATGTGGTGAAATCTTCACATCATATTTTCGGTTTCTTTTTATAGATATCATTAAGGAAATATAAGTTCTTTATGGCTGTAATGCTTCCATTCCTCCATTCTTTGAAAAAGACCTAGTAGTCCAAAAACGTAGGGTTCAATTGGTTATAGGATGTAAAGTCTTGCTATATCGATTCCCACCCAGCATATGTGGAAACAAATTGTAAATGGTCTAAAAATCTGTTAATGACCCAATCAAATATACTATAAGCCATGAACAACTCTCAGTGGTTACTCTGTCTTTAACCAGCAATAAGCCTCAGAAGAATGCTCTATAGTAAATATATCTAAAATACCTCTCTACAATACTAACAAATACAATTTAAAAAAAATAAAATACACTCTTCTTGACTTAAAATGTGTTGGTTTTAGGTTTTAGTAATCGTGAAGAAGTATAGTTTTGAATTCTGATAGACGTAAGTGACTCAGCTTATATTTATTTATAAGGAGACAATTGGAGTGGTGATAAAGATTAATAAAAAAGTAGGAATAAAATCTTTATGTAATCCAAAGTTTCAGTCAGCCCCTTAGGACTTCAAGGCTTTAAAGAAGCGTTGCTTGACCTGACTTTACTACGTGTTGGTGATAATCCCGACAGCTCCTCTAACCATCTTTTCCTTGACAATAAATGCCTTTAAATAATATAAAATTTATTATAATTTATTCATATATATATATACTTCTTTACACTATTAGGACCTGAAAATATTACTTCCGTGGGTACCGAAATCATATTATCTTCTGCAAACCTCTGGTCATACTTAATTTTCATATTTACATAAAACGTCCCTGAAATAATGGGAAGTGGGGCTATAAATCAAAAAGCTAATAAAGATAAGTTCATAGAAGAAGATATTTAATGGCGAAGCGGAGGGAATGGAGAGTGTGGGAGAAAGAAGGCCGAAAGCGTGAATGAGATCAGTTTGGAGATAGCCGAGGTGGGCTTTGAAAAACAGGTCGGTAAATCCTACCAGGCTCTTACACGTCCAAAAACCCTCGCCAAAATCCCGTCCTTCTTAATCGGATCAGGTAGTTTGTTTTCGAAACCGGGCCAGTGCAGATAGTTTAATAAACGCTATTGTAAACAGGGCTCAAGATAAGTAGGAAAGCCAGTCACTTCAGTTCATATCGCTACCTGGCAGTACTAGTTGGGTGGGGGTATTGCTTTGGTCTTCAACCTAAGAAAACTTTCCGGTTGCGAAAGAGACATGCAAATATATATTTTTACTAACCATAATTAAAACAAAAACTTACATTAATTATCTTTCTTTCCTAAGGGTTTCCTCAAATTGAAAGTGTAAAATTTATTGACTGCATCTCCCGACCATTTCACATTATTCTAAGATATATCCAGTCAAATATTTCCACATCAAAGCATAAGCTGTTGGGATATGGCGATGTAAAACTAATTTGTTCTATTAGAACAAATCAACAGTTACAATTTAAATTGTATAAAGGGAGCGGGGTGTGAGCTCTGAGTTGCTGTGATGAATGTTCCTCGCTCAAACCCAGCTAAAGAGATAAATTTTTTAATCTGTTAACAGCTACGGATGAACTTAGGCCAATCACCTCCCTGCACAACAGTGGACTTGGAAACAGTAAAGTCTCTAACATGTTTTTAACTCAAGTTCCTTCATGGGTTGTAGTGGTTCACGTTGTTATTTATTTATTTGTGTTTTAATTTTTTATCTAAAGAAAAATTTTGAAATTGGGTGTTTTTGTTTTAGACTCTTCATGGCTTATATTGATTACATGTTACAGGTTTTCTGTCAACGTTTCGGCCTAATATTTACGCCTCGTCATCGCAGGGCTGAGGGATGTAAAGTCTAAGAGAAACTACATACTGCCATGTACTGAACCCAAGACCTTTCTATTTAATTTGGACAACCCATGGTTTCCTTTTCCGCCTGTTGAAGTATAAACAGTTGGGTAAAAAAGTGATCCTGAATCAGATAATAATCTGTTTGTACCATCCCCCAGTTTAATAAAGTAGTACTTATTACACAATAGACAATAAAAATAACAAATATGATTATTAAAAAAAAGTTCTTGATACGTGATTTTAACGCGATTTCTAAAACTCCTTTAACAGAAAAGAACCATTCCGGTTTATCAACTGTATCAAATATTATAAATGTTCTTACTATTACGACCCTCGTTTATAAGTAATTAGTTTAAATTAAAAGAAAGAATGTTATAAAATAAACAAATAATATACAATATAATAATCGATATGACGATATGACTTGCAACGTCTTAAAAACATCTCAAATTCAAAGACTTAAAAAAAAAAATTTTAATTGATTTTTTTAACGTCGCTTCTGGGACAACTGCTTTCTTATATTTCTTGGTTTAACTTTATTAGTTTCAGGTACATCAGAGTCCTCGGTAGTTCATTGTCATTTTTGAAAGGTAGGCACGTTTCAAAGTCCAAATTTGTTCTTACTATTTGATGCTTCTTGCATTCAAATAGGTGCTTTACGGTAAGTTGTACAATATTACAGCTTTGCCAGGTTGGTTGGTACTGCCCTAAAAGTAGGTGGGTGGAGATGTGTCAGCTTAGTTTGACCAATTCTTAACCTGCTTATTACACTGCACTCTTTAGGCGTTAGGCCCATTTTTTTAAATAGCTGTTATCAGTATATATTATCTGTTAACAGCCAGGGATGGATAGAAGGATCAGGGGACCATTCTGGGGCTCACCCTATCTCTATAATGTAGTAGAGGTAAATCTTACCTCTACACAACCGTTGTCCTAGAAACAGTACAGTACTTACCACAAAAATTCAAGAATCTAGGGTTCAGAGATTCTTCAAGGATTGTAATGGTACAAGTTTTTTATTTGTTTTCAATATTTTATAATATGACATGCAACACCTTAAAAACCTCAGACATTTTTAAAAAGAATGTTTTTCCGTAAACTTAAAAAAATAATTTTTAAAATTATTTTTATTTTGCAGAGAAAAGATATGCCCCCGGCCGGGATGCATACGATTTTAAAAATTAAAGTAATGTTCAAAGAACATTCGTTCTCGTGTAAACATCGCAAAACTTGCGGGAACACGGGGACATGGGATCAGATAAAAGAAAAGAATTGTCCCCGGCTGGTATCAACTCCGGTAGCTTAGTTGGTAGAGTCCTGTCACGGTAAGACAGAGGACCCGGGTTCGAATCCCGGCCGGGGGCATATCTTTTCTCTTAAAAATAAAAATATTTAAAATTAAAACAAGTAACTTATAAATTATAAATTTTTTTTTTTAAATTCATTGCGGACTGTGTTTCCAAAGCAAAATAAAAATAAAAATAAAAGGAAAGATGACTATAGACATTTTTAAAGGCCATAACGTTCCAACTTTCAACATCAATAAATAAATATTTGTAATCTTCTAAGCGTTTTATTTCAAACCTTGAGGTTTTTTATCTGCATTTCGTATCTAGAACAGTTGGCTACCAGCTGAACGCTTCATGTTTGTTCTCTTATATTTTTCTAATTAAGGAAATCAAGGTAAAAATTACAAAGATTCCCAAGATTCCAACAATCAAGACCCCGATATTACCGAATTTAATTGAAAGTTCCGGCCGTTAGGAAAGAGCTCGCCGTAAGGGAATGTGTTGGAGAGAAGGGGATTGATTTATTGGCACTTCCATCCCGAGGGAGCAAACTAAATGTTGAATTTCCCTTTTTGTTTCTACTCTCCTGATTGGTTGCCAAACTGAGGAATGGCTTGCCGATGGCTTTGTGTATTGGGTAAAGTCGTTAGCCCCTGGGACTGTTGAAGATCAATTTATAAGTTTCTTTCTCAGTCTGAATTTACTTTTTAGTAGTTGTTCTCTTTCCTGACAGCCTCTGAATTGCAGACTTAATCTTGACTCTATAACTAGAAAAAATTAATTCATAATTTCGTGAATTAAATTTCTTTGTTCTTGACAATTCTTTTCCGATTCCAATGTTTGTCCCCATTAATCCCATGATTGTTTATAATGTTCACTTTTTTATTTTTCAATCTTTCTTCCTTGACAGGCCATGTCAATGATTTTTACATTTCTACCTCTTTGCAGGATATCACAGCTCACATTGGACAGTAAAAGTCGATCAAAATACGATTTTTTTTTTTACAGTTCCGGGAACCTACGTCTACCTACGTTATGCCAAATGTGTATTAGGTCTTAATGTTTTCTGGATAAACGGCTATACCGACCACATTAATAATCGTGTAAAGAAGGTATTGCAAGTCGCACGTGCTGTTACCAAGTGAATGAAAGAAATATCTGTGTGTTACATATTATTTTTATGTGTGTTATCAAGTGAATAGTGGTGATTTTTATAATGGATGTTATACAGGCAGGTGTGTAGAATCAGAATATAACAAAGTAAATCTAGTAATGCCATTCAATGTTATTTCAGTAATTTTTTGTCGACTGCTTGATTTTGTACACATTTTTTTCATATGCGATGTGTAAACTAGTAATTTTGATATACTTCTCGACTTTTCCCGGGTTTCATTTTTGTTTTTTCTTTAACTTTGGAGTGTTGTTTCACAGTTTGACCAAAAACTAGGTGCCCAAAAGTGCCAAAACATGAATAAAACGACAGTTGTAGTAAAACATAACGAGGTTATTTATTATTTTCACTCTTCTACTTTTTTAACATTTCACTTGTTATAGTCTCCTCTCGATTAAAGATCAGGATCCGACAAGCTGTTTATAAATGGCTAAAGACTATATAGAAAGGATTTTGCACAAAAGTTGGAATGGACAACCAAGATTTAAAAAATAAAACAATTATTTGCAAAAATGCTTATTAATTAACTTAACTTTTATATTTCATGTAAAGAGTAAATTTTTGTTACTATTTGCATCTTTTTATTCAATAACTATAAGTTTTATCAACCAAACCTATATTTAACAAATATTTCTTTATGATATTTTTTTGAGTGTGCTTAAAACTTTGCAATGTAGAAATACTTTCTTTATCACTATCACATGGTTCACTCAAAGAAAAAGTAGAAAAATCTTTGTATGTTTTATCATCAAGATACGATGAAAGTTATCTGAATCAGTGGAGTCATCTCTATAAATATCACTGGCAAGAAGTTTTGTTATCTTCATGGGCAATGAATTTTATTTGGTTTTATTTTTCCTGTTGACTGGGAATTTAGGTTTAAATTATAATTGTTAGTTTATTAATGAATGAATTTGTATTTGTTATTTAATTAATGCCTTACTGATGAATGAATATGTAATTGTTATTTTAGTAATGCCGTATCAATATTAGTTGAATGTAATTTTTATTTCATTCAATAAAAATATAATACCGCTTTATTTTTGTTAGATAAATGTTTTGGGGTTTATTTCTTCACCCAGTTTACCTCACGTGTCCTCGATTATACCCTGTCCTCTCCCAGCCCTTTGCCCCCGTAGGTAACATTTCATTGTTTTTTAACATTAAAATTGGCGATGATGCACTTCCTTTCAAAAAAAAAAGAAGATCAAACTCACTGCGTCTAAAAATGGTATTTGCTTATAAGAGAGTTTACATGCACTATACACTGACTAGTTATTGCTGAAACTTTTCTAACTTTACACTATATTCAATGTTGAAGATCTATTATAAGAAGCCATAACACTCTTTTAAGGATGATTTGTACATATAATTTGAATGATAACATTATCACGACAATCATCTTATTTAAACATAGGGAAAGACATATTAAGAGTGCAGGAGAAGTGAAGAGTACAAAGCTTAAACTTACATTAAAATGATCTTCACAGGCATAACAGTTTGTAGAAGGAGCCAGGTTATCTTTTCTTCTCATCAGAGAAAACCATTTTTTCTCCTTATTGGATCCATGGGAACTTTAAGGAACAGTATATCTGGGGTTGATTTTGTGGCCCTTTCACACATTGGCACAGAACAGTATTTTTAACACATGATAAGTGATTTATTTATTTAATAGACAAAGTAAAATTGCTCCAACTTTATTAGAGACGTTTTTAAAACAAGCTAAAAATGTTTCAAAAATAATTTTGTTACAAGGAAAAGTAGCGAGTTTTATTTAAAAAAATATATTTTTCCATTAAAATTAGCGGTAAAATTATTTAAGGTCGATAAATTTTATTGAAACGATTGTTGAAAATCACCTTGGTTGTTCATTTGTCGAGGAAAATATTATAAAACAACCTACATTCTCAGAGGAACAAACGCAAGAGTTTCAGCAAAAGTTTTCAAGACTCAAATCAGATATGAAATCAAACTGGCAGGCTGCTAAGAGAACAGAAAGTGTATTTTTGAAGAGAATCCATGATTGGTTGCAAGGAACCATTGAAATTGACCATTGAAAAGGCCCAGACCTCCAAAAATGTCAGTCTTTCAAGCGAGAAACTATTGCAATGTTGCTCCCATGGGGGCCATGTACCCAATTTGAGGACAACAATAAAGAAGATGAAATAACTTCTGATGAAGAAGGATGGGATGAATCCTCAGATTGATATTATTTATTAAAATTATTGTACTGTCATATCATTATTATGAACATATTTTAAAGATTTTTTTTAAAGCAATATAAAAGGTTGTGTTTAATGTTTTTCTTAGTTTCTTTTATTTCTTTATAGTTCTAAGCTCTATTATACAAAAGTTATGAAATAGCATCAAAATTTACATAAAAATAATTTTGATCGACTTTTATTATCATATGCCCCTGTGTACAACGGTTAGTTTTAAGCCTAAAACCATTACAGATCAGCACATCACCAGAGTTCAACCTCCGGAAAACATAATCCCGACCTCAACGAACCAGCAGCAGCCTCAACGTCAGGCACCTCTCCCCTCCCAAGATAAACCACAGCCTTCCTATAACAAGCCACAAACCTCCAAACCCAAACCCCGAGATCCTAGATCCAAGCCTCAGAAATTCAATACTAAAGTCCAACCCCCACGTCAGCATATACCTCTCCATCCTGAAACCTTAATAGTCAAACTACCGCCACAGCAACCATATCCTACCACTTCCAATCACAACAATCAAATGAATCCTTCAGTTCATCAAACAATGAATGTAAATCCAGCACCTCGGGTACAACCCCCAGCCAACCTTCCTTTACCTGTTAATTATCAATATCAAACTCCAGACCCATATCCAGTCCAAATCCAAAACTCCATCGACATAAATTCAATCCTGTCATCCTTCTTGAAAGATCTCCAAGAGACTATCAAGCCTCTCATCATTCTACTCACGAGAATCCTTACCGAAGTTCCACTTAATTACCCACGATGAGCATAAAGCCCCTAGCTATCGTCCTATGGAATGCTAATGGACTGCATAATCACCGTGACGAACTTGATATATTTTTACACGACAACCAAATAGATATTGCTTTACTTACTGAAACACACTTCACTCACCGCACACATTTCTACATACGGGACTACATCACATGTAGATCAGATCATCCTGACGATACAGCACATGCCGGTTCTTGTATCCTTATCCATAAATCTATACCACATTCTCTTATTCCTTCTACTCCAACTGACGCCATTCAATCAACATCAGTAACCTTAACGACTAGTCCTTTCCATATCACATTTTCAGCTGTATACTGTCCTCCTGGCAATTCTCTTTCTTATAACCTCCTCGAATCCTTATTCCAATCCTTCGGACCGCGCTTCATTGCCGGAGGAGATTACAACGCCAAACATCAACGATGGGGTTGTCGAACATCCAATTCCCGTGGTAGCATCTTATCCCAAATTTCAACCTCTAATAGTTTCTCTATCCTCGCACCCATAAACCCTACTTATTGGCCTACATCCCTCAAAAAACGTCCAGATATTCTAGATATATTTGTTTCCTCACAGATTTCCTGCAATCAAACTGCTATAAAATCCCTGGATGACCTTTCCTCTGATCACAGTCCAGTTCTGCTTCAAGTGCATTCGATTCCCATTCCTAAGCCCTCTCTTCCCCGACTGATTACAGGACGTGTAGACTGGGATAAATTCCGATCAAATCTAGAAAATAATTTAGACCTCAAAATTCCGCTTAAAACAAAAGGAGACATTAATTCTGCAATAGACAAACTAACAGAAGCAATACAAGTCAATATAAAATATAACACTTTACCAAGTAAAAATCATTATCAACAGAATAACTGGCCACTTCATATTCGCGAGTTATTAAAAGAAAAACGACGGGCAAGAGCAAAGTGGCACCGCACGAGATATCCATCGGACAAGAGCCATTATACCAAACTGACCAACAAATTAAAATCAGAGATCAGAACATTCAAAATTCAAAATTTGTATTACCGTACAGAAAATCTCAGTACTACTGACAAATCCTTATGGAATACCACTAGAAAACTCCTAAACTATAAAAAATTCAACCATCCACTTTTAACCGAATCCCAAACCTGGTCAAGATCTGATGAAGAAAAATCACAAATTTTCGGCCAGCACCTATTCAAAACATTTAACCCTCATCCAGATATCCTTAATCAAACCCACTCTGAATGCATTGGAGCAGAATTAAGTATTCCTCTTCAGTTGTCCCCTCCTCCTAAAGCATTCCATCCTTCCGAAATATCAAACATTATTCATAGATTACCCGCCAACAAAGCCCCTGGACACGACCTAATCACATCCCAGATTCTAAAACGCCTTCCTCGGAAAGCGATCCTACTCCTTACATATATATACAATGCCGTACTCCGCACCACATATTTTCCTGATTCCTGGAAATTATTCATAATTAAGATGATTCCAAAACCTAAAAAACCACCAGAACTCCCATCCTCTTATCGTCCTATATCTCTCTTGCCCATAATGGGGAAAATACTTGAAAAACTCATTCTGAAACGTCTTCATCCTATCATAGAATCCAATCAAATAATCCCAGATCACCAATTTGGTTTCCGAACATCACACTCCACCATCCAGCAATGCCATCGTGTGGTGGACGTTGTCTCATCTGCATTAGAGCGCGGAATGTACTGCACGGGAGCTTTTCTCGATGTAGAGCAGGCTTTTGATCGAGTCTGGCATCCAGGACTGCTGTACAAACTCCGTAAATTCTTACCTTCAACTTACTTCCTTATTATCAGTTCCTACCTCAGTAATAGACCCTTTAAAGTAAACCATAATTGTTCCTACTCTTCCCTCTTCACCCAGTCTGCCGGTGTTCCTCAAGGCAGTATCCTGGGGCCCATCCTATACACGATATATACAGCTGACATCCCAACCCATCCAAGCACTGTCCTCACTACTTACGCTGATGACACATGTGTGTTATCAGTTAATAAGGATCCATTTGTTGCATCCCAATCTCTTCAATCCCATATCTCACACCTACAAGAATGGTGTCAAAATTGGAGGATTAAAATAAATCCTAACAAATCCCATCAAATTACCTTCACCCTTCGTCGTAAACCTACGAATTCCTGTCCTACTGTATCGTTTAATAATACACCACTGAACCCTGTCGAACAGATACGTTACCTAGGACTCCATCTGGATAAACGTCTCACTTGGAATCCTCATACAAGACTGAAAAGACAAGAAACTGCTCGACGTTTTCGCCTACTTCAACACTTACTGGACAAACGCTCTAAGCTACCAATTAATTACAAAAGACTTATTTACATGACAGTCATCAGACCTATTTGGGCATACGGAGTTGAGCTTTGGGGCTCTACTAAACCATCCAATTCATCTCGTATCCAATCCTTGCAATCCAAAATCCTTCGTAAAATCCTCAATGCTCCTTATTATGTCACAAACAAACTCATCCATCATGATCTTAATATCCCATATGTTACTGATTTGGCCCAAACTAGATACCTATCCTTCCATAACAAGCTCCATACGCACTTGAATCCGCTAGTCTCTCAGCTTGCTTCCCATACTATTCCTGATAACCCTCCGAGGCGCCTGAAAAGAAGATGGCCTCGAGATCATCTACTATAGAACTTTATTGGAGTGCTATCGATGGGTAGTTTCTCCACAAGTGTTTTCATGTCATACTCTACATTTTTGCACATTTACTTGATATAATACCATTATAGTTGTAAATATCATTGAATTAAATAAAAAAAAAAAAAAAGTTTTAAGCCTCCTCCTTCTTACACCTTAGGCAACCTAGTTGGGGGACCCGGGTCTTTGGGATGTTAACCCTGCATTTCAGTAATTCGTGGTGATTCATTTGGAAAGAGCCATTACTTTTGCGTTTTGGGTTGCCATATAAGACCCATTTTTTTCTCCAGTGATCGATCAAAGACCAAAAAACGGTAAGTCGTGTATTATGTCGTGGTAAGTAATATGTTGCATGTGACTGATCAGTTGGCTTTGTTGTCTTCGAACAGATTATGGGGGACCTAAACACCTCCTCTTATTATTTTAACAATCTATTATAAATGTTCCTTTATGGTGGAACAATCTGTGTTTGACAGTTATTCGGTTGTTTGAGATGAATTTGCTTCCACTTCAACCTTTAGCATGTCGTGATTGGTCTTCCTAATCGATAGGAGTCAGAGAGAGATCGAAATTATCGGACATGAACTTGTAAAACTGAAATGAATTTTTTGGCATTTACAAACGTCTATTGCAGCTGGATAAACATGACAAATCATTTTGGTCGCAACTGTTGCTCTACTATCCTTGCAAAACTCAAAAAGCATCTAATGCTGGAAATCCTCTTCCGGTATTTGGCTACCTATTTCAACCTAAATTGCAAAAAAAGTTTAGTATTGAGTTATTTAGAAGTGAAAAAGTCACAACAATCTTGCAAAGACCTTGACATATAATCGAGAAACATAATGAGTTGACTAATGGCAATCGACATGCGCAGAAACGACATTACTTTCTGCCCACCCCCATTTATAAATTACTTCACTAACGCCACAGCCATTCCTTCTACACTCAGAAATAAGGAGTCACCTGTGATCTAGTGGTTATCATAAAAGCCTATTTTGCTCAAGATTATTTAAAGGAAGTGAAAAATCCTTAGTCCGCCGTCCTTCGGGAAAAACCTAAACTGGGGATCCTCTGCCGGTTAGAGGCCAGGCACTCGTTAAAGATACCTATCCAAATTATACCTGGATATGCAAAATTGAGGATCGCCCGATTAGCCATATCATCATAAAGTGATGTTAATTGAATAAACCAACACACGTCAATTCAATGGTAGCGTGTATAGCCCTTCAAAACTAAATAAAATTTATGTGAGCTAAATGAAAGGTCCCAAAAATGTAAATGATCCAGACTTTTTACTGTTAGGATCTACAATAATTTTGCAGTTTGGAAAAACATAGTATACATTTAAAATATAAAATGTAATAAAAAAGTAATTAAAATATAAATATAAAATACAAATTAAAAAAAAAATTATACACATTTAACAATTTTAATGAAAAATTATTTCCGGTGAAATGAAAGTAAGTAATTTGACGTTCATAAATTAAAACACTTTCCTTTCCTATTATCAGTCAAAAAATGAAGGGTCCCGAGTTAATCAGAAATTAATTACAAATTAATTGGTTCTGAAACAAATCTGATTTAATTTTCGACATCATATCGATATTGGAAGACAAAAAAAGTCATTAGAGGATAATCTTGTTTTCGCAATACAAAAATTTTAATATAACATGAATATGGAAATCATAAAAAACTTTAAATTGATTATTATCGAAGTTTTTCATAATATTTCCTTGTTATGATATAATTAATGGATTGTGATTCTATTGGTATAATTGATGATAATTGGGATAGATATGTGTATTTTAAGACAAGCAAAAGTATGTCCTAAACAATGACCTGTGTGAACAATATCTTGTAGTGTATTTGGACATGCAAATTATAGTAACTTATTTATTTACTATATTTTTCATTTATTATAATTTACATGTTATTATTATATGTAATTGATATAATCCATAATCGTGATATACAATTATAAATTTTAAAATTATTTATCATGATATATCAATAATCAAATTATCAAGAATCAACGATTTATAAATAATTCTTCGATTAAATTCCAACTAATAAAAATGTTATTAAAATAATGTTTATTATTGGTAAACCTATCACACACCAAGAAGGGCTTAAAGGGAAAGAGAAAATTTCAATTAATACTACTATTGTATAGTAGTTAGTATTTATACCACCTTAGTAAACAAATAAAATAGATATAACGAACCAATGATTTATTATATATATTATAGTGTTATATCGAAGCAGGACTTAAATTTTAAATGAATGATTAATGCCACGATAATTAATAATCATTTTCTTATTTGGATAGGAAGGATATCCCATATATTAGTTAATAAGCAAGGTAGCAGCGTGCTTTTTCATAATTAAATTTTAAAAAATTTATAAAATTAGATAACTTGGAGAATGGAAAAATTACTGAAACCTTGTTTTGATGAGGTAGGAGGGCAATAAATCAAATTGGTTCAAATTTCAATTCCTGACATAGATAAAATATTTATCTAGAAATTACGCTAGTATTTCACTACATGACATTCAGGACCAAAAGTGGATAACTCCAAAATTCCAAAAATTGACTTTTTTACATTTTTCACAAGATTAGAAAAAGAATTTTGTATAACAGAACAGTTACTTCTCATAGTAGGCTAGCGGCCAGGTACCAAAAAAGGGCTTAAGCCCGCAATCAATTGAAGAGAGCTACATTTTTGATATGTTGTAAGGGCATGCCTGAGTAGATCAAATCCAAGTTTGTAACCGAAAACACGGATCGGAAAACTTTTGGTGGCCGAAAAACCTCGAAATTTTCAGAGTTAATTCAGTTTTGAGCCTTTATTTCCTAATAGGTGCGTTTTTGATAAAAAACATTAGCAACTGTTTTTAATGTAGATTAAATTTCCTATAATTCGAGCCAAATTTTAAGTTTTGGCCGACTTTCGTGAGGAACAATGGTCGAAGGAGTGATCTAACGATGAAAGTTATTGGCAATGAAGTTGTAGTAAATTTAATTAGCTTTAATTTAAGTACATAACAAGCTCTGTAGTTTTTATACTTTTCTTGTTAATTTAAAAAAAGGAAAATCGGGAAAAGTGGGTGTTTTAAGAAAATGACCTTGTACGCCCCGAATCGATCTATATCAGCTTGTTTATTGTCAAGTATAAATATATCCTTGTAAATTACCTATGAAAAAAATAATGGTAGTACTAGTAGGCACTACTATACAGGGGGGGGGCACCCAGTCTCCCCTAGGTTTATCGGCCACCAAAAGTTTTCCCATCCGTTTTTTCGGTTGCAAACTTGGATTTACACTACTCAGACATCCCCTTACAACATATAAAAAATGCAGCTCTCTTCAATTTATTGCGACCTTCGAACACTTGGCCACTGCAGCGCGCAGAATTATGGCGGTATCGACAATTCGTATCTCATAAACTATTTTATGGTTATTTTTGAGCTGTTTCTATTCCATCTTAAGAGGAGGTCAAGTTATACTGAGTCGCTGTCACAATAGAGTTCGCATTTCTTAAAAAACAAAAACACTTCTGAAATATTACCGTTAATGGCGTTAAAGCCCAATCTAACTAAATACTCCTTCTGTTTCTTTTTCTTTTTTTCTTTTCAAGTAAAATACTCCTAAATTACCACTTACAAATTAGCAATTTAGAAGAGTAGTCGCTAGTATTCTTTAGAGTGGGCCTTAAAGCATCCCACCTAATTGAGCCTTTGCAATTGCTTATTGCTCAATTAGTTAAAGCAAGGGCTCTCGTTCATTAACTCAGCTCAATAAACCACTCAAGAAAAACCAATAATAAATAAAATCCGTTCGGTCATCGTCCTTATATAAATAAGCTCGGGTAATTCGATTTATAGAGGCATATTATTATTTATTAACTTAAATATTATAATTATTATTATACAATAAAAAGAAAATGCAAATTAGTAACGGGTGTAAATGAAGTAATTATAAAAGAAAGAATAAATATTTGTTTGAATTTATGATGAATGCAATTCATTTACAATATGTTTCATGGGGAGACTTGTGGTCTAGTGGTTAGCAGAAGCTTTTATGCCCAAGATCGCGGATTCGTAGCCCGGACGGTGGTCCTAAGATTTCTTAAATGGAGTAAAAAATCCTTGGTTATTCCGTCATTCGGAAGGGACGTTAAACGGGGGTCCCGAGCCTGTACGATGTCAGCTACTCGTTAAAAATCCCTATCCTAATTAAACCCGGATAGGCAAAATTTAGAAGTCCCGCTGTAGCATCGTCCGATTGGACATAGCAGCATAAAGTGACGTAAAAATAAACAAACAAAAACATGTTTCTTGGGTTCAGTTGTCATAATATTAAAAGATGATAGTTATGGATGAAAAATAGATATATAATAATTACAAAAAAAACATAATTATAGAAAGTGTATTAAATTAGTGGCAAGAATATAAATAAATAACATTTTAATAAATATAAGATTATAAAAATTACATAATAACAAACATATCTTATCCTTTATGTTTTATAACAGTATAAAAAAGATTTGCCTTTTAAAATGGCGCCCTTTTAAAAAATAACACTTCGACAGAAAATCTAAAACTGTAAACGTGGATATCTTTTCAGAAGTTAAAATACCCCTTGGACTTAATAACCTAGGCAAAATGAAATAAAGAATTTTGAAGTAGCCAAATTTGAAGAACGAGATATATGTTAGCAAAAAGAGTGGCTAATATTTTTGACGTATCGAAGGGTATGAGAGAAAGTTCGTATTGTTTCAAATTTATACAAATAAAAAATAGTTTATAAATTAAACAAACATTATTTTTTTGTAGTGTAATAATGAAATTGTCCATAAAAAGTTTTGTTCGTGATCCATAGCTTATAAGCACAAGGTGCTAAGAATCCATGCCACACTATGGCCTATGCAATTAATCTCAATTTTAATTTTTAAAAATACATATTATATGTTCACTCCTGAGCATGTTCTTTTCGTTATGGATCTTATTTTATGATTATATAAATTATTAATCGTTACGGAAGGTATGAGTACAACTCTTCAGTATACGGAGACATATACTCGTATGTAAATCTATTTAAGACACTTGAGAAGCAAGGGGATGGTTGACTGGAAGATAGACGTAAGGAAGAAAATAGTTGGAGGTGGAGTCAAATAAAAACACTAAATAAGTGGTTACTTATTTAATTATGTGCCGACGTTTCGACATACTTTGTGGGTCATCTTCAGGGACAAGAAAGAAAAACAGACAAAATAACAGAACTATAAAAATACATTGCAGTACTAAGTATATGATAAAATAGAAAAAATATATATGTAGAGAGGTAGAAATTTAGAACAAAAGTGAGGTATATATATGAATAAAAAAATTACAGAGAAAATGTACAGAAAGGTGGTGATGCAAAAAAAATTGTTTACAAAGATAAAAGAAGGAAGTAAACAGAAAGTTAAAAAAAAAAGAAACAGTATAAACATCAGAGGTGAGAAGTAAAATTATGGAAAAATATAAAATGTAAGATAATAGACTCCTAGGGAGTTTACATGAGTAAAATGAAAGAAGGTATAACGAAAATGATATCAAAGAGTAAATAAAGGAAAAATAACAGTAGAAAGTCAAGATATAAATATAGAGTATAACAGGAGAAAAAGAAACTGAACATGGAAAGTAGAAAATATAAGTAAGGGGAGTTTTTAAAATGCATACATATAGAATGAAGTGGTATAAATATATGACGTAAATAGACAAAGAACGTATAGAAATATAAGTAACAATATGGTATGATCATGGAAATAGAATAAAAAATGATGAAATAGTGATGTTAAATGCTAATGAAATCTTAAATAATAATAACATATGATGGATGCCAAAAAGCTAATATGAGAAAAAAGGTGTGCAAAATGGAGAAGGAAAGCGGTGAGGAGAAGATATGAATATTAAAAATATACATACCTATAGGAAGCTGGCGCTAGACTAGAAGCGGTCTAACTGACAAAAAAATACGTTATGAAGGTGATGCCAGCGATATCTGACGGCCAAAAATATGACTAATTAAATCAATTTAATTTTTAATTTTTTTTTTATTGAGAGTTTCCACAAAATAGAGATTTTCTCCAACCAATTTTAGAGTAACAAGTTAATTTAACTAATAACATAAATATAATCATAGATAAATTATTTATTGATTTAAAATAGAAAGATTCTGGAGACACTAATCTGACATTTAATTATTAAATTTATTTTAAAGACAAATTATCGTTTTTCAATTATTATTTTTTTTAAACAAATATTTTTTTATTAAAATTAGGTTTTTACATATAAGTAAGACGAGTTCGATAGCTGATTATGGAATAGTGTTATGCTAGCTTATCTGAGCCAGTAAGGGGACAGAGTTTCCGTGAAGAAGCGACCGATAAGTCGAAGAGGCCGCTTCGTACACTATTTATGACAGAACGCCTGATAACCAACCGGCTTCTCATCTAACCAAGGTATTTTTTCAAATATTTTTCTCAAAACATAATATTTTTTTTTGTTATTTTTTACCTGAATTTTAGTATCTGTTCCGCAGGTTGTTGCTTCGAGTTGAGTTACAACAAGTTTTAACTGTTTATTCTTTTCAGTTTTAATATTAACCAAAAATACAACTTATCATGAGTTTTAGTATGTAAAAGAAAATGTAATTATCGGTAAAGAGTAGATTTCGTTAATCATTTAATCAAGAAATAATTAGTATATTGGGAAAGAGAAAACCATTTTCCAGTCATTATATATTCTTAATCCTTTTAAATCATTTAAGAGGTTTCGACAGCACTGTGTCATTTTCAATCCTTTAGTTCTCTGCATCAGTACAATTATTTTATATAACTTCATAACAGTTATAAGTCTAAAAATTCTGTGGAAAAACAATAATAATTATACTAAAATACATAATTTAATAATATAATAAAGTGTCCAAATAACTAACAACAATTTAAGTATACATACCTCAAAGTCATATTTATTTTAAAAAATTTCTATAAAACTCTAGGGGATCATCTATCCACCATGGTCAAGATAAAATCACATTAAAAACCGAACTTTGATGAAAATGGTTTTCTCTTTCCCAATATAATAATTCTAAAGAATTGAGCCCAGTTTATTATAATTTTTATAAAAATGAAATAATTAGTTTCAACTAATGTTTCAAAGTATAGATGATCTATATTTTTATTTTGAAGAGAACAGATCTGCCCTGACCGGGATTCGAACCCGGGTCGTCCGCCTCTCCGTGGCAGCGGTCTTACCAATTGAGCTACCAGGGGTCGCCTCACAGTCAGGACAAATCCGTTCTGTGAGGCGACCCCTGGTAGCTCAATTGGTAAGAGCGCTGCCCCGGAGAGGCGGACTAGCCGGGTTCGAATCCCGTCCAGGGCAGATCTTTTCTCTTCAAAATAAAAATATTTAAAAATTAAAACAGCTAATAAAAATTTTTAGATGATATATGTTTGTTGAGACATTCATTTCTAGATGAAACACATTTCCCATAATTACACTCTCTTTTCCTCATGATAAATTGGACTTTTGGAAAATATTAAAAAGGAAGCTAATGAAAAGTTAGAACTTGTTATTCGTCTCGAAGCGACAACCTGCGTAATAATTACCTGAATTATATGGTTGACGGTACAACTTCAATATAAATTTACAAATTATACTACAACAACTTAAGTCGAGAAAGTAATGATAGGAATAATTACGTATTCTTTGCTGCGGCAAAAGATTTATATAATTGCAATATTTCTTAAACTGTATAGAGCGATCTTATATCTGATCAATCCTATATATCTATTGTCGTGAGATGTGCCGTCTCTAGTTTTCATTTGTATGACCTTAACTGTGTTTTGGTGGCTCACTGGTAGAGTATTGAGCTGCCATGCCGAAAGATGGTTAAAATCTCGCTGTTGAAAATACATTTATTTAATCTGTTAGCACCCGAAGAGGGATCATATGGGATGTATCACCTCCTGGAGCTCACCCAGCCTCTATAATTTGGGTACCAAAAATAAGGGGGAAAATCTGGTGGTTGAGCGTGATTTAGGGCAAATCACCTTCCTGGAGAACCGTTGTCCATGAAACAGTACAGTCTATATTATGTACTGAACTCCAGGCCCGTTCAGGGGTTGTAGTGGTACAGGTTTTTTTGTTTTTAACTTCGTCTTATTCATATGAAGTCTGAATTTACGAAATGCTGATTGCTAATTTAATCATTCGTATTTGAGAGACAGAACTTTTTTTGTAGCCTTCCATTAATAAATAACTATTTTTTATTTTTAAAAGGAAGCTATTTTTAATCCTAAGATATTTTTTCAAGTATATACTTTTCTCCTTGGGGTTTACCAAGTAACAGCTTCAACAAATGTTTTTTTCTTTGGTTCTTTACCTTTACTAGCTGGCATGTTATTATATGAAATAAAAACAATATAAAATCAAAGACAGGAGCTTGGTTTGACCCATGGTACCTGACGCAGAGTAAGATGCATAGGGATTTAGCAATCTTCTTCTTTTAGTGGCGCGATAGATGCTAAAGGCGATCCTTGGCCTGTTCAATCCCCAAGCTCCATCTGCTTCGGTTCTGTGCATGTGAAGAACTTATTCTCAGTTTCTTGAGATCTCCCAGGACTTTATGCTTCCTCCTGCCCCTGGGTCTCCCTCTACGCCTCACTCCATCAGGACAGTTTTCATAGACTCTTCTAACAGTTCTTTCTTCTCCCATTCTCAGCAGGTGATCCAGCCACTTCACCCTCTATAACCTGCCAAAAGAGGAGATCGTCATGTCATTATAGCGTTCATATAACTCTCTGTTTTTTATTCTGCGCCATACACCGTTATTCTGGACCGGCCCTACGATGTGTCTGAGGATACGCTTTTCGAATCCATCCACCAGATGTGCATCCTTCTTGTTTAGGGTCCATGTTTCGCAAGCTTATGCCACTATTGGCCGAATCAGCTATTTATAGAGAGTGATCTTAGTTTTGAGGTCGACATTTTTGCTTTTCATCAAACTGGCAATGGAAAAGTATGCCCGATTCCCAACCAGTACTCTTCTTCTGATTTCTTCTGTTTCATCTAGTTTGTCCTTTATTGACAGAGACAAGGTATTGGAAGCTGTTCACCACCTCGAAGGTATGTGTTCCCATTACGTAGAGCTGTTGCCGGCGAATTTGCTGATTTTGCCTTCCTCTTCTCAGCACCATCAGTTTCGTTGTTTCCTCATTTATCCAAGTTTCAAATGGTCTTCCGAAAAATCAAGCAAGGAAAACAAAGGGATGGAATCTAGCTTTTTTTAGAGATGAAGAGAAAGGGATTTAGCAATAGCTGAAATAAATGTATTGCCACTCTTTATGTTTTCCAGATAGCTGAATTTTAAAATTTTTAGAAGAAAAGATATTTTATGTGTTTCGTTGTCACAGTTCTAGGTAATTATAATTTAAAAATAGTGTATAAAAATGTACATATTTTTTCGGATTTTTCAGCTCTGAAAGAAAAAGATATAATTCTCAAAAAGTTCTTTTTTCATTTAACTACATTTTATTTTGCTACGGCTAATCAGACGATGCTACAGTAAGAGTCCTAAATTTTGCCTATCCAGGTATAAATTAGGGTAGTGATGTTAAACGAATACCTAACACCATATAGGATGGGGACCCCCCACGTTACGTTCCTAAGGACTACATATCCAAGGATTTTACTCCCTTTAAAAAAACCAAGGCCACTTGTCGGGCTGCGAACCCATGATCTTGGGCATAGTAGGTTAACTAGACCCTATTCTCAAAATGTTCCTTCAATCCCTGTCTTCAAAATGTATTCTTTCAAAATACTGATCTACTGACAAATTAATAAAAAAAATTAATACCTCATTAAAGCTAATGTTTTTCGTTTCAACCAAGATACCTAGAATCCAAATTATAATTGAAAAAATCCCTCTGCCAGTCCTAGCATTTTCTCTGAGACTGTTGAGCCGTTATTCATAAGTTTGGACGCCAAAGTCAGATGAGGATACTCGGAACTCAACATAACTATACACCTCTTCGTTTTAGTTTGTGTCTTGATCTAATTTGACGACCGGGTAATGAAAACAGAAAGGGATAATGAAAAAGAAAAGAATAATGGAAAAGAGGAATAACGGAAAAAAGAAATATTTCTCTTAGACTGCCCCTGATGAAACCATTTCCAGGGAATTGCCATTGAGGGCTAAAAGCGAACCCTCTTTAGTATCATTAGTCAATGGCACTGTTCCATTGGGATAACACATTAGCCCATTTCCATATAATCCATTCCCTAATTGCATTCCAGTCACACCGTGAGCTTTGATATCTAACTTTGCAGGTGAGCCGGACATAGTATCTATGCATACTAACTCAAAGGGTCAAATGCGTAACAATAATATACACATGAGCAAACAGTTTAATTAGGAGATTTTGATCCAGATGAAGTTATTATCAAAATCTTGAACTACATTCATTAGTTGGATCAATATAAAAATTATTACTTACACAATAAATTTATCAATAGTGTTTTCAGATAATTATTCAACGAAATTAAAAATAATTATTTGCTCTTAGGCTCCAGATTTCTCAGCTATTAGGTCGGCTGAAAAGTTCGGTGGCTAACTTATAATTGGTGTTACTAAAATTAAATCTATGTGATTTTTAGTTAGTACTAACTTTCAAAAGATACGCGTATAAATTCCATAGCTGTCGGATAATTGCTTGATGAGATATAGCATTGTGAGTGAATAAAAATTTGTTAATTTAAAAAAATTAATACAAATAAATCTTTGCTTTATCGTGAAAAAAAATACTGTTGAATTCAGTTTTTTGGCTTGATAAACATTATTCGGAGTCTTCACCACGAAAATCAACCGTTGAAAAGTGGTTCCCTAAATTTAAACTGGGTGAAATGAGCACTTAAGACGATACACGCATTGGACGCTCGACAGAGCCTGTAACTTATAAAAACATAAAAAAAGTTCACAAAATAATTATGAATGTCCATAAATTCAAGTTGATCGAGATTACTGAGACTGTGAAGATATCAAAAGAGCGTTTTGAATATATCATGCATGAATATTTTGACATGCTAAAGCTGTGTGCAAAGTTGCTATAAGCTGCGATAATCAGCCGAGTGGACTGCATGGGATAAACCGAATCCAATGCGTGGAAAGACCCAACGGTCGGCTGGCAAGGTTAAGGCATTAGTAGTCTGGGATACGATAGGTATAATATTTATTTATTATCTTGAAAAGGGTCACACCATCAACAACGATTATTAGATAGCGTTGTTGGAGAATTTTAAGGGCTAAATCATGAAAAAACGGCCCCATTTGAAGAAGAAAACGTGCTTTTTCATCAAGGCAATGGACCATGTCGAATGTCAATGATAACGATGACAAAATTGCATGAATTAGGCTACGAGTAGCTTTATCTTCCACCAAATCTGGCCAGCAGCGACTTTTTCCTGTTTGTAGATAGCAAAAGGATGCTCACCGAAAAGACATTCAGCTCCAATGAAGAGGTAATTGCTGAGAGTTGAGGCCTACTGTGAGGCTACAGAGAAACGGTACTATAAAAGTGGTATCGAAAAATCGCATGAGAGGATCTAGCTCAATCATAACTACATATTCATTTCAGTAGTGACTAATATCCAATAGGATGTGTCATTCATTATTCATATTTCTAGGATCGGTTAATAAGTAGTGAAGTCAGACCTTTGTTCGAAAGGGAATTATTGGTTGTATTATATCTCAATTTCAAAACAAAGGCTATAAGAATGAATACTATTCCGCTTCCCTCAGTAAAATGAAATTTGACAAAATTTGAGTTAACTATTTATCCACAAGAGATTTATTTCTCGTCTAACTTTCTTATATTCCATTTCATTCTAGTACATTTTACATTTTTTATGAGTTATTTTATAATTTTACCTTCTTTTCATTTCATTTCATTGTTTTTATTCTCTTTTTATTATATTTCATTTCTGTTACATTTTCTTTTACACTATTAGCTATTCATTTTGACCTAAAATTATGCCAAAATGTTGCCCCAATGTAAGTTACAGACGTTCATAGAACTTTCAGGGCTGTATAAAATTAGATATTAGCCAAGTGTATCAAGGCGTAGAATGCTAAGTTGGTATGCTGGGTTAACAGCTGGGGTTAGACCCTGTGGGTTTTGAAGAACCTCCTGAGGCTCACCCAGCCTCTATAAAGAGGGTACCCTTAATTGGGGATAAAACCTGAGTGCTAAAAGTGATATCAGACAAATCACTTCTTCTAACAAGGTATTCCCTGACCTATGGAACGGGAACAGCAAAATACCATAAATTCTGAAAATTTATTAATAAGCCCTTATTATCATTCTTTTAGTTCCAAATAACCGCTAGTAGATCCCACAATCACATTTGAAACGGATAATTAAGCGCACCACTAAAAAAAAAAATGTCCAATCAAAAAGATATTCCGTAACTACAGGAAATATTCAGAGAAGAGTTTGGGTGAAACAATATTCTCAATAAAAGGGTTGAGATTCGTAAAAAGTGAGACGTAATTTTTTTTTTAATAATAAAATATTTAAAAGAAATTCGGTCCATGATAGAAACCATTATTCGGGACACGCTTAATTTCTTACCTAAACACTAGAATTAAGCCTTGGCTTCAGTTCCAAGAGCTGAACTGTTTTTCTTCAATATTCTCAGATCTCTTAATTTTACAGCAACTTTTTCTCTCTCTTTATTTATTTTTTACAATTCACTTTAAAAGACAGCAAAGTAAAGAAGCTCAACAGAGCAGAACCGCTAGGCAGAATTTGACAAAGTTATTTTCTGTAATACTTAAATATCCATACTTTACTGAATTTAACAATCTATTTTAGGTATGTGTTCTCTAACACAAAATAATCAAAAAAGTTCATATTAACATATGTCTCAAACTCATTAATAAAAAAGATATCAAAGGATTTATTATTTATTTACTACATTAAGACTGACTGTACAAAGTTTAGCGTGTTTAATAGTATTACATGTTTTAATCACCTGATAAACAAATGAACGATAAGCAATGACAGTAGTTGCTCATCTGTTTGTCTAGTTTTGTGTGTTTTAGTGTGAGTAAATACTGTGAGACAGTTCAATTTATGATTATCATGGGAGACACCACAAATTGATTCACTTTTGCAGAACAAACAGACATACTTTTAACTTATGGCGAGGTACAGTGCTGCTGCTGTTCGAAGATATCGTGAAAAATTTCCTAACCGAAGAATACCAAATCGTAAAACGTTTGAGGCCATTGAAAGACGCCTTAGGGATAATGGCGCGCTAAAACTTATACGAGTAAACGCCGTTCGCCAAAGATTTCGACGAACTGCAAACGTTGAAGAAGAAATACTCGATGCTATCCAGTTATCTCCTACTACTAGTTCCAGAAGATTGTCACGTCGTTTCGATGTTTCCTCTACCAGCATATGGCGAACTTTACGCGAACAACAATTGTATCCATTTCACGTATTGAGTTGTCAAGATTATAACAAGCGCAGAAATTTCTCCCAGTGGTTAATTCGACAATGCACAGGAGATCCTAACTTCCTGAACTGCATTTTGGTTTCTGATGAATCTTGCTTTACAAGAAACGGGATTCTTAATTTTCGAAATACCCATACTTGGGCTGATGAAAATCCTCATACAACTTCTGTTTGACATTACCAACATACATTTTCTTTAAATGTCTGGTGTGGTCTTCTAGGCGACAACAACTGATATTCTCATGGTGGCCCTTCTTTTTGCCATCTAGGCTGTCAGGTATATCTTACTTGCAATTTTTGCAAAATAATCTTCATGAACTCCTAGAAAATATTCCGCTAGGCATTAGGCAGAGGCTGTGGTTTATGCATGACGGTGCTCCAGCTCACATTTCTCATAGTGTCACTGATTATTTAAATTCAACTTATGGAGAAACGGACCTGTTAAATGGGCACCACGATCTGCGGATCTAACGCCCTTAGATTATTTTGTGTGGGGCTGAATGAAGTCTATGGTTTATTCTGCGGCAGTTGGCTAACAAGGAGAGGTAAGAAATCGGATCGTGGAAGCCGCAGTAACTATCAAGCACCATCCTGATGCTATACGAAGAGCCAGAGAAACATGGATTCGTCGTGCTGAATGTTGCATTCAACAAAACCTAGGCCCCTTTGAACAGTTACTCTAAACATAGTAATAATAATACATAAATAGAAATAATAAATAATAATTCTTCAACCTTTGATATCTGTTTAATAAATGAGTTTGAGATATATGTTAATATGAACTTTTCTGTTTGTTTTGTGTTAGAGAACACATACCTAAAATAGTGCCGTGCAATTCCGAAACACCCTGTATATATATATTAGGTCTAAAACATTGTAACATATATAAGAGATAGATATAATGAGAGCAGAGAGAAGGTGGTATGAAAAAGTATGGGTAGTTAAGAGCATAGTTAAGAGGCCAATAACTATGTTAGGTTTTTTTTATTCATTTAAAGTCACTTATTGTAGCTATGGCTAATCGGACGATGCTACCGTGGGATTCCTAAATTCTTAAATAACCAAGTATTTTTACTCACTCTTAATAAAATGCTAAGGTCACCTGCCGGGTTGCGACCAGCTTTCTTGGACATAATAGGTTGTCATATTAACCACTACACCACAGATTACCCCGAGTCGATAAGTTACTCTCTGAAACCACAGTAGATAATCAATCTATTGTAGTTAGTTCATACCAGAAAGTATCCTTGTATAATCTTATTACATCGTTCCATTTCACAATAAATGTAATTAATTCTTAATTATTAAGTCAAGTCTATTATTTGTTAACTGCGGTCTTCTATCCTGAGGGATATACCCTGTGGTCTTCCATCCTGACTACATGCCCTAACCATTTTAATTGGCGTGACTCCAGGAACTAATTTATCGGTGTGACCCTAAGTTCCTCCCTGAACGCTTGCATCTTTATTATTAAACATTTAGTTTAAAAGTATTTAAAATTATTGCTCAAGTCGACTTCCTCTGGTTATAGGAAATTAAATCCGAAAGGAGTACTAAATAAAAAAAAAAATTAAATTGCAATAACACTCATCGATTGATAGCATCTTTTGAATATTTCTTGAACCTAATTTCAAACGGAAAGGATACGTTGGGTTATTATATCACTTAACCTTTTATATTTACACAATTAGATAGCTATAATATAAATAAAGTATTAATATTCCAAATTACACCAAGACACCGATGTCATATGAAAATGGCAAATTAATTGGATTTGTTGGGATATTTTAAATAATGGAAATTGATTGCAATAAAACTTTTAAATAATATGCGATAAAAGAAGTAATTAATAATTTTAATATTATCCAAAAAAATGAATTTCACAGTCAGTTACTACAATGGCCTATTGGCGATTCTATTCTAGAGTTGTATATTTTTTAGGGTGATATACGTTTATATGAAAAAAAAAATGCAATCAAAATTGAAATATAGGAAATTGTCTTTTATACCTGGAATCTGATACGCAATTGAAATGGATCGGAGTTCTAAACCTGCAATATCGTTTGTCAACGAAATGAAAAAAACAAAAAAAAAAACAACAAAGATGACAGATTACTATTACTCCCGTAACTGAACTATCAGAATTCAACAGGAAAACCCAGTGCTGACCATTTGCAGTTTAATAGTTTTTATATTTGGCATAACAAAAACTAAAAAAAAAAAAAAGAAACAGAAACTGTTGTCTTGCCGGTTTTAAAGCTAAATATCTATTTAATGTTAAGTATACATTTATTTTATTGACAAAAATGTGTTCGGTTGAGGAGTGCTAAGATGCTAAAGGATTATGAGGGATATATATATATTTTTTAGTAAATTCAAGAAACCTTAAAGGTCATTGGTATGCATATAATAATCATGTTGGGATAGCAGAAGTTGCAAAATTGGCTGTAAGTTCAAAACTCGTTTTCGGTATTCCTCAAGAATTCCTACACACCTCGGGTATGTGATTCACCCCATCAGCTTACTGGAGACAACTCACAACTGGCAGGCGTTAGAAGGGTAGTGTAGAGTGGTGGCTCTACCTATTGTGAGTTTATCTGGAATGGCGTTATTTTTCAGGATTGAAAATAACCATTGAGAGGTTTGCCTATTACTACTGGGAAGGAAAACATTTTTAGAATGTATTTTTTTACTTTTACTGTAAAATGTGCTATCTTATGTATAATGTTTTATCACATATCTTATATGTGACTTACTTTAAAACCCTTGGATGCTTTAATATACCAAAAAAACAAAAAACTTGTAACTTGAATAAAGAAATTTTTAAATATTCAGTACTTTTACTCATGCATACATATTTTAGACAAACAGTTCTAACTGTAGTAACAGTTCTTGTATCTTTAATTATATTTAACATATTAGTTAAGAGATAATGAATGTTTATCGATTAAAATATCAAATAGGGAATTTTCCATATGATTAATTGCGGTGCTTCCTGTGTTTTCCGGTGTATTTCAACTGAGTCGAAATTCCTCTACACGATTACCAACAGCGCTTCCAAATCAAAACTCAGAGGGAGCAAGAAGAAATATGTATTCAGGAACAATGCCATAAACATGAGAGCTGTTTGAATTGTCCACCTGCCCCATAATTCTCCCGACAGTGTCGGCAAAGCACAGAACTGGTCCTCATCAGGCTCTCGAAGCGCTACAGATTTCCGGTTCGTGATTGGGAGTAATAAAATAATTTTAAATTTTGTAATGAGATTTTATTTCTTTTTCTTCTAAAGGAAGTTACTTATGTTAGTAAAAAAATAAATAATAAAAACTAGAAATTATTTCACATATGAGGCGTTAAGATACTTCGAAATTTTAAAAATTGGGTTTCACATATTTCGCTTAGTTAAATCAAATAATCTCTGTAAAACACTTATGTGAAAACTTGTTGCTTATATACAATAATTATCTTTATTAATGATCAATTCACCGAACTAAAGAAGCCAATCTTTCCTGAATATGTTTTTAGTAAATATAATTCAAAGCCAAGAATTCTTGAGGATTTAAATATAAATAAATTTCTTTCGACACAAATGTAGTTTTATACTTCATTATGGACATCTTTTAATTTCATATATTGTCAGTATCATTAGCTTTTTAATTTTTAATTCTCTTCTTCTTCTTTAACTTTCTCTTTTGTGCCTTTCAGCGTAGACTCTTTGATCCAACCCAAGATCTTCATCTCTCTCTGTCTCTCGCAAGAGATGTCTCTCTCCTCCATAAATTGTCGTGGGTCTCCTTCTGGGTTCATCCAACCTGCCTCTTTTCCAGCGTCTCTTACAACGCGGCGATATTTCATTTTTCCCTAATTATTTAATTTCGGTTTCTATCCCGGCGCGTTTTTGAAGCCACTCTGCGTAAGTACTTCATCTCCGCAGCACTTATTCGGCTCCTTTTTTTCTCTTGGAGGACCCAACTCTCTGCTCCATATAGCAGAACTGCCATGTATAATGGGTTGAAAATGTGGAGCTAGACATCTTTCCCTATCTCACTCTTGCAATTGTGTTGCAGATGGAGTAATATATACTATTAGCTTTGGCTATCCTTTGGGATAGCGCTTGTTCTAATGTCCCATTTCTGCAGATCACAGTTTCTAGGTAGGAGAATTCATTTACTACTTCAAGCTCCTCATTATTGCAGATGGATTTGTTCGGGCTCTCGTCCCACTTGTACGATCTTGCTTTTCACCACATTGATATCCATACCCTTCCTACCGAGTTCTCCTTCCCATTCTACTAGGGCTTGTTAGAGGCTATCCGTAGAATCGGCTCTAATTCAGTGTTTATTCAGTTTTAATTAGGGCAATAACTTCTAAAACATTCAAAATCATGTCTACCGACAATGGAAAATCTGGACTCTGTAATCAAGAAAATATTACTTTATTATTTCCCTAAATAGTTTGTAATTATAAATAAAAAATGAATAAGTACAAATATTTATTTAAGAAATTATACGAATGGCATTAGGCATATGTTGTATTTTCGATCTTATTTTGGTAAACCTCCCCTAAAGGATAATTATAAATAGGAAAGGTTTTTTAAAAATAAATGTTTAAACACACCATTAGTTTTTTAAAAGAAATATATTTTAAAAAATTATAAAACTTCAATAACAAATAAAAAATGGGATTTAAATATTTAGTCACCATGGCAACAGTAGCTCTGAAAGCTCTGCTCGTCTCCTTGTTAACCAATGTTCTACCTAACGGTGGATGGTCTCCAGGAGGAGCATATATATACTGTTCCCAACTCACTCCACTGTCAGGAGGAGTTGTCTGTGAATTTCTTCGTAGCAACTGAAATTTTATTATTTGCAGGAAAATTAAAAAAGTTTTATAAGAAACCAAGATTCAATTCTTTATTAAACAATTAAAAGTGAAAGGAATGTAAGCATGTTTAAAACTACTGCTGCAAAAACAGAAAATAAAGTAACGTGTAGACTGTTAGCTGGAAAGGCGAACGAACACCCAAATATATGCAAAATTTAATGAAGAGGATGTTGTTCTGACAATGAAGCTTCTGTGATTGCGACGGGCTGGACACGTGGCTAGGATGGAAGACGAGGCAATCCCTAAGGGAGTCTTGACTGAACCTCTCCATGGCACTAGGAGAAGAGGTTCGGGATGGTCGGATGGTGTGGCGAGCGATGCCAGAGATGTCCTGGGAGTTAGGAACTGGATGTCAGCTGCGCAGAACAGGTAATTGGAGGAGGCTGGCGGTGGAGGCCAAGACTCGTAACCGAGTTGTAGTTCCGAGTTAAAAAAATAAAATAAATAAATAAACTGTTACCACATGTTCATTTTAAAATTGTATAACAATTAATTTACTATGTTTTCTATGCCTAATGGTTCAGTCAGATTTTGTTCAAAAACTTTTCTTTCTCATGAAATAGAAAACTGAAATGATATGTCTTATTTCTTTCAACTTTGATTTCCATTAAAAATTTCAGAAACAAGTGATACTTTTATATTGAAATAGCTGACACTCGATCCAAAGCTATTTATACTCCTCTGTGTATATTTCGTTAATAGGATCCTTCAATAAAATTTCTTTCAGTTAAAATCTGAAGGATTAACTCAGATGCATATTTTAAAATAGTTTACGGCCGTAAATAAAGAATCTCGGTTATATACATGACGGAGGATAATATAGATAACAGATATAAAAATAAATTATGACTAAATTCATTGATATGAGACACAAAGAAACAACAAATAATAGTGTAAAACAATAGGCCTATGTTGACTAACGTCATTGGAATGCTGGCCTTCAAAACGATAACTATATCGCTCTTGGAACCATTTCTTAGTCAGACTGAACAATCCTCTGATTTTACGTTATTATTTATATTTAAGTATGTTGTTTTAAAATATGTATATGGAAGGGGGGGGGGTTAAAATACACAATGGAATGTATAGAAAAACTAAAGTATTTTTGTTAATATTTTTATTTAAAACGAAAAGATATGGCCAAGACCGGGACTCGAACCCGGGTCTCCCACGTAACTGTATTGGTACTTAATCAACTCAGCCATCCTGGTCCGCTTCACAATAAAATACAATAAAAGTATTTAAAAATTATAACAAAAAATAAAAGAAATATTTTTGTTAATAATTTTCCAATGGAGGGAGCATTTTGGGTGAAAATTTTATATATCATCGTAATACATAAAGTTCATGAAACTTTCGGAACGTTGATGATATAGTTCTGATTAGAAAACTTTTATTAGATTAGTTTTATAAATTTATTTTTACCTGTAAACGTGAGTTGGGCGTATTTTACCTATTTTTTATTTATCTTGTTTCTCCTAATTCGATGATACCTCAATTGTTGTAATGTTGACTAGCCAGGTATTTACTGGTATTTTTTAGGATTAAATTATTGTTTTGGATTTTTTATAATATTTTTATCTCTTTTTTAAAAAAACACAATAAAAAACAGTACCAGTACATTCAATGAAGGGACTTGGGTTACTTTCATGGTAGATATTAATTATTATTATCTAATTATTGTAGGTTAGCAATTTTTATTATTATTGTTTTTTTTGTTGTTTTTTTGTACAGACACACATCTAAGCAGGGAAACCTTATTTTTTTATAATTACTAGTGTTATAGGGTGTAATTAGTGGACTTCAGTTGATTATGTGTTTATATTTACAGATTGTAATGAGCTGTTATTAATTTTTATAATTTTTATAATTTTGATAATATTTACTGTCACTACAATTGAACGAAGATTGTTTAATATTTCATCAAATACGACCATTGAAACATGCGATTTCCTTTTTATTTTTTAATAATTGTTATTATTTAAAAATATTTTTGTTTTGAAGAGAAAAGATTTGCCCTGCTCGAGATTCGAACCCTAGTCGTCTGCTTCTCCGTGGCAGTAATCTAACCAACTGAGCTACCAGGGGTCGTATCCAAGTCAGACAATTAATTATAGGTCTGTCTGATTCAGCCAGATGGAGTTTTATTGTTAACATTCGATCACTCTTGAGAAGCCCTTTCCAACCGTAGGTATATGATCTCCATATTTGGATTTGCCATTTCAACGCTTTTAGGCCGACATTATATACTTTTGTTAATATTTGTTTATTTTAACACCTTACTATGTTCACTGTCATTATTTTACACTAATGTTTTATATGCATTCGATAGATTTTGATGACAGCAGATGATTGAAACCTAAACGAACGTCGTAGCTTCTCCAAGTCAAAAGTTATACTAAATGGAAATCTCAATGTTCTCAGAATGGCGGCGGTTCCCCCTCCACCGCGCGCGAGCATTACAGTCCTCGCTTATTGTAATGAATTCTTTGTTCCTTAAGCTATCCTTAAGCAATTGAAATCCAGGGTCTAATTGAATTTTGGATGGAGATGATAGATATGTAGCTGCAACACTAAACTGAATCCCCCGATTTTGTTATCATTCGTTTTTTTGAATTGCCTCCCACTAATGAAGCAAGTTTAAAGACGTATTCACGTTAATATTTTAATAAAAAAAATTATTTGTTTCTGTGTGGTGGTCAATGGCAGAAATAGTTCATTTTTTTTTCTTCCCAGATGTGAAACCATCGCATCGTCGCTGTGATATTGGCATAAAGCAACTAAAACTTTTTAAGAAACAACCTGCATCGGACAACGTAAGACCTCATGTTATACGACTGAAAGTGAAGGAACTAAAAGAGCTGAGTTAAGAACTTTATTTATTCACGAAATTCGTCAATTTTAGGATAGAGGATGAGGGTGAATATTTTGAACACACATGTTTTGATTCTAAGTTTTTTGTTAAATAATTTTTCATTTGAAAACGACATTCCATTTGAAACGATCCGATAATTTCCTGTGGCTTGATTGAATTTAAAAACTTTCTTTCTCGATCTTATACTTATCTGTCCGTGTGACCTTTACATCCGAAACGAAATCAAGCCGACATTGGGCTAACAAGAGGAAACACATTTTCGACAGCTTGGTATAATAAAAGGATGCTACGAGGCTAGGGGAATAAGTAAATATATAAAAAAGAGAAGGACGTGCTATAAGGACGGGGGGGGAGGGAAAGGGGGGTATAAAGCACCACGGCCTCCCAAATTATTGCCCCTTCTCCTCTCCCCCAAATCCCGCCTTTTATATTTATTGCTTCAAACACGTGTAAAAGATAAAATTGTTTTATACTTACACCCGCGCCAATTTTCAACATTGCCTTCCCACCTTTTTTTTATAGCTCGCAGTTTCATAAATCTGAGACACGAAAATTTCTTTATTCCCGCACGAGAACATATTTATCTTTCAAAATCTGAATGATGGTCGAGCGGAGAAATTGAGAAAGATGTGAATTCGAGCAAAATGGGTTTTTTTTTAGGTATTTAATATTAAACTCTTGTGCGTGATAAATACAACTGATCAAATTGGAAATATACCATCACTTGTCATGGAATATGGTACTGATGTAAATTGATAATAGAATAGTAAACTAAACATATGAAAACAAAGAAAAAGCATGTATTAATATATTGGATGCATGATTGATGGTAACAACAGAAAGTATGGTAATTACCAAGTCTAACTAGCTCTGAGTCACACATGAATACCATGCTTTGCTGCTCGTTCACCTGCAGGCTTCTGCTATGGGTTTGTTCCGTGACAATGCTAAGATACTTGAGTAGTAGTTCTATTAGGGCTTTTTGTCCTAGTAGCAGCCCCAGGCAGATTACACTGGTCAAGACAATTTTTGTTTTCTTCATATTTTTTATTGTTATTGGGTATTTCAAAGGCCCTGACTATGATAAAAATACTGGGAGATTGCTAACACCTACATTTTGTAAAATATCAAGTTTTACTGTTTTGACTAAAATATGTAATGGAATTAATACATGATGTTATCAAAATTTTATTGAACATTATTATCAAATGATCTTTTATAGGATTTCCTTGAATCAACCACTTTAGGTAGATCTCGTTCCATACTCCAGCAATAGTCTGCCTTCATGTGTGAGTTCCATCTTCCCTGATAACGCTCTTCCATTGTCCGAATATCCTGACAAAATATTTCACCCTTCTCCTCACTAGAATCGCTCAGATTTTTTGGGATTCGGTCAAAATGCGAGTGCAGAAAGTGGAATTTTACGCTCACCTTGCACCCTAGCTTTTGCAACTTCGATAGCATTCACTCGACGAGCGAGACATGGTCATCAGATTTATTGTTACCTAGAAAATTATCCTTAGCCAAAACAAATGAGTTCCAGGCTTTGGATTTGACTTTCATCATTGATTTGACAAAATCATGATCTTTCACGAGTTGCCTAATCTATGGCCCATCATAAATACCGGCTTATAATTTTTCTGTGCGTTACTTGGAAACTTGTGTGTTGCGCTTGAAAAAATTGAAACATCCGCCACTTTGTCAAGCGCCTTCTCAAATTGTTTCATTATGGCGAGTTTAATATGAAGTGGTGGAAGTATGATGCGTTTGTTCCAACTTTCAGCTCTTCCCTCATTGGCCAAACCTTTTGTGACCAATGGTACCTCTCGTGATTTTAATTGAGGTCGTTGAGCAGAAGATAAGTTAGGATACGAACACTTGCTTAAATATTTTTCAAATTTTTATTCGCCAGAATATAGCAAAAACAAACTGCATTAAGTAGACAACACCGTCTGGACGAACGATTATCAAAAACAAAAACAGAATATATTTTACTGTCCAACAAAAATTGAAAATCTAAGTAAAAATACTAAATAAGGTTAATAAGCTATAACTCAAAAACAAAAGCTGTTAGAGAAACATTGTTGTCATATTTACAACATATGTTTCAAATTGAGTTACAAACAACAAAATAGTCAGTGTTATCGATGGTTCAACCAAGGTGGCCATGAGATAGAGCAGAGCCAGGAGTGGATTGTTGTTGTACATTGAACAATAATGAAAGAACCATGTTCCGTAGGTGATTGTTTATCCTTTCAGATAAATAATAATGATTAGCCTACAGGAGATGCGTTATAATAACCTGGTGAATAAGAGGTTTGGTCCACAGTCCTTCTGTATGAGTTAAGGCGGTAGCCTTACAATTAGTGACCTGCTCGGTAACAATCCGTAGATTTATATCGGTTTTTTTGGTTTACAATCCTCTACAGCTTCAATACATATTTTACTATCCACAATAGATATTGTTTATTATTATTATAATGGCGCTACAACCCGCCAGCGAGTCCTGCCCTCCTCTAACACCAATCGCCGTGCTCTTCTATTGCTGGCTGTTGTCATCCAGCTGTTTACTCGTGCTTTCTTAGCATCATTCTCAACGCAATCTGCCCATCTTAATCTTTGCCTACAGACCGCTCGACGTCCCTGCAATTTTTGTGTCAACACTATCCTTGGAGTGGCACTTATTTGCATCCTATCGACATGACCTGCCCACCGAAGACGATTTAATTATATCACTGAAGTGCAGGTCATACATACAGTTGAGCAGGTCATACATCTCTTCATTTGATCTTCGTATAACCTAAATCTTATCTCTGGCCCTAAAATGAAACATTTTTCTCTAAATGGAAAAACGGGAAAATGTTCTATACAACTTTTCGTTTTTCATTACAAACACACACTGATCAATTAGTGAACATGGATGGAACTCAGGAGATAATATGACCTATATCTATTGTAAACAATTATTTAAAAAATTTCAAGGTCACGATATTTCTCTAAACTATAGACATCTTATATAAATAAGTGAAGGTGAATTTAAACGATATTAATAAAATTATTGTAATTAACGATAATGAAATAATTGATAAGAATTATCTTTGCCTACACAGTAGCCTTCTATATGGCTGACTTCCAAAGACGATATGCATCGTCTATAACAGGCTGTGTGACCTCTGTGAGTGGACGGAACTATTAGATAATAGATCACTATATAACTCTCCGCTATCTAGAACTGACCAGTCATGAGGCTCTTGATACTGTGTGTGTTGTTTGTGTCTGTCAGGGCTGGCTTGTTAGAGGAGCCCGTAGTAAGTGTTAATTATTATCAATTATAGTAATCTGTTGCAAATATAAACTTATTTCTTTTATTTTAGTAGTAATACTAAATAAAAACATAATGTATAAATTTCATATCGCATAACATATCCTTTCATTTGGGCATTCAATAGTTATAATACTTTTGAAAGCTGTGAATAATATACCTATTAAAAAAAATTGGATTCTAACAGTGTGAATGTCCTGTAATGTTTGCTTTCTCTGGTTATCCATTAACAATATATTTATAAATGTTTTGCATCAAAATGATCCTCATGAACTTATTTCTTATGAAATTATTTTTTTTTTTGTCGCGATAAATGATCTAAAATACTTAATTCATAAATCTTAATGTTCAATTCATAAATAAATTTAATAATTTTTCTCAAGAGTCTATCATATTTATTTCATGTCAGTACCGTGGTACAGAAAATTAGAAATTTGGTTATCCTCTCGGCATTTCATTTTCACAATAAAATATAATAATGTTATGCATTAAAAAACTAAAAAAGTTTAATTGTAGAATTAAAAAATAATAATAAAAAAATAACTAAATTTAAATAAAATAATTGTAGTTTTATTGAAAATTAACATTTATTATTTGAGTTAGAGATTCACCTTTTTTAAAATCACGTATATTAAAATAAATTACACTTTCGTTTGGGTTCTACGAGCAATAAATTAAATTCTAATTTAATAGTCATCGCTCTAGTTCAATTGTAAACAATAAAATTAATACAATGTTTGATACTTATGTAATAAATTTATAATAATTTATATTAGTTTAATAATATTGAAGCTTTGGGCCATATATCGTTAGTTTGATAGTAAGCTGTACTATTTTTAAAGTTTGAGCTGAAATTAGTAATTTCGTTTGTTTGTGTTTATTATAGACAGCTTATAGTGTATATATATATATACATAATAATATTATATATATATATATATATATATATATATATATATATTTATTTATACATGTATATATGTTTATTACATTATTATTATAAGGCACAGAATATCAAGATAATAATGCGAACATCACAAACAAAAACTCTGAACAAGTGTGGACTTAGTTACTCGAAATGAAAAGCCTAATTCAGCAAACTTATTTAGATAGTTCTTATAGAAATTATTTGATATCATAGGTAAAAGCATTAATAAATGGATTTTTGAGAAAACAGATTGTATTGTAACCATTAGAAATTTAGGGATTACGAAAAGGTTTTAGGGAGAGCATTAGAAATAATCAAAAGTTATTATTAAAGCTTAAACTATTAATTATATTATCATACCTTTTTGATTTAAAATGAAAATAAAAAGCTCCATGCTAAAAAATCTTCAATAAATACAATTTATTTTGATTACACTGCTCTCACCAATACCTTTTAAGATTTTCCGTTTCCACGATTACTCTTTGGTTTTGTGTTTTTTTTCCTGAAGAATTTTCTCAGTATTGAGTTGCAGATCACATCTAGCCTTAAGGTTATCTATGGTGTAGTGGTTAGCATGACAACTTTATAATCCCAACATCTCCCGTTCGCGGACTGACAGATGACCTATGTATTTAAAAAGGGCTCGGCGTCTTTCAGAAAGGGAGTAAAATAGCGGCCCCGAGCCTGTGTAGTGTCAGGTACTCGTTAAAGATCCCTGTCGTAATAATACCTGGATAAGCAGAATTTATGATTTCTTACTGTAGCATTGTCCGATTAGCCATAGCAGCATAAAGTGACTTTAAATAAATAAACAAACAGCTACCCTATGTAAATCGCATAGGCAATAGAGTAAATCCGCCTATGATTAAATCATCACTGAATATAAAATGAGCTAATGATTTAATCAGAGGTTCGAGCTCAGTGTTTGAGTTTTCAGTGATTCATGAAACTTGTTTGATATTTATCTGCCTGCTTTCTACAGTACTATTTTAAAAGTTGAAACAAGATAATAAAATTTATCACGGAACCTAACACTGATGAGGGAAACGCTTTAATAACAATAAGTTGAAAATAATATATTTATTGTATTTATAGAAAATTGAAATAAAATGAAACATTGAAGATAGTTTATTATTATAAATTGTTTTATTTATTATCATCATTGAACATGTTAAATTAAAATAAGCGACACTATAAGTTACTACTAGAAAGTTCGGTAATAAAATTCCTTTTCTGTAATCATTGTGGTATTTTTTTCTTTCTTAGATCTTGCCAATTAGTACTATAAGAGAAAACGTCTTAATCCGGATGGTGCTTTTAGCATGACCAGAGAATCTTGGAGGTCTTCCAGTTACTTTATCTGTGTTATTTTTCTGGATCTGGATTCAATTAGATTATAACTATATCCAACAAACAAATTTCAAAACTAACTTTAATTTTAAACGAATTCAAAAAGTTATTGTTGGAAAAATTAATATTCTGAGAAATTTAATGAATGTATTTGTCACTTATACTTTCTACTTAAATATTGATTTAATTTTTTTAAGGCAAGAAACACTTCATGTGAGTGTTTTTTATTTATTATTGACATAGTATTATGACATTATTGAATCAATACCTTAAGTAATGTATTCGATATTAATATAAACTCAGATATTATTGATCATTTCTGAAATTAAAATATACATACCTGAATTAGACGATTGGTGTTCATTTTTTGGTAGATATACAATAAGATTATGCGATAGACTTTATTTAATCTATTTTAGACTTTTAAACTGGAATGTTGATATTAAACCTTGATTATGTAGTGTCTTATTTAATAATTATTAATCAATTAATTAGTGCGTATTTATCTGAAAAAACAATTGCTTCATTTGCTGAATAATGCTGCTAATTTATTTTGTTCTATCTATTCTAAGGACTCTGCAAGTTTATAAATATAGTTTTCGATAAGTATTTCAACAATATCTCCAATCGGACCGGCGCACAGTGTTTCGATTAGTAGGAGCTAGGTGTACACAAATTCATGTTTAAAATTCTAAAAAAAATTATTGGAATATTGTAAACAATTGTTCTAAACCTAGAAATATAATATTTATTTATGCCTGGCACACTTCAACTCGTCAGTATTAGAGTCCGAATCCATAGAAATAGACTAAATCAGTTGTATTCAAAGCTTCATTTCAACCGCACAAAATTAAAATCTTAATAATTTTATATGAATCAATTGTTGAATATCGATAACATATGTACTCATAGGTGCTTTTTTTTTTAATTAAAAAAATCTTCTGATAATCAAAACGTATAATTTTTTTTTTTTTAAGTATGAAGGATTTTTCCTCATTTTGAAACTTTGAAGTGATGAAAATGACTTGCATCCCTTAATTATAGCTGGGACAAAAGTCATGTTTAGAAATCTGAAATATGGTATTGGAATATTGTAAACAATACTTCAAAACATGGTAATATAATATTTGTTTAAGTCTGACACACTTCTCAGCTTGACTATTAGGACCCAAAGGTAAGTAATCATGCCAATAGAATAAATCACTAGTATTCAAGACATCATTTCAACCTCACAAAATGATTGTTCAACTAACTTTATCGTACCAATCGTTGAATATGGATATTATCTGTACTGGTAGGTGCTATCCTTTCCCATAAATAATAAGAGACATTTTAGCCTCTTCACTGGAGTACAATATTTAGAGTACTTTATTTCAAGAAGATATTTTGTTGAAGAATATATAACTATATATATATATAAATAACTCTCTTAGAGTTTCTTTCGACCAAAATTAATTTTGAAAATATTACAGAGGACTCTGAAAGGAAAGTAAAAATTATTTTGGCAAGCAATATTTCCAAAATATGTGATAACTGGGTGGTCACGGTAAAATCAAAAGACCGTTTTTTTTGCAACTAATGACAATTTGTTGGATCAAGACATTAATTAGATTCGAAGTGGAATGGACTGTGCCGTGTTCTTCTACTTCTACTTGTATTTAGTATTTATTAACCACGAAAAAACTTTAATCAGTTTTATGATTAAAATTTTATAATGGATGGATGAATGATGAGTTTTAGTTTATATATATATGTATATATACACACACTTATTTTAAAAATAATTATAGTTTTTTTTGTTTCTTTATTATCTTAAATTATTTGGTTAATGTTTTATGAAAAATAATTTTGTCCAGCTAGCTCCTACTAATCAAAATACTGTGCGGGGAAGGACCAACTACTTTTTTTCCAATTTTATAATTGATATAATTAGTTATTGTTTAACTCACTCGAATTCTCATTGATTTATAACAGTTATATTGTATATTTTTCTCTCTTTCTCATAACACATTTTTTGACCTTCTTCATTCAAATTCAATTTTAAATGCCTTACTACCAAATTGTGTACATTTTTTTGGACTAACTGCAAATTGTTTAAGTCACTTTAGATAAATGATTCATTAAAAATATTATAGGGCACTTAAAGCTAGATTAAGATAATTTTAATTCATTGAGTTTATATTTGTTTTTTTTGGTAGAATTTATTTATTTTATTCACAGGAAAATTAGTATGGCACCAAATTATAAATAAGGTTTATGCTCCTGATGTTTATTTTATTTCGACATTAAAACGTCATAAATTATCTCATTCTCATTCATTTTAATTACAAAGCGGCGATGGTTATCTAATGAAAATAAATTGCATTTAAAAATTCTGAGAGAGTATTATATTATAATCCTTTAAACTTAAAAAATACAACTCCATAATACAAACTGATTAGGCTAATAGCTTCATTAACTTCGGCCCTGTTACTCTGTGAAATTAATTTAGCCCTGAATTTATGAAGTTCTTTCTTCGGCTTTGTATAGCAGTTAAAAATTGGAATTAATTTTTATTCTTTTGAGGCTTCTTCTATGAACACGATTTTTCAACTGTATAAACGAGGCAATTATCAAGTATCGTTTAATTACGTATTTAAAAAAAATACAATATAAAAGTAACTTGTTTTCATCGGGTATTTATAACGGGTCAAGGAGGTAAATTATCGTTGAAGTGGCTGGTCGCTCTTTTAATCAACATTTTTCTAAGTACTTTATACATATAGTATTTTAGTTAGGTTTAATTTTAAAGGTGTTCCAACAAGGGTTGCCTTAACTAGCCAGAGCAGAACTCCATGCCTCTCGGTCCATCCGATCTTCTTCCTGGAGACCACGACCGGCCTGAGTTATATTATCTCCTCCTGGACTACCTCCACCCACCTGCTTTTGGGCCGTCCGCGTCTTCTCCTCCCTGGTGGAACTTAATCCAACAGTTGATCTAGCCAACATTTGGACGCCTTTCTATTCACATGGCCGAACCATCTTAGGCGCCGTGCCCCGATCCTTTCTCATGTATATATATCCACATCTATCCTCAGTCGAATTTCTTGGTTGCTTAGTTTATCCAGCCTAGTGACACGGAGACACCTTCTCCATCTCAACTGACTGCACCTTTGAGTACAGACGGGAGCTCACAGTCCCGGTTTCCGAAGAATATATCAAGATAGATTCGACTATAGATGTGAAGATACGGCGTTTATTTTCTGTAAAGATCTCTGTATTCCAGAGGACCGGATGTAGCGTTCTGGTAGCCTTTCGGGCTGTCCCACCTTTTTTCTGACGTCATACTCAGGCAATCCAGTAGTATTAAATAAGATACCAGGTACTTAAATACATTTACTTTTTTATAGAGCTCCTTGTCCATCTGAAGCGCCGATTAGTATCAGAATCTCCAACGCCCATATCCTCGGTCTTCTCGAAGTTAATTTTTAAGCCCACCGTTTCGTATATAATATTTAAAAAAATAAATAATATTGGTCTAGTAATGGATAGTATAAGCTATTGGAGACGGATATTGTGGGTAAATAAACACTATAAATATTT
This sequence comes from Troilus luridus, assembly GCA_964056705.1. Lineage (NCBI taxonomy): Eukaryota > Metazoa > Arthropoda > Insecta > Hemiptera > Pentatomidae > Troilus > Troilus luridus. Next base: position 56,515,058 of record OZ057415.1, on the reverse strand, counting down.
ACTTGACCAATTCTAGACGATCACGTTTGTCTGGTCAGTTTATTTCTGGCTAGACTTGCAGGATTTTACAATGCCTTTTAAAAGTTAGACAAACAAGACTTACGTAATAGTTAAAATATTTCAGACAAAATGACCTAAGATATGATGTTACGAATAAAAATGCATCACGATTATCAAAATTAATTTATGACATTTTTATATCATTACAAAAATATTTATTAAAGAAAATATAATAACAACTTTTTTAAATAATTAAACTAATAGTTTCTTTATTGGTGCAAAACGAATAAAAATATAACAGCTGACTTTATTTAATTAAAAACTGGATATTTAGTAGACAGGTATGTTTGTTTAATTTTTAATGTTAGACACTTGTGGGAATTTGTTGGATTTTTTACTAATCTCTTAATATGGAATTTATGATGAGCTTTTGCTCTTCAATATTAATTTATTTAATTTGTTAAATAGAATAAAATCTATACAGCTACAACCCATGGAAGGTCTTTGATTCAGTACATATTAGATATAGTACTGTTTCAAGAACAAAGGTTACAGGGAAGTAATATGTCCAAGGTCACGCTCAACCACCAGGTTTTTTCCTAAATAATTTATAGAGACTGAGTGAGGCCTAGGATGGTCCTCATTTCCCACAAGATCTAACCACGGATGTTAAAAAATTAAATAATTTATTTTCTACAGCCAATTTTGAACTCGGAACCTGCGGCAAAGCAACTCAATGCTCTACCCTTTTCCCTATATATAATATAAATATTTAAACAAACGGTAAAATTGCCGAGATTTTCGATTTATTTTAAACCAATTGTCCACTCTCAATTTATTTTCCTCTGAGGTACTGAAGAGGTCGTGATATGTTAATCGTTAATTGCATTTTGATTAAAACCTCAAGTCTCATCAGTAATGATTCAATAGTTAAACTTAGACAGGAATACTCGTAATAATGTTGAACAAAAAAGAGATCACTGGACTCTAAAATCAACAAGGGAAGTGACCAACTAGGGATTAAGATGAACAATTAAATAAATGACTTATATAGCAGACAAATATTTAGCTTTATTGGACTAGAAGATTCCCTTTTTCTCTTGGGAAATATTCCACACCTCCCAAACCACTTGAAAGATATTCGCTCCAATAATGGGCGTCTCTTGATATCGTTTCGATCAAGGCCAGTAAATTCTAGATGCTCTATTGGGAAAATTAAGAACTATACAGACGTTTAAAATCCGTCTGAGGAAACAAATAAGGATCGGGCCTTTGTTGATTGAAGAACGTGAATTTAAAAAAAATATTAAATGGGTGGTATGAGGACTGCCGACAGAAGTGAAAACACAAGACTTTTGAATAACAAATTTCAAATTAGTAAATTTAAATTATTAACCTTAGTCTGGCTTTAACATACATTGGCACTCCTAACAATCTCAATACGAATCATTAATTATTAAATTGAAATAATAATTAGCAGATAGCTTTAGTATTTATGGGAGCGGTGTGGCTCAGTGGTAGAGCATTGAGTTTCTATGCCAAAAATCCTAATGTATAACTCATACACAGGCTAGGTTTCCCCAGTCTCGCGCATGTTGCTGACGCGGAGCTACAAGTTTACCACCTAACAAAAGTCGCTAAACGCGACTAAAGAAATTTTCACTTCTTTACAATAACTTATATTTATTTAGTAAAGATGGATTGTTTGGTGTTGAACAGGGACCCTTAGTGATTAAACATGGCTACCGTTTCGAAGAGCACGAAGTTGAGACCGAAGACGGGTACATCCTCACCTTGCACAGGATACCTCACGGGAGGAACAGTACGAAGATCGGGAGGCCCGTGTTGTTGCAGCACGGCATCCTCTGCAGTTCTGCATGCTGGCTTGTGTCAGAGCCAGAGAAAGGCTTAGGTATCATTAAAAATTAAGCATTTGTATTATTAGTAATTGTTGAAAACAATCTTAAATAGTCCATTTCAGGGTTCGTTTTGGCCGATAGTGGATATGACGTTTGGATTCCAAACAGCCGAGGAAATACCTACAGTAGGAGGCACAGATCCCTCAACCCGGATAAAGAACCCGATGCAACAATGTTTTGGGATTTCAGGTAGTTTTTTTTATTACTATTAACAAAAGGTTAAGTTCCTCGAATTGATATAAATAACTTTCATTCTTCAAGATTCAATATTTCAATAACATTTTTATTACTTTTTCAACAATGTCATTTTCAAATCCATTAGTTCTGAATTGATTAATAAAGATCAATAACGAGTTTATGGGACCGTATAAAAATTCAATCGTGGATATATCGATGTTTTCGGATTATCCGATTAAACAAATGATTTTGGTATTATCAGCTTTGGACAAGACTCATAGTAATCGGTCTTAATAGTAAACTAATTAAAAAATAACAACATTGTTTTATATTTTTAACAGTTTCACTACTATCCTCGATACGGAACTTTTTTACTCTCCTCCTACTATCACCTATAATACCCCCAAATATTACCTTCGATGAAGGTAAATTATTTTGTTATATCATCATTCTAAAAATATCATACACATGTATCAAGTATATATACGAATGAAATATATTGATGAGTATTGATCCATTTTTGTAATTTTGTCATCATCTGTTTTTAAGGTTCCCCGATATGTCTATAATACTTAAACGATTTTTTATAGAGCGGAGGTGGACCAGCCCAACCCCCACAGGTGGACCAAACCCTAATGTTCCAATGGTATAATTGTTCAAATCACTGGAACTCTCATTGCTGTATAATTTTATATTTTATTATCAATTAATACTGCAAAAAAAAACCTTTCTTCCCAATTAATCCATTTTTTGTACATCAAATTTTTATTTTATCCCATCTTTTATGAAAAAAAAATTATTCCACGACCACTAATTTAAAAAAAAAATGTAATAGAGAAATATTATTTTATTATTACATCACGTTTTTATTAATATATTAATTAACATTTAGTTTTCATGAAATGGGCTACTACGACCTGCCAGCTTGCATCGATTACATTCTTGGCCTAACTGGACACAAGAAGCTCCACTACGTCGGCCATTCCCAAGGCACTGCCACATTCTTCGTCCTCGCTTCGACGAGGCCAAAGTACAACGAAAAGGTGAGGCACATGTCTGCCCTGGCACCTGTGGCCTTCTTGGACCACACCAGAGGAACGGTCCATGCGTTGATTTACTTAGTGAAGGAACTTGAGGTAAGGATCCTCGCTTACAATGAAATCACTTTAAGGTTATGATTTGAAGGAAGAATTTATCACAATGGCTCAAGTCACTTAAGTGGCAGGAAGAAGTGAAAATTTCATTTATTCAAACATCAGCAATACTTAAAAATATCTAAACACTGTTGGTACCTACTGGTTATTATAAGATAAAATTATTTTTTTTAAAACGCTCGCTTTCAAAAATGATTTATTAAAAACAAACTAGCAAAATTTGTTTAAATACAGAAGTATTTGCACAGAAGAAGGATCGCTAGAGTAGATATTTTGATACTTTTGTAAATAACAAAATTACTTTTAAAACAGAGTAATTAATTAATAGAAAAATTTTGATCGAAACATTGAACTGAGAATGTTTAAGTTTGTGCTTACTAAGATTTGCATGTTTTGTCATATTTAAGTACGATTTGGTGCCCTTCAAAGACTAGCATTAAACAAAATGTTTAAAAAAAAAATGTTTTAAAAACATATCTATATTGACCAAAATAAGAAAAGCGTTTGTTTTTAAGAATATATCACCAGCCCAGGTGAATAAGTACTCAAGCCGAATTTCGTCCATATATAGTTAATTGTATTGAGTGTCATCGTGTAATTCTCGTAGTTTTTGACTTAGAGTAGAGTTGTAATATTAGCAATAACCCTATTTCATGCCAATTCGTGAGCTAGGCAATTATTCGATACCAAAAAAACATGTTTCCTCAAGTTCAAGAAACTCATTTTTTAGAAAATTCGACCTAACCACTTATTCACTGGGGACGCATATATAAACAAATTAAACTAGCATTAAGAAAGTATATTCAAACGTAACTCCCATTGGCTCATAAAAACAATTTTATAAAATTTCAGCCCCATGGTTTTAAGATCATTATAATTTGAAAAAAATTGTAGTCTTCATGGCCCCAGGAACATGGATCAGCATTATATTTTCAACAGATGATCTCGTGATCTTATAAGTTGAATTTGTTATTTGATTAATACTAGCGGGCACTACTTGCCAAATCTATTATCATGATGTGCCGCTCATTCTAAATTCTTTTTGTGTTAATATATTACTAGCTTTTGCCCACGCCTTCGCTCGCGTGGAATTTGGTCTGGAACACATAAAGTTTCGTGACCGATCATTTTAAATAAATAATTTAATTTTTTTAAACTATAAGTTACTCGTACATCCGAAATTTCAGATGTCTAACTTCAAAACTAACGGATTCCATACAATCTTTGAGCCCCTATTATACTAAGGGGAAAACCCTTGGGGGTGGAATTGTCCAAATTCCTATTTTAGTGGTCATTTAAGGTATACAAACAACCTATCTGCGAATTTCAAGATGCTAAGTTCAATGGTTTCTGCCGTACGTTGACCGCTGGGAGTGTTAGTCAATCAGGTTACAGTTTTATATAAACTTCGCCTGTGTGGTGTGTTGATAAAAAGTATCATAAATATTATCCCAGACAGATCAGTGAAACATACATTGACACTGATTAATAAACGGGACGGACAGAAGTTTACTGTTGTTCATGTCAGTAAAGGATTAGTATGTAATGTTATTGAATTTTGAATTGAAAAGGATTACTTAGTATAAGGGTTTCGTTTGTCGTCGGCAGCAGCGAGAAGTGAACTACGTTACTTGATTTGTTTTTTCAGCAAAAATATGTAGATTTTGCGAGTAAGAAACACGTGAGCAAGCATCAAACTTTGATCCCCTTTTTCACCCCCTGTGCGTTGATCCCTCAGTCAGTCATTCAGGACAAAGCATTTTTATATGTATAGATAACTAATTATAATAAATGTAATAAAAAATGTATATTTTCAATAGAATGCACTACGGTAATTCTTTTTCGGAACGGGTGCGTTTTTTCTTACTTGTTCATTATTTAGCGTTGTTTCAAAGATTTGTGGTTCTTTGTCAGAAGGTCCAGTTATCTTCTTAAAATTATATATCTTTCGCTTTGATTTAATGATAGCTTGTTTAATTAAGTTACTTTTTAAATAACTTAGTTGATAAATTATTTAATTAATCATAGCTGTTGGCGGAAAAGTTTAACATACACGAGTTCATGGCTGACCATTGGTACATCCACATGTTGGAGAGGATCCTCTGCAGAGCTCACTCGCTAACTCAGAAAATCTGCGACAATGTCCTATTCATCATTGCAGGTTACGATTCGCAACAATTGAACGTGGTTAGTAAACCTATAATTGGTGCTTGTTCCGCAGGTTGCCACTTGGTAGGGTTGGTTCCCTTAAAGTGACCTCACGTTATGAGTGACTGCTTATTTTACAATGACTAGCATACCCAGTAATTGGTGATTCAAGATGAGTAATTTAAACTGGTGTAATTTCCTGTTATATAAGTATGCTCATATAAACTTCATTCGATGCAAAGGAACAGGAAATTATGCCAGATTTAAATACACAATTAATTAAATATTGGTTCGGTTAAATATATATTTTTTTCTTATTGTTTTTTACTCATTTATCGGAAAGAAGTAGTAGGGGGAACCTAGGATACAGATAACATCGTGATGTAAAAATGACGCAACATGACATCACTTTATGGGACTTTAACTATCCCTACCACCAAGCAGGCAACCAGCGGAATAATTACCCTACTATTTGATATTTTTATTATTAAATTGAGTCACGATATTTAAAAAAATTATTACATATTTTTTTAGACATTGATACCGATAATCTTAGACTACACTCCTGCAGGAACATCGATAAAACAGCTGGAACATTTTGCACAAATAGCAAGAAGTGGTAACTATTAAATTCATATTATTAAATTAATGATTATAATAAAAGTAATTTATTGTATATTTTGAAAAAAAAAAACCTGTACAACTACAACCCATGAAGGGTCTTGGGTTCAGTACGCGGTAGAGAGTGTACTGTTTCGAGGACAATAGGTGCAGGGGAGTGATTTGTGCTAAATCAAGTTCAACCGTTAGTTTTCTTTTCCTATTAAGGGTACCTACATTACAGAGGCTGTGTGAACCCCAGGAAAGTCTCAAGATCTCAGATTTGGCTGTTAACAGATTAAATAAATCACCTCGCGCCCTATCTCTGAGCTCTGCCCTGTCCCCATTTTATATTTAAACATAATTTAATTTATACCTAAAATTATGACTAGACATTATTTAGACATTCAAACCATTTAACAAGAATAGAAATTTATTCGCGAAAATATAAAATGCTGAGAGAGTCTAGACCCTTCCGTAATGACCGTACATTTCCCCCTTCTCCCTCCATCCCTGAATCATTTCTGATATATTCTAAGTCGTTAACACAGGGCTCTCAAATAAATGATTCGTTTATGATAAGATAGTTAAAAAAAGGCTAAAGTTTATTCTAATATTAAAGAGATTAACCTAATGTTGAATAATTTTGTTTTCTTAATTGTTTTTCAATACATCTGAAAGATAAAATATTCTATGAAAAGCTTATACATTCTAATAGTTCCATTATGAATGAAAGGCGCATTGTAGATCCAAAGAAATTTTGATTATTTATACTAAAAGATGATTTTTAAAAGAAATTAAATTTTAGCAGAAGACTTTAATTTAGTCATAGAAATCTAACAATTTTGAGTCGTTTTCTTTTTCCGTCGGGGGGGGGGGGCGGTGGGGTATTGTTTTCTAGTTTCTATAAGAGTGTACATACATAATATGAATCAAATTAGCGCCTTCATTTGACAGAAATAGTTGAATTAATATCATATTATATTTGAATTCATATAAGGTGCGGGAGAGCTCAAGTTTGTAGAGTTGCTATGTTGGAGGTTTTGGGCCCAAATATGGGAGATAATTTATTTAATATGTTGACAACCACGGGTTATCTCTGTGGGATCTAAAGATCTTCTAGGGTTCATCTAGTCCTCTTCATTATGGAAAATCAACTCTGTGCACCTCTGTTGTCCTTGAAACGGTAAAGTCTCTATCATGTGCTGAACCGAAGACCCTTCATGGGTTTGTTGTGACACAGGTCTTTTTTAAAAATTCTTATATAGGTTTAAATACATATATAAAATTTTATCAACTTGTTTCCTATCATTTTCAAATAAAATAAGTAAAAAATGCTACACTTACCAGGTTTGCAGTATCTTCAATAGAAAAATGAAAAAAAGTGAATCAATCTATATTGTCTCTATGATTCTATTTTATGTGCAGCCTAATAATAAATAACGACATTTAGAATATAAGATTCTAAAGTAATCTTTTTTTTTTTTATATTTATTTAGTGATATTTTCAACTCTATTACAATAATACATCAAGTAAATAGACTATGTGATTCATAATGACATGAGTTAATGGCAAGTAAAGAAACTACCCACTGGTAGTACTCAAATCACTAGTTCAACTAAGAAGGTCACGTAGCCATCTTCTTTTTAGACGCCTCGGAGGATTATCGGGAATTGAAGAGGAAGCTAGGTTTGAAACTAGAGGGTTTGAGTGGGAATGAAGTTTGTTATGAAAGGATAGATACCGGGTTCGGGCCAAATCAGCAACAAATGGGACATTAAGGTCGTTATGAATGACTTTATTCTTAACAAAATAAGGAGCGTTGAGGATTTTACGAAGGATTTTGGATTGTGGGGATTGGATACGAGAGGAATTCGATGGCTTAGTGGACCCCCAAACCTCTACTCCGTAAGTCCAAATGGTCATGTAGACGAGTCTTTTGTAGTTATTTGGGAGTTTAGAGCGTTTGTCTAGTAAGTGTTGAAGTAGCCTGAAATGTCGAGCGGTTTCTTGTCTTTTCAGTCTAGTATGAGGATTGCAGGTTAATCGTTTGTCGAGATGCAACCCTAAGTATCGGATCTGTTCTACAGGCACCAGTGGGATATTATTAAATGATACTGAAGGGCAGGAAGTCATTGGTTTACTACGTAAGGTAAAAGTGATTTGATGCGGTTTTTGAGAATTTATTTTCTCCAGTTTTGACTCCATTCTTCAAGATCAGTGATTGGAGGCTTTGGAATGCAATAAGTGGATTGGTGTTGACTGATAATACAAATGTATCATCAGCATACGCGGTAAGGATAGTATTAGGATGAGTTGGGATGTCAGCTGTATAAACTGTATAAAGGGTTGGGCCAAGGATACTACCTTGAAGCTAAAGTAATCTAAATTCATCGTTTATTATAATATTGGATTTTACTTTATTGGGTCTTTCATGACTTAAACTTCAGTTTTAATGCGATCTGATTATTGAATAGGCCCACATTTTACACACCTCAATACAACTATAATGGAGGTATATGATATCTAAATGATTTACCTTTAGAATTTTTTTATTATAGACTCACATATATATGATATATTACACATGTAGGACATTATGTTATCTTTTGCACTATCACAAACTTTATGATTGTTGTAAAGCTTTATATATTTTTCTATGATAGGAGATAAATTCCGACAGTTCGATTATGGTAAGGCTGGGAATTTAAAAAGATATCACTCACTAGAGCCACCAGATTACGACTTGGGCAAGATCTCTACGCCAGTTATGCTCCACTACGCCCGCAATGACTGGTTAGCTGGAATTGGAGTAAGTGAACAAATATTATTATTTTGTATTTTTTTCATACACTGGACTGATTAGGTACATAATACAGATTTACCATGTTAAACGTATGAATGTGTAAAAATGTAATAACACAGCAAATCACACCAAAAGCTTTTCTATCATATTTTTTATTTTTAAAATTCTTTACAAGTTTATTATTTATCGTTGTCAATATGGGACTGAGCGGTCTGGAATGAAAGTAGACTCATTTCTTTATTGTGTTTAATGTAAAATTCTTATCTAGTGAGATGTTTAAAATAGTTTTAGTAACCGTGTTTAAGACTTTTTTTTAGGCGGGGGTCTTCAAGAGACATCGGCTCGAACAAAAATTTTTGAACTTTGTTTAATCTGTTCAAAAAAGAAAGACAAAGTATCCCAAACCCTTGGCAATTTTTGAGTTGTTGGAGAAATAATCGAAAATAGTAGACATGCTTAAAACTGACAAATTTCATTATTCTCTAAATATTCTAGGATTTAAATAGGGGCAGACTTGGGACTCTTTATACACAGATATATTTTTATATACAAGTATGAATTAAGAAGAAATCATTTATATTACTATCGGACAGACGAAGGAGTAACAAATTATTATTTATAATAAATAATAAGTCACTAGTTTAAATTCTTTCTAACTGTTTTCATATTTACGCTCATAAAACAAAATTTAACTAATTAATAACTCCAATATTATTATTATAGTTAATATGAGCAGAGTTAATTATAATGTAATATCACTTTGATTTACATTTAAACTCATAGAAATAAAAAATAAACTAAAAAAATAATATAGAATATTTAATAATTCCTCGAAGCCCAAAAACGTTCTAGTTCCTAGTAGTTGAATTGGCCGATCTGCCTAGTAGATCAGAGGAAGCCAAGGTCTGTTTGCGGATGGAGGACTGAATGAACTTCTTGTCCGCCGGTGAAATAATAATGATGAGCAAACTGCTCTCCCTAGGAATTAAGGATGAGGACGTTCCACAAGTTTTCTTTTCCTTGTAAGTTCGGCCGACCAACTACATGCCTCTCGGTCCATGATAAAAAAAGGGTTTAATCTAGATGTATATAATTCTAATTAGACAACTTATTACTAAATAGAGCATAAATAAATATAAATCAATTCATATTATGCTATGATCAATACTTATCACTCCTTCATCAAAGAACATTACCATAACTCATAAAACCTAATTTTTCAATAAGGGTATTTGAAAGTTCCGTGTGAGTGAAAACAATAAAACTTTGAGTATTGATAAAGCAAAGCATTGCTATTGTAATGATGATATTTGAATTTGTTAAATGAATATTTGAAAATTTTAAAAACTTGATTTTTTTTTTAAATGTTTACTTATGCTATTATTCCCATAAAACTTAAGTTCAAACTACGACATTATTACAAATAAAATCATGTTGCAAATGGGATATCAGATATGTCGTTTATGAATTAAAATTTTCAAATAATACAATTGCTACGGACTGGTTAACTCAAAAATGCCAAATTCTTTTATTATAATTAAATTTTCAATTTGTAAAATTCTAAAAATAACTTTAGTTGATTTGGAAATAATTTCTTGTTCATATATACTATACGTAAATTTATAATATATCTTTATTTGAAGCTTTATTATAGAAACTTTATGAACTTACTGAAGTATATTTTTCATTCCTTTATGGTATATATGCATTTTTATTCATACACTATATTGACGATTTGAAGATTTTAGAGACCAACTGCATTCTGGCGCCCTAACGGAAGTTATCGTATTTGAAGCGTTTGGGATCAAAAGTGAATAACTCCGAAATTTCAAAAACTGGCTTTTCCCCTTCTGTTTTCGCTAGCATAGTTAAGAATTATTTTTTAACACAACACTTCCCCGCTTTATTTCACATGGTTTTGGTCCGGCTCTGAACTTGAAGATTCGGGAGCATAACATTGATTCACTCATAAGTCATTTGAAATTTCGGAGTTATCCGCATTTGATCTCAATGGCTCATGTATGTTAATATTGAAAAAAAAAAGTAGAATCTGCATAATTAAAATAATAATAATTAATAATTTAACTGTTTTGTTTACTTCGAGATGTAATTCTGAACCAGGAACTGGAAGATTGGAGCAGACTTTCCCTTTCTTAATAAATCTAATTGTTATATTTATTATTATATTATTTAATTTTTATCATAAAATTGTACTTGTTTTATTTAATTTTAATTTAGTCTTTTTTAGTGTTATTATTTTTTTTGTTATATCTTATTCATTTTATACTCATGACCAACAAATGAAAAATAAATAAACCAGCTGAAAAGATTGAAACAATAAAAATTGTTGACGTCATAATTCAAAAATTAAAATTCCTGAACAATATACCACTACATATTTCAATAAAATTAATTTAAAAATAAACATTATTGGATTTTTTATTATATTCAGTTACTTATTTTTAGGACGTTATGAAGCTGAAATCAAAGTTAAAGCACGGCGATTCAAGATTGGTGCCCTTCTACTATTTTAACCATTTAGACTTCATGTGGGCCACGGATGTTAGAACACTCCTCTATGACGATATGATAAAGATCATGGGGAAATTCTGAAAAAGAAATAAGATACGAATAGAAAATCATCAATTAAGTTGTCGAAAAAAATGTATATCCTTATTTCCAAATTTTACAACGAATTTGGGTTAAATATTATAGTGATACAGGGGTGAGCGATATACGTTTTCGATATTTTGATGAATATATAATTGGAAAATATCATTGATGCAGAATGAAGCCGAAACATAAGTGTTTAAAAGATGATGTGATTCTGGGAAATACTTAAAGGTAAATATAAAAATTAATGGTAAGGTAATTTGTAACTGAAATATAACTGTTTTTTAAAATAAAAAATAGTTATTTATGCAAATTTTTATTTGCCTTACCCTGCTTAATAATTAAATCAGTATTCTGAAATGTTATAAACAAAATAAGATTGATGAAGATTTATACTATATATATATAAACTTTTCAATATATGACTTTTTTTATACTCCAATAATTATATACCTATTTATTTATATTTATCTGTGTGAGTGTTTTATTATATATTATATCTGTTTCTTTTATAATCAATCATCAACAAATACTTATATATACATACACACACACACACATATATATCTATATTCCGGCCTACTTGGCTCGCTTCGGAATAGAAGACCGAAAATCTTGTCCTACTTGTGATCCCGTGGATGAAACAGTGGAACATTCATTCTTCTGTTGTCCAGGTTTTTCTCAAGAAAAGGAAGAGCTTGACATAAAATTCGGAAAGAAGTCATCGCCGGAAAATATTGTCACTTTGATGATGACTAGGCAGGAGCATTGGAGTGCTGCAGCAGACTATGCAGCGCAAATCGGAAGAAGGCTCAGAATACAGGAGCGAGAAAGGAGAGGCCAAGGTCTGGCTAATCCGACATAAGTTGTCCAAAGAAGAAATAGGCACATAGCCCTTCTGCCACCCCACGAAGTAATGCTTGACGGCTGTTCCGTGGGATGGTAAAAGGAGAACTGGGAGGTGGTTTTTTAGTGAGTAGGAATCTCACACTGTTGTGTTATTACACTTCGTCTGAAAGACTTTTGAAAGATGAAAGATTTTTCCCCTACACAGAAAAAAAAACAACAACATATATATCTATAAAAACCAAGAGTTCATGAAAACTGAATAGAAATTCATGACCTGTCATTGGAACAATGCGATCAAGAAAACATTCTTATATTAAAAAAAATAACCTGATATAAAAGATACAATGAAAGGAAAAGCACTTTATTAAGTGCAGATATTACACAAAAAAAGAAAATATTGTATAGTTTACTAAAAACTGGAATAATAAGATGAATTTTCGCTGTATCAATTATCGTAAAAAATACGTATGTCTTTTTGTAATAACATGTAAATAACTGGGTTCTATACATTTTATATGAGAATCAATGTTAATTATCTAACTAGCAAACAAGCCAATGGATTTCCCTAGTTACCGTACGCCAATGAAATTTTCAAGATTACACTTAAAGTTCTCAACCGTGATAATTGAAATATTAGGTTTCAAATATTATTGTTGATTCTAACAGTCATTTTAAATAGCAATGAAAATAATTGTATTCCGGGAGTAGTCATCTATGATTTATTTATTTAGTAATGGTAAATTCAAAAATGGGAGCGGAGTGGCTCAGTGGTGGAGCGCTGAGTCGCCATGCCGAAGGTCCTGGGTTCAAATCCCGCTGCTGGCAAGACTTTTATTTATTTTATTAGGAACTAGAGATGGGTCCTTTGGGATATAGGACCTCATAGGGCTCACTTAGCCTCTATAAACAAGGAGTACCCAAAACAAGGGGGGGAAATCTGGTGGTAGATCTAGGACAAATCACTTCCCTGCACTACCGTTGTCCATGAAACAGTTCAGTCTCTACCATGAACTAAACCTGTGACCCGTTCACGGGTTGTAGTGGTACAGTTTTTTTAAATTGAAAACCGAATAACACCACACAACAGAAAAGATAAAATATTCAAAGCCATATTCACTTTTTCCTTATTTTAAGACAAAATATTCGGGTCTTGTTTCCAATAACCCCACCAGTGATTTTACCTAGTAACAGTAACCTAGTGATTAATTGAAAGACATGGGTTAGAAAAACATACGTATTTATTCAATTGAAATGATAGTTTGCAAAATTTCAAAAATAAGTAAAGAAATGCCATATAAATGCCGTTAGTTCAATTAGTTAGCTCTATCGGCCACTATTCTACTATCTCCTTCAGAATCCTCTCAAAAAGGTCCATTTCTGCACCTCTGCCTCCACATAAACTCACACAAATATGAGTCAATAATGGAGCGATGCGTGCCATTTTCTTTTTTATTTCTTCTTTTGGCTTTGGCCCACATTGACTCTGAACTGTTTGAGTATGAACACCGGTAACTAGATCGACGAATTTTTTAAATTATTCACAGTAAAATGTCTATAATCCATTCCAACCAGTTTTTCGATTCCGTTGTAGGACTTCCACTGATCCGGCATTAAAATGAAACCAGGTCTAATTGACGTTCTAATACTCTGCGCCAGGGTTTGAGTTGTTCTATCAGGTACTGTGTATAGAAAACATTCTTTCTTCTCAAGACAGATCCTCCTAAAGACCCGTGGATAGGACCGTCCAACGTTATACTTGCGACGAGAGAAACACGACTCGTCAATCTCAACTGTCAATCCTTCCCCTCCAATAACTGTGGGGGTTTACAATAAACTGAATGGGCACACCCTAGATAATTTTCTTCATTTTCTTCATGTCAAATTCTTTCGAGCAGAATTTAACCGTCGTATATTCCTTTGTCCATCAATAAATGAATAATAATTGCGGTAATACGGTAACTTGCAATGACATAGCCACGTACCTTTTTCGCGTCACATTCATACCGGCAATGCCTTTTATCGTATCTGTATGTGTTCCAAAAATAACTTTGCCCCTTTCTCTTCATTGCATAATTCGTACAGTTTCAAAAGATTCATATTGGTTGCTTTATTAAGCATATTCATTCTAACAGTAATATATTAAAATACCATTAAACATGTTTTTCATTTGTGTATCCAGGGAAATAAAATTATGTAGCAACCGTTAATTTATATCATAAAATCACTGGCGGAGGCATTGTAAACAAGACCCAAATATTCTTAAAATCAGTAGGCTTCTATTTAAAATTTTATATCTTGATTTTTCATAGGCTTGTATCTTGAAGTGCTACTTAACCCAATAGACGAGGTTTTCCGGCAAGCATTAGTTAATACGGGGCAGCAGCCAGGTTGAATTGGTGGTTTCCATGGTGCAGCCTCAGAGTAACCACAGCTTCATAACTAGGCCCTTTCCCAATGCCCTCACAGAATCGAATTCAAGGACAGTGACACATCGGTCAAGATCCATAGATTATGGCTCTTCGGGGTCAATAGGCGTACTAGGCCTATATATATTTCCCTGAACCGTCACTGGACCAAATCTTCGGGCGGAATTTTAGAAGATTAATTAAAGTTTGCACATGTCCAATCAATACAAGCCTCCAACACCAACTTTGGAAAAATAAAAATTATAAAATAATGCACAAGGTAAGGTAACAAAAATCATAAAGAAAAGCACATTTACGATAAAAAGTTTTATCAAGTAAAAATTATTGTTAGTAAACATGTGGGACTTTAATATCGCTTATCTTATTTTTCAATGAGACAATTTCAGAAACCTATAACAATAAATTTCCAGAATCTGAATTATTATTTTCTAGTAAAGTGAATTTCTCACCGGATAACTTCGTGTTGAAGTTGGAAAGGTCATGTGTCAGGAATTGAAAGCATTGAAAGAAAATAAAGAATTATATGAGGCGTAAATATTAATTTTTTTTGACAAATTTCTGTGTTAATTTTAACAATAGTTTAAAGAAATAACCTCCCCTTTTTTATGTTTTATGGTGTGTTATTTTATTATTTATTTGTATTTCGTTTTGGTGTTCTTAAGAATATCGCAATTTTATTTTACACTTTTCAGCAATAAATCAATTGTAATTAAAATATTACGATTCATCTTGTATGCTTATTGTATCGCGGAACCTTTATGTTTTATTAAAACCCCACCCCCCGGTAGTGTACCACCAGGGAAGTTTTAGATATAAAAATCGTAATATAAATAATCTTATGAATACCAACTGCTGTTAAAATTTTCTAGCAACTTTAGATTTAATTGAATAACATATGTTGTTCGTTCTTCCACTGTTTTTTTTTTTCCGAAATGGAGAATTAAAAATTTAAGCTTCAAGTCGAGTTTGCAATGGTTTCTTTGTTTTGTTTTGTCTCCAACTCAAATACACTCTATGCTGTACTTTTCTACAAAATAGAATAGTTTTTTAATTAATTCTTTATTACATATATGTACTTGAAAAAAATAATAATTCATTTAATGAAGTTAATGATACCAGAACATAACAAATATTTATACAAAAAAAGTTATAGAGGTTACTGTTTTTCAAACACATCGACCATAATCAAACAAATCATAAGGATTCGTAAGAACCTTCAAAAGAAAACGTCAACAACGAGGTCTATCGAAGAGATGCTTTTTATTGTATAAGCTAAAAACAATTATATAGAGAATAAACAGTAATATAGACTATTACGAAATCGTACATTAAATACTCTCTTAAATTACCGCTACCAATTTATTTAATCCATTAATCACGTATTTCTTCTGGTCTCATTTATCAAAAGCTGTAAAATTTTAATATAGTAGGATTAGTATAGATAATTAACAAGTTGTAGGTTGAAGATAAAAAGTTCAATTTCATGTTGGAAAAAAACTAAATGAAAGTAATCAATAATTAATAATATATAACTAATAGGCGAAGAATGGCACATATCCGGGACCAGGCGGAACCGCTACGGAGCTCCTGAAAGCTGGAAGCACGAAACTGATAACCCTTTTGACAGATTAGATTAACCTTGTTCTCTATAGATGATATCCCGGATGACCTATATACAATATGCAAGAAGGGCGACAGGAAAGTGTGCCGAAAATACCGAGGAATATGCGTACAAAGTTCTGTTGCCAGAATTATTGGTAGGCTGCTCCGGGACAAAGTAGAGGAAGTCTACTCTACCCGGAACAAGTAGGTTTTACGGCGGGACGGTCATGGACGGACAACATAATTGTTGCTCGTCAACTCATTGAGAAGTCTCAGGAAAGGAAGCAGGAACTACATATGGCCTTTATAGACCTGGAACAAGTATGTGATAATGTGCCTAGAGAGAGGCTGTGGGTGGCACTTAAACAATCAGGCATTAATGGGGCTCTGATAAAGGCTGTGAGGCACCTATACAGCGGCTACGTGTATCAGATAAGATGCGGGAACCACCTTTCGGACCCTTTTCATGGTACTAAGGGATTGAAGCAAGGTTGTAGCATGTCACCCACTCTTTTCAAGATATACCTTCAAGAGGCTGTGAAACCATGGTACAGGCGTTGTGGGGATGTTGGGCCGTTCATTGATGGCGAACAACTACTGTCCTTCGCTGACGATCAGTTCGTGTTTGCGAGGCGGAAGGCCTACCTTGAAGTGATGGTGTATACCCTGAAGATGTGCTACGAAACGGTGGGCTTAAAAATTAATTTCGATAAGACCGAGTATATGTCAATCGGCGATACTGATAATAGTCCGCTTCTGGTTAACAGAGAAGCCTGTAAAAAAGTAAATGTATTCAAGTACCTGGGTTCTTGTTTAGATGCTACCGGGCCGTGCGAGCTTGACGTCAGAAGAAAGGTGGAGCAAGCCCGAAAGGCTACCAGAATGCAGCATTCAGTCCTCTGGAATACGGAAATATCTAAAGAAAATAAACGCCGTATTTTCACAGCCATAGTGGAAACCATCCTGACATATTCCTCGGAAACCTGGACTATGAGCCCCCATCTATACTCAAAGGTGCAGGCGGTTGAGTAGGAGGAGGTGTCTCCGTTTCACTAGGCAGGATAAAGTAAGAAACCAAGAAATTCGACATAGGATGGATCATTAAAAATCTACTCCTCTTATTCTTCAACGATAAATGAATATTCATTACATTAGTCAAGTTATATGGTAGTTATATAATTTTATATAAATTAAAGCAAAATTTATTTTTTTAATTAATTTTTTTTCAATAAATGACTTGAAGGTTTAGGTTATTAACTTTTATTTGTATTTGTTTGTTTTTTATATTATTTTATTGCTTTGCTATTATATGAAACTAGTTTTGTCTTTTTAGTTTTATTAATTTTATCAGTATATATTTATCTTTTTTTCGTTTCTTATGTTCTATTTTTGTCCGAAAACCTTTAAATACACCTGCTCTCGGTTTTGAGATTTATATAAAACTCGTTAGTATATCTGCAGGTGTTAGCAAATCTTATCTAGTTAAATCCAAACTTCATAATCCTTTCGATTTTCAATTCCCATCAATTTATACAATTTTTACAAATCCATTTAACTCCCATGTAATTGAAAATAGATAATAACCCTGTTGAAATACAGCTGTAGTATAACGTACATAATTTTCCATGTCATTTTGAAGCTGAAATTTGATTTATATTAAACAATTAGTTGCTTAATAGAAGAACAACAACACCAATAAATATTTGATGGTTTATTTTTGTCACATAACTCATATTTTATAATGATATTTGAATTTAATCCGAACTTACATCAAAGTGATCTTCACAAAAATAACAGGTACTTGTTGGCAATGATTATGGATGTCTTATAGCAAGTGTTAACCACTTTCTCCTTATTTTTGGAACGTTTATGAAAATTTTTTGCGGCGTACTGACTGACGTACTTTTGCACATCGGCATTGAACAGCATTTGTAATACGACGTATTCATTTTTATTACTTTTATTTAATTTATTCGTAAAAACTCAGTCAAGATCAGTTTGACAGGGCGCGTGATTTTTTGATGGACTGTAGTATGACGTAGATCATAGCCACTTGACAGTTCGGAGCGTTTTAGCGGAAATTGTGAAAACAATTTACATTTAAGTATTTTTTAAATTGAAATTTGACATATTTTTTCATACAATTATTATTTTTGTGCTTTTAGAGGGTCTATCTATAAAATAAAAGCAATTCCAAAAGTTAGTCAACATCCCTATTCATAGCTCACTGATATTACCTTTCTTTTTATAAATTTCATTAAGTAAAAGTGGATAATTTATTATATGTTTGCAGTTTATAGTGTTTTATGAACATTCTTTTTATTTACAATATTATTTATTATTATTTAAATGGAACTATTACTAAAATGAGCGAGATCTAGGACAATCACCTTCCCGCACAACCGCTGCCAAAGAAATTGTACAGTATTATCATATACTGAACCCCAGACCCTTCATGAGTTGTATTGGTACAGTTTGTTTAATTTTTTTTTTGTAACTAAAATCGATTTTTATGATTTTTCCTATTCCATCATCGTAATGGTATTTCATAGCTCAGTGTTATCTTTATCTTCCCCGGACTCTTATTGATTTAAAGAAGTTTTAACTTTTGTTTCTTTTCCTTCTCTTAAGAAATATAGACTTCAATTGTCTTTTCGCCGCTTTTTCCTCCAGAGGGCCTATGCGGGTCTCCTTTTCTTTTTTTTTTTCATTTTAATATAATTTCCTGAGGCCTATTTCCATGTTTCCATTTTACCCCACGCTGTTCCGTCTCTTGTACCTTTATTTGTTTCAATCATCTTCTTCACAAGAGGGAATGTTCCGGTTTTATTATTATTTCTTGTTCCTGGAGCTCTTGAAAGTCCCGCTGTAAATTTTCATTACAATGCCCATCTATAACGATTATTGTTTCTTTAATTATATCTTTGTCTTTATTGAGGCCCTTTCTTATAAATACCATTTTTTTTTCTCCCTCGAGAAAACTTTGATAAAACTGGAACGGACGTAATATTATTCTTTAATATAACCAAAACATTCTTTTTAGTTTTTTATGCATTCTTCAAAAGAATAAGTTTACTTAATTCCTTCTTCATAAAAGCTGGGAGCATAAAACCAAATAAATCCCCTGGCTGCATTCACAGAGACAGACATTTATTAAAAAAAGAAGAAAAGATTAAGATCTTAATAAGACCTTGGTGATTTCGCTGGAGGGAAAATAAGAAGTTTTAATCTTGGAGGTTTTTTATGAGGCCAACTACAAAATGTAAAAACCATGGAAGAGTAAAGGGCATTCTTACGCGTTAGAAATAAAATGTTGTTACGATGACTAATCTCTTATTTATAATTAATAACTAATACGGAGTTCTTGTAATCACATATGTTTTTAAGGACTTCCTGAAAACAATATTGTAACTCAATCCTATCCATTGTCGTATAAATAATTTAGTAGTTTATACATTTTATAAGATTTCTTTTTTTATTATTAATTTATTTATTTTTATTTTATTGCTTAAATTTAATTTTTATAAGGTTCTTATTATTTTTTTTTTTTGCAAGACAGTAAGGGTTTATATAAACAGTTATTAAAATTAATATACATATTTCTAACAAAAAAATGTAATATTCTTTCTCAAATAATTCATTATTTTTATTTATTGATTCCAACTCCTGACCTAAGACCTTTTTCTAACTTCAACACAATGTTATTTGGTGAGAGAATTACTAGAAACCAATAATTCAGATTCTAGACATTTATTATTATCTGTTTCTGAGGTTATCAGGCGCATTGATTAAAGAGATGAGCGATATTAAACTGTCACATGTTTTAATAAACAAAACTAAAACATAAAATTAATAAACAAATCATTGTATCAAAATTGTCCTTTCCGGTATGAAGTTCGCTATTTTATCTTGTTCATTATTTTAGAATATGTTCCTAATTATTTTTAATTTTTCCAAAGTTGGTTTACAGACTTTTGTTTGTTGGATATATGCAAACGTTAACTCATCTTCTCGTTCAGTATATTTTGAATAATTTACCCTCATTCAGTTTATTTTGAATAATTGATATAATTTACCCTTTATATTTGCTGTTGAGAAAAGTTTATTATATTATGTGGATATATTTGTAATTGTAATTGTATTATATTAACCAAATAATTGAATAAAGGAGGTTAACGAAAAAAACAAACAGTTCCGAATGAAAACAAGGAGTAATAAAAAAAAAATAATGACTATAGAAATCATTATTATCACTGAACTTGCATTTAAATTGGATTTGATTAAATACAATTATGCTGAAGGTTATATAATTTTGAAAAAAATCATTGTTATGATATGATTTTATGATCATGTTATAATCAAGTATAAAGTATAATCATTCACGCTGTGCCGAAAACATCCAAATGATGTTGCAATACAATACAATATGGCTCCACAACCCAGCCCAAAATATCATCTATTAGCGTTGATGGCTCTCTTTTTTATTTCCTGAGAAATATTGTTTGACGAGGTAACAACACTTCCGAGATAAGTCCTTCTGGAACTTGTAAGGACCTATTTCTACAAACTCCTGTACTACATTGCTTGTAGATTCACCTGTCCTCTTATATTTAGTTTTTTCTTCGTTGATGCTTAGACCCTACAGCGATCAGACCCGTCTCCTTCAGTGATGAGAATGTTGTCTTCAGTGTTGAGAATGAGCGAGCGACTATATATAGATCATCCGCATAGCCTAATAATTGAACTAGCCTGTTATAAATAGTGTTGTTGGTCGGGATTTTTGACTTCCTAACAATTTTTTCATAAGGCAGCATCTCCCTGCCATAAGCCTCTTATAGTCTTGAATTCAGGAGAGAGCTGCATTCTGACAGCACAATATGTTTTATCCATTGTCTTGCTACAAGCCGAGTTAACTTTGAGGGAACTCTTAAATCTCTTATAGCCTCTTAGAGTTTGGCTCGTTTGGTGCTGTCATATGTGCGTCTGAAATCTATAAAGAGATGATGTGTGGGCATTTTACGAGTATATTCGATTGCCTTCTCCAGAATGCTTCTAAGGCTAAAAATCCTGTTGTTAGTCGACCTGCCACTTCGAAAATCTGCCTGGTAGTCTTCTATTTCTCTTTCAGCAAATGGAACGAGTTTTTGATAAAGGATATTAGACAATACTTTATATGCGCACTAAAGTAGCATAATACCACGGTAGTTGGCACACTCAAGTATGTCTTCCTTTTTATGAATAGGGCATAGGATGCCTTTCTTCCATTGGCTCGGCATTTTCTCTTCAACCCATATCGAAAGTATAATATTATATAATTCTTTATTCAGGGTTTCTGTTCCGTTCTTGTATAATTCTGTAGTAATTCCATCATCACCAGGTCACTTATTACTCTTCAGTCTTCCGATTGCCTCCTTCATATCCTCAAATTCTTGTGGATCTAGTTCATTATTTTTCTTAAAAAATGTTGCTCCACCTTTATCCTGCGCATCTTCGTTCAGGATTGTTTCAAAATGCCGGCTCCATCTTGCCATTAGAGCCTATTTCGGTCAGCAGACTTCCATCTTCAGCTTTACAAATCTTTGTTCTAGGTTTAAAGCCAGCTGAGGTTCGATTTTTTTTCTGGTTAAACCTAGAAATTTATCTTATGTTTCTCAGCTCTTCTATCTCCTCAAGCTGCTTGTGGTGTCATTGTCTTTTCTTCTGCCTATGGAGCTTTTTTTCCCTCCTCCGCAGATTTCTATATTCTTCTGTTGATCCTCTTGTATGCTTTCGTTGGATCATAATCTTGTATGCAACATTCTTCGCTTCCGTTGCTTGGGCACAATCATTATCGGACCATGATGATCTTTAATTCTTTTCTTCATTGACGAGAACATCCTTTGCTGCTTTTGTGATGGAATTCATGCATGCTTCCCAAGGCCCCTGTATACCTTCATTACCAGAAGTACTTCTCAGGTTGTTCCTTAGTTGTATATCTAATTGACTTTGATACCCTTTACATTATTCTGGCCCTTTGAGTTTCGCAGTATCAATTCTTTCCACAATTTTAGATCTGTGCTTTATCCCTATCAGAAACTTGACTCTGATTCTGGAAACAGTTAGGTAGTGGTCCGAGTCAATATTGGCACCGCGAAAAACCCATGTACTGATCAAATTTGACCTATGCCTGGCACATATCTGAATATGGTCAATTTGATTAACAGTTTTTCCGTCTGGGGATCTCCAGGTTCCTTTGTAACTTCTCTTACTGGGAAAGAGGGTACTTCCAATAACCATGTTTTTGGCTGCTGCCGAGTTAATAAGTCGGTAGCCATTATCATTGGTTTCTTCATGTAGACTATATTTACCTATCGTTGGCATAAATACCTCCTCTTTTCCAATCTTTGCATTGAAGTAACTACTCATGATTTGAGGTCACTTTTCGGAGCATCGTCGTAGGCTTTATCTAGAATTTCATAAATTTCTTCTTTTTCATCGTTTGTAGAGACTTCTGTTGGAGCATGGCAACTGAAAACACTAATGTTCTGAAACCTTCCTTTAGAGCGTAGTATACATATTCTGTGATTAATCTTTGAAATCGAGTACCATGAAAGGACCTTCCACTGTCCAAGTCGTAGGTCCTTGTGGCGAATTACAGTTCTATTCCATTTTGACCGTCCGGGTATTTTTCTCTGAGGATTGAAGATTAATCAAATTTAAGGAGAGAGGGCGATCAACCCTCGCCTCCCGAGTCGGGTAAAGGGTGTCCCTTTTTGGAGCATTGCGACGTGCTCCTCCATCCGGGGTGGCTACCTAGGGGAGGTGACCCTAGGGTGTGTACTGTAGGTGTCCTTAATCACGTGTGGAGTGCGTGTAGTCTGCTGTGTCTAGTGTACCGCATGCGTGTCAGAGTAAATGCTCCCCCAACCTGGAGGACCAGGGGCTGAATGCGGTTTGATGGCCTGGCGGTGGGGTTGCCACATCGCTACTCCAACAGCTGAGAATGAAACAACAAACAGTTGAGAATGAAAACAAGGAATAATGAAAACAAATAATGACTATAGAAATCAATATTATCACTGAACTTGGATTAGATTAAATAAAATTATGTTTATGGTTATATAATTTTGAATAAAATCATTGTTATGATATTATTTTATGACGATGTTACGACGCATTGTTATGGCTATATAAGTATAAAGTATAATCATTGACGGTGTGCCGAAAACATCCAAATGAAGTACTTAGTGGGCAAAGTTTTATTGGGGACTTAAAGTAGCTAAGTTCTTCATTACGTTCTGGTGTTTAAGAGTTTGAATTGTTTTATTAGCTACCGATTAGCAGGCTACGAAGTTCTGACTCAGCCTTGTGATCTTTGAATCCTTAGTAGAAATTTCTACTGTGAAATCGTTCCACAGGTTGGCGACCTTTTCGAAGATAGGATTGTTCGTTTTTTCGAATTATATTAAGTATAATTTTACATCCGTTAATACTCTTTGTTTTGTTTTGAATAATATATGTTTTTTTTACTCGGAGGATATGAAGTTTATGGAATTTAATGAAGAATATAAACAACATTTTTTTTATCAGGAATGTTTTCTTAAAGTATATTAAACTAATTAAGATGGCTAATCAACATTACCAAACAGTTAAGTCACTGGTAATGTAATTTTAAATAAGAAATAAAATAAATACTAAAAATTGAAATGAGCAGAAAAAAAATGTCTGATGCCCATATGTGGTTGAAGTGCTTTTATGTATTTTTTATTAGAGAAATAGAAATTTTAAAAGGGTCAGTTTTTTTTAGCGCATTTTTTTGACGTTTTTCTTTTAAACTATCTGGCTTAACCGAACAATATTGCTTTGGCTAAACGTGTCCAGAACATTCTGAAACTGTACTGATAATTTTGAAAAGGGTCCAAAAACGTTTATTCTGTATTTTATAAATAAAATTATATCTAAGTAATCGTTATATAATTTTTTATCTGAATAAACAGCTTTGAACGCTTATTTTGAATTAAATGTTGAACTCTTTGGAATCAAGTTTTTCTTTTTTTTCGAATCACAATTAAAAACACATTGATAATATAGAATTTCGATTGAAAAATATTTTAATTGATACACAGATGCAAGTGTGAAATGAACGGAGAAAAAATCTAGAAATTCGTCTCTCCGATTTAATATACGGACTTATATTTTTTATTTGATTTTTCTTAAATTTATTCATTTTCTTCTTTTGGAAAACTAAAACGACATAATCCTATTTAATAATGATGTTATGATAAGAATTAGAAAGTAAAAACAACTTTATTGTTTTAACTTTTTTTTTACCCCCTCCTGTCTCTCAGTGGGGATTCCAGGAATGTCAAGATAATCCAGTTTCAAGGAATTGGACCAAGTTATTTGTACATATGAAAAAATAATAAGCTATGAAAATACTGTTACTCTCGGGAAAATATTAAAAAATATAAAAGAAGGAAAGTATACAACCAAACTGTTAATTTATTATACATGTTTTCTGATCCTGAAGTTCTTGATAAACAAAAAATCTTTAATATTTATTGTTTATTAGTAACTTTTCTAAATATTCCATATGTAACTATTACAGACATATGTACTGTTTAACTGTTACAGATATATCTCCAGTTCCGGTGAATCAGTGGTTATGTCAAATTTTGAACTGTTCTACCGAGGGAAAACTCCCTTACTACGTTCAGTAATTCATTGCACGGCGTCGTATTCATTCATCGTGAATGTAAGTTTATGTTTATTACCATCATTGTCATGGTCTCTGTATGAAACGCGGTTGAGAAATTAATAAAAATATTTAATTGAGATACGTTACGACTCGGTAAGTCGTCCTCGGACAATTTGCCAATAAAGAAAGGAACTTAAATGAAAGTGGCTTACCTAAATCTTGTCAGAGCTTCCTCTCTTCATTGACGTCTCGCAGGTGAGCTCACCGTAGCGTACGTCAAAAAATGCCGTTCCTCTCAATTCGGAAAAGAGATATTTTCAAATAAGGGGTTATAAAATGCGGGATAACTGACTTAATGAGGTTCAGACAACGTTCACACATATAATCATAGTAATAAAAACATATGACTGTATATTTTTGTAAGCGGTTAACAAAACAACTAATTTAGGATGCAGTGTACAAAACACCCGGAATTATATACAAACAGAAATCATAGAAAATCCAATATTGAACTAAACATACCGCCCACCCAAAATTGATAGCAATTTTGTAATTAGGTAACAATAAACTTTAGAACAGAAGAAGCGAACTTGCAATGTAAAATATGTACAAAAAAAAAACTAACAAAACAAAAACATAATATACGAAAAGTAAAGTAAAGTTTAGTTTTTTGGAAGGGGGACTAATTTATTGGTAGGCCGTGTAATTGAACCGTAGGTGGTTCGTAGTTGCACCACCCGTACTACTCCATCACGACTAGGTAGAAGTTTTTCAACTCTTCCCAGGGGCCATTGCAAAGGCTTGGTGTTCTGCCCAACAATCATAACCACATCGCCTATGGCAGGATTCGGGGAATTTTGGGTCCATTTAGGTCGACTGATCATAGTCTGGAGGTACTCATGACTCCACCTCTTCCAGAAGCTCTGGAGCGATTGTTGGAGAACTTGCCAGCGGGATAAGCGGTGTAGATTGGTGTCTGTCAAGTCTTCTTCCGGCGCAGCCAATAGTGGTCCTCCAATGAGGAAGTGTCCAGGGCTCAAATAGTCGACATCGTCGTTGGGGTCGGACGAAATAGCGCAAAGCGGACGGCTGTTAAGAACGGCTTCGATGCGGGTGATCAGTGTGGTGAATTCTTCAAAAGTTAGTGTCCGACTTTCCATAACGCGAACTAGGTGGCGCTTCACGGATTTGACACCAGCTTCCCAAACGCCACCAAAATTAGGAGCCGCGGGCGGATTAAAATGCCAAATAATCTCACGTTTGGCTAAATTATCGTGAATATCTTCAGCGTGTCTCTGGAGAAATTTATGAACTTCCTTTAGTGCGCGGAACGCGCCGAGAAAGTTTGTACCGCAGTCACTGTAGATATTCAAACATAATCCACGACGGGCGATAAAGCGGTCCAACGCAGCAAGGAATGCACTGGTGCTAAGATCGGAGACGACTTCCAAGTGGATCGCCTTAGTGGCCATACAGACGATGAGGCAAATGTAACCCTTAGAAATCACAGCCTTCCGGCGGTTACTTTCCTTAATCTGGAAAGGACCAGCAAAATCAACCCCAATATTGGTGAAAGCGCGGACCTGGGAAAATCTGGAAGGTGGTAAATCTGCCATTAAAGGTTGGTTTGCCTTGGCCTTGAGTTTGTAGCATGGTAGACACCTAAATATGCGCATCCTGACTAGTTGACGAAGTCCTGGTATCCAAAATTTTCTTTGAATGAACGCCTGCATTACGCGATGACCTCCGTGGATAGTGGTCTGATGATACCAGTCACATATGAGGGTTGCTAAATGCGATTTTTTATGCAAAATGAGGGGGTGCTTGGCATCATACGTGAAATCTGAATGCCTCAGCCTACCGCCCACCCTGAGAAAACCCAGCTTGTCAATAAAAGGTGATAACGGTTTGATAGCTTGAGACATTTGTTCAGGGGACGTAGTCTTAAGATCATAATGGAAGTATTGTTCCTGGGATAGACGGACACATAAATTCATGCTATCTCGCAGTTCTGAAACCGACAGTACACCGGTTTTACGATGAGGTTTTGCGCTGCGGCAGTTGTTAACAAATCGGAGAACATAGGCGATGACATTTTTGAGGCGTTGGAGCGATGAAAAAGAGCTAATGGTGGTAACAAGTTTGTTCGGTTCGGCGGTGGCTACCATCACAGTAGTCTCATCTTTGATTTCAGGAATTTCTTCTAGCCGATCAAAGTGAGAATCTGGCCAGCAGTTTAGGGGTAATTGCAAAAATGAAGGTCCTTCCCACCACTGAGAAAACTGCATCAGGGTGCGGGGCATCAGACCTCGGGATCCACAATCAGCTGGATTGTCTTGACTGCAACAGTGGCTCCACAGGTCAGGTGGGGCGCTCTTTACAATGGCGGTTACCCTATTGGCGATGAATGTTTTTAATCGGGGTGGCGTAGTGTGGATCCAGGAGAGAGCGACTGTGGAGTCCATAAATAAATGCGTCGCTGTGATGGTAATGGCGGTTCGGAACACTTCGAGGGATCCAATAAGGCGGGATAACAGCAAAGATGCACAGAGTTCCAAACTGGGACTAGTAAGTCTTGATTTAAGGGGTCCGACTCTACGTTTAGCCTTAATTTTTATATTCGCCAAGTCAAGCTGAAGCTTGGGGTATAAGCGGTCATTCAATGATAATCCAAGGGTATCCTTGGCCGGAGCGTCGAAAATTACGTGGAGTTTCGTATTAGAGCTGGTACTTTTTACCACAGCACGATGTGGGATGACATATGGTGAGGGTTGGCAAGCTAATTTCAAGTGTGGCATGTCCAAATACTCCTGGAATAAGGCGTTATTTTGAGGTTCTAAATCTGCCCGCTTGAGCCTGCTCTCCATGTTCAGAAGTCGTTTATGAGTGGTTTCGCGGTAATTTCCTAGCATTGGAGCCTTGGTGTTTCTAAAAGGAAGAGAAGCTATGTATTGGCTAGAGGGTGTTCTTCGGTGGGTGTTCATAAAATGTAGCTCACACAATTCGTCTTCCGGGTTCTGCGGTGCTACTGATGCGACCTCTTCAGCCTTCCAGAAACGTTGAAGTGCAATGTCACGTGGCGAGGTGCAACCTAAAAGCGATACGACCCTTTTTTCTGATGGTTCGGTAATTTTCCCCAATAAAATCCACCCGAAGGAAGTTTTCACAGCTGACGGATTACCCCTGATGACGGAATTATTGTCGTCGGAAAGGATTTCGGAATAGAGGTCCGCACCCAGGAGAAAATCTATTTTCCCTTTTATGTGGAAAGCCGGATCGGCCAATAACATGGAGGAAAATCGATTTTTGAATTCATTTGAGAGCGTCGTAACCGGTAAATCTGCACAAAGTTCGTGAAGAACAACGGCTTCTGCGGATATAGAATTGTTTCGAGTGTGTTTAGGGGTCAAAGTGCAAGAAACCATTTTCGTCTTGCTGGTCGTAGCATGGTTGCCGATGCCTGTGATGTTCAGTGGGCAATTCTTGAACTTTAGATTTAACCGTTGGGCCATTTCCCTGGTTATGCATGACACTTGAGAACCAGGATCCACAACTAGACGTATAGGAACCTTCCTACCATCCGAAGCTGTAAGAAAAGCCTCTGCTGTGCCCAGCAATACCGTGGAGTACGCAGATGGGGAAGTACGGGCACTGCATGATAGTGCTTGCATAGGAGGCGGATTTTCAAGTGATTCCCTATTTGGAGCTGTGAAAGTAGAGCGGTGTAAACGTGAATGATGTTTCGAGGATCCACATGAGATGCATTTCCCTTTGGAGTTACATTTTGACAACATGTGGTTTCCGAGGCAATTAAAACATTTTCTCAAAGTTTTCACAGTCTCCCAGCGGGCACCTACACTTTGCTTCAGAAATGTTTCACAATGATGTAACTTATGTGAAGATGAGCAAAGCGGGCATACAATATGAGCGGTGGAACATTCGGTGGAAGAAGATTTATTTGGCGGTGAAGAAGTTCGACTGTGATGCGGGTTGGTCGTGATCAAGGCGGTTTTTCGTGGGAAATTTGCACGTTGGATTGGATTAGACTCAGTCCTAGTTGGAGAACTCAGTTCGAGAATTTTGCAACGTTCAGTTAGAAAATCCGAAAATTGTTTATATGTTGGATATTGAACCCCTGAATACTTGGCTTCGAATAATTTTTTGCTTTCCAAATCCAAGCAA
Source organism: Troilus luridus (assembly GCA_964056705.1). Taxonomy (NCBI): domain Eukaryota; kingdom Metazoa; phylum Arthropoda; class Insecta; order Hemiptera; family Pentatomidae; genus Troilus; species Troilus luridus. Next base: position 56,485,904 of record OZ057415.1, on the reverse strand, counting down.
CGAAGACCGAAATGAAGCAGAAGTGTATCAGATAAGTCTGGTAGGTTCAAGGCATTGAGTGCAGCAACATTAGTTAGGAAAACGTCAGATAACCTTTCCAAATTTTGAAGATTTTCTTGGGAAAGCGGTTTAAAATTCGTAATTTTTTCCAAGTAAAAATTAGCCAGCAGCCGGTTGTTTTGGTACCGATCAACTAAAGTTTCAAATGCAATCTGATAGTTATCATCGGACAAATGAATAGATTCGATTAATTTTAAAGGCGGGCCTCTCAAAAATGAGCGTAAATAGTAAAATTTCTCAGATGAGGCCATTTGTCGATTTTCATGAATAAGGGACCGAAACAGAGAGTAAAAATTGGGCCACTCTTGAAGATCGCCGGAAAATATTTGTAAATTGATTTTTGGAAGTTTCGCATGTCCTATATCGGGTCTCTCATTTTTCGTAGACAGGCTAGTACTAGTAGCTGGCTTAGCATACTGCGAGGCTACTGCCTCTGCTAGTATAACTCGTCGCAGGCTTGAGATCTAGCAGCCGTGTCGAAATTTTCGGGAGATTCTGTTTTAGAAGCAAATTCCATAATTTGATCTTGAATTTCATCAAATGATTGGTAATCCATGTCAATTTGTTCCATTCGGGATAAAAAAATGGGAAAATTTTCCTTTGTAAGATTTTTCGATAAGTCATAAACAATTTGAATTTTATGAAAATATTTTTCCCTCTTTTTAATTAAAAACTTAATTTTATCTTCCGCCATCTTGAAATAATTTAAAATAAAAGTGAGACAAAAAATGTATAGAAAAATATTCAGGAAAAACAAAGTTAAACTTTAATTAAACTCAAATATCAACTAATTTAATTGTACTATTTTCTGGAGAGAAAAAATGAATTTGCTAAATTGTACCAAATGTATATAAAAATTGCAGTTCGCTTCTTTCCGAAACTGAACGAAGTCGTAATAGTTGGTAGAAGCAGCGTGAGGTGAGGTTAGAAGAGGCGTAAGCAAGTCTATCTGAACGGCCTCGTGGTTGCTATGCGACATATAAAAAAAATGAAAACTTAAATTTTGTTTGGTTAAGTTCCGAATTGAGAAAATAATTAACTAATTTTCTTAATTAATTAATCCGGCCCCGGAGGACCATAAATTTTGTATGAAACGCGGTTGAGAAATTAATAAAAATATTTAATTGAGATACGTTACGACTCGGTAAGTCGTCCTCGGACAATTTGCCAATAAAGAAAGGAACTTAAATGAAAGTGGCTTACCTAAATCTTGTCAGAGCTTCCTCTCTTCATTGACGTCTCGCAGGTGAGCTCACCGTAGCGTACGTCAAAAAATGCCGTTCCTCTCAATTCGGAAAAGAGATATTTTCAAATAAGGGGTTATAAATTGCGGGATAACTGACTTAATGAGGTTCAGACAACGTTCACACATATAATCATAGTAATAAAAACATATGACTGTATATTTTTGTAAGCGGTTAACAAAACAACTAATTTAGGATGCAGTGTACAAAACACCCGGAATTATATACAAACAGAAATCATAGAAAATCCAATATTGAACTAAACAGTCTCAGTTTTAACACTTTTCTGTTCAAATTTAAAACTTTTAAAACGTTTTCTTGTTTTCCCCCTTGTTTGCCTGTTAAAAATGGTGACAATCGTTCTTTGGTACATGAAATATTTTTTAATAAAGAATTTCGTGAATTCCGTTTCATCATTGCCGTGGATATTTCCCGCCATCGTCATGGCCAATTTTTTACTACGTATTTGTTTAAGCTATTAAAAACGTGTATTTGTCTTATCCTATGAATGAATCAATGATAATAAAATAATACTTGATGCAATTTAGGCAGTTTGAAAATTTAAACCCCAATCGTCATTGACATGGTCCATGAAACCATTGCCGTGGCCATGAAATTTTATAAATTTCAAGCAATGATCATGAACTGGTATAATGCTAGATTAGCTGAGGGTGGGTCCATATACAAGTAGAATTTTTTTAATCCACATTGAAAAATTTCAAAAGTAACATGAGAAACGTGATATAGAATTAGGATCACTCATATGTATAAATATAAGAAAATTTGTAGGTTATCTTTTTATACTCTATATTACACAGCGTCAAGATGATTAAATGTTATTGTCTTTTTTTAAATTTATTTAACCTCAAGGTAGTATCCTTGGCCCAATCCTTTATACAGTTTATACAGCTGACATCCCAACTCATCCTAATACTATCCTTACCACATATGCTGATGATACATGTGTATTATCAGTCAATACCAATCCAGTTATTGTATCCCAAAGCCTCCAATCCCGTATCACTGATCTTGAAGAATGGTGCCAGAACTGGAGAATTAAAATAAATTCTCAAAAATCCCATCAAATCACTTTTACCTTACGTCGTAAACCAATGACTTCCTGCCCTTCAGTATCCTTTAATAATATCCCACTTGTGCCTGTAGAACAGATCCGATACTTAGGGTTGCATCTCGACAAACGATTAACCTGGAATCCTCATACAAGACTGAAAAGACAAGAAACCGCTCGACGTTTCAGGCTACTTCAACACTTACTAGACAAACGCTCTAAGCTCCCAGTTAATTACAAAAGACTCATCTACATGACCATCATACGACCTATTTGGACTTACGGAGTAGAGCTTTGGGGCTCCACTAAGCCATCAAATTCTTCTCGTATCCAATCCCTACAATCCAAAATCCTTCGTAAAATCCTCAACGCTCCTTATTTTGTTAAGAATATAGTCATCCATAACGACCTTAATGTCCCATTTGTTGCTGATTTGGCCCGAACCCGGTATCTATCCTTTCATAACAAACTTCATTTCCACTCAAACCCTCTAGTTTCAAACCTAGCTTCCTCTTCAATTCCCGATAATCCTCCGAGGCGTCTGAGAAGAAGATGGCCACGTGACCTTCTTAGTTGAACATGCGATTTGAGTACTACCAGTGGGTAGTTTCTCTACTTGTCATTATATCATGTCATTATGTATCACATAGCCTATTTACTTGATGTATTATTGTAATAGAGTTGTAATAAATAAATATATAAATAAATATCAATAAATAAATAATAAAAAAAAAAAAAAATTTATTTAAAATATAAACTCTATGGCAAAGAGCACCCTTTCAACTACTGAAGATATTAGTGTTTCTTTTATTTTGTTCTATTGGCGAAACTGGATCATTAAGCGACCTTAGCCAATGGCATTTTTGGCTTTAGCGTAGACTTTAATCCACCTGATGTGAATACTGGTCGTACAAGGATCTTGTACAGCAGAAACTTGGTAGTTTAGAATAAATTCTTTAGATGAATAAATGAGCTATATTTCCATCAGATATTGTCAGCTCATCTTCCTTATTTAGGTTATTTTCTCTGAAATTATTGAAGTAAAAGCTGTATCACAAAAATCCATGATGAGCTTTGATCAAGATCAAGGCCGTACAGTGACTAGGCCAATGTCAGTGCAAGGAAGTGATCTGGCCAATTTCGAGTACATTAGCGAAGTTTTCCCATCAATTAAAAATACACTATTTAAAGTCTCGGGTTCAAATCCGGCTTTAGCAAATTTTATTTAATCTTTTAACAGCTTCATAAACAGATTACACAGGTAACATATCTATATAGGATCCTTTGGTATCTTGGGCTCTCCTTTGACTCACCCAGCTTCTATAGAGTGGGTACCCAAAATAATGGACAAAACAGGGGGTTAAGCGTGATCTAGGACTGCTCATCCTGTTCCAAGAAACATTACAGCCTCTCCCACCGACCTTAAGAATTTTCATGAGTAGAGTGGTACAGTTTGGCCCTGCATTTCTGATACCAGAAGGGCTTCTCGATTTAAAAGGCTCAATCCAGAGGAGAGAAAATAGTGAATAATTTTGAAATTTTTTGACTATTTCTGTACGTTAAAAGATCTCAAAGCGATGCTTATATCATACCAGGTACAAACATTAGAGCCATATTTTCACACTTCATCCCAACCTACTCTTCTGGGGAAGCTTGCACAAGAATTACTAAATTTAGTAAATGCATAGTAGGAAAATCCTTTCGTTAATTGGTTCGATTAATCATGGATCACATCTTTTATTCCATTCGATAGTATGAATGCTACTCCGATTCCAAACCTATTCTCGCTTCCACTCTGATTAATTATGAAACCCATTCCCTTTATGCAGGCGTTTCCTGTCTATCTCATCTGCTGTATGGCTGAGCTGTCTAGCTATATCTAGATCTGTCGATAATTCCTGGATAGCCAGGAAGCTATACAAGCTACACCTACTAATTAAGATTAGCCAGTCTCTATAAAAGAGCATCTGGAACGGAAAAGATAGAACAGTAGATAGAGTATGCGAAGTATGAAATAGATGCTAAATCGGTAAAATGGAATAACTGCTTGTCAGAGCTACACGAGATGGAATAATTGAAGATTTTTGAATAGAAATACAAAACACTCAGGGTTATAGCATTCCTTGAATGCTCTAACTCTATCTACTATTCTATCGTTTCCGATCAAGATGATCTTTTGTTGAGACTGTTTAATCCTCCTTATCTATTTTTTAAAGATAACAATCAAAGTCATTTTCAAAAAAACTGTCAGTTTCACTGTCCCTCATCTATTCACCTTCATTTCTACGTTAATTGTGGTTTATTCCAAGGATTTAAACTTTACAAATAAACTACATCTGAAGCATAAATAACCTGTTCACAGATTGCTCTCAGCTGATTGGTGAGAAAAACTACTTCAGGCTGATGCCAAAATTTTTCCCATTAGTTACTGTCCACCTAGCTACTTCAAAATTTTCAACCGGTGATTTAGAGCTGAACAACTTTATTTTAATTTTTTAATGACATTTTCTAATTTAAAAAGATATCGCAAAAAAAAAGAGCCACGTTAGTTACCGTAACCAGTTTAAAATAACTTTTTTGTTTTATAATCCATAAAAGTTTATGTTGAAGTATCAAAAAATTTGACAGTATAAAGCCAAATATATAAGGATAATTAGGATCATAGTATGTTATTAGATACGTATATTCAGAACAATCTTTGGAATAGTGTGTATAACCTTTAAGCAACCGATAGGTTAACAGACGTTATGACAAACTATATAGATTATTTACAAGAACGCCCCATCTTTCAATCAATAACAACCCCTAATTTAAAATGCAGTCCTTAAATCCATTGGAATATTCGGTGGACCTCTTGGGGACTGCTAAATATTTGATCATCAAAGCATCCAATCCTTTCAGAAGAAATCCCTTCCAACAATAGTCGTTTCTCCGTACTTTGCAACAGAAAGTAACAAAATGATCCTTTTTGTTAGATATTTTATGTACACGATTTTTCGTAAAAAGTAAATCTGATCAAAGATAAAGTTTTTTTTGTTGAACAATTGCTATACTTCCTTTTCATAGGTGCATTTATTCTAACAGTTACCAAAGGTTCAATAATCTAAATTGTTTATAAAATGGATGTCTACTCAGGAAGTTTCACCAATGCTTCTGTGTAAGCTATGTAATCTTCTTCGATTCCCTTTGGGATGTCATGAGTAATCATTACTGACAATTATTCAACTTATAATTTATCTTAATGTCCTAACTTTATTTATTTATTCATTTACTCTTTGAAATTTACAACTCTATTATAACAATACAACAAGTAAATTAGAGGAATGATACATAATGAGATGGATAAAGTCAAGTATACAAACTATCTAGTGGTATTCGACTTACAATAACGAATAACACATTCAACTTATAAGGTCACGAGGCCATCTTATTTTGAGACGCCTCGGAGGATTATCGGGAATTGAAGAGTCTCCCACGTCGTGCCATCTTCGGACTCTCTCCAACGCCAGCCTTCACTTCTGGACGCTCTTCAAGAAGTGCTTCTCTAATTTAACTTTTGCAGGTAGGTTCACCACACACCCTAGGGTCTATTCTATCTGATTAGGTGATTTGGTATTTGTAATCCTCCTTTTTGGCAATTTTTATTTTCTACATTCATATTTCTTTTTTTAATAATAATAATAAAGTTAAACCCCGATATAAAAAACAATAAAACTACGGCAAAAAATAGGGAAAACTATGGACTATAATTTAAATAAATTATCAAAGAAATTTAAATATCTTGGAGAAACAATATGCAACAACGGTTTGGGATAAGAGAGCATAAAAGAGAAAATCACCAAGATGGAATAACTAAGCTTCGCAATAATAAGAAGAACCTATCCTCTAACGCAAAATCAAGACTCTGAAATACGGTGATGAAACTAGTAATTTTGGACGGGATGGAGACATGTTTCCCAAGACTAGAAAAATTACTGAAAATAGAAAGAAGGATCCTGAGGAGAATCAATGGGCCCAAAAAAACACAGGGAGGGTACAGGTGAAGACCCAACCAGGAAAACAATAGGGAAATGAACGACCTAGAAGCCGAAATTAGTGTTAGAAGATTCTACGGGCTCATGGTAAGAATGGACCAAGGAAGGCTTTGCAAGATAGTTTTTGACAAAATCTGTGAATACAAGAACGTTTGGGGGTATGTAAAACAGATGTGAGGAAACAAATATTTAAAATAGAAGATTAAAAATAACAGTCAAAGACTGCTTAGAAAGAGTAACAATACGGAAAAATTAAAATAAATCAAGGTTCTTGTGGAAAAAGAAAAGAAAACCGGGAGGATACTGTATGGTCGAAAGAAAAGGGAAGAAAAAGCTATAACTAACTCGTAAGATACATAGCAGTAACTTTAAGTAGTTGGTAGTTGGCAGCGCGCAACTACTGTTTGTCAACTATCAGTTATGTAGTTGTAGTTACGGAGCTACAACTACAGTTACACTTCAACGAATAATTCACACTGCACGCTTTTGCAAACTTTTAGCTTTTGTTTGTAAAAAGTTGCAAGGATAAAATTGGTCGATTCGATGATTCTCAAAAAATTATTACTAACTAGGTTTCTTTTTTGTTAAATCTCATGATAATTATCTAAATGAAAACCTCTGGATTTATTATTTTTCTTTTTTTATATAATAAACAAAATCTTAAAAAACCTTTAGGTTTCTCTAGAAAGGAGGTTACTAGCTAGCAGTTGGAACTACTTTATCTTCCAAAAAAAAAAAAAAGTAAAAAAAAAAAGTCCTTTGTTTTACCTTTGGTTCGTTCTAGCCAGTTAGTCAAATAACCTATTTGAATTTAAGATATTTTAAAAAAGGGCATCTTTAAGAGGACAAATAGTTTAATTTTTATGTGCGTAATATTTAAAAAACTGAATTCTAATAAATATAATTAAATTTGTTTAAGATATATTTTCTGATTCATTTACATTGTTCTGCTGCTTGGCAATATAGATTTAAGATGTTAATTTAACTCTCGCAAATGTTTTTATACTAGAACCCTTTAAATCGGTGTTTTTGAGGCTATATTTACGAATGTTTTGAGCAGATTTATTTTGAATTTCTTTTCAATATTGATATTGTAAAAAGAAAGGTAACAGAAGGTTTTTATTTATTTAGAAGCCGTAATTTTTACTATTTGTAATCGTAATTTCATATAATAAAGGAGGTTCTAGCGGGTCTTGACCGAGAGGCTAGTCATCGGGGAGTTCCGCATTACCTTCTAGAAACCACGAGATAACACTATACTGAGCAGATAATTGAATGTACGATCAATGTTCAGTTGTGCCGTCACCTGACACACACTTCCAAAAAAAATATTATTTTTGAACTGACCGACTGAGCTAACCGGGCTGGAAAGGCCCATGAGGCGGCACCCAGCCATTCCCCTCCACGAAGTAATGCCTAACGGCGGTCCCGTGGAGTGTGGAGAACAGGTGTAGGGAGGTGAGGGAGGTGGTTTTAGTGGGTAAAAATCCCACACACGGATAAGTACGGGCCTATCCGCGTCTTTTGAAGATTTCCACCTTCCAACGTAAAAAAAAAAAAAAAAAAAAAAAAAAAAAAAAAAAAAAAAAAAAAGCACAGACAACTACTTAAGAAAATAACTTTAAGTAGTTGGTAGTTGGCAGCGCGCAACTACTATTTGTCAACTATCAGTTATGTAGTTGAAGTTACGGAGCTACAACTACAGTTACACTTCAACGAATACGGGCTCATGGTAAGAATGGAGGAAGGAGGGATTTGCAAGATAGTTTTTGACAAAATCTGTGAATAAACAAGAGCGTTTGAGGGTATGTAAAACAGATGTGAGGAAACAAATATTTAAAATAGAAGATTAAAAATAACAGTCAAAGACTGCTTAGAAAGAGTAACAATACGGAAAAATTAAAATAAATCAAGGTTCTTGTGAAAAAAAAAGAAAACCGGGAGGATACTGTATGCTCGAAAGAAAAGGGAAGAAAAAGCTCGGACTAACTTGTAAGATACATAGCAGAGCCTACTTAGTTCATATCTTAAAGTCACTTTGTATACCTTAGTTATATCGTTCATTGCCACAATATATATAATTCTTTCTTACATGTCCTCTACTGTTTGTTGACTGGAAACACAAAACTTTGAAGTAGAGTTAGAATTGGACATAGATTTTTAAACAAACTCCAGAATGATTTATAAAATGGTGAAAAAAACTGGCTAAGTGATGATTTATAATTCCCCTCCATAAGGATACGAAGACAGAGCCTTCTGGTATCTGCCTACTGAAACAATAAACGGAGAGATATATATACAGAGCCCTCTGCCAGAGCACTGCGACAGCTTTATGAGTTCAGGGGGTCCCTAAAAGGCACTGGATGATATTTTTTACTATCTTATTTGTTTGGATTATATTGCTTTTTAGAGCCCGGAAGATTTCCTCGGCCAATTCGATGTAACTGGCAGTATTAATAAAGTTGATCTTTTTATGCATCCATTGTGACGTATCGGATCAATATGGAATTGTAATTTGAAACAGATCCGAATAAGGAGAAATCTCTATGAAACATTCCTAGATCTCACCCTCTAGTAGAAAATCATTAGCAAGCAAGTATCTATCCTAGGAAAGGATTGGACTAAATGAATAATAAATAATGAAAATAAAGCTAAAAAGCATTCTCAAGTGCCATTTACTTGAGATGACCTACGAAAATATCATTAGATAAAATAGCGTTACATAACTTTAAAAAAAAAAAAAAAATAGAACATCATTTTCATGAAACTGTTATACCAAAAAGTTTTGTAACAAGAAATTTAAAGTTATATAACTTAGTTTTTGATTGTATAACAAGTTGAGAACAGCATCCGAATGCTTAAAACACCTAAATAAGTTAACATTGCTGAAGCCTGTCTAAGCTTATGCAGGTGTTCGCTAAGTAAAATAAAAAATCTCAAGCGTCATACTACCGGTGTAAATACCAAAATAGAAAATAGTGTTATATCCTGTGGGTTGTAAGAACTATTATATATAAATGTTAGGGAGCGGAGTGGCTGAGTGGTAGAACACTGAGTTGCCATGCCGGAAATCCTGGTTCAAATCCCGCTGCAGGCCAAGACTTTTATTTAGTCTGTTTGCAGCGGGAGATGGATCATATAGGATCGAGGACCCTCCTGGGGCCCACCAGGCTCTATAAAATATTATAAAAATAGGGTACATAAAATAAGGGGGAAAATCTGGTGGTTGAGCGTGACCTAGGACAAGTCACCTCCTTGCAGAACCGTTGTATATGAAACAGTACAGTCTCTACCGTGTACTGAACCCCAGACCCTTTATGGGTTGTAGTTGTACAGGTTTTTTTATATATATATGTAAATGTTAACAAATTCATTTATAAAGTCTTATAAAACAAATTGAAGTTTATATAACTTATTTTTGGTCTTATAACAAGTTGCAAAGACCATGCGAGTAGCACTCAAACCAACGACAGTTATACAACATTCCTAAAGCCGCCTAAGATGCAGTAGTTTACTCATTTTTTATTTTATCCACTTTTTTTACCGTCATGTGGTGAGACTGGAAGGCCAATGCTTTATTTTATTTTATTATATATATTTAATTTACTTACTCTTGTTTTTTATTTTCTTGATTTTTTTATATAGGTACAAAAAAAGTCGACTAAGAGCTACAATGAATGCTTAATGTGCTTTCTGATGATCAATTTTAATTTTTGATTATATTTGATAAGATGAATTATAACTTTGTACAATGAATTCTGCTATGGAATTCAAGATTACCCCTAAATCCAGACTAAATGTAACTCCCGAAGGTAAATTCGCTGATAACACGAATGCTAGTATTGATTCTGTTAGTAATTTAATCGCTTCGGCAACTCCATTTAGCTAGCAATTATTTCCTAATGCAGGATTATCTTCTGCTCCTGTTCAACAGAAATAACTCCAAAGCTATTGTTACTTTGTTAATCTCGAGATACGCTATCAGCTTAATACGTACCTGCGCGTATACGTTTGAACTTGATCCAAATGATGTTCAACTCGGATAGAGGCTTTCGGAAATCAAAATGCTGAGAGAAGTGCCTTTATATTCCATATTTAACAAGATACTATTAGCTTTCCTAATATCTCTTGTTCGATATAATTTGTTTATGGATTCGTCTAGGAATGTTCAACAAAAACTTTAATGTTTTTATAGCAACACTGTTATTATTAATATTTCTTTTTTAATATTCTTTTATAATTGAGCCTTAAAAAGGAGAGAAGACTGACATGGAAATCACACTTGACTAATTTGAAGAAAAGGCGACTTCTTTACGACTTCCTTACCACAAAAATAAAGTATAACTAACTAACAAAATTACTGTATAGAACATGCTACTTAAACCGGTATGGACGTATGCCATCCAAGCGTGAGGCTCATACGAAAAATCTCACTTATAGAACATTCAAATCTTTCATTTTGATAATACCATCGTTAGGTATATTACACATAGCCCCTTTTACAGTACTAATAAATCATTACACAAAGATTTCAACATATTACTCTTGAACGACACAATAAAGAAAAACTACAAAAAATTGCATTAATTACTTGCTGGACACCTAAATTTACTGGTACTAATATTACCACAGAATCCGACAGGGAGACTGAAACGTCTCTGGAGCAGGGATCTACTACAGTGAGATGAACCACGCTAGGAGTGCCTTGAGTGGGAGGTTTCCCAATCCAAACTTCTACGTGAATCGCTTAAAGGGAGGAAAAATATTGCAGAAAAAGGTTTTTGGCATGTGCCAAATGGTATTTATTTAATTTCTTTAATAAATATTTTTATTATTATTCTTTTATTTTACATTTGCATCTCGGAAGTTTCACTTCTAGAAAATTTGATCTCAAACATCACCAGTGTTAGTATTTTTTCTGCTTGAATTGCTGGAATATGAAGTTTTTGATCTAGCTACAAGTTTTGTTTCTGAGTAGGTCTCTAGGCTACTACCCTTTTACACTGCTCATAGCTTGTTCGCATAACAGAGAGTAGGAAAGTAGGGATGGGTAGATACTGGATTTTCCTGCATCTGATACAAGTGATACTGATAATTTTCTGTATCTGATACTTTTACTTGATACTTTTACTAGTCATGGGTAGATACTGGATTTTCCTTCATCTGAATACAAGTGATACTGATACTTTTCTGTATCTGATACTTTTGTAGTTGAATAGAGATATCCCGACTCTTACTCTTCTAATACGCTACACAGAAGGCTTTCTTGGGCATCAGTTTTTGTTATCATTTTTAAAGGAAAAAGAGTTATTCGCCGAAATAGTAACCTGCACAAGGCATAAAATGATTAAAATCATGTTTTTTATTGGTTAATTATTTTTTGAAAGCTATGAAATGAACAATAAAAAATAGATTTTAAGCCCACCTCAAACTTTTGCTATTCACGTTCCAAGACACGTAGAATTTGGGTTGTAATACAAAATGTGTCTGTCCGCCGCCGCACTCTATACTTTTTAAAACGCTATAGCTGTTTGTTTTTGCACCCGATTTCAATCATTTATGTCAATTGCCTTTACTTTATGGTATAGATATATCTATTAATGAACCCATATTTTCCCGGACATAGGTCGAGGGTTTTTTTGCGAAAGTTGCTCGTGAAAAATGATATATCAGGAGGCGATCTCGGAAAATGTTATTTCAACCACTATTTACTGTTAACTAATTGTATAGTTTATTTTCGTTTCTACATATGTCACAAGTGACTAATTACAGATTATATTGATAATAAGTGAAAACTTGTTCACTATTATTTTTACTTATTTATTTATTAATACTGAGGGGAGATGCGGCAAAATGGGTCTTTCGCCGGCAATCAAATCAGGGGATCTTAAATCAGTGGTTGACTATTGCTTATTATTTATTTATTTATTATTAAAAGGACCGTAATTAATAGCAGATAATAATTTTTTTTAAATCCATTAGACGATGTAATTTTATTGCCAAAATGAGCTTGGTTTGTTTTGGCGGTAGGGATGGGTAAGGTTGTATCAAAATGATTGTATCAATCTGACCGGATCTGATACTTGTATCAATTGATACAAAAGTATCAGGTACATTTCGACTGTATCTGATACTTGTATCAACTACTTTTTAGTATCAGATACAAAGTATCAGATTGATACAACCTTTCCCATTCCAATAGGAAAGAGAAAGAACAAGAGATTTTAGTGATTTTGATGAATGAAAAGTTGTGTGGTTGCATGAATATTTAATTTTATTCATTTTAATGTCGTTTTGTATAGTTTGGGTAGTGTGATTAAGTAGCATTAACTATTTTTCTTAGAATTTTGGATAGTGTTGTTTATATCTTGGGTATATGGACGTTTTTTGCTGAATGTTGCTCTGTTGCTGAACCTGCTTTATATATCCAAATAGTCTTTGTTTCGTAATCTTAGTGAAGATCTGTAGTCCAGAAGATGTGATAGTTGTTTGTAGTGTCTTGTCAGTTCTTGTCTTTTTAATTTTGTATTTATGTTCCATTTAAGTCATTTGAACAAGTATAATCTAAGGATTAGGTACATATATATTAGAAGGTAAAATAGTCCCCAATTTTCATTGCTGGACCCGAAGCTTTTTGTAGAGAGAAGCTACGTGATTTTGTGACATTTATTTAAAAAAAAACTAATACATGTTATAATAATAAATTTTACACTGTTGATATTTATGTTTTACTAATTTCCAGAACGTGACGAAATTATAATGAAAAAATTGTGGTAACTCAGAATATTTTAGCATTTTTGTCGAAGACCGATAATAATTTCACTATTATGGTCATCAATAAAAAAAAAAATCTTTAAAACAGCATTAATGTTTGAATCGCTAACTGAAAAAATATAACTGGCCTATCTTCTATCTTTTGAGATTTTTAAAACTTTTAACTTTTACCAGAGAAATATCGTATCCTTTACTACAAGATACTTTTCCACAAGATTGCACAATCTAGACAACGCCTTCTACAAATTGTTTACTGCAGATAGGAAGCTTCTCTAGGACGAGATCCATATTTTGAACTCTTTTGTAAAATGTAGAAAAATTGACTAGCTGGCATTCTGCATCCTTAGATAACAAAATATTGATATCAAGGTAAGAATATTACAGATTTTATTTTATTTAAAATAAAATAAAATCGAACTTTAGAGATGCTTTTGTAAGCGAAATTTGTTTTTAGTGAAAAATAAGTAACTTCATAATTGTTTCGTTTGTGATATTTTTTAAAATACTAATTTTGGCATTTAATGACTTGAGATTTAATTGAAATATCTTAATTATGGATTCCTCTGTGTCTTCATTAAACAGTTAGAAACATTCACGAAGATTGACATTTCTGACAAATCGAGAATGTATAATTTATAAATCTGGATTTTCTAATGTAGCTTTATGTACAACGACAATTAACATGGTATTTAAATGGAATATGTAACGGCATTTTTTTCTCAAATTAATAAGGCTTCCCAAATCGAATAGGGAGCGAAGTTCAATAAAATATTTTTTTACTTACAAAACAAGTAAATAAATGATTTTCTATGAAAGCAAGAGCCAAATAATTTTTTTTAAAACTGAGTAGACAACTAAGTAGATTAAACTGGCCTGAAAAAAAAGGCTCATGTTGAGGACATTTTTTATTTTGTTTTGCAGAGAATTTTATTATCACCTTAAATATAATCGTCACGATTGCCAACTAATTCCTATATTTTTCGAGCACACAGGTTTTTACTTCAGGATTTACTATGACTGGCTTAAATGGACCCAAAGCAATTTGCTGTGACATGTTTAACTATCGTATTAACCTGGCTCTTAAGGGTGCTCTCAAGGGACGTTTGTATGAGGTTGCATACGACCAGTTTATGCTCTCATACAATGCCCACTACACAGCCGCTAGTTTTGCATTAGACTATAGAGCTATCAAATCGAATAGGTGTTCCCTGAGGAAAATTATTGGATAATATGGAATGGAAAATGAGTTTAGAACCGATAGGTATTGTTTTAGTTTTCCTTCATTGCGACAAATGATTAATCCAACAACTGATATTTTAATTTTATTTAGATCATTTATATGAAATAAAATTTATAAGAGAGGATAGAAGTGACCAATAGGAGAGATGTGACTTCTATTAGAAATGAAGGGTACAAAAATTCTACCCCAGTGCCTTCTCGATAGATCACAATTGCAAATAGAGCCGAAAATTGAGGAACCATTAAGTAGGATTCAGACCAGGTCGTTTTTGTCCAGTGCAAATTTTGGATGTCAAATTGTTCTCAAGATGTTAGAGAATCTATAGCAAAAATTTAGTTTACTCATTTCTTGACTTTAAAAAAGCTTACAAATTCAGTTGATCCTGAATCACTGCATTAGATATTAGAAGAACAGTGTTTAGACCTGAAAACGTTTGTTATAGTAAAATAGGTATTCACAGAAACAAAATCTACAGTTAAAATCATGGGGGAAATATCCTCCAGACCTATTTCTGATAAAAACTGGAATAATACAAGGAGATGGGATATCTCCATTATTTTACAGTTGCGTCCTTGGAAAGGATGTAAAAGAATGGCACAAACAGAAATCTTTCCTCATGATTGACCGGCCAATTACTCTCGGTTGAGGCAAATTAGTGGTAGATTGCTTAGAATTTGCAGACAATCTGGAATTATTAACTCCTTTAAATACAGCAAACAACATTCAAAAGGCAGATATGACTTCTGAATAAAACTGCGGAAAAATAGCAGTTTCTTTCAGTAGGTACTTTTCGGCCTGCAATTATCTTTTGAAATAACATAGTACACGACCTGCGACAAAGAAGTATCAAAATTCATGAATATGGCATAATTAAACGATTCCCACATTTTATAAATTAATGAAAAATAATTCAGGAGAATGGAATTGAAACAAAAGCCAACGAAGTTAGATGCCTAAAAATAGACATTGCAAAGTGACTCTACCAGAATATTTACAACATAATATGTATTTCCAAACGCATAAAACTTCACATAAATCTATGAATCAGTGACCCTGATTTCGAACAGAAATGGAAACATAGAAAAAGTACAGAAAAAGAACACAAGATCATAAGAAAACGTGTTTACCCAAAATCGGTAAATGAACTGGCTCAAAAGCAAAGATTCTACGGTAACTTCAAAATGGATGATCCCGTCCAGACTTATGAACCAAATATTCAAATTATTCTATTAGTAAATCCAAAACCAAACGGATTGACTATATCAAATCAGATCTGAAACTGACAGGAATTACACCAGATAAAAGACAAAACCAGATAACCTAGTTATCTGCAGATCTAAAATACAGAAGTGGCAACTTGACTAAGAGGAGAAATCAAAGAAGAAGACTGGAAAAACATAGACTCAAGAGGGAAAGGACGCTCACAGCAAAAAAAGGGAAAGAAGAATGGGCACAAAGAAAGGCAAATACTTGCCTTTTAGTACTTTTCGAAGTTCTCATGGGTTCATTCACAAATATTGATAATAATCCCCGATTTGTGAATGGTTTGACAAAAATGGCACTTATATTGACTTGATTTACAATTTTCTTGAGAAAAAGCATGAGTCAGATACTGAGATTGATTATACAAAGGACTAGCACAAAATAATTTAAATTATACAAAAAAATAAATATATCAATTCTATTTTGTTTTGCTGTCTACTCAAAAAACATGAGAAAATAATCCACCAATGTTTTAAATAATTAAATTTATTCATATTAAATTCACTTGACAATCGAGAGCTGCATATTAATTAAAAAGTCTATGGTATTGACAGCTTCAATTGTTATAGACAGTTAGTACGTGATATGTACAAAATGTCTATAACACTTGGGGCTGTCTGACGCTTTTCTCTCCTTTTACACAGTAGTTTTATTTTTTATTTTATTTATCTTTCCTTTAAACAAATCGAATAACAGCTAACTTATTAAATTTAAAAAAAATAAAATAAAATATTTCTTAAGATTTATAATAGTATTACCAGTATTCTCGGATGGCTTATAACACTTATGCAATAAAACATATGATGATTAAAAATTTATTTGACTTAAGTAAGCTAAGAGGGAAACGGACGTAGGGTGCAGGGATACTTCTTAGTTCCTGTAAGAAACCGGCTAAGGCAAATAAAATATTTATTCTGATAACAATCATGATTCGACTATATGTGATCAAAAGACCTTTCTCCATGTCCAGCCACTATCCCCTTAATTAAGAGGAAAACGTTGCGATTGAAGGTGATCTCGACCAAATCACATCCTTGCACAACAGTTAGCTCGGAACAGTACAGTTCCAACAATACACTGGTCATACCCTTCGAGGGTGGTAGTAGTACAGTTTTTTTTTAGAGTAAATTACGATTTTATTTATTGTTTTTTTACCTTAAATGACTTTACAAGGAATTTTCAAAAGGCAATTATTAGGTATAGGTTATCTCTTGTTATTATAGTTTAATATCTTCAGTATTTTCATATAATTATAATACCTTATTGTCATTTTTTATTTAACATCAGAATTAGTAACTACCTTATTATCGATATTCTATTCTTTCCAGAAACCTGAATAAATGTCATTGTGCAGAATATCTTCGAATCGGGATTTTTACAGAATAACACCTACAGGGATGAACAAGGGAATTTAGAAACTTACAAAATGAGGAATATAACTGACGTATAGCATTGCTTCAGTTTAAATGGGCATGTGTAGTTGTTGGGATTAGTAATGTACTTATCACTAAAAGTGATCGGTGATATCATAGATAAATGGCTAAGAAAGAGACTGAGACGTAGGTGGGAGGACTGTGGGAAAATTGGCCTTGAAATAATCGTTTTTGAATGGGATAAGTATACAGAAACGTGTAGGCAGAGACGGTCCGTGATATCGGAAATTCGAACTTAAGATTCGCTTAACTCGGGCAAATCACTTCTTTCCACAACAGCCGGCCACGAAACAGTGCAGTCTCAAACATATACTTTAACTTAAATTGGTTAGTGGACATTTTTTACATATGTATCAGTACATCTTTAAAGGTCAAAAATTCATACGGAAATCTGAAATATTGGGGCACAAAAAGTAATAACCACATACATAGTTATACATATTTGAACTAATTTTATATTTTAAATAGCACGCTACTCATGGACAGGTTTAAGTAAACATTCATTTGTTGTGTTTGTTTGGTTTTTAAATTAATAAAATAAGTCAAGTAGATAAATCTATATTTAAATTAAATAGATAAGTAAACAAAAATATTTTGAAATCAATGAAATTAAAAAAAATATATTAAACACACTAATTAATAGTTAATAAGTTAAATTTACAACATTAAATTAGTTTCAGTTATGTTGTGGCATGTAAAGGAGAAGTGGCCATGTGTAATTAGTTATTGTTTTGTTTTTTGCACTAGTTTATTTTCTTTTAAAATAAAGTATAACTTCAAATTATTTATTTCTATCATTATTAACAAGTTTATTAGTTGCAATCACGTTCTAAGGATTGCTGCTTTTTTCTACAGGGTGATCTCTATTAAAATTTAAATTCATTTCGCTGAATATTATTGTTTATACACAATGTTACGGGCTACTGGCTGTAAACTGAATTAAACTATTTCTAAATTCAAGATACTACTATTTATTAACAAATTAAAAAGAATAAAATGAAATTATTTAAAACAATTAAATTATTAAACTAATATAAATTTACAAAACAATTCCTAAAGATTATAACCTAGGCCTAATTGTTATCTAATTACTAAAATAATATACAAATAATATTAGATATTGCTAATACTAAATAACTTAACTTTTTACATAAATTTGTACAAATATAATGAACCTAAACCAGAGTTTATATCTACAAATTAACACTTACAGTCCTCTAATTAAAGTCCACCGACCGTAAGACTCTCCAAATATGACAAATTGGCACACAGTAATAAGCAGAAACAGTTTATTACACTCTCGTACTGTCACAGTTCACTGATACACTGAGTTGGCGAGACTCACTTATCACTTATCACTGACTGACTTATCACTGACTAGTTCGTCAAACTGGAACTGACTGATACTAACTGTCACTGTCACTCACACGGACTGTCACCGTTCACTGTTACAGAAGTCAACAACTTTACTACTGCCTTAGGCTGAAACGGCTGGCAGTTTATATAGGCAAGGTTGGTCGGGGTAGGGGGGCTTCTCGGACATTCCACGCCATTCGTGATCTTTCTACACCGTTCTTTAATCCCTTCCGCTCATCTTAATCCCTCAGCCGGTCTCTCTCTCTCTCACTCTCTCTCTCTCTCTCTCTCTCTCTCTCTCTCTCTCTCTCTCTATATATATATATATATATATATATATATATATATATATATATATATATTGTTACGGGCTACTGGGTGTAAAATGGACTAAACTATTACTTAATTCAAGAATCTATTATTTATTAACAAATTAAAAAGAATACAATGAGATTATTTAAAACAACTAAATTATTAAACTAATATCAATTTACAATAACAATATTCTACTAGATATTATCTAATTTCTAAGATAATAAGATATTGCTAATACTAAATAACTAAACTATTTATATATAAATTTGTACGAATACAATAATATTACACTATAGTTTACAATTACAAATTAACACTTACAGTTCGCTAACTAAAGTCCACCGACCGTAAGACTCTCCAAATATGACAAACTGACCCACAGTTTATTACACTTATTACACGGCCACTAATTGTCACTGTTGCTCACTAAGCACTTATTACAGACTGATACTAACTCACTGTGACTCACACGCACTATCACTAGTTAACGACTGCTTATTACTACTGGCTTATTACTCACCGACTTATTACTGACTGCTCTTATTACTGACTCCCGGCCAGAACAGCTGTCCTTTTTATATAGGCAAGGTAGGTCGGGGTGGGGGATTTCTCGGAACAAGACCGAGAACCGCCTAGCCCGATCCAGTAGGATCTACGCCATTCTATAATCCCTTCCGCTTAATCCCATTGTTTGCCTAATCCTTTCAGCCGGTGCTCCTTCCCGCTCTGACCGTAACACTGCCCCCTCCTTAAAAGTGCTCTGCCCCAGAGCATAGTCCGGAGAAATCGGGCGGTTATGAGCTTCCCTCGATGGAGACGCATTTCCTTTCCAGGGGTTGAACGTACACACCAATATGGCGACTCCAGAGTTGGCGAATGTCTGTTCAAGCATGTTCTCGACAACCTTCCACTCCAGGCCGTCATAGCCACAGCCCAACTTAGGGATCGCGAGCTTGGTGACACGCAGTCTCAGAAGCTTACTCCGCAGGTCGTCGAGGCTTCGCCGCAGTGCGTCATATGTGGGCTTCTGATCAGTATCACACTTAGTAACTAAGTAGAACAGGTGTCGTCCTTCATGTGTGTGGTAGAGTGCTTTCCCGACGCTTGGTCTTTGGCGTTCCAGTTCCTTAGTTCCAGCAAACTTCTTCCTGAAGACCGTTGCAATCCCTCGGGAAGTCCTCAGATCTTCGGCGACACAATGGGCCAGAGAATAGTCCGCGGGTAACGAGAAGATATCTCTGTATACTGTCTGAGTTACTCCACGGGGACCTTGTACCTTAGGTTGTGCAACTGATACCTTACTGGTCTCCACGTTGTTGAGGTACCTGACTTGCTGGTCTTCTGTCGGGCCATGGTCTCCTTTGTAAGGGGCCAGTCTATTAAAATGGACTACCCTGGGTTTTCCTTTTGGCTGCTTCCTGATCCTATAGATGACGTCGTTTATCCTATTGATGATCACAAACGGGCCATCCCAGGAATTCTGAAGTTTAGGTGAGTATCCTCGCCTTCTTCGAGGATCATGTAGCCAGACCAAATCTCCAGGTTGGAATCCACCTTTCTCTGCCCTGATGTCGTAACGCTCCTTCATTCTGTCACTGGCTCCCTGGATGTTTGCACGAACCTTCTCGTGGATGTTATCCATCCGCTTCCGTAGATTCGTGACGTACTCCTCTCCGGTAACTTCCTCATTAGGCTTGAACCCGAATTTCAGATCACATGGCAAACGAAGTTTTCGGCCGAACACCACATTTGCGGGGGTCTGCCCCGTTGCTTCATGGACTGAACTGCGGTAGGCTAACAGGAACAAGTGTAGATACTGGTCCCAGTCTCGCTGATGCTCGGAGACCACTTTAGACAAATATCGACCCATTGTCCTGTTCATGCGCTCCACCATGCCATCCGATTGAGGGTGAAGAGGTGTCGTCCTGGTCTTCCGTACTCCCAGTGCTTCACACATTTCGGAGAAGACTGCAGACACAAAGTTTATTCCCTGGTCAGCGTGAAGTTCCATGGGTACTCCAAACCGGCTGACGAGCTGCTTCACAAGTACGTCTGCAACCGTGACTGCCTCTTGATTCGGAAGGGCATACGCTTCCACCCACTTAGAAAAATAGTCCATGGCCACGAGAATATATCGGTTACCTTCGTCCGTAACAGGGAAAGGGCCAGCGATGTCGATCGCTATCCTCTCGAACGGTGCTCCCACGTTGTACTTCTTCATAGGGGCCCTCTTTCTTCTTGTTGGTCCGTTAGAAGCCGCACAAGTCGCACAACGCCTGCACCAGTCCAACACATCGTCCTTAAGGTTTGCCCAGTAAAAGCGTTCACGAACTTTTTCCAATGTACGGTGAACTCCAAGATGGCCGCCAGTTACACCGTCATGTAGTTCCCTAAGCACTTCGGGCACGTTCTTCCTTGGAACGATGAGCTGTAGCCTACGCTGATCTCCTTTAGCGTTCTCCAATGCCCGCTTCAGCAGCCCGTTGTCCACTAAAATGGAGTCCCATTGGGCCCAGTACGTTTTTACCTTCTTCGACATTGGAGCAACATCCTGCCAGGTCGGTCGTCCTCGCCCCGATATTTTCCATTCCTTTATTTGTTTCAAGTCCGGGTCCTCGTCTTGTGCCTTTGACACTTCTGCGTCCTGCCAACTGTCGATAACAATCGTTGTCCTCAATACTGTTGCCTGCTTCTCTTCTTGTCGGGAACAATGCTTGCAGCCTTCATCACAAGGTCTTCTTGACAGTGCATCCGCATTCCTGTGGCTCGTTCCAGAACGATGAGCAGATTCAAAGTCATACTCTTGAAGGCGCTCGATCCACCTCGCCACTTGTCCCTCTGGTGACTTGAATCGCAGCAGCCACATTAGAGCCGCGTGGTCCGTTCTCAGCAGGAACCTTCTTCCGTATAGATATTTATGGAAGTGCTCTATGGATTTTACTACTGCCAAAAGCTCTTTCCTTGTGACACAGTAGTTGCGTTCCGGAGCAGAGAGTGCTTTGCTGAAATATCCAATGACCCTCTCTTCTCCGTCTTGGACCTGAGAGAGGACGCTTCCAATAGCGATGTTGCTGGCATCTGTGTCAAGTATGAACTTGCCCTCGGGGCGTGGATAGCTCAGAATAGGAGCACTAATCAATTTGCTCTTTAGCTCCTCGAAGGATGCCTGACACTCGTGATCCCAATGGAAAGTCCTTTTCTCCTCGGTAAGCCTGGTAAGAGGTTTTGCGATGTTAGCGAATCCTTTCACGTACCTCCGGTAATAGGTGCAGAGCCCGAGAAAACTTCTCACCTGGTGCTTATCTCGAGGTACTGGCCAGTCGGTGATCGCTGCTATCTTCTCTGGGTCAACAGCAACTCCTTTGTCTGACACAATATGCCCAAGATAGTTGACTTGCCTTCGGAAGAGATTACACTTCTTCGGGTTCAACTTTAGGTTCGCTGCGCGCAGTCGTTCGAAGACCATCTCCAGATTCTTCAGATGGTGAGCGAAGGACTTCGCCAGCACAATGATGTCGTCTAGGTACACCAGGCATACTTCCCAAGAGAGACCTCTTAACACGTTTTCCATCAGCCTCTCGAATGTGGCAGGAGCATTGCAAAGCCCGAACGGCATTACTGTAAACTGCCAGAGCCCAGTGCCAATTGAAAACGCCGTCTTCTCTTTATCTTCAGGTGCCAATCCAACCTGCCAATATCCACTGCGGAGATCCAAGGTAGAGAAGAGTTTACACCCCTCCAGGGTGTCCAGCGTATCGTCAATCCTGGGAAGCGGATAACTGTCCTTCTTGGTGACGTTGTTCAGAAGACGGTAGTCTACGCAGAACCTCGTTGTGCCGTCTTTCTTCTTCACCAATACAACAGGAGACATCCAAGGACTACTCGAAGGCTCAATGACACCATCAGCCGCCATCTCCTTAATAATCTTCTCGGCGTCCTCCCGTTTGGCTAACGGTAACCTCCGCGGGACCTGTCGGATGGGCTTGGCATCCTCGGTGTCAAGCCTGTGCTGGACGATATCCGTTCTACCACGTGGTCCGGGGCCGATCTCGAAGACGTCATGCCATCGGGTAATCATGTTTTTCACCTCCTCGCTCTGTTCAGGCGAAAGGTCGCGACATGATTCGTCCACAAATCCTTTTAGTTCCTCTGGGAGCCCTCGGAGCTCGGTGGGATGACGTTCCACCTGACGAACCACTGAGGTAGCGGTTGTACACTCCCCGACCGGTGTTCCTTTCTTCAGCGTTACCGGGTAGCTGTTCAGGTTCATTAGCCGAATTGGAGTGGTACGTCCGACCTTGATGAGAGACCTGGCAACAAGTAAGCCACGTCCGATCTCTTGTTCTTCGTGCCTTCCGGGTTCAAGTAGTACACATTGACCCTCCGGTAACTGTCCTTCGACCGTCCCATGGGTCAGGATTTGGCTCCGTGCAGGTAATATGGTGTCTTCTAGTAAGAGCACTCGTGCGTAGAGGCCCTTTCCCTGCCGAAGGATGACTTCCTCGTCTCCCAGCGTCATCACACCTCTTGCCATATCCAACTTAATCCCGTATTCGATCATCAAGTCCGTGCCTAATATGACATCTTCATCGATTTCTGCCACGAGAGCACGGTGCCTCAGATGTTGACCCCCGATGATGAAGGTGGCAACTGTCTCCCCGTAGACCTTGGCTGGCTGTCCCGTGGCAGTCCGTAATGCCCAAGTGGTTGGTAAGATCCTCTCAGCGGGAACTATCTTCGAGTTCAAAATTGTCATGGTTGCGCCAGTATCCACTAGAAGACTTCGCAGCTGCCCGTTCACCATCCCATCAACGTAGAAACTGTTCGTTCTGCTTCCTATTGACGCAATCCTGATGGTCTTCCTGGGGCCTTTGACGTTACGGGTTGACAGTTGCCCCCTCCCATCAACCCTACTTAGTTTTCCTGTGGCTTTTCTTGCTTCTTCGATGGACACTTGCTTCTAGGGTGTCCAAGTTGGCCGCAGCTCCAACAGCGTATCTCCTTCTTACGGGTCCTGAGAGCCTCCAAAACTTTCGTCACTATGTCCTCGACGCTGGGGTACGCATTTGGCTCCGCTTCTGCTGCTCGTACTCGCGCATGGCCCCGTACAGACTGCCTAACAGCCTCGAACTCCATGGCCTGGGATAATGCGTCTCCCAAGGTTTTCGGCCTGGCGAGCTTCACTGCTTGCTGTGTCTCTGGATCCCGAAGTCCATCGAGGAATTTGTCGACAGCCAAGCTTTCTTAGACATCGTCGGTGACCGATGGATAGGCGTTCCTCACCAGCCGGGCAATATCCGCTTCAAATTCCTGCAAAGTCTCGTTGGTCTTCTGGACCCTGCTTCTCAGCTGTGATCGATACAGCTGGTCCATGTGGCGGTGGCCGAAACGTATCTCCAGTCTTCTGATCAGCTCCCCGTAGTTGGACCGCTCCGACATGGGTATCCCCTGCAGAACTCCCAAGGCGTCTCCACGCAAGGCCAGGCACAACGCTGAAGCTTGGGTCTCCTGTGACCACCCGTGGATCGAAGCCGCTGTCTCGAAGAGAGTCATGTAGTCCTCCCACGGCGTCTTTCCGTCGAATACTGGAATGGTGTTGTGAGCTGGTGGCGTCCCATTATTGGCGGGCAGAATGGTTTTATGAAGACTGACCTCGGGGGAACGGTCGGTGTCGTTCATCGGTGGGTTGCTCATACGTCCCTCTAGAGCTTCTACTCTTTGCCTAAGTTTTCTTTCAATTGAATTCAACTTTTCTCCTAACCTAGATTCTACATCAGCTACTTTATTATCTACATTTTCCATTAACTTAGTCTCTAATGTGCCTAATTTAGACTCTAGCCTATTTTCTACATTGCTTATCTCATTACCTAGCTCATTTTTAACAGTGCTTAACTCATTTTTAAAAGTTGCAGACAATTTGCTTAAATCGGTTTCAAACAGAACATCATCTGGATCTTCCCCTAACTCTAATTGACGCAAGCGATGTTGCAGTACACTTTTATTTCCGGAAGAATCCAGATCACGTTCTTCTAATTCCCGTTTTAAATCCGCAACTTTTAAATCCATTAATTTAAGACTTTGAGAAGCCATTTTTCATACAGTAGCCCAATAATTACAAAATGCAAGACAAAATAATAACAATTACACAAAATCCCACTTCTGACACCAATTTGTTACGAGCTACTGGGTGTAAAATGGACTAAACTATTACTTAATTCAAGAATCTATTATTTATTAACAAATTAAAAAGAATACAATGAGATTATTTAAAACAACTAAATTATTAAACTAATATCAATTTACAATAACAATATTCTACTAGATATTATCTAATTTCTAAGATAATAAGATATTGCTAATACTAAATAACTAAACTATTTATATATAAATTTGTACGAATACAATAATATTACACTATAGTTTACAATTACAAATTAACACTTACAGTTCGCTAACTAAAGTCCACCGACCGTAAGACTCTCCAAATATGACAAACTGACCCACAGTTTATTACACTTATTACACGGCCACTAATTGTCACTGTTGCTCACTAAGCACTTATTACAGACTGATACTAACTCACTGTGACTCACACGCACTATCACTAGTTAACGACTGCTTATTACTACTGGCTTATTACTCACCGACTTATTACTGACTGCTCTTATTACTGACTCCCGGCCAGAACAGCTGTCCTTTTTATATAGGCAAGGTAGGTCGGGGTGGGGGATTTCTCGGAACAAGACCGAGAACCGCCTAGCCCGATCCAGTAGGATCTACGCCATTCCATAATCCCTTCCGCTTAATCCCATTGTTTGCCTAATCCTTTCAGCCGGTGCTCCTTCCCGCTCTGACCGTAACAATATCTCTCTCTCTCTCTCTCTCTCTCTCTCTCTCTCTCTCTCTCTCTCTCTCTCTCTCTCTCTCTCTCTCTCTCTCTCTCTCTCTCTCTATCTATCTATCTATCTATCTATCTATCTCTCTCTCTCTCTCTCTGACCGTAACAATAATAACACGTGCACTCAATAAAGAGTTCTTTCTATGGGTTTCATGTAAATACTTTAAGCAGTATATGGGGGATTTATTCTAACTCAAGTTAGTTCGACCTTAGTCATATTGCATCAAAAATGTATATATCACATAATGTAAAGCATCAAATCCTTCTACAGCAAAGCCGACATTACCAGTAAAGGAAATTTCTTAAAAGAAATCTAGTCTAGAAATCTAATATGTTTTGCCAAGTAAAAAAAAAAAGGTATAACCAGTAAGACGCAAACAAAAGATAATTAGCTGGGTAGAAAAAAAAATGCAATGGGCTACTTCAATGCAAGATAGTGTTTGAATTTGTATTAACCATCGTATCCACATAAAAGGGATTCAGAAGGTGAATATTAGTTTAAAAAATCCTTATTTAATAATCATAAGTAATCAGATGAATAAATCTGTATGAAAATGGCAATGGTTTATCTAGGTACTAAGTTTTTAAATAGTTTTATATTTCTTTCTTGCTGTAAAACACTCATTTAGTAACACAAGATTATTTTAATTGGACCAGGAATACATATTCTTCAATAATATTTGTAACCTAGAAAATTCTATAGAAGCGCATATTTAGAGATAAATCATCACAAATCGTTATTTATGTTAAGAACAGTATTTAATTTTTGGAAAATATTTGTGCCAGTCAATAATATTTGTGTCAATGTTTCGATGATTTTTTCTTATCGAAAAAATTCTTGCCCTGAAGGCAGAATGATTTTTCACTGGTCCTTTTTAACACTACATTTATTTTTTTTCTTCTTTCTGCCATCTTCTCACCATCCATACAGCCATATTTTCAATAATTTTGTTTTATTATTATTATTAGTCGTATAGCTCCCAAAGTATTATATTCCTTTTCTCTTTCTTTAGATTTTTCTTATCTGTTTTTCTGTTAAGTGTCAAGGCATATAACATTGTTGGTTTAATTACCGTATAGCAACGCATAATTTTGTAATTTTGAATTGTACGATAATACATTGACAATCTGTATCACACTATGAATTATTTTCGTTTTATGAATAATAGGGACTATCACTAATTTTTAGGGGAGAATTACTGATTCTAATTTTTATGGATTTTAAGAACATTGGAATGTGTGGAAAATTGCAAATTATTCTATTAAGGAGTACATACAAATAATTCTAAGGAGCGGTAAAAAAATATGATGAATTATTTTTTCGTAAATAACATAAAGCTGGGTTAAATTACTCTCCAAAAACAATGATATATTTTTTACAGTAATATAATAAGAATAAAACGAAATTGAAAACATGCTCTAGTATACACTGTTATAGGTAGTGTTATTTGAAAATAATATAACAAATATAAACTAACAATTTAGCAAAACGAATCGTTATAAAAGTTAACAATGCTGGATCGAAGGAAAAGCGTACAAGAGGGAGGGGAGAAAGTCGAGGGATTTCGTTGAGAGGCTGTTACCGGCCCTGGCTTAATAATCACCTTATTAGTCCTTAGAGAAATTTATTTATTTTAATTATTTAAACTTAACTCGTCCTTAATATTAGGATGACAATATTTAAACATAAGCGTCCTTAAGAATTTAAGACATGCCTTTTGTTTAATCCAAGGTCGATTCGATTCACGGTGCCTTATGCAAAACAAAAAGCAATCGAATTTTTCGATTCATACAGTAAAAGTAGTTTAAGCGTGCTTTATTATTTGTTAACATCTAGAGCCCGATGAAACAAACGCCGGATCGATTACCCATATTACGTTCCTTCCTAAAGTGTTATTCATAGGTCCGTTAATGGAGGACTTAATAAGATCAGGGGTTATAAATTCAGACTCCAAAATGTTGATTTAATGAAGTAAACATGATGATAGTAGTGTTTGAACGTGTCTTCCTTTCCATTCTGTTAATAATTATAGATCTCCTCTTCTATCACTAAACGTTGCGAGGAACCCTTCGAAAAGCTTGATCCAGGAACGCCTCCAGATCCATTCCCTATTCAAACCCTTTTCCAAAGGAATCTTGGATCGTGCCCTTCTGTGTCTTGTTCAGTATTCACCACCCTGTGTTGCTTATTGCCTGGCATCACTGCCGAAGCTAAGATCTCAAGGAAAAGTCAGATCCTTTGATCTCAATAATATTTAAATAGTATAATGGGATGCCACTCTGTGATCGTTAAACTTAATATATATTAATTCTATATCATTAATGAATGTCTCTCTCTTCTCCAAAGGTTGACGTGGTTGACTGACCAGGAGTTGGTTATTAAATAAAGATCCTTTTTTATTCAATTGAATAACATTATATTTATAGTTTGCTGATCACATCTACAAGTTAAATTATAAAACTACTTACAAAGAAAGGGGGACACCATATGTGACTGGCTATTTCTCGACCATTTATTCATCCAGTTCCCTCCCTCTTGACTTGACCGCTCCTAGCCAACAACTGCCTGTTCTGAATCTTCAAAGTAAAAGTACCGCCTCTGTTTGAAACGCGATTGAAAAAGTAATATAAAATATGTAAAAAATATTTAATTGGAATACGGTACTACCCGGTAAGTCGTCGGACAATTTGGCAATCAATAAAGGAACTAAATGAAATACAATTGGCTTACCTAAAACTTGTCAGACCTTCCTCTCTTCATTGACGTCTCGCAGGTGAGCTCACCGTAGCGTACGTCAAAAAATGCCGGTCCTCCCAATTCGGAAAAGAGAATATCCAGAGAAGGGGTTTATAACATGCGGGATAACTGACTAAATGTAACACAAAACCAAGTTCACATATCGAATCATAAAATCAAACATATGACTATATTTTTTTGGAAGCGGTTAACAAAGCGACTAATTTAAGAGACAGTGTACAAAATACCCGGAATTATATATAAAAAAAATTAGAAATCATAAAAACCCAATATAGAAACAGCCTCTAAGGGACAACTATCTGCTTCATAAACCAGATGGAAGGGCATACCCCTTCCCCTATTTATATAGGTACTCCAAAGGTTCCAGATAGTGTCGCATATAGCCCAGTGTTCTGTCAGTATTCAAGTCTCTGTCCACTATTTATACAAAAACGGCCTTCACCATTCTGTCTTTTACCATTCTAGTTCTATCACCAATATATGAAGTATATATATCTTCTTTAAAGATTAATCGCAATCGATATTAATCTGTCGGTACCCTACGGGTGCTGTCAATATCTCAGTATCTGAATTACTTTGTCATCTGGATTGTCATCTGTCCATGACTAATATATGAATAATGTGTTTTGGCTACATTATTTCTTCATTGCGTATGATACAGATAAACCTCTAAAACCGAGTATGATTTTTTCCGACTCTTGTATATTTTTCAAAGAAAGTGAAAGGATGTTAAAGGTTAAGTAAAGAAAAGTACTCCAGTTGCCGTTCTCGCAGAACGGAGGAGACGCCCAGGATGGGGAAGAATGGAGAAATATTGTAGCCAGCCCCAAGTAGAGCAGTAACGCCATGGAGTAAATAAGTAAATTTTTTGGCCGAATTCTTCCTGGACTTTTCTTCTAGTCGCAGTGACGTCTCCATTTGTTTTCTTTCTCTGCTCTTCATAGGTACATTGGGGGAATCGTGATAATGTTTGCTGATTATGATTACTTTTGTTCTTACATATAATAATTTTTTTTCAGTGTGCTATGAAGAATTGAATGTTTGACTGGATCTTGTTGCGCCCAGGCTTGTGTATTTTAAAATCATTAAAATTATCAAGTATTAAGTATTCATTTGCAAATACAAGTTCAGATTTCTACTCGTATTCATAGCAGTTATTAAATCGTTTCATTTCAAATGTCCGTTTTTATCATATCTAGTATTTTTATTTTTTAATTTATTTATTGATATTTACAACTGTATTAAAAAAAATAAATCAAGTAAATAGGCTATGTGATACAAAATGACATGAGTTAATGGCAAGTTGAGAAACTACCCACTGGTAGTACTCAAATCACTAGTTCAACTAAGAAAGTCACGTGGCCATCTTCTTTTCAGACGCCTCGGAGGATTATCGGAAATCGAAGAGGAAGCTAGGTTTGAAACCAGAGGGTTTGAGTGGGAATGAAGTTTGTTATGAAAGGATAGATACCGGGTTCGGGCCAAATCAGCAACAAATGGGACATTAAGGTCGTAATGGATGACTTTATTCTTAACAAAATAAGGAGCGTTGAGGATTTTACGAAGGATTTTGGATTGTAGGGATTGGATACGAGAGGAATTCGATGGCTTAGTGGAGCCCCAAAGCTCTACTCCATAAGTCCAAATAGGCCGTACGATGGTGATGTAGATGAGTCTTTTGTAGTTAATTGGGAGGTTAGAGCGTTTGTCTAGTAAGTGTTGAAGTAGCCTGAAACGTCGAGCGGTTTCTTGTCTTTTCAGTGTAGTATGAGGATTCCAAGTTAATCGTTTGTCGAGGTGCAACCCCAAGTATCGGATCTGTTCTACAGGCACCAGTGGGGTATTATTAAAGGATACTGAAGGGCAGGAAGTCATTGGTTTACGACGTAAGGTAAAAGTGATTTGATGCGATTTTTGTGAATTTATTTTAATTCTCCAGTTTAGACACCATTCTTCAAGATCAGTGATATGGGATTGGAGGCTTTGGGATGCAATAACTGGATTGGTGTTGACTGATAATACACATGTATAATCAGCATACGTGGTAAGGATAGTATTAGGATGAGTTGGGATATCATCTGTATAAACTGTATAAAGGATTGGGCCAGGGATACTACCTTGAGGAATATCTAATATTAAATGTGCAATTTATCGACTTATGATGTTTACCATGCTTATGATCATAGATTGTAATATGCTGTTATTAATACTCTCTGTATTTTGATAATGTTTACTATCACTACAATTGAAAGAAGATTTTTTAGTATGTCGTTTTATATATCAATAGAAACATGATTTTGGTTTTTTATTATGAGTTTAAACTGGGACAATCGGCAGCCCAAGCTCCAAGAAACGTTCACCGCTTCCGGGGAAGGGTGTTATACCTACCCCCCCTGCAGGTATATTGACCTATAATGCTACAATCAACATTGCTAAATCGGAAGGGATCTATACCCTTTCATGACGACACCAGACCTCTTGTTTCTCCACAGCCAGTCAGAAACTAAACGATACCTGTTATGAAGTCCTCCCACACCTGCCTTATTCGTCAAAATTACCTCCAACACATTTTTCTATAGTATTTTGTTTCTGAAATGTTTTCTGTAATTCAGACCACTACCTTAAGGGTAAATGTTTTTGAAAATGATTTTCACGCCATTTTCAGGGTTTTTTTCAAAACAATAGGTACCTCAAGTTTTCAGTTCTGGGATTGTAAATTTAAGTACTTGTGTATTAGTCGGTACTCTGGGACTATTATCCGCCATTGTTTATAACCTGAACACTGATAATTCTGATACTGACAACATACAAAATATAATAATAAAATGCTAATTCTAGACCCCTCTAATTCAAGTTCCTCTTCTTATATAATTTGTTTTCCTACATTTCGGCGTAAACATTTCATTTCTATCCTTGATGATCCTTTTCATATAATTTCATCTTTCCTATAATTCCAAACTTTTGTATTTCACAGCTTTTAATGACGGCAAATCCAGAAGTTTTAAACTGTCAATTTTAAATATGCAATCACCAAAGGAATGTGATAAAAACACGAAAATAAATTTAATTAATATTATAGAAATTTAAGTAAATAATAAAAGAAATTATGGAGCGAAGTTGCTCAGCGGTAGAGCACTGAGTTTCCATGCCAAAAACCCTGGCTCAAATTTCACTCCTGGCAAAACTTTTATTTAGTCTGTTAGCCTACGGTGATTGATCATATGGGATTTAAGACCCTTCTGGGGCTTACCCACTCTCTACAAAGTGGGTACTCAAAATAACGGGGGAATCTGGCCGTTGAGCGTGATTTAGGACAAATCACCTCCCTGCACAACCGTTGTCTTGAAACTGCGCAGTCTCTACCATGCTCTCAACCCCAGACCCGTTCACGGGTTGTAGTGGTACATGTTTTTTCAATAAACGAAATCAACAATAAAAAACACACAAAATAACAGTACATGGAGGAGATAAGGAGGTTTCTTGGGTGCCGGCTTATACACAAGTATCAAAATATGTTAACAGATAGAGAAGTTGTGTAGAAAATGAGGGTAAACATTATTAATAAAAATGATTTGATATAATAATGTTGTTTTACTAAAATACCATTCATTGGAAAACGGACATTTCATATACAAATAGAAATTAATAGGAACTTGTTTGAGTCTCATTCGAATTAGTATTGAAAAAATAACTACAAATAAAAATATTGGATAACAATAATATCGAGTTGTCCTTGTACAACACCGGGACGAGGCTATACTGTAAGAAGGCTGAGCAGGACCGCAGTGACGGGAGTGGGGGCATAGTCGAGAGCCAGTCTGCCGCCGCCTGCGATGGGACTATAGTGTGTGCTCGCTGTCTCTTCGTGCGTGTGTGTTAGTGTGTAGCTGATACCCTTTTCTCTTGTATAATAGATAGCTCACACAGGTATAATTTACGTATTATTGCATATAAATTAAATTAATAAATATATATATATATACATATATATATATATATACTTTTACATATACATATATATATATATATATATATATATATATATATATATACACACATATTTATATACATTAACATATAAAAATATATGCACATACCAATTAGTCCTCATAATTATAAAATTTTTGGTTAACTAGTTTCGTTATTAAAATTTTAATAACGTTCATAATTACTCTTAAAAATAATAATCATATAAAATAATTTAATTAAACAATCAATACTGTGATTAAGCACTAATAAATTTATATTCTCAAACTAGTTGTACATTTTTCAACAAAAAATGTATGTTTTAATATTATTTTATTAACGATTATATTCGAATTGAATAACGAATGATAAATTTTGCCAATGCTTTATTACTCCTTAAGAATTAACTAATAAATTGTATTGTAAGAAAATACTAATAAAAGTATTTCAATGTTAACTTTCAACGTTTGATGAAAAATTACGTTTTTAAATTTCTTATAGTCGTTTACATTATTGAATTATTCGGATTATGAATAATTAGTTTCATTATTAAAATTTTAATAACCTCCAAAATTACTTTTAAAAATAATCATCTAAATCAATTTAATTAAACAATTACCACTACCGTTAAGCACAATTAAAGCTCATAATCAAATTAATACATAATGGAAAACTCCGAGCAAAAATCCACAAATATAAAAATTCAAAACAGGAAACAAAAAAAAACAGTTTTTTAACAGATTTTTTGTGCCCCGTTTTTAATTTCGAGACCAGGCTTTTTGGTTAGATATTTTTCACTTATGTCTTAACAAATACTTTATGCCCCTAAAGAGTTTTTGCTCTTTGTTACTAATACATATAATCTAATACTATTTTTTTAACACACAATTTATGCTATAATTTTATTTGATTAATAATTTTTTTTAATTGCATCACGGCCGTTAATTCCTTTTCAATGTTTAATCACTATGTTGTGACGCACGATGATTGAATTTACTGATTTTATCATATATTTTGTTTTTAATTGTAAAATTTATTTGTTCTTGAAAACCTATAAGTAGCAATCGTAAATCTTCAGTTAATATTTTGAACATTATAAATTATTGAATTATTGTTTATACAGTTCTAGTATTTTTTTTACGAAATATTAGTTTTTTGATAACTAATATTTAAAAAAAAATGTTTTATTTGTTGCAAATATTATTTAAATTTGGTATTAAATTTTACAAAAATATTGTATTATTGAATCGAATAATATTAAATATATAAATAAATCATGGTTCAATAATTAGCTAACATAAGAATTTTGTAAGCTTTTAATAGTTAATAATTATTTATTCTGGTAAATTTTGGATAGGTAGGTATTAGTTTTAGTAAGAAAGTGGCTAAGATTGAAAACCAAAAATCACTTAGAAGGAGTTTGCCTTAGAGACAATTTCAGAACACCAAGAGCTCTTCCAAAACTTGATAAATCAAACTCAAGGCAACGACTCTTGAGTTCAGAGGAATATTGATGTCTGGTTGTTTTTATATAATTAACGCTGTAGGTAGTTGAAAATATATTTAAAATTCTATTAAATTTAAACAATAGAGAAGAAATTTGGCTACTTAACATAATTTAAGCCCAACCGACTTAACATTAATCAATACTTAGTATTTAGGTATACTTGCATATAAATATTTATATATATAATCTAATGTTGCAGTATATATATGTTGCAACATTAAACCATTTTTATTAAATTATTATTTTTAATTTTTAATATTATATTCCCATTAAATTTTTTAATTATAGCATTGCATCGTTCAACATTTTTGACTTTGCCAAATTTTATTCCTGCGTAAAACATGTTATAATTTTAAACTTTTTATCGACAAATGTTTTCTGAATTAATATTCGCCTTTTTTACACGTATATAAAATTACATCGCATTCATTAATGTTGCTTATAAAAATGAAATATTGCAAATAGCAGACAAAATCTAGGATTTTTACAAAAAGAACAATACTATTTTACATGCCAACTTTATCATTTTCTTCGTTAAAAATACCTTTTTTTTTAAGTCGGATTAATAATTGAAGAAAAGGAGATATTACGGTACTTCAACTCGCTCCCTCTGGCCTTAAAAAAAAAAAAAAAAAAAAAATGACTTGACAAGTAAAACCAAAAACAAGTTGAACTTATGGATTAGCAATTTAGAGTCTATATTTTGCCATACATTTTTTTTCTATTCTAATTGTATCCTTACCTAAAGCGATTCGTAATCTTAGGTGTCGTGAAAAAAGGTTTAGGAGAACGAGGGGAAGTAAAGAACAACAGCAAATTTTTTTTGGGATTTCATTTAGCAATCCCGGAAAAAAGTGCATAATCTGAAAAAACTGACTTTATTGAAAAAAATATTATAATAATGGAAAAAGATAAAAAAAATCTAAGCCAATAGAACCAATGAAGTTGTAATGAAGGCTATATTAAAGTTAAGGACCCTACTGTTTTCAGGCCAAGAGTTTTGGAAGGAGATTTGGCTGAGATTATGCCAGGGTTTTCACTCAACATTTTAGTGGATGAGGGAAACCTAGTCAAAAGATACAAGAGTCGATTAGCTGCTTATAATAGAATAAATAATTTATATGTCACAGCCGGTTTCGAACTACTCCTACGGAACAAAAGTTCGGCAACTTAATACCCTACTGATTAACTACCATAATTAATACCAAGGTACTCCGTTCCCAGAAAGATGAAGTGATCTTAAATAACTTTTTCTTTTTTTTTCTGAACCTCCTTTATTTTATTTAATTACAATTACAACATAAAGAACAATATAATATGTACATGCAAAATCTGCAGCCTTCTATTACCATTAGGTATGTCAAGGAATTACATTATCTGAGTCTGCTGAAGGAGGTTTTTAAATAATAATAATGTAATATTAAATATTATAAATATCAAATTATATAATAAATCGGGAATAATTAATAGATACAAGTCTCTTTCATTTATTTACTATTAGAAAAAAAATCATTATGCCGGTACAAAGTGGTGTCTTAAAAACATTTGGTATACTCACTCGTATTGCATAGGAATATATCACGTGACTATTTAAGAATCCGTAATACAACTAAATTAATTTTAAAATTAGCTGCCTTACTTAAGTTTTGTAGCTGGTATACTTAAATTTTATGAAACTAAATATAACATATTATGATACATAATATCATTTACAATTATATTATTGGGATTATTTTCAAACAGAAATTGAAGAAATTCAATATAGCAAAATTTATTTTACAACAGTTTCTAAATATCTCCAATATTTTCAAGCCAAAAAATATTTTTATAAATTGAAATTATAATTAACGAACGGCCAAGATGACGCTAAACTGAAATAATGAAAGTAGCATGAAATTATTATATTAAATGTAAGACACATTCTCTAAAAATTGAACGCAATTTAAAAATGTATAAAAAAAATACGAAATACCGAAATTGGATTAATCGTTGAAAGGCAGAATTCTCATTTCCACTCTGCCTTTTTTTCAATTTATTTTATTCACAGTACATTTAATCCTGATGAAATATATATTCTCTCCTATGATATTTTTTATGATATACAAATATATGGTATATGAACTGCAATATTAAATTAAATAGTAACGTACCGACTTGATTTGTCACTACTTTAAAGCGAATAATTATAAAATTCTTTTATGAAACTAACTCCGAGAAATATTAAATTAATGAGTATACGTTTGCACTAAAGGTGATGAAATAATTTATACACAAATTACGAAAGGCCGAGATTGGTTTATTTAATGAAAGAGCTTAATTTTTTTTTAATTTCGATGTTCTTTAGAATGTACTCGTATCCCAGAAAACTCATTTCCAGCCACACATTTTTTCATCAAGCTAAATCAAACACATCAAAGGGCAGAGAACTTATTTCGGAAACCAATTAAAAACGTCGAGTAAATATTATGTGGAAGGTCCAGTTAACTCATTAAGATTTTCTCATCAACCAATCATTCTTAGATAGTATATATTTATTATTATTTCTTCATATTTTATTGCTTTTACTTATCTCTGATTTTAGGAAAGATCGCATGTCTCGTGAAGGATCTTTTTTATTTATTATAGGAGAGGCTATGCATCTCTTTAGGATTGAATGTATTGTGAATAATAAAAATTGAAAAAACGGCAACAAACAAAAACGTCAAACATATAACAAATTACTTATGAAAATCACAATTTTATGTTATTTTAAAATTAAAAAAAAATTGTATCCTATTTCTAGATATCAGTACCTGTAATTTATCCATTTTTCCATTATTTTCATGAATGTTATGTCTCAGCAGTGTATTAAGTTACGTACCTTACTTTTTAATTTTTCTCTGTTATATCATAATTTATCTTACTCTCTGTATTTCTTTACATTCTTGTCAATTCTGTACATAAATTCTGTCATTCTTCCTTTCTAAGGGGACGTTGTATATAGTTATTTTCTGTTTCTTTCCCATTCCTGTAGATGGCCTCCATCTTGGCACAATAAAATAAGTCTTGCTTATATCTTTGACTGCACCCCTGACCATCCCTGTACCCACCAATTCCGCTTAAACATGAAAAAACGTCAGTGTGAAAATGGTAATGCTGTCTTTCAATGATTAATCGAATTTTAGTATTTCGTATTTTTGTACATTTTTAAATTGGGTTCAAGTTTTAATTATTTTATCGTAGCTAAAAAAAAAAAAATTGCTCGCTTGTTTCATTCTTTTCGTTTAGCGTCTTCTTTGGAAGTTCGTTAATTATAATTTCAATTTATAAACATATTTAATTGACTTAAATATTTGGAGACATTTAGGAATTGTTGGAAAGTCAATTATTGCTATATTGGACTTCTTCAATTTTTGCTTGAAAATGCTCCCAATACTATAATTGTAAATGATATGTTATATTTATTTTCATAAAACTTAAGTATATCATATTTAAGGTAAGGCTGATAAGTTCTATGAATTTTTATATAGTTAATTCATTATAATTTCAATTCACTAATTTAATGGATTGACTGACATAATTACATGGGAGAAATTTAGAAATAATAACATAGTTTTTAGATGAAATACAGATAAAACATTTTCTTTTTAGGTTTTGAAGATATATGTTATATATTCCAAAGTATAGATTATTTGAGCATTTTAAAAATTAATTAAGTGCGTAGATTATATGATTAATAAATTATAAAACTCATAATTTCTTTTTTATATTGTTTTATGGGTATTTAATACATAACAAAGTCATAAAATACAATTATTTCTTCAATGAATTTCTTCTATTTCTATTTCTTCAATAAATGTCTTCGATTTTTGTTTTAAATTACTTCCAATATTAAATTTAATTGTAAACGATATATTATATCTATTTTCATAAAACTTAAGTATATCGTATTTATGGTAAGACAGCTAAGCTTAAAATTATTTCTTTCTATTTTGGATTCTTTACAATTCAAGTCACGAATGAAGTTATGGATTGACGATTGCGAAAGGAATAAATAGAAAACATTTATTTTACACATTCTGGTAAAATATATTTCCATCCAATACGGGTATACCAAATTTTTCTAACACACCACTTTGGACCGAGATAATGAATTTTTTCTTATATTTAAATAAATAATGAAAGGGACTTTACATCCATTAATTATTTCTTACTTCTTATTACTTAATTTCATAGTTATAATATTTAATATTACATTATTATTATTTAAGATCACATCATTTTTAGTTTTAGGGGAGCCTGGTACCTTAGCATTGATTATGCTAGTTATTAAGGTAAACTATCAAGTTTGAAACTTTGTTCCGTTCTGATGTATAACCTATATTACTGTAAAGTTTCATCCATATTCGTTCAGTAGTTTTTGGGTGAAGGGGTAACAAACATACATCCATCCTCACAAACTTTCGTATTTATAATATTAGTAACGAAAATATGTAGATTTTGCGAGTGAGGAAGCCCTGTAGCGATGCTAACAATATTTAACAATTAAATTGAATACCCGCGATTACCTACTGACCTGGATAATGTGTTATAACCTAGTACTTTTTAATGATATTTATTGTTATATTATGACCAAATTACTCTAAATCATTATAAATTATAGCCTATGTGTTATTCTGATGTATAGCCTATATTACTGTAAAGTTTCATCCAAATCCGTTCAGTAGTTTTTGCGTGAGAGAGAGACAAATATACATACAAACTTTCGCATTTATAATATTAGTAGGATATTTTTGTTGAAACGTTTATTTCTATATGAAATGATTACCATAAAAGTATACACGTTTCCCATAATTACATTATTTTTTCGCTCTTGTATTTTTGGATAATTTTAAAAGCGAAACAAATGTTAAAACCAGTAGTGACTCAACTCGAAGCGACAACCTTCGCAATAATTACTCGAATTTCTCACCGACCGATCACTTTTCAATATTTGTTATTATCTCTCTCTCTCTCTCTCTTTTTTTTACTTATATCTGATTTTAGGATGGCTTGCATGACTCTTGAAGGACGTAAGCTGTTCGTGCCGGTGTGTCTGATAATGATGAGCTCATATTCTATTTTGACCCAGCTTTTTTTTTCTTCTCATTCCGAGACTTCCTCTTTTTCTCGGCGGAAGCTAACTGGATCGTTTAGCGGCAAAAATAGCTAAATCGTGACGAACTTATTAAAAAAAAGAGTTGAATAATTGAATGAGACTACTAAAATCATTAGCTTATTTAAGGAATGGTGTGGCGAATTGAATGAGATTTCTTTTTTGCAGCTATTCAGTCTCGTCATTAGTAATTAACGTTTTATAACCAGCTCGTAACCTGTTATTAATGATTCCGTCAAAACGTGGAACAGTTTTAGTTATGGAGCTGTAAAGGTACTTAGGTTCAGGAAAATACCGTATTTACGATGCAAGTCGGTTTAGCACCCTGATAAGATTGAATTAATTAATAAATATGTTATTTTGTTAATTTATATTAAATAATTAAATTTTTTTTTCATCAATAGTTATGATTATTGGATGAATAAATAAGACTCTTAATTTCCTAGAAAAATTATTTCATACAAAGTGTTTATTCATACAAAAACAAGAGTAACTAGAAGTTTTAGTAAATAACCGATTTAACCAAAAAATAGTATGTACTTCACTAGAGATTCAATAAACTTCTAAATATCTGTCATATCCAGAATAAATATATATGAGTAAAAACTGGCTTCTACATTCTTAAAAAAATTCCTGCACCACTACAACCCGTAAACAGGTCTGGGGTTCAATACATGGTAATGACTGTAGGTGAGACTCAGGAAGGTCCTAGATCCCAAATAATCCATCTCTGGCTGTTGACAAATTAAATTAAGCCTTGCGGTAACTCAGTGCACTACCACTAAGCCACTCCGCTTACTACTAAATTATCCAATATCGAAATAAATTGCAACTATTTTAAAATTTACACAACAAAAACAAATGGATTGTGGATGAAACGACTAGGAAATATCATTTTATCGTAACCATTGAAATATTCCTAAGTTTTCCTGGTTTGAATATTCATCATTTTATAAAAATTTACTCTTAAATTTTCATAAAATAAATTTCAGAATAAATGGTTTTCTCTACAAAGTAAAACCTTTGTAATACGTAGCTTAAATAAAATAAGCATGAGGAAATATATATTGTTACGGGCTACTGGGTGTAAAATGGACTAAACTATTACTTAATTCAAGAATCTAATATTTATTAACAAATTAACAAGAATACAATGAGATTATTTAAAACAGTTAAATTATTAAACTAATATCAATATACAATAATAATATTCTACTAAATGTTATCTAATTTCTAAGATAATATACAAATAATATAAGATATTGTTCATACAAAGTAACTAAACTATTTATATAAATTTGTACAAATACAATAATATTACACTATAGTTTACAATTACAAATTAACACTTACAGTTCGCTAACTAAAGTCCACCGACCGTAAGACTCTTCAAATATGACAAACTGCCACACAGTTTATTACACTTATTACACGGTCACTAATTGTCACTGTTGCTCACTAAGCACTTATTACAGACTGATACTAATACTAACTAACTCACACACACTGCCACTAGTTAACGACTGCTACTCACTGGCTTATTACAGACTCGTCTTATTACTGACTGCCGCGGCCGAAAACGCTGTCCTTTTTATATAGGCAAGGTAGGTCGTGGTGGGGCATTACTCGGAACAAGATCTAGAACCATCCAGGCCGATCCAGGTTGAACGAGATTGGCCTCGGCAACTTCTTTAATCCCTTCCGCTTAATCCCATTGTTTGCCTAATCCTGTCTAGGCAGATCAGAAGCCGGTCCTACTTCCCGCTCTGACCGTAACAATATATTTCCTTTAGGTCGAATGTAC
Source organism: Troilus luridus (assembly GCA_964056705.1). NCBI lineage: Eukaryota > Metazoa > Arthropoda > Insecta > Hemiptera > Pentatomidae > Troilus > Troilus luridus. Next base: position 56,445,049 of record OZ057415.1, on the reverse strand, counting down.
TGTGAACAAAATCAGTTCGTAAATGCGAATGCTGGATTTCAACAATTAATCCAATTTTCGTATTTCGTTTTATTTATAGATTTTTAAATTGTATAATGTCTAAGAATTTAAATATACATAGATCATTGTGTTTTCAGTTATACTTCCGGTGATCATTATACCCGATACCAACTCTGAAAGAGAGAAAATTTCAGACTGTCAAAACAAGCTGAGCACGAGACCGAAATAGAAGCTTACATTAAGTTTTACTTCAAACTTTCCCGTTGCGGATATATTTTTTTTCTATGGCCCTTTTTATTTATTGAAACCCTGAATTTGAGTTTAAAAATAATTTTTATTCTGTGTGTATATATATAAAGATATATATTATATCATTAGTAAATTAATAACTAACGATTCAAATAATAAGGTTTTTTGTATTCTTTACTTTTGCGATAGCGACGGAAAAACACATTTAAATTTTTAATTAAGAAGAAATACACAATTTTCATACAGGTTAGCTTACGTGGCATCAGTAATAAAAGGGGGACATTTTTTTTGTTTTGTTTATTCAAATATTGCATACATTTTTAATGGACTTCGTGTGTAAAAAAAGTTAAAAAAAAATATTACATTTAGAAATGAGTCATTTAAGTCAGCGGCCAGGTACCTAAAAGGGCTTTAGGTCACAATAAATTAAAGAGAGCTGCATTTTTGATATGTTGTAAGGGTATGTCTGACTAGTGGAAATCCAAGTTTGCTACCGAAAAACGGGTGGGAAAACGTTTGGTGGCCGAAATACCACGAACTTTTCCGAGTTATTTCAGCGTTTGCCCTATATCTCCTAATCGGTGCGTTTTTTGATAAAAAAATATTACTAACCATTTTTAATGTAGATTCAGTTTGCTATAATATGAACCCAATTGCAGCTCTGTAGCTGTAATAGATTTTGAGATACATCCCTTTGAAAATTCGTAATATTTAAAAAAAAAATCTAAATTTTATGTTTTGGCCGACTTTCGTGAGGAACATCGGCCGTAGGAGTGATCCTACGTTGAAAGTTATGGGGAATAAAGCTGTGATAAATTTAATTAGCTTTAATTTTAGCACAAACCGAGGCCTGCAGGTCAAATAATTCTGAGTTATGCACCTTGGTTATTTTTTCCAAATCGTCCAAATATAGGCCAGCGGCCAGCTGTTTAAGGGTCGCAAAAAATCGAAGAGAGTTGCATTTTATGATACATGTTGCAACCGAAAAAACGGATGGGAACTGTGCTTAAATTAATGCTAATTAAGTTTACTGCATCTTCATTGCTAATGAATTTCATCGTAGGATCACCCATTCGGCCGGTGTTCCTCACGAAAGTGGGACCAAACCTAAAATTTGGACTTTTTGGAAAAAATTACCAATTTTCAAAAAGGCGTAACTCGGAATCTGTTACACCTACAGGCCTTGGCATGTGCTTTAATTAAAGCTAATTAAATTTACTACCTTGACTTTTATCGAAGGAATCACTCCATCGGCCGGTGTTACTCTCGAAAGTCTGCCAAAACATAAAATTGGGACTTTTTGGATAAAGTGACCCATTTTCAAAGGATCGTAACTTATAATCTAGTAGACCTACAGAGCTGAAATTGTGCTCAAACTTTAGCACATTTAATCTACTTTAAAAATGACCATTCATGTATTTTTTTAAAAACGCACCGATTAGGAGATAACTATATACATAACAGACCAACAACTGAAATAACTCCAAAAATGTCGAGTTTTTTCGGCCACCTAAAGTTTTCCCATCCGTTTTTTCGGTAGCAAATTCGGATTTTCACTAGTCAGTGGAGCTATCTTCAATTTATTGCGACCTTCAAACACCTGGCCGCTGGCCTAACTCTCTCATGGTCTCGTTTAAGATAAAAGAAATTACAAGCCAAACTTAGAATTGGTTAAAGAATTAGAAGCCAAACCAATAACCCAGAATTATATATGAAATAATACCTAAAAAAAATTAACCACAAAAGACATTTAATTATGAACAATTTTTAATTTTAATATTAACATTGAAAGGTAACAATGATTTAAAAATGCTATATGTAGGTAAGAATCCAAAAGCCCGTTGGCTGATTCGTACGTGCAATGCTTGGGCGAAAATGTTGGGCGATGCTGATGATAAATCCTTTTGACGGCCTACACAAACATTCTCACAGATCCAACAACATTCAAAAAGACTCCGCTTTGCAAATGTGGCAGATTTTTTAAAAACTGACAATTGTGGCCATATTTAGGGATGGTTGATGTCTAACAAATATCTAATTTATTACGTTAAAAATCTTTACATGTGCTATTCAGGATACGCGAAACGCGTTACATAATTTTGTGACGATATGTAAACAAAAATAAAAGAAAAACGATTCACTATGAACGCTTTGTCGTTGCATGTTAAGCCGTTATCTTTATATCCAGTTATAAACAGTTCAAATTTAATATTGAGCCATCTTCGATCGTCTCAGGGCACATTCAGATTAGGTTTAGTAACAGTTCACTGATCATTACTTTTTTTTAAATAACATAAAAGAAGCCTGCAAGGAATTTTTGTAATAACCCTGAAGAAGATGACAGCTCAAATTTAATATTATTAAATATACTCGTATATATATATATATATATATATATATATATATATATATATATATATATATATATATATATATATATATAATTATTATTATTATTTGCTAGTGAGCCCATTAAGTTGTGAGAGGCGTGCATTTCCCATTCTATGTGCCCATACTTCTTTCATTCTCAGTGGGCTACCTTTAAATCTTGAAACGATTTTATTTTAGTCTCTTTTGATTTCTCCCCCTGGTCAACTTGCTACTTGAGAATCTGCAGATTACGTGATTTTGGATATCCTATTCCGTAATTCTGGCCTGTTTCATATTTCGCCAATCCATTTCATTGTTGTGTATAAATACTCGATTTCGATATTAAGCTTCTCTGATTTCGTTCCCATCTCGAAATTAACGAAGAAATGTCAACAAACCCCCATCTCCTAAATAAATAAAGTAATACAATTCAGATATGCTAATTATATTATTATACAGTAAAATATACTTACTAATTAATAATATCTTAGTTTCAAAAACATATAACCTGTGACGTGGTGCGATATAAAAATAGCAAAGTACTTTGAAATTAAGTTGAATAGGGATTTTTATTTTTATAATATATACGAGTACTTATGAAAAATAAATTATTACTTTCTGGTTTATCATTTCCAATATTTTTACAACAAATAACAAATTATTAAAAAAGCATTTATAATAAATACAAAATATTTTCTAGAACTCTTAATCTCAGAAATTGTCATTGAAGATAGAAGTACAAAAAGATAACGAAAGGCTAGAGGTTCAGAGACAAAACAAAAAAACAAAAATCTCCGACGAAGAAAGAAAGAAACAAAACCGAGTTAAAAAGAAAGACACAGAACTCTTAAAATTGATTGATTTAAGTCACTACAAAGTCAAGAGAAAATTAAAAAAAGAATAAAAGAAGAAAGAAACGATAATTTTCCACCTTTCTTTAGCCTTTGACACAAATAATTCCAAAATATTTATATATTTTTCTCTCTTACTTCATAAAAGGCTTGAACTAAATACGTATATAATCGGTTACTATTTCGGAAATAATTAGAACTAAATGAAGAAGAAATAGAAGGAAGATAATAAATAAAGTAATTGTAATATATTTCTTTATAAGGAGTTTTAAAACAGGAATTTTCTAGGTAAAACTATTATTTAATAATACAAAATAATAATTTCCATTATTGCAGAGTATGTAATTTTTATTATTGCACTTATAATTAAGTTTTTATTATCAATCAATACAAATTTTATCGTTTCAATACAGTTATAAATTAATTCCTATCTATACTGTGGAAAAATAAATAGGGATATTGCTAATTTTGTGGTATATACCTAGGAATTATATTATTATATATTTAATAACTACATTAATATTTAATGCAGTATAACGTCTAATATATATTTTTTTTATTATTAAAAATTAAATTTAAAATGCTAATATATAATTAAAATAATAATATTATAAATATAATTAATACTTTGTATAATAAAAATAATAATATTATAAATACTTTGTATAATAAAAATAATATTGAAATGCTAGGCAATGTGATTACAACAAAATTAGGCCTCCATATTAATTTTTGCGTAGTTTATTTCAATTTAAATATTTATTGATCAATTTGATTTTGTTTTTCTGTATTTCTGTTTTCTTTAACCTCGTTTTATGTTATAAACACATCCCTGAATTGTGGAAAAAATTCAATTCGCCCCAGACAAAGTTTAATACTTTGAATTTCCCTGTTCATTTGATTTCTTTTTTAGCTATCGGAGCTGTGAAATGGCAGGACTTGTATCAAAACAAAAATATTGTTTGAAACCCTTTGCTAGCACTCAATGAATAGAAATTACCTCATTACATCAAAGCTTATTTGGGATTTCGGGTGGAAATATTGAATCTGTAGGAAGACCGTCTCTCGCTAGAATGCGCTGAGGTAGCTCTGATACCGAATCCTCATTTGCTATCGGAATTTAATTAATTTATTCAATTAAATTTATATATATATATATATATAATTATTATTATTATTTGCTAGTGAGCCCATTAAGTTGTGAGAGGCGTGCATTTCCCATTCTATGTGCCCATACTTCTTTCATTCTCAGTGGGCTACCTTTAAATCTTGAAACGATTTTATTTTAGTCTCTTTTGATTTCTCCTCCTGGTCAACTTGCTACTTGAGAATCTGCAGATTACGTGATTTTGGATATCCTATTCCGTAATTCTGGCCTGTTTCATATTTCGCCAATCCATTTCATTGTTGTGTATAAATACTCGATTTCGATATTAAGCTTCTCTGATTTCGTTCCCATCTCGAAATTAACGAAGAAATGTCAACAAACCCCCATCTCCTAAATAAATAAAGTAATACAATTCAGATATGCTAATTATATTATTATACAGTAAAATATACTTACTAATTAATAATATCTTAGTTTCAAAAACATATAACCTGTGACGTGGTGCGATATAAAAATAGCAAAGTACTTTGAAATTAAGTTGAATAGGGATTTTTATTTTTATAATATATACGAGTACTTATGAAAAATAAATTATTACTTTCTGGTTTATCATTTCCAATATTTTTACAACAAATAACAAATTATTAAAAAAGCATTTATAATAAATACAAAATATTTTCTAGAACTCTTAATCTCAGAAATTGTCATTGAAGATAGAAGTACAAAAAGATAACGAAAGGCTAGAGGTTCAGAGACAAAACAAAAAAACAAAAATCTCCGACGAAGAAAGAAAGAAACAAAACCGAGTTAAAAAGAAAGACACAGAACTCTTAAAATTGATTGATTTAAGTCACTACAAAGTCAAGAGAAAATTAAAAAAAGAATAAAAGAAGAAAGAAACGATAATTTTCCACCTTTCTTTAGCCTTTGACACAAATAATTCCAAAATATTTATATATTTTTCTCTCTTACTTCATAAAAGGCTTGAACTAAATACGTATATAATCGGTTACTATTTCGGAAATAATTAGAACTAAATGAAGAAGAAATAGAAGGAAGATAATAAATAAAGTAATTGTAATATATTTCTTTATAAGGAGTTTTAAAACAGGAATTTTCTAGGTAAAACTATTATTTAATAATACAAAATAATAATTTCCATTATTGCAGAGTATGTAATTTTTATTATTGCACTTATAATTAAGTTTTTATTATCAATCAATACAAATTTTATCGTTTCAATACAGTTATAAATTAATTCCTATCTATACTGTGGAAAAATAAATAGGGATATTGCTAATTTTGTGGTATATACCTAGGAATTATATTATTATATATTTAATAACTACATTAATATTTAATGCAGTATAACGTCTAATATATATTTTTTTTATTATTAAAAATTAAATTTAAAATGCTAATATATAATTAAAATAATAATATTATAAATATAATTAATACTTTGTATAATAAAAATAATAATATTATAAATACTTTGTATAATAAAAATAATATTGAAATGCTAGGCAATGTGATTACAACAAAATTAGGCCTCCATATTAATTTTTGCGTAGTTTATTTCAATTTAAATATTTATTGATCAATTTGATTTTGTTTTTCTGTATTTCTGTTTTCTTTAACCTCGTTTTATGTTATAAACACATCCCTGAATTGTGGAAAAAATTCAATTCGCCCCAGACAAAGTTTAATACTTTGAATTTCCCTGTTCATTTGATTTCTTTTTTAGCTATCGGAGCTGTGAAATGGCAGGACTTGTATCAAAACAAAAATATTGTTTGAAACCCTTTGCTAGCACTCAATGAATAGAAATTACCTCATTACATCAAAGCTTATTTGGGATTTCGGGTGGAAATATTGAATCTGTAGGAAGACCGTCTCTCGCTAGAATGCGCTGAGGTAGCTCTGATACCGAATCCTCATTTGCTATCGGAATTTAATTAATTTATTCAATTAAATGACGAGTTTAAATTAAATTAAAGTAAACAGTTATTGGTAGGTAATATAAATAAATATGTCACACTACAATTAGTCTGGTATTAATTGTATGTTAATTCTTTGTTTCGTTTAGCAAAAAAAATCAATAAAAATTAAATAAATAATTTTAGTACTTAGCTCATTTTTTAATTGTGGCCTGGTAAATTAGTTCACATGTAATATCATAAGAATATGTTAAATTTATTTTCTCAGAGCATGGCATGAATAAATAATAAATGCTTGCCGAATATTTAGAAATTATTTATGAAACATGCAATACAATTGTAATGTGTAACGACTTTAAATGAGCAAAATATCAATCTGCAATTGTTATTAATAATACGAGTTTATTGTTATTAATTGTTTTCTCGATATTAGATTTTACATTATATCTACAGCACCGATGAATAAGTGGTTAAGTCGGATTTGGTCCAGAGAGAGTTAACTGCTTTGAGATAACCGGAATCGTATCACTCTCGTAGTTTTTGGCTTTAAATGGAGTTGTAATATAAGCGATAACTCCTTTTTAAGCCAATGCCCTACTTAGCCCCTTATTAACTTTGAAAATAACGTGATTCCGCTTACTTAAGTACAAGAAACTCATTTTGAAGAAAATTATACTTAACCACTTATTCACCGGTGCTGTAGATGTATAGTCATATATATATATATAACTTATGTAGTCAATTTTACTTTAATTTGAACGTTTATTTTGGACCTCTTTTCTTTTGGAACCTCCTTAATGCACTTAGCAACACATACACACGCAAACTTAATTTCACACATGCTGTTGTATTTTATAAAAAAATAAATATGGATTCAAAATTTAATTTGAAAATTACTGTAATGATAAAAAATAAAAATCTTTATTTGGAGAATAGTGAGGGACTGATCGAGAAAGTAATTAATTTATGCTAATGAAAATATAAATTATTTGAAGTAACGTCAAGGCCAAATTTACTTAGCTGGTAAATTTGCATAAGGCAATCTCACTGTATTTTTTATTTGTAAATTCTAGGTTATTGATAATTAATTGTGCCATAGTTTGTGTGATTGTAACAATGAAGGTGACAATATTTATTTAAAAAAGGAATTTAAAAAACTTCAAAGTGTCTTTTTCGGTTTTCTAAATTGTATATCTACAATAAATTATATCCTTTTTTCAGTGTTTCAACAATGTTTCTTTAACATATTATTGAATTTGCAAAGTATTATCAGGAAAAGTTCTTTAATTATTTTTTATAGGTAGATGTGACTTCAAAACGATTCGAGAAACAACGTTTTAGGAAAATTGGAAGCCGATATATTAGAGAATTCCCAGTTCTTCCTAAAACTTGTCCCACTTTGGGATTTACTGTTTCGCATAAGTTTTTTTTTGTGGCAGAGAGCCAAAAATTCTATGGCTCAATGGATAGAGACCTTCCGTTTCTAAGTTTTAGTGATTTCTCAAACGTACTGTTTGTATGCGTTGTTTTTACGTTGTGGGTACATGCACTTTAATTTAGTATATACAAAAAATAAATATCTGTATAATACAATCTTATTATCCTAAAGAACCCCCTAAAAGCTTTTATAAGAATTTAATTTTAATTTTCTAGCAATAAAATTTTTATCCCAACTATAATCTTTATAAAATAAAGGAATATATATCATTCGAAGACTGATTAACTTTACGGGATTAAGTGGTTGAGTTCTATGTTCGAAATGTGATAGCTGTAAATTCATCTCAAATATATTATTTATAATTTATTTTTAATTATTATTCTTTTGATGGTGATTATATTTAAATATTTTTCTTTTGAAGAGAAAAGTTTTGTCCTGCCCGGGATTCGAACCCGGGTCTTCCACGTCTCTAGCGCGGTGCTCTGTCCATCTGAGCTACCAGGCCCGTAACCAAGCCAGACAAATCCATTCTCTTCACCGATCCTATATCCGCGTGTTTTCGCAATTCTTGCCATGTCTAGACGGGGAATAATGTTCATTGATCAGTACATTAATTAGGATCTCGTTGACTTTTATATTTATATTTTATTTTTACTTATTATTCTTTTGATTTAAATATTTTTATTTTGAAGAGATAATATTTGAATAGAGCACCGCGCTAGAGACGTGGAAGACCCGGGTTCGAATCCCGGGCAGGACAAATCTTTTCTCTTCAAGATAAAAATATTTTCAAATATGTTATTGCACGTTTATTTATTTAACGTAATTTTATGCTGCTATGGCTGATCGTACGATGTAACAGTAGGAGCCCTAAATATTGCCCACCCAGTCTAATTAGAACAAGCATCATTAACGAGTACATGACTCAGAACGGGATCGTAACCACCATTTTACGTTCCATCCAAAGATAGAATGGAGTGAAAATACAAATATATTATTTTAAACTAGACAGTGATGATTTATTGCATATATATCCACATATATATCAAGGGATCATTACCTAGGATGACTGGTTTGGTTTGGACATGACTTGTGCAAAATGATTAGGACGATGATTTCTTGTGAAAATTTAAATTTTTATTACAGGAATAGGAGATATTAAGGATGTAATGAGAGAATTAAGAAGACCTGGCATAGTTTGTTGTAACATTGTGTGGAGCATTGACAATTATACAAAGGATATTGGACTGAGATTATTGAATATGTTTGAGTATAAAAAATGAAACATTTTTGACGGTTAATCCAAAAAATGTGGGGTTCTGTTGTGAGGTCTATATGACCGATCATATCTATTTATGATTAGAGTCTGTTATTTGACTTTATTCTTTCAATTATTTGGTTTCCAACTTAATCTTAATATTTATAAGGGAGCTAGGGGGCTTTGTCCAATCTAAAACGACCGCTTTGGTTTGTTCAATCTTCTTCTACCAGCTCTACCGCTTTGTACCAGAGGCAGAGCCCTCTAGGGAGCTCACCAGGCCAACAACTAGTGGCTCAAAATGGCCATCTGTACAGTTATAGTAGCCAATTACAGATGGAAAGATGTACATAATCAGTAACTAATTAATTTTGTATTTACAGTCATTATAATATGTACAGTCATAATGCATTTTCATTAATTTTCACCAAGTTAATAATACAGTCCACTGACGTCAAAGGTACCATATCCCAACTAGGGAACGTATCTTTTCTAACTTATACAGGGTAAGCTGTCGTGCCGAAGGTTCAACCAGGCATAAGGTTCAAATCTTACGTATTTAAGCCAGTATTTAAGGTAATTGCCGGGGATGGATACTATGTGATCTGCAGACCCTCTTGGGGCTTCCCTTGTGACCATAAAGTGGGTACCCATAATAGGGAAATACTGGTAGATGAGCAGGAGCTCGGATAAATCACCAACCTTTACAACCGTTGTCCAAGAAACCTTACAGTCTCTACTACGTATTGAACCCAAGCCTCTTCATGGGTCATAGTGGTACAGATTTTGGGAACTCGTGTGAAAATATATATATGAAAGTGGGTGTAGTAACTAGTGGATGAGGTTAGTGTCTTCAATACCAACTTGTGCTTTATCAGCCAAGGTTTAATTTTTAGTTCTCATTGGGCAGAAAGCAAATTTTACACGAAATTAATTTACTAAATAAATAATTTAATTGGTCTCTGAGCCTGCACTATAAAAACTGATTACCGGCGACACTCATTAGAGAACTGACAAGTTTAATCCAGATGGTACAACGGTTAGCAGTTTAATCTGAAGGAGGCGATGAACAGAGGCAGTGGTGGCTGACTGCTCGTCGATAATAACTGGTGACGTGGTATTTACCGTCCAATAGGCATTAGCCACGGCCAATCAGAATGTTAGCCCACCGCCCTACTATCCTCTCGAGAGAGCATCACCTAATTGCTGTGTGCTCACTTCACGCAATCCTGCAATATCAGCGCTCCTGTATACCGATCCAATGTATTGCATCCTTGGATCAGGGTGCGAAATCAGAAAAATCATTACAGAACAATTTTTTATGAATGTCTTTCATAAATAGATCTGAAACTTTGACCGTATGTAATTTTAATTGTGAGAATGAAAAGCTGATAGGTATGAATAAATTGTTGAATGTGAATTTATTTTTTTAAGGTGGCGTATTCAATCGAAGATTGGCGATCATCATTATTGCTTGAATCTTGATGATGGCTGCTCTGAAGAGATGCTTGGCGAGCAGTTGACCAATCACTCAGATTGCGAAGCCACGAAATTTGTCTTATCACATATCCTGTCCTACGATTTCGCCCCCATAATTGGCCCTCATAATTTTAAAAATTTAGCTTTCTGATTTTGATTTCCATGTCTAGTTATTTTTTGAAGTGATAAAAAAACTGTAACACAACAACCCATGAAGAATCTGGGAATCAGTACATGGTTAGTGACTGTACTGCTTGTTAGACAACGGTTGAGGAGGGAGGTGATTTGTCCTAGATCACGCTCAACCGCCAGATTTTCCCCCTGGTTTTGGGCACCCACTTTATAGTGGCTGGGTGGACCGCATATCCAACTGCTATCACATTAAATAAAAGTCTGCCAGCTAATGGGATTTGAACCCAGGACCTTCGGCACGGCAACATAGCGCTCTACCACTGAGACACTCCGCTCCCCTTAGCTACTTTTGATTGGGGAAAAATTGCGTTCGCTTCATCGACTATCGCGACAAAATCGTGGAGTATTGCTCGATTCTGTCTTAGCGCCCGATACAGAGCTGCATACATACAATTTAATCTACTTCAGTTTAAAGGCTAGAATTCCATTGATATAAGAATAATTATATTGAACTAAAAGGTCGTTTAGTAGTTGTGAAATTGAAACTCATAGTAAGATTTCATTTGTCATTAGTTAAATTCATGTCTTGTCTTTGGTAGTTGTTGAACTTAACTATGGTAATAACACTTAAAATGAAAATAAAGTTATTTATATCAATAAAATACAAGGTATAAATAATACAATTATATACTTATTATTATCTCAATTAATTTATTGATATTTTGTATTGCGCTGCACCCTAAACTTCCACGTTGGTAACTCCATCGATGTAAGGTATTCTCAATATACTTCTACATAACCGCATACCAAGGGCTTCGATATTTAAAAAGTAAAAAAATGAAAAGATGGAGGATTTTAGCAGTATTATGTAACATTATACTTCTTACAGACATTTATTTCTTGAGGGGGCACAGTTATCTATCAAAGGTTCAACCTTCCTTACATTGCTAGGAACCATGGTTTCAATAGTTTCTATGGAAAACATGGTTCTATCCTTCGGTATCTTTCCATTCCCGCTCACTTAATAACCACATCAGAAATGTCCTTAGTCCTGAATCACTCCGGTTCAAGGAGAATAAGAGATTGTTCATGATCCTCCGATTATTGCAATTCGTGGCGTGAAGACCTAATCTCTGGGCGGCTGTGTATGTCCTGAAAGGCTCCTACGCATGCTGGATTAAGTTACTAAGTCATCAGCTCCCCTCATTAGGCTGACGAGCTTCCACATATCCACCCGAAGAAGATATGGTAATCGCTTGGAGAAATTCCGGCTATGTGGCTTCTCCTTGTTTGAGTTCGTTCCATCCGGGATGATGGGAAAATAAAGATATATCAGCATATACATACATTCAAGTATAATGATATGTTGTACTATAGTTTTTATCCAATATGGGTGTAGTTTCCCTAGAAAATAAAATTAAAAGAATTTTTGGAACATATTTTTGGTAATTTCTATACAGTTTCTTCTTAACTTATTCTCGTTAGGTCCTGGTCAAAATTTTAATTTTTAGAATAAAAAATGATCAATGACATCCAGGATATTGAAGATATAATTACCGAATTAAGAGGATCTAGGATAGTTTGGAGTAACATGTGGCATATTGATAATTTTACAAAAGATCTTGGGCTGAAATCAATGGTGTTTATTGTTAAAAAATTTTAGCTATTTACAGCGTGATTAAAAAAAGAACTCATAATAGATTCGCAAATTAATCTCTTAAAAATAATAAAAAACTAATAGCATTTCTACGTTTCAATGAAAACTGTCGATATTTCTTTCAAAACAGACAAAACAAGGTTTTTATGTTGGAGCTAATGATATGGTAATATAAATAACCAAGTTATTGCGTTGTAATTGCTTTAATAGCCATAATTAAATATTTATAAAGAGGTTATCATTAAAAAACAGATAGTAATTTACTCAATTTACATTTAAAAAGAAAAAATAAATGTGAGCGGGATAACACAAATTAAACTGCATAAATATAATTAAGAATAAAATGTAAGAATAAAAGTTGGTTATTTTTTAAAATATTACTAGATACAAAGTTCAATATTTCGTAAGAAAAAATAATATAGACAAATTTAAACTGCAAGATAAACATTGAATATTATTTTAATGAAATTTATAAAAGTCCATAAAACATAATAACAAGACAGTAAATGTGGCAATGAAGGTATGGGTATGGGGTATTCCCCCACTTTTATAGTATTTATGTGGTTTGTGTTTAATGAATAAAGAATTAAACGTAAAGCTCAATCCATACAGATATATAATAATATTCATACTTATAAATGAAATTTAAACTATCTCTATTATTTTCTCAGTCATTAATGAAGAGAAGAAAGATAGAGATGAACAAAATACTCCAAAAGGAGAAAATAGCTCAATGAAATAAAAAAATTAACTTTTAGGTAAATAATTATAGCATTAAAGAGTCGTGTTTGGTCAACATTGACTTGCGTGTAGATTATTTGGGTATAGTCTACTAATAGCTTATTTGAATAATATAATTCTATATCTATATTTCGTTTATTTAATGGCATACGTAACTAACCATTACTTTTTTTTTTAAATTGAGACATTAAATATTCCTGTTACATACAAAGCTTATTAGAAACAAAGTTATTTACTCATAGTCGGGTCACTATTCGATAACGTATTTTTACCTAAATTTACACTATCTCCACTTTTTTAGTAAACTAGCGCCATATTTTAAGAATATTGAGTTTAACATTTTTGTCAATATCTACTTACTAGACCTCCTTTTAACAAGTTCTTGGGATTCTCGAACAAGACTGGAATGACTAATTTACGAATTGTCCAAAATTTATTTGGCTAACGCTCCAGACTTCTAATTTATTACACATATTTATGACATAATTATTAATTAAAATGCCATACATATGAAGAAATGCTTGTGATTGAGGTTTTGGGCTACTGTCAACAACCGCATTCCTTCCATATATATAAATTCTTCAAATCACATTCAATTCTTCAATTCAAAATACTCCATAATATCCTTAATGCTCCTTATGGCACTAGAGATATTAACATTTTTAACTTACAATTAATTCCTAATAATTCTGTAAGGAGTCTGAACAAGATTACAATTTCTAACAAAGAATTTCTTATTCTCTTATTCAGTTATTAGTCATATTCAGAAATATCAAGTTTTATTCTGTCTTACATCTATATTTTTGAGGTTCAGATGTAAATTTCGATAAAGAACGTTTTAAAAAACACAGATTTTCTTTAACCTTGAATCATAGAGTGAAAAAGAGTTGAATATATTTCTAATGCCAGGAATTATTCATTTCGTGAATATTTTAAAATTTATGTCTCTCGAGTAAGTAAGTATTGTATAAGGATAATTTACATTTAAAGTAACTCGTTTGCAAACATTATCATAATAATTGTGTTATTTTTTAGTGAGGTGAAATTAAAACAAAGCGTAATCATACATGCAGCACTTAAAGCCAGGCAATTAGAGCTTATAAAGAATAATTTTCTCAGAAAATAAAACAATTCCCTTTTGATGACGTGGAAACGTTTGTAAAATCACGATAAATGTTTTGTCGTCCAGTGACATCCTGACACTATTATTTCAATTTTGATTAATACTCTGCGGTACCTATTCTTATCTTGTCATCGGTACATAGTAGAGAATGGATCAAGAAGCCCCTTCAACCAATTTTCGAAGTGAAAACTTCTTTTGGCGCACCGCACACACATTTTTTCGAAGGTAGTAAGTTAGGCTGATACGTTACGCTCTGAGGTGAAAGGCTTGATCGGATAAACTCGAGACCGCCGAGTGTAACCGAGCGAGAAAGATACAGTCAGCTGCTCTTCGCCGTGTTTAGTATATTCAATTAATACGTAATAATTGTTATAAATTATTTAATAGTTATTATCGGTACGTAATAATAATTATTTTAACAATTATTTGGTTTACATTGTGAGGTTAGTTTATGTAGTTAGTGGTTTATCGTGCTAATAGTATATATCGAAAAAACATTATAAACATTAAACGTTATAAAAAACATAATTATTGTTATTGTTATTATAAAGAGTGATTATAGGTAAATCACTTCATGTTTAAATATACACATGTATACATACATGCATGCATATAAATATATGTATATATAATATAATTAAGAATTAACCTCAATTTTATTATTTGTTAGGTTTTACTTCCCCATATTAAAAAGTAAATATTGTTATTATAAAAAATGATTCGATCGCATAGGTAAGTCGCTTCGTGTATATATATCCTACTAATATTATAAATGCGAAAGTTTGTACGTATGTTTGCTACTTTTTCAGGTGAAAACTATTGAACGGATTCTGATGAAACTTCACAGTAATATAGGTTATACATCAGAATAACACATAGGCTACAGTTTATAATATGATTTTGTGTAATTTGGTCATAATATAACGATAAATATCATTTAAAAGTACTAGGTTATAACACATTCTTAATATTATCTCCGACATATGGTAAGTAGGTAATTGCGGTTGTTTAATTTAATTGTTAATTATTGTTAGCATCACTACAGGGCTCCCCCCTGCGTAGCCTCCTCACGTGTTTCTTACTCGCGAAATCTACATATTTTCGCTACTAATATTATAAATGCGAAAGTTTGTGAGGATGGATGTATGTATGTTCGTTACTCCTTCACGCAAAAACTACTTAACGGATTAGGATAAAAATTAACAGTACACCGCTAAATTACAACACATCGATAAATTAATTACTTATGTACATTATTCTAATCCTTTCAGTTTTAATTTTTCGCTGCTGCTGTACGACAAGTGAAACCGTTATACTAAGTAATCCTTTTAAATAAATTCAATAACATTACATACTAATCCTTTACTGACCCGATCAATGCACGTATAGGCTGTGCTGAACCATTTGTGATGAAATTTATATGGATAATCTCCAGCCTCGGGAAGGACATAGGCTACTTTTTATCAACACACCACACAGGCGAAGTTGTAACGTGATTGACTAACACACCCAGCGGTCAACGCACAGCAGAAACCACTGAACTTAGCATCTTGGAAATCGCAGTTAGGTTCTTTGTATAGCTTCAATGAGCACTAAGAAAGGAATTTGGACAATTCCACCTAAAGGATTTCCCTCTTAATATAATAGGGGTTCAAAGATTGTATGGAATCCGTCAGTTTTGAAGTTAGAAAAAATTAAATTATTTCTCATTTATTCTACTAATACGATCCATATCCAATGAAGTTTTCACTTCTGCCGTGCGGTCTGAAGCACACAATCTATTTTATCAACTATTACTCGTACATCCTCTTATCCAAAAATTACTCAGTCATTTTATTTTATACACGTGTTGCATAATTGTTTGTCATACCCAAGTCTTATAGTCAGGATATAATTAAAATATATTTTGTAGTAGTTTGGAATTGAAACTGAAAATTGCTCACGTAAAAGGGGTAAAAGCAATTGTATAAGTTAAGGAAGATGTGAGTATAATGTTCTTAGCACAAGGTGTTTTTCGTTCATTAGTGTTTTGATAGGCTCATTTGATTATTATGTTAATTTCTAGCGCAGATAAAGCGTTGCCGTGGTTGATTGGACATTGAATGACACAATTTTTTTCATATTCATTAAAGGGAGCGGAGTGGCGCAGTGGTAAAGCGCTGAGTTTCCTTGGCGATGGTCCCGGGTTGAAATCCGGCTTTAGGGATCTGAGACCTTCCTTTAGGGATCTGAGACCTTCCTGGAGCTCACCCACTCTCTATTAACTGGGTGCCCTAAATAGGGACATCTTTGCGATTGAGCCTGGTCTAGAACAAATTGTCTCCATCCATAACTATTGCCCAAGAAACAGTAAGGCCTCTGTCAGAAACTGAAACCATGACTCTTCATGAGTTGTAGTGGTACAGTTTTTATTTTCGATTAAATGAGTCTATTCAGTTCTATCTCGATACATAGACGAACGCGTTAATACGTTTCAAGATGTATAATTCAGCACTGATAAGATCTATGATTCCATTAGAAGAGATAAATCGGAAGAGCAGTGATCCTACATCTGATGGTAGAAACAACTGCTCATTATGCCGCGCTCGACCCTGTTGGTCAACATCAATCTGTCAATGTTGGTCGATAAATGGGCCTATTGGAGCAGCAGAAATAGATCCCTCGCAGAGTTGAATAGCGAGCCCTGTTGCGACGTTGTAATTATCTCCCAGTGTGATGCTAATGCCTGATGAATATTCTCTAAGACCGACTACCAATTCTAAACAGCACGATCCTTACCTGTCACCTGAGTAGAGGAGGTCGTCCTTCGGGTTCCGGCCCTCGCTTCATCGTTTTATGAATGCATGCGCGTCCTCTCATCAGCCCAAGGCTATTCGGCTATGGAGAAGTGAAATGGTCTTTAGCTGAGGTGTATAAATTACTCTCTGTTTGAATTAGAGAGGTCCACAATCCTGAAAAAAAATGCTTGTGATGAAACATTGCTTAGAATATGTATTCCAAGGAAGAGAGAGTCAATAAGAAAAATGAAGACGGCTTTACAACCTTTAAGTGACCAACCAACAAATGATATTATTTGAATGACATATGGTGGCAAATAAAATGAGCGTTTAATACGGAAAGAAACCCAGTATCATACAACCCATGAAGGGCTTGGATTCAGTAGTTGGTCATATCTGAACGGCTTCTTGGATAACCGTTATGGAGGGAGGTGAGTTTTCCCCCATTTAAGGATACCCATTTATATATTTATATTAAATATTAATATTTTATATAAAAGCATTTTCATTCCCTTAAAATATACATTAGTAAAATGGCATCCATTGTTGAGATTTGCAATTCAATTTTTTAGTTAGTATTTGTCCAACTATTGACATACATTAACTTGTATGTATTTAGTAATTTTAAAATATTGTTTATTTTAATGATTCATAATTATTAATTAATGATTACGATTAAATTTTCCTTTCTACAGTTCCTTAAGTTTCATTTTAATATTGCTACTGCTATATTACCGCGAGGTTTGATTGGAATTTTTATAACTGTAAATTTTCTCAATTCTAATTTTCTACATTAATTTTTCTTTTTCTAATTTTAGTCCGATTTGGCTTCTACGATACATTGTACTATTTTATAGAGGCGGGATGAGTCCAAGGTGAGCCTGAAAATCCCATCTGTGGCTGTTAAGAGATTAAATAATTTATCTCCCACACCAGGGTGTGAATCCGGGACCTTCCCACTCAGCCAACCCGTTTAAAATGAACAAACGATTAAATAGATCACATCTGAACCGACTAATATCTTAGAGATGTTTTAATTATTTAAGATTTTGGATTCCAATGGTTCTCGGTGGACAAGGTTTTGAAAGTAGACACTCTAGTTTTTCAGAATCGAACTTCTACGTTCGCCATGCATTTGTCAATAATATTCAGAAACATATAGCTTCGTCTTCAATTCCCGATTATTCCCTGAAAAGAAGATGATTTCATGACCTAATATTGAATACGTTATTTGAGTACTACCAGTGGGTATAGTTGAACCCGGAGTTTGTCGTATGAAGTTAAACCTACGATTAACAAACTAAACTTTATTAACGAACCGAACTGTCCGAGTTATAGACTTACAACAACAGAAGCAGAAGACAGTGAAAACACGGTCCCGTTTACATTTGTTTAGTGTGGGTGTTGAGGTAGGAAGGCTACGTTTTGACAAAAGTGTTACCAATGTTGGTCTTGTCCCTTGCGGGTTAATTAGTAACTCAATCCCTCTTTGTGCTAGTTTATCCAGTTCATTCAATTTGAGTTTGTAGTATTAAATATATATATATATTTTTTTTATTATCGTGTGTGTCATCATAAAGAAAATTCAAAGGTCTTAATTGTATTTAATCTACGTAAAACGCCCAAATGATCATTATTGGAAACAAAAACTGCTGTAAACAAAAGGAATTCCTACTTTTATTTTACACTTCTTCACAGATGCTTTAATTTCCTAATATTTTTGCAACTACTTTGCAACCTATTTTCTTATAATTTATCGCATTTTATTATGTAGTGATTTTATGTTGTTCGTGAGTATTATACATCACAGTGTACTTATGTATTTTTAAGTTAGTGCCGTTCTAAGTTCTGTTCACTTTTAGTTGTTAGTAAGCCTTTAGACGATGAAGTATGATCTCTTTTCTACGTGATGGCTTAAAATCTTCCCTTCGATAGTTTTTTGGACTGATGCTACGTTTTGGGTTTATTCTATTAGCTGATATAGTTGAGGTCCCATCCTTTATCAGTATCTTTTATGCCATCATCAGTTTGCGTTAATCCAATAAACTACATTTTAATATAAGATGAAGACAACAACAAGATGCTTCAATGGATTAATGTAAATATTTTCAAAATTTATATTAACTAAGTTATTATTGATTGTTAAAGGATGGCTCATTTATGGACACGAGTGGAGGGAAATGGGTTGTATAAAACTTGTAATTGATCGGTAGAATTTTGTAGAACAGATGGACGATGAAGGATGGATTAAAAAAATACAAGAAAGTACTGTTGTGAAAGACGACACCATGGGGTATCTCTTCGATGCTTTTCGAACCATGGAGTGGCACTAAATAAGTGTTATTTGAAGATCAATTGAAAAAACAAATACAACCTTTGATTTTTTTTTTATAAAGGCCTTATGGGTCATTACACAGAAATATATATATATAAATTTAATCTTCTTTGAAAATATTCCATTTTTTTTTATCCTTTACTTGTATATATTTATTTCCAATTATAATAAAATGAATTTATAAACGAATAAAAACCATCTTGAGTATTTTGATCATATTACTATTTTTATAAAATAAACGTGCTTTGAGATGATACATAAGAAACAAGTGTATAAATTAAAAGGGAATTCATGAGATGTTTATTCTATAGAAATAGGTTATTAATATTAAAAGTTATCAAATAGTGGACAAATATACATTTTTAATATGAAGAGCATTTCATCAGGTTACGAAACAGGGTGTAGTAAAAACCAAGACTTGCATATATTAAACAAAAAATTGAATATTAATACTTTAAAAAGAAAATATGACTTTTTAATAAGGGCTTTTGTTGGAAGGGACCCTTACCTGAAGCTCATTATTGTTATTATGCAGTCACTGAGGCCCAGGAGATGTGAAGACATGACGCCTGAAGGAGGGGGAATGTTAAATGAATTGAGCCATCGTGTTGGCTGCATACATTAAACTAAATCTTGAAATTATCCATATACTTGTCCCTCCTAGCAGATGACGTCTCCTGTTTGCATACCACGCCCGGCAAAACTTTCTTCCTCGGAGGAATCGGGCCATGCGGGTGACAGCTGGGATGAAACATGCTCACAAGGGTAGCAATATACCGTATCCACGCTAATTATACAATCTCGATTAATAAATTCAGCTTTATTGTTTTTCATTGTTGTTTAATATTGACAAGAGTAAATTCCTTGTTATAATGATTGGTTTAGTCGTGAAAAATGTCAAATTGAACACTCTAGTATACAAAACAGTTTTTCATTTATGCCTATTATGACCCATTAAGTATTAAACTACAGCACATGAAGGGTCTTGGGTTTAATACGTAGTAGATACTGTACTGCTGGACGGCGGCTGTGCAAGAGGTGGCTTGTCCTAAATCTCAGAGAATATAAATTAAAAAAAATAACTCAGCCCTCTACCACGGGGCCACCGTTCCATAAAAATAGATACATACATAATTATAAAAAATATATGTACATAATTAAAAATATAAAAATTTAGAAAAATAGAAAAAAATAAAAGTAGAAGAAAGGAAGGTCTCTACCGTAGGAGGTGGTTTATGGAGAAATGAGGAATTATTCAATTATAAGGACATTAGGAGGAAATGTAAAATTGCAAATAAGATGTCCTAAGTCCCTGAAATAACTAAATTCAATACATACTTTATTTTTCATATTACATATGTGAATACGAGTCTCGATTAATTTATCAGCCCTACGGTTTTGGATCATTAAATCCTATTGTAATTATTTATCTTTGGAGAGAGCTCTTGGACAAATAGTGTAATAATAACTAGTTAATGGATGCTTTGTTTGCTTCCCTCTGATAGCTTCAAACGGATCATTTGTCTGATTAACAAGCGATCGAACATATCTTAGTCCTTTAAGGGTTAATTCCCAGATTCCTATTCTATTTTACTTGATTTATATATTAGATTCATATTTAGAATTGAAAAGATATGATTTAAAGCAAGTATTAATTTTACTACATTCTAGTTGCAAATAGATTTTCTAACAAACTCTGTATCTCTGCATTGCTCCTTATTCTCCACTATTCATCGTAAATTCTTCTCGCAAAATCAATAAAACATAACCTACTGAAAGAAAAGTTGCAAGGGGTTTATAGTTTGGAAGGCTATATATCATAGCAATGAAAATGGACTCCTGAAGTTAAGAAATATAGTTCAGAACTTCGTTGGGAATAGAATAATTATGATCTAAACGTCTCTTCCTCAACAACTTAATAAATCCATAAGTGATTCTATTGGATTTGGTATTTTATTTTTTTAAATTGTAATTTACAAATTAATAAGTCGGTAAAGAGTATTCTAAAAAAATCGTGGTATAGTTTCCTATTTTTTGGCAGTGGAGAATCCAAGAATTTCTATTCGGATGAAAGAGAGAGTTCATCCAAGGATCTAATTTTAGGAAATCCACCCCATTAGAGATATTCAAAGGACTACTCTCTATATAATATTTTACATGTCAGTGAAAGGAACCCGCTCCCCCCCGCGTTGAGTGTGTAGAGTTCTTAGTCGCTGTGCGGAGGGTTCTGGGCTGTGGAAAATGACTTACACATTTAATATGTCAACAGGCCCGGATGGAACATGTGGGATCCATAAAGTGGGTCCCCTTTAATTTCATGAACCCTAGGTTCATTCCAATAATGTTTACGCCACTAGAAAACGACATTATTGTTGTATATATATATATATATATCTTTAGAATAATGTTAGGTCCCATATATGTTACTTGACTTGTTCCTAAATCAAAATTTGGATTTACTTTATTTATATTATTTAATTAAAAAATCGATATTTTTATGACCAGCTTCATACAGTTCCTCAAAATTGATATTAAATAAAAAGTGGTTGAGGTTCTAAACAAATAACATTTAGATAAAAATCAAACAAGGAATCAAACATTTCAATAATACGTAGTTTAAAACACTTATCTGTAACATATATCTGTAAAAGTTTCAAATTTTTATACTTAGTTCAAATAGGCTTAGAAAAATTAGATTAGGTCGAAATTTAGGTTTTTGAACTTTATCGTAGTGTTAAACATGAGTCTTAGTCCAGGACCCATGGTCCATTTTTTCACTTGATTAGTATCAATAATTTCCTGTGCGAAACTACCTCCCAACAGAGGTAGCAAGCATAAAATATTTCGATCTGATGATTCTCAAAAATTTATTACTAACGGGTTGTTTTTTTGTTGTTAAATCTCAAGATAATTATCTAAATTATTTGAAAAAATTTTTGTCCGACAAAATGTATGGTTTGATCAAAGAGTCCCCTTCTTCCAACATGTATCGATAACGAGGTCATCAAAAATGATTACTAACAAGCTGTTTTTTTTTTTTTACTTCTTCTTTTTGACCTCGTTATTGATACATATTGGAAGGAGGGGACTCTTTGATCAAAACAAACATTTTGTAGGAAAAATATTTTTTCTAATAATTTAGATAATTATCTTGAGATTTAATTAAAAAAAAACCCGTTGAGAATCATCAAATCGACATACTTTATCCTCTTTTAGCTACCACAATCGAGAATTTTCGCACAGGAAATTGTTGGCCGTCACGTCGAAACGAAGCTACTCACGAAGATTCAGCTTGATACTAATCAAGTGGAAAAATGGACCATGGATCCTGGACTATCTAGTCTACCAGCCTTTTAATTTATTTAATTGTTGTAAATGGGTGCATGAATAAATACTGTTTCATTTGTTGGACATTCAGTTTTATTTTGCACCTTAGATGATAATTTCAGCTATCCGGTAAAAATCAAAAAAGCGTCAATAAAGTCATTTGTGATAACCCAATACGTAACGTTTGGTCGATGTATTTAGGCCACGACAGGGAAAAAAATATCACTAAAATACTAAGGTTTTTAAAATTTCTTTCAATATAGTACAAGACTTAAATTAATTTTCTGAATTTCTGAATATTATTCTAACAGCCGGGGATGGATTCTGAGGGATATATCGTCCCTCCTGGGGTTCTTACAGGCTCTATCAGGTTCTTAGTTGGAGGAAAAACCCGGCGGTTGGACGTGATAATTGACAAATCACCTCCTGTACAACCGTCTTCCAAGTACAGTCTCTACAACGTACTGAACCCAAGACCCTTCATGGGTTTTAGTGGTAATGATTTTATTGTTTTTAATTATATACAATAGAAAAGTAATTTTAGTACATGACTAGGTGCCTTCAGAATAACAAACTGAAAAGAAGAAGAAACATAATGTTCATTTGGCCAAAATATTACGTATTACAAATCACAAAGTATTTACAAAAATGACAAAAAAGAAACAATAGTTACATTTTGGTACATACCTTCAGGGATTTTAGTGGTCCTTGTTAAAAAAAAAGAAGAAAAAATGTTTTTGATTTAAAAAGGTAAAGTTATCCGTATCGCTAGAAGTAGGGCCTTTACCTGAAATTGTATACATAAATAGATTTCTGGTAGTGGCATGTAATGAATACTAAGGCACAACTATACTGTTTTTTAGGTTCATAAATAAATTACAAATTAATTTGTTAATATGTTAGGGACCGAGGTCACTCTGACGGAGTTGCCGTCCCGGAGGTCCCGCGTTTAAGTCCTTCTGTGGAAGATAATTTATTTTATCTGTTAACAGCGGAGGATGCACTATGAGGGATATTCCGACCCTCCTGGGACTTTCACAGACTCTATTAAGTAGTAACCCAAAGTAAGGGGAAGGGGAACGGCATTTGAGATTGATCTCTAATTGGGGGAAAACCTGGATGTTGAACGGGATTTTGGACAAATTATCTCCCTGCACAACCGTTGATTTAGAAACGGTACAGTGTCTGCTACGTACCGAACCGAAGACCCTTCTTGGGTTTAGTGGTACAGGTATTTTTAAAGTATTAAGCCAGTATATTAGTATGTTAAGGATGAATAATTAAATACTTTGTATGTTATCCTAATATTTACAGCAGTACGTTTTAATAGTAATAATAACAATAAAGTCATTATTTATTCTGGGACAAGTTACTTTAGAATAACATTACAAGTGTTAATACATAAGATATTATGTCTTAGAGTACAATGTAATTAATTAATAAAATAGAGTTAACAAATGGTAAAGAATTAAAAAACAAATAATGTAAAAAATGCGAATTACCTCCAATGAATTTATTTTAAAAAACAAAAAAGCATAGTAAGAGAAATAATAATAAAATAGAAACAATGTGATTATAATTGTAAAAAAAGAAATAATTGTTACTTCCATGTATATACAAATTTTATGCCAGTAAAAAAAAAAAATAATTTATGAAAAATAGAAACAATATATAGAAACTAAGATAAACTATTTTTAAGTTGTACAGTGTTATGAGACATAGCAGTACTTGGGATGGTACTTTCCCTATTTTCCAGCTACATAAGTATTATGAATAGTATTTGTAAGTGCAGTATTTTTTATGATTTACTTCTGCTAAAAGGATTTGTTTAAAGTGGCCGAAATAAAACAAAAATATGGTGGACGAGGAATTTTGGATATTTAATAACCAACAGTTTACATCTCTACCTTTCTGCCTACTATAATCATCAACGGAGGCCAAACTTTCCAGAGGCGAAAATATGAAACCAATGAGGCGAGGTAAATACGGCGAAACAACTTCTTGAGGTGCTTCGCCTGCTTCCCTCAGACCCGGCCTCATATTTACCGCTTTAATCAGTTACTCCAACTTAACTAGAACTAACTTTAGCTCAAGTTAGGCATTAAGTAAAATGAACCTTTTTCGAGATAAGGTCTAGAGTTGCGGCGACTAAACAGGATATACGGTTATGTAACGCCGTAAATAATTTTCATCGCCTCTAAAAATAAATGAAATTAAAATTAAATATTTTGAGTTGCTTACCTCATATTTAAGCTGCCCATAAATGTTATATATTTTTTCTATCATAAGAAGGAAAATAAATTATAAGGAATTATAGATAAATAATTAGAAATAGAAATAGAAAATAGAAAAAAAAATATATGAACATTTTAAATAACTTTAGAAAAACTTAGGCAATTATAGGTATGTGTAACTAGTAAAAGGAAATATTCTTATTATTTATAATAGAAGTAATATCTGTAGCCCCGGTGAAGTAAGGTTCTTCTGTCTAGTTTATTCCAAAATGAATTTCTTGTATTTTGGATAGCGGAATCATGTTATTTTCGTTGTACATAAGTGGCTGCCAGAGCTTGCCGGGAAATGGAGTTACTGTTCATACTAAAACAATTTCAAGCCAAAAACTTCGAGAATATTACAATTCCGCTTACCTCTATACAATTAACTAACTCTCTTTGGAAGAAAATCGACTTAGGCTACACCTACATTGGGTCCGGTGTGATACGATGAGACGTCGCTAGCAAACCAAATGACTGAAATATATCGAGATTTATAACATTTGGTTCTTTAAATTTATAAAATTAAGATTATTTATTAATTATTTTTTATACATTTATATATTACTTTAATGTATAGTAAAATTTGTATAATGTATACACCCCAGTATCGTAGGTGATAGAATCAAGTCGCACCGAATCGGATCCAATGTAGGTGTAGCCTTAGCCATTTATTCATCTGGGGTGTACTCGTATTATCTACAGCCCCAGTTATAAGTAGTAAAGTCGGATTTTGTTCAGAGAGAGTTAACTGCTTTCAGATAACCGGAATCGTATCATTCTCCATTTTGCTTGAGATGGAGTTGTGATACATACAATAACTCCTTTTCAAACCAATGGCTTATTTAGCCCCTTATCCACTACGAAAATAACTCGATTCCGCTTACTTAAGTACAACAAACTCATTTTGGAGATAATTAGACTTAAACACTTATTTATCTGGGGTGTATATATATTCCTTTACCTATTATTTTTTAATTCTAAACACTAACAGTATAAGGTACTTCCTGATTCTCAAGACGTTCTTTCTAATTCTATTATTATTTTGTCATATATACTCCTATTGTCTAAATTTGTTCATAATGACTTTTGCCCATTGACCAAAAAAAAAAACGTCGTAACAATCCCAAACCACTTCTAAAACCTATTAGAATTTTTTTTATTTTATTATTTTATTGAATTGTACAACTGTAATAAATACATCTAGTTCAAGAGCTGTATGCATAAATAAATACATGACAGGACATTCTCCTATTAATTAATAGGAGCACTGCCCATTGACAGGACTCTAATAACATTTCTATAAAAGAATGTCCCGAGGCCATCTTCTCTTCAGACTCCTAGGAGGATTGTCCACGATGGAATTGGATGAAAAGATGGAAACTAGTGGGTTCGGATGGGCCTGGAGTTTATTATGGAATGATAGGTATCTGGAATGGAATAAATCGGTAACATATGGAACGTTAAGGTCATTATGGCTGGTTTTAGTTGTGAGAAAATAAGTAGCGTTTAGGATTTTGCGAAGGATTTTGTATTGCAAGGATTGAATACGAGAGGAATTCGATGGTTTGGTGGAGCCCCCCCCAAAAAAATTATCTGAATATTTAAAGATATCCAAGTTAAAATAAAAATGTTCAAATAGGCACCATATACTTATTTCGACCAGCACCATTTCTTCAATTTACAAACTACGGATGGATCCGGTGGGATCTACAGACTGTCGTGGGGCTCATCTAGTCTCTAAAATCAGTTAACTCTAAATTGAGGGAAAACCCGTAGGAGTTGAGTATGATCTAGGACAAATAACCTCCCTCCAGCACCGTTGTAGTCTCTACTAGGAATTGAACCCAGACCCTATATTTGTGGTTGTGGTACAGGTTTCTTTTTTAATTGCTTAGTTTTAAGTTTTGTTAGTGCTAAAAATTAACACGAATAATTGGATATTTGTCAGAGGTCAATGTTTTGCCCTTCATGGAGACACTTTTCGGAAGAATGCATGGGACAGATAATTGGATTTTTAGAGGAAGTAATAATAAAATGATTCTGTCTTTTGATTTTTTTAGACCATTCATTCAATGAATTAATGTTCTAATTTCACCTCTAGCTGCAAATAGGAAACTAATAAACATTTAGTCTCGCAGTTTTTGAAATATATGCTATAAATTTTAGATTAAATAAATTGACTGATATTAAAAAAAAAAAAAGTGTAGAAAAATCAAGAAAGTTTTTATTTAAAGGACTTTTTATATCTATTACAGTAATTTATATAAAAGTTGTCCTTATAGCAATGAAAAAAACCTTGGCAATTTATTTAATATGGGGAGGAATTGAAATTATAGAATAAAATATTTAAAAAAAGTATATATACTTTCACGACGCAGAGTTAATATATTCACTGGCATGTATGTTACAAGCTATATTTGTATAACGCTTGGAGAGGAAAATAGAATTTGAATAAAGAAATCTGGAGGATCCCTTTCAATCAGGAAAAATCACGTTTCTTATAAACTTGGAGATGAATTCCTGCGAAACCTATCGAATTCCAAGACTTTGGTGAAAATAAGTGTACCGATCCTCGTGTGATATTGTTCACAACTCAGTTAGCCTTCTCATCCTTTGTGAAGTTATCACGCGTGTGTCCTGAAAACAGTTCTTCGCGGGAGAAGAATGGATCGGGTGAAACGCCTGAAAAGGGCAATACGAGAACCGGGGCATGGGAATCTTGAGAAAGCTCATCTATGTTTCGGAGGATGTTCTGTTACGGGCATACATTACTCCCTCTCGTTGGGAGATATCCCGACCTAGAAAGGTTTAGGAACGTGCATATGTATGATTTCAGTTTTATATTTTTGCGAGATATATGAGCCATTCAATCCACGAATAGATTAACTCCATAAAACAAAGAGTGGAGAAATTCGAGAAAATATTTTGCAATGTTTTTTAAAATTCCCTTCATAATATAAATTCAAATAAATATTGTATAATGCATAAATAAAAATGTAGAATTCATCTAAAAGTATATAAAATTAATAAGAAATAGCAGCCAAAAAACTATCGTAAGAAATGTTAAAATTTTTATGTGATCGGTGGAGTTAAAATCGATTTTGCAAGTAGTGAAAAGTAATAACTTTAAATTTTATTTTTTTAAATTTAAATTTAGTGTTTAAATGTTTTTAAAATTTGTGTTAAAAGTTTCTTATCACAGAAAAAGTTAATAATTAGATGTTTTTCATAAAAATTAATATTAACAGTTTTATTCTTATATTCTTCTTCCGGAATGGACCGTGTCATGTCGGTGTTATTAACCAAGCTTTCGCTCATCGTGCTGTGAGCTTCTTCAGGACTAGTCAGTTAATGAATGATAAGTGTGTAACGTCAATGTCTCACTAGCTTTAATCACTGTGTTATACGAAAACTTTTAGTACAGAATTTTTTTGTTGCAGATACTCTGTTTCTTTTATTAAGTTGTCTTCATATGTACGAGTAGTAACCTAGTGTTCTTTCTGATTTTCTTTTATATCTGTCCACAGCAGTCATGCCAATTATACTACTATTTAAGTTCAGTGGAGTATACTGTAATTACTCTTTCATAAATTTATTCGCTTACTACAACTAACCAAAAAGGACCTAAGGCTATTGAATCCCTTTTTATTCACCATTATTATTATTTTCATGAAACAAGATCCCTTCCAATATAAGTTAATTAAGTTTGAACCGTTTTCACCACTTTGTGAAGTGTAGCTAAGTACACCATCAAGTAGCTGTTATTAAATAGTCCTTATGAAGTGGGTTTGTGGACTTATATAAAGGCAAATAAAAGGGCCTTAGAAAGTTAATAAGGACAGCGGTCCCTTTGATCCTCGGCCAAACAGACATTAATGATTCTTGAAGGGCTTTTGTGGCCCGAGGCATGTGTCCTATCCACTCTCCTTCAGTCCTCCCCCGGGCCTCCTTCCTTAATTTACACAAGATACTTTTTATCAAGTTACAAAAATATTCATTTCACTTCCTCCCTTATCCAAGGTTAGTATTTTCTTTTGAGTTCAAAGAAAAAAATAAATTAAAATTTTAAGGTTTAGGAGAAAGCCCGTAGTTAAATAAAGGGGAGATCAGTTCTTACAAAAAATAAAAAAGTACATTGGATTTCCAGAGTTAACAAATTACAAAAAATTGGATTACATTTTTTTCGTATTGACCATTTCGGACCTTTATTTACGTTACAACTTTATTTTATTTTATCTGAAGTTTTCTCTTTCTCCATTATTCATTCGTGCGATCTCTATTGTCCAGCTTCGTCCTACCTTCTCTGGCATTTCTTCATCCTGAAGCCCTTCCAGATTTTTCATTTTGCTTCCAAATTCACTTCCTGTGTGAATGTATCCAAGTGCATGTGAGACACTTTAATGTCCATTATCATCATCATCATCATAGTCCATCCCCTCTTCCTCATTCCTCCATCCCGCTCATGCAATGTGAGGTTTCCTTCTCTACAGCACCAGCACTACACCGAACGATCCCCTACCATTTCTCTTTCCCTATGCCATTCCAGATTTCTCTTCGCAAAGCTTTCCTTAGCACCTACTTCCCAGTTATGTCGGTGTACTCCTCTGAACCTTCCAGTAACCTTAGCATCTGTCATTTTGGCCAGCCTGTTGTTTTCTTAGACTGTTTTCTTCATTGACATTTTCTTTTCTGCAGGTTCCACTCCGAGGTTTGATTTAATGATTGAGTTTCGAATTCGGTCTCTTATTTTTTTCCACTCTACTTTCCTAAGGGATCTCTTTTCTGAAGCCTGTATCCTACTTATATGCCTGGTGGTTAATACCCAAGATTTCGAAGAGTATGTCAATATGGGGAGAAAAGAAGGTTTATACACACTTAACTTTGTGTCCCCGGATACTTCTCTTTTATTAAGGAACCTTTTATTTAGAGCATGGAACAATTACTGCAATGTTCAACTTTTCCAAATCTTTCCTCACTTCTTTAGACTAAGTTGTCATGGTCTTCTTTTTTCAAAAATGGTTGAATATTTGCTTGGTCAATCTATGACTCCTCTTCAGCATAGTATCTGACATAGTTTCTCCACCCGTCTTAAGTTTGAACTGCACTCATGGTTCTTCATAGAATTCTTCTTTCCAGGACTTTTGATTATAGTTCATCGAGAGGCATTCAATTTCTAGTCCATGTCATATTGTCAGATCTTTGGCATTCCAGGCGATGGACTTCTTACTGTAGATATTCTTTGTCAATAAATAAACCTTTTCTACCTTTTCCATTTTTAGAATCCGATCTCCAACAGGTGTCCTCTCTCATAAATTCTTCTGTATAGCCTCTCCCAGAAACCTGAATTTTTTGACATTTTCAATCCGATCTCCATTTATGGAATTTCGGTCCTTGGAAATTAGATTACAATAATATATATATATATATATATATATATATATATATATATATATATATATATATATATATATATATATATATATATAATATAACAATATAAAGAAGAATACAAGGGATAAGTCCTTTTGAAACTTTCCAATAATAGTTTATTTTGTGCTCACATCATAATATCAAAAACAATGTCGGCTCCTTGGAGATATCTGCCCATTATCAGTAAATAGCTCTGGAAATGAGACAATAAGAAATAATAAGTTATACTGACATTTCTCATAATATGATATAATATGTATAAAACAATTTTAAGTATGATATCAACACATACCTATACTTATTTGCAACCTAAAACTTATCTAGTTTATAAATTAATTTTAGTACCTACTAATAATGTATTACTTTTATTCTAATGAAGCCTCAATCTAGCGTATTTTCCCAATAGTGGAAGACGTTAGGCAAACAATTCAATCAATCCTTCTTTGGTCTTCATTCACTCTGAGATGGCTTGTTTATGTTCTTCCGACCACTTCTGTCTGCACTGCTTTTGCTATGGTCGCTCTGATGTAACTTCCTACTTGTTGACTTTGTGTCTGAAGGTGTATCTTTCTAAAATGGCCGTTGCACATATGTTTGCGTTTTTGAGGTCCTTTCGAAGTTGGTCCAGCCAAGGTGTTGAATTCTTAAGTGAGCTAACATAATTTAATATTCTTTTTGACAGTAGATTTTGTGGTAATCTCGAGAGGTGTCCAAAGAATTTCATTAGTCTTTTCCTAATGTCAATTTCAATGTTTGAAACTTTTTCTGATGTTTTGATTGATTGTAGCCTGCAGCCATCTTGGGTATATCTTGCTCCTAGGATTTTCCTGATGATCTTCCTCTCTTGCTTTTTGATTTCTTCTAATTCTTGTTTTCTGTTAAGTGACAATGTTTCACTTGCGTACTGTTGATTTTATGACTGTGTTGTAATGCGGAATTTTGGTCTGTCTTAAAATGCATTTTTTGTTGTAGATGTCTTAAACTAACCCTAATGCCTTCTTGAATTTTTGGAGACAGTTTTGCTGCGAGATCCTCTAAAGGCCTGTCGGTTCGATGAATTCTCCGAGGTATTTAAAGTACGGGACCCGGTCGATTTTACCGTATTTTTTTCTCAGGCTCGTGATATTTGTCTTTGAACTGAAGAATTTAGTTTTCTCAAAAGAGATCTGTAGTCCCACCTTTTCTGCACATTCCTTAAGTATCCCAAGCTGCTTGATGGCAGTCCCCTCATCCTCTGTTAAAATCGCCAGATTGCAAATGTGAGGTATATATAGTACGAAGAGGTTTTTTTGGGAAAGCCCAGTCGTATCGGTTTCCAAGACTTACGTTTCTTGTGTTGCTTCTCCGTTGAACAGAATAGAAGAGGGAGACCTTGTCTCACACCTGTTTGAAAGTCGAAGGGTTCTGAAATTTCTCACATAAATTTCACTTTAGATTTTGTGCCAGTTCGTGTTTGTTTTATGAGTTCTAGAGTTTTGGGATCTAGTCCTCTCTTTTCTGGAATTTGCCATAGTGAGGGTCTGTCTATCGAATCATACGCCTTTTTTAAATCTACAAATGTGCATACAGTAGGGTTATATATAAAATCTTTTTTCTTTACCGCGTTATAGGTCAACTAAGGACCACATTTTATTTCAAGGCTCCTTTCCTTCCCGCCTATATTTTTTTCATCGTCTCTCCCATCTTCTCCCCCGCTCCTCTGTCCATTTCATACTCTTCTATCTCTTTCTCACCATTTTCCGGATTTCCTTTCAATCCTAGCAGTCATCCTCTCTGGTATCCTTTCTCTCCCATTTCTCCATTGTTTGTACTTGCTATCCTTTTCCGTTAATTAGTTTCACAACTCCATCAAATATTAGTTTATTCTAACTATCCTGTCTATTCTCTTATACTCATATGTGCGAAGGATTGTAGTCTTCATTATCTGACGGCGTTTCAAAGTTCTCCATATGTTCATTCAGTGTACTATTCTTTTTTAATTTGTATTCCTCTCCTGTCCTTCTAGATCCATCAATTATTCTTTTTATGATTATTTCTCAGCAGCTGATCCATAGTGAATCTAGGCTAATAGGTCTCCTTCCCTTTGAGTATCACCGGTTTTATGACCTTTCTGGAGATATTCCTGAAACTTATCTACTTTTACTTCATGTCTCAGAATTGGAATTAGAATTAGTCCTACACTGTAGTTCACAAGCTCCCTTTGATGTTTAAAGTGCCTCACTAACTTGATATTGACGTATTTAGTCTCAATTTCTTCCATTATTCCCACTGTCAATAGTTATTATTTCTTTTTTTCAAACGATATTTTTAACTCGATTTCTCTGTTTTTTCCTTTAGTTCATTAATCTGTTCAACCGCCTCCGCTTTACTTTCCACCGTAAGTATTAAATCATCTGTGAAAGCTCAGCATTTGACCTTTACTCCCTATTTCCCCCCTCTATTCCAATTAGTTATATATTATTTTTCATAAAAACAATTAATATATCACTATATACAAATAATGTTATCCATTTCCATTTATTAAGGATACATCCATTTATTATCTATGTTTAATCTAGTAAATTAAGGATGTTTCGAAACCTGAGTTTTTCAGAACTCACCACCCTCTTAATATTACTTCCTAAATATTTAATATTTATAAATAACATTATTGTTATTTATAAAAATGGGAGTTTTTAAAATATTTTTTTAGATACTATCAACAGTCAGCATAGACTGCAAAGAGAAATCTATGTTATTTTTCACAAGAGTTTAATTCTAGCGACAGAACATTCAAGGCCTCTGGAAACATTAATCTGGCTTGAGTGAGGATGTCTTCTCAATGAAAGAACTGTTCTTCGTTCTTCAACAGTGGATGTATTCAACAGACCTTTCAATAAATTATCACTTCATCTTTTTTTGGTCTATTTTTTTAATTTGGAGTATCCTTAATATAAGAATTGGTTTATTATTGCTTAGTACATCGATTTTATTTCAGGTGATTACTTGATCTTAAGGCTTTTTATTCATTTAAAATAAATAGATATGTATTGAGCTATGTTGGAAGAATTTTCTTCATTGAACGATGAATGCGTATAGCGTTTGAGCTTAAAAACTATAGCGTCCGTCGAAAAAATAAATAAAGTCACATTTTTACTCGAATGTGAAAAGATTGTTTTCGGCTTATGTCCTGTCCTATCCCCTGTTAAGAAACAAGATATTCATATTCTTTAAATTATGTTGTATAATGAAAGAATACAATCGTTGATGAAATACCATCTATATGATGAGTTTTTTACGTTTACATCATTATAAAATGTAAGCACGTGTCTATAAAAAGTATATTAAACTTTTCTGTGTAGAAGTATAATTCTTCTTGTTATTAACATAGTTTTGAATGACGTAAAATGAATAATAAAACATCGTGCTAATATAATTGCACTGTGACCTTCGAAAATTTCCTGGAGGAGAATCTTTATTCATCTGTGACGAACCTCTTTCTCAAGATTTTTACTTTTAACCTTTAAACATTAAATTGTGGGTTGACTAATGGTTTATTAGACCAAAATAGGAAAATAGAAGGATTAATTATGTTCTTGTTAGATGCCTTTGAATAATAATCATAGATAGATTTTTCGATCGATTCTAAACATTGATACTTGAATTTATGGACTACCGGTTGTCGGTTCTTCCTAACAAATATGTGGACATTGTTGATGAATTATAATCATGCCTGGTCATTGCCATTTTTTTCCAGTTTTTTTTCTTTTTAATGACTGAGAAAGAAAAATGTACTAAGTAATTTTTAGCAATCTTCAATGCTTAATAACATGCTAGCTATCACTTATTCATCTTTCTGACCTCAACGATTGGAATGGAAAGATGATAAATAACATAAATTTCTGGTGTTTGCGTTTTCTAGATCATTAACCAGAAACCGCAGAAACCATCGATTCTTGTTGTCATTGGAGAATGTTTGGTGAGGGTGGAAATATAGAAACATTATGTTTTCCTTGTTGTTGTTTTTTTTAATGTACCCCATCTCCTTGATCCATTGATCTATTTTTACAAAGAATATTTTTTCTTAAATATAGACACTTATCGTGTTTACATAGAGGTGTGGAAAAGCTCAGTGGGTAGAGCACTGAAGATAGCTCGATTCAGTCTGTAATAGATAATGTATTCAATCTTTTAACAGCCGTAACCCAGCCCTTGTAACTTTTAATTGGAGAAAGCGAGACGTGTGAATGCGATCTCAGACAAACCAGCTTGCTGCACAAACGTAATTAATAACATAGGAGTAGTACGATCTAACATGTATATAAAAAAAAAAAAAAATATATCACTTCAATCCTTGAGAGGGTCTAGGATTTAGTGCATGGTAAAGACTTTACTGTTTCTTGGATAGCGGTTGGGCAGGGAGGTGATTTGTCCTAGATCACGCTCAACCGCCAGATTTTTCACTCTTATGTTGGGTACCCACTTAATAGAGGCTGGGTGAGTCCCAGGAGGGTTCTAGATCCAATAGTGTTTATATATAAATATATGTATATGTAATAACAAATAAATGAATTATCGACTCAAGAACCAGGTGACACAGATCCGAGCCTAATGAATGTTTCATTCTCAACCTCATCTATCTGCGTGCACAGGAAGCCGGCGAGCATCCAGGCTTCGTGCTCGGAATAGGGAGGCTCCAATCTGGGATCTTTGACCGTTAAGGAATAACTTCTCGTCTCCTTGTCACGTGTTCGACCTGTCTTGTTTTCTAGAACATTAACAGTATTTGTGACTGAGAGCTGGCGGACGGGCTTCTTCAGTGCTCATTATGATGCGACTTTAGTACGAAGTGTCTCTATAAAGTTGGAAGACTACATTTGGTTTGGTTTATCCCAGAAGAACATTGGTTCTATACAGTGACTCTCAGTCATGATACGTTGGATAAATAAATAGTACAACTTTAAGATAAGATTAAAAACAAGAATATATTGTAGTCGGAAACATCCAAGATATATGTCCTTTATATGTTTATTAGAATGGATGTCCTTTATATTTAATATATTAGAATAGGGAAAAACAGGACACATACAAAGACCCTACTTGGTAAAATGTATAGCACCAGGAGGAGAGGAGGACTTCGGAGATGTCGGCTGCAGGATGTGGAAAAGGACCTTATAGAACTCGATGTCCCACATTGGAGAACCTGAACATTTTGCTGAGGAGACGGCATAATATTGTCAGTGAAGTCATGGTCCACCCTGGTCTGTTGTGCTAGTTAGTTAGTGAAAATGTTACATCTTTATTTTTCCAAATTGGTTTACCTTTAACTATTTTCCTTTAGTTAAACTTTAGTGTCAATAGAGTTCTTTTCAAAGTCATTTCCACAAATCTACCGCATATTTGAATAATGAGAATATACACAACGCTTAAATAACGTGAGTTGAACTTTGAATATTTTAATGATGGGAAATCTCTGTATAAAAAAACCGAAATTATATTAAAAATCCGCCCATCTGTCCAAAATTTGGCGGAGAGATTCAAAAAGGAAAGCCGCATTGCCTGAAAATAAGTTAAAAGTGAAATAAAAATTTTAAGTGATAGGGGTGAAGTATTGGATCGTCAAAGAAATCCACGTTTGATTGCACCTCTAGATTATCCACGGAACTATTCTAACGGTTATGTAAGACAATAAGTTCATAAACAGTATGGCATTTCTTAAGGAAAATAAATTTCATGGAAGAGTATCCCGAAAGTAATAACTTAGCAAAAAAAAAAAAATCAAAATTTAGGGAGCGATTTGCAAATGAATATTTATTCAAAGACCTCGAGTTTCGGACAACTATTATATTTGGTATTAAGAGTAAATTTAATATTGGGTCCGATCGATGTTGCTCCATGTAGAGGAAACCAGGAGAAGTTGAAATATTAATTTATTCAAAGATTCCTATAAATATCCTGGTGTATCGTTTTGACTGTGAGCCACCGTAAGTATAAATAATTTTTATAAAGGTTCCGAAAAAAAAGTTTATAGCGGTGCTTATATATTTTCAATCAATCCTCAATCTTCAATCAATTAATCCTCAGATGAGCCAGATGATGGTCTTCGCCCATGCCAAAGTATGGTAAATTTTCAAAACTTTTTTTAAGGGTGACAGATGAAATGGAAACGGTTACAATTGAAATAAAAAGGGTGACAATTGAGTTGTAAAGCATTACATTTGCTTTGGAAAGTGTTTAAAATAATTTGGAAAGGGTTACATTTGAATTGGAATGCGTTGCTTGTGACTTTGAAACGGTAACATTTGATTTGTAAAAGATTACAGCTGACTTGTAGAAAAGGTTCAAATAGACTTGGAAACGCTATGTATATATATATATATATATATATATATATATATATATATATATATATAAGTTAAGATGAGACTAATAGCTGTATAACCACTAATGCCAAACTATTGTAAACAAACATTGTAAATACTATATATAGAGGATTAATTATAAGAGGAATAAAGTCAGTGTTTAACCAGCCTTCAAGTGTGTTGTTTGTCCCATAATCTTCTTCTTTTTTTTATGCTTTTCGTAGTGAGGTATTTAAGTTATATATATATATATATATATATATATATATATATATATATATATATATATATATATATATATATAATTCGTATTTATATAATAAAACATTTTTATATCATTACCTGTAGTTTAACAATTGAGGTTTAATATTGTGAATTTATTGATTTGGTTAAATTTTGTCCTGTTAATCATAGAATCGTGCCATGAGCTGAGCCATCTGATTGACAAGACCTATCATGAGATTCAATTGTAGGTGAAAGTTTGTGGAGGCTCTGTTGGTGTTGGAGCATGGTTTGACTGGTTGATGGTAGTGGTTCAATTGTCATTTTGGCACCTTGTAGAAAAGATGCGTATTCTACACCCGGGCGAACTGTCATGCTGTTAGTCATTAGTTTGGGGATATGGTTAGAAACTGATCTGCTTAGATCTCTTTTCTTCTATCCTTTTAGTCACTATTCCTTCTATTTTTTTTCTATGAAGGCATTTTCTATAAGAAGCGACGTGCGCTCCCTCGCAATTCGAGCATTTTGCTTTGCCTAGTCGCGGACTGTGTGCTCAAATTGCTGACATTTATAGCACTGGGGCGGTAGTATATCCTTTCCTGGTATGTATTTCTATACCTTGTGAAACAGTTATCACTATAGGTGAAATTCCATTTTTTTCGTGTAGCTTCCTCAGTTGGTGGTAAATGAACTGGAGCGGTAAACTTCCTACTCTTATCACAGCAACGCTGCCCTGTCGTCTGTTGTATCCAAGTGATATGAATGGATCCCATCAGCTTAAGGCGGAATCTAGATAAGAGTAGTAATAGAGTTTGGATAGGTGTCTTTAAAAAGGCTCCTATACAAAAAACTATCGCATATTAACACTTCGAGAATAAAGCAATATAATGCTTTATTTGCTTAAACACACACAGCCATACACACACACACACGTAAATATATATATATATATATATATATATATATATATATATATATATATATATATACTTACAAAATGTCCATTATTGCTTCATGTCGATATCATACATGTTCAGAGCCCTTCGAGAGTCATATCGACATCTGGGATCTTCACTCTCCTCTATCTTGGCTTAAACTCTCCCTTTTCCTTCACTTTCTCTCTCTTTCAGGTAAAGTCTCTGGTAAACCCTGGAAGATTAACTCTACCTGATCCATCACGCTTCTCAAGATATATATGATATAAAAGTTCCATTCAAAACACTTTATTTCATGTAAACTCAGATTTCATCAACTTACCATGTCTCTTACAATTTTTTTTAATAAAACAGTAACTAAAATTTTAAAGCTTGAACACATTTATTTGTAAATGTAACTTGAGAGAGAATGACGTGCTTCAAAGTCTTCAGATTTTTGGATGTTGGCGTAGTTGAGTGAAGATCCTTATCGCATAAAACTACAGTTTGAGGGAAGTGATTTATCAGATTGCTTTGTTATTTAACCTAGTTTTTCGAATCCAGTTTGCAACGAAATGGCTGACGGAGGATAATGTAGCAGCCAAAAAGCGCGACATTTATCTTTTAATATCCTTATTTCTGTCTAAATTGTTAAAAGTAATAACTGATAAGATTAATGAACCCTACTTTCCTTAATGTTATCAGTTATTAATTTTAACAATTTATACAGAAATAAGGATATTTAAAGATAAATGTCGCGTCTTCCACTGAGTTACCTCCGTCAAATAAATGAAAAAAATATTGTTTGGATCTCTACAGACTGCCTAGCTTCAAATTAATGGTGTATAGGACCCAAAAAGCCGACTCATCTCCCAACCTTCAGCGGTATATTAACTATTCTGCAAAATACATTATATTACTATAAAAAACATTCTGTGAAGCGCCTATTTGAAAGTAAAAATGTATCAAAAAGCAACTATCTAAACATTTCTTCAATTAGATGAAAGTAATAAAATAGCGAAGACGCTGAAGAAATTAAAAAAACAAAAACAGTGGTCGCTAATAGCCCCAGCCGAAACAACTTAAAAAAAATTAATTAAAAAAGTAAACATATAACAGAAAAATTATCACGCTCATGTTTTGTAAAAGATCTCAAGGCTTTATTTGGTATTACTAGTAAGTGAAGACGAGAAACAATAATGATAAAATAAACAAATACATTTTTTTGGGAATATATTTCTTCAAAAATCGTCATTACAATAAAGTTGATTACTATAAGGAAGTTAGTAATGTGGGAGAATGAGATGTAATATTGGAATCTGAATCGGAGAGATCCTCTTCAAGTTAGTTCGTCTCAAACTAGGAAAAATGGGTGCAGTAATGTGTGGGTGTGGGAAGAACTGGTCCGGTAAGTGAGTCTTGTCTAGTCATTTCCACCACCAGCTTTTACTTAGAAATAATTTTCTCATTCCCCCTGCTATGAGTAGAAATGCCGAGATTACTAAGGAACACGTTGTAACACCTTCAAAGGGAATCGAAATCCAACCGATCTGAACCTAGCATTTTGGAATCATCTTTACGATTCGCCCAACACTACGAATTCTGATTCAAGCCTATAATTGATAATTCATAGAGTTGTTAGAAAGTTGTCCAGCTTGATTTAGCTCAGCGAACTCTTGGAAATACTTAAAATGTATATATTATTTTATTGAGATTAGTAATAAATATTTTATCCCTTTCGCACCACCATCACAGTTCCTACAATAAATAGTATAAATAATTCTGGGTATAAGGAAAAGTGATTTATCAAAATAAAATAATTAAATACGACTTGAATAATAAGCAATTTGCGAAGAAGATACGCTTGAACGATCTTGTATTAATCCTTCTCGTTCTGCTCAACTCCTCTTTTCTGCTTAATAAAACCTCTGTCCTTATTGAAATCAGTCCTTGTTCAATACTTTGTTGCTTGATTGTATTTTATTTATTACCATAAAGCAATAATTTTCCATATTGTGAGAATACTACTAAATAATTTATACTCAATTATGTCACCAATACAATAAATTCATAGCATGTTTAATAGCTGATAAATCGCCAGCTGCAGTAGACGATATTGGTAATTTTGCAGGTGTCCAAGTCTAATTTACACATTTTGAAAATATATGCGATTTTTTTTGGACTCAACGCAGCACTCTCTTCGTTACGTGAAACTCGAATACGCCGGTAAACCAAATTCTCATATACTTCTACTTTAGAAAGTTTGCTGGTATTAAAATCTTTTATACGTTACTATATATATTAAGGTAGACATAAGAGGAAATTATTCATACCCTAAACTTATAATAAACTATATGTCTATGCCACCATCTGATCAGTTAAATTAGAAAAATCTGCTAGCACTAGTATTAGCACTCTTCAAGACAACAATTATTGTCGTTTTTTATTTAAAAATCATTTTTTCTTCTATGTCTAATCGGATTTCTAATATTTGTATCTAATAATGGTATATAATTAGGATAGGGATCTTTAATGACTAATTAATATCGAACAGGCTCCGGACCCCCATTTTACGCCCCGTCCCATTTTACGGCACAACCAAGGATTTTTCATTCCCTTAAAAAAATCGTAGGACCTCTTGACGAGCTGCTAACCTCCAATCTTGGTCATAGAAGATTGTTATGCTAACCACTAAACCACAGGTGACACCCTACAGATTCGAATTTATGACAAAAAGTGCAATTGTTTTAGGAACTAATGCTTTTAATCATATTGATATCTTATGTTTTATTTCAAAGAACTACCGATCATATTTTTATATATTTATCACATTCCTAAATATAGATGAAACTATTGATAATAACTTTTCCAGGTAAAACGTATCTAATTAATTAGGATTGCAGGAGTATGATGACCGTTTAAATCAGTTGAGGATCAGTGGACAAATCCTCTCAGCAGAGAGCGTTAGGTTAGACCGCATTAAATGATGCCGAACGTGCTAGAGAGTCTTTACAAGTTGTGCCCACATTTGTCCCCAGGAGACACCGGAGCCGGACCGCCAACCGATAAATCTCCCTTCCCGCCCCTCGGGGCTTATAGTGACGACGGGGAGGTATATTTTCTGCTGGCAGTCCATGCATCAAGTCTATGCGCCGTGCTTTAGCGCCCTCTTCCTCGATATTCTCAATATTGTGGTATATGTTAAATGTATTGTAACAACAATTGCGGGGCTACTTCAGTCTTTACCTTTCTTAGAGATCATTCCGATATGGATTAATAATAAATTATTATAAGCAAATAAAAGTGAGCGGAACTCAAAAAGATACATAGATTCTAAATAGGCTGCAATTCCAAAAACAACGACTTCAGTCTCCAACTGTAACAAAAACAACCAGTTGACGATTCGCCTATTCCGGCATCCTCAGGACAATTTTTAACAAGGAAATCACTTCAAAGATGACAAATTGCGGACATCTCATAACAGACTCGTTGAATAGAGACAGCAGCCATGCTCCAAGACGCTCCAAAAATAACTCTCATCGTTATTGAGCTAGGTTTGTTTTCCTACTGGTACCTATATTAATTAATTATACTAGAAAGGTATTCTTCCCATTGTATAACTGTTGAACCTAATTATATATATTGTTCTCGTTGCTCAAATTGTAAATTTACTTGTAATTAACCTCAATTCCGTGATAACATCAATGCATTATTTTTTCAGTATAGGGTAAGATGAAAAAACAATCAATTCTTTATTCCAGTACTTTAATTGGCGTTTTCGCTACTAGATGATATATAATATAATTTGTCCAATAGTGGATGGATGTCACTTAAAACTTTTTTTTTATATATTACAGAGAAAATATCATAATTAAATATATGGACTCTTGTCTTCTGGCTTTATGTTCTTCATAATTAATATTTATTTAATTTTATTTTACCTGTTATGACTTTTGAGATTTGGGTAGAGTAATTTGCATTTATGAACTATCCAGCAGGGGTCTGGTAATCTTCCTTATGATACAGTAGTTGGATTTGGGCTATGGAGACCGTGGGATGTTTCCGCTAGTATTTTGAGGTTTGGATGGGCTTGCTTCCCCCCCCCCTTGCTGTTATTCTCATTCTGCCCTGATGGTGCCTGGACGTGCGAAATATTGACAGGTTTATACGTGGGTAAGTCAATATTTATCCGCAATTTAGTTATATTTTCGTTTATGTTAGTAGTACTGTCGTATTGCGTTGATGACGCAGGCATTGTTTATTTGATGATATGTCTATGCATAAGCGGGTTTTTTCTACATTTATCCTGCTATTATAAAACCGATTTATAAAAGATAACTTTAATTAATTAAAATCACTGTTCTTTAAACATGTGAAGGAAGTCCGGAACATGTATTAACACTAATGTTGCTTGTATATGTAAAATTGCAAATAAAGTTGTTGTTGTCTATGCATGTTTCTAGATGTTAGGTTAGTTTCGATATCGCTGTCCTGCTGTTAATCATGGCTGCACCGCTTTCTATTTGCACCAAAGAAGAACAAAGTTCAGTGATTGATGGATTGAAAAATTCAAAAATGGTTGCACAAGTGTTACGCACGATGAAGGAGCCGGACGACCGTTTACCCCCTCAAATGAAGAAAACGTCGAGCGTTCACTAGTTTGGTCCATTGAGGGGCCGTCGGTTTACCTCGAACGAAGCAGTGAAAGAAGCGGTGCATTCCTGGCTGGTAGTTCAACCGAAAACCTTCTTTTATGAGGGCATCATGAAGCTTGTACAATGATGGAGCGTTGTGCGTTGAAATCCAAGGGGACTATTTAAAAAAATAATGTACTTTTAAGTTTACTATTTGATCAGAATAAAACTTTATAACTATATTGCGGATGATGATTGACTTACCCTTGTATTTTTCCTGTTTTAGTTTAGAGACTTCAGGATTTGTGTTTAAATTTTTTCCAGAAATCTCGTATAATGTATTTTATGTCTTTTTTGACCTGCCCTTAATATTATAAAATTCATACCTTATTTTTTATTTATTTATATATATATATATTTTAATTTTGAAGTAAAATATATAATAAATAAATAAGTAAGAGAAAAGATTTGCCCTGGTCTGGAATCGAACCCGGGTCGTCCGCCTCTTTGTGCCAACGCTCTTAACAATTGAGCTACCAGGGGTCGCCTCACAGTCAGGACAAATCCGTTCTCTTCACCGATCCCATATCCCCCCGTGTTCTCGCAATTTTGCGATGTATACACGAGTAAGAATGTTCATCGAACTTAATTTAATTAGGATCTGGTTGACTTACGTCACTATATTATTTATAATTTTGTATTAAATGTTTTAATTTTGTAATATTTTATTTTGAAGAGAAAATATTTTCCCTGGCTGGGATTCGAACCCGGCTAGTCCACCTCTCCGTGGCAGCGCCCTTACCAAATGAGCTACCAGGGGTCGCCTCACACAAATCCGTTCACTTCACCGATCCCATACATAGCAAAATTCCGAGAACACGAGGATATGGGACAAATCTTTTCTTTTCAAAATAAATGTATTTAAAAATTAAAATAATTAATAAAAAATTATAAATATATATTTATTTATATATATATATATATATATATTATATATATATATATATATATATATATATATATATATATATATATATATATATATATAACACTTAGATACATAAACTCAAATTTACAAAAATGTCGTTTTTGCATGTTTGGTTATTTGAATACTGGAGAATTTATGTATTTTTAGTGAAAATTAAGAATCGAAAAATTTCTCAACGTTTTCCCTTTCTGCTTATTTTATACGCATGGAAATTAAAGTAAAATTGTATTGTGAATTACTAGAATAGTTGATGCATATCAAACAGTGTATATAAAAAAAGTATACCAAATATACTATTCAAAATCCCTTTTTAGTGATGGTAACTACTTGAAAATCACTTAACTTTCTTGCTGGCTCTAAACAACTTTGTGGAGAGGTCATGTGGAAAATAGAAAGTGGGATACATTTATGTAACTGCCTTCCTTAGGAACTCTCTTTATCACTTTCCAAGTTGTCATGCGCAACATTTAACTTATTCACTTCCTTCCTTCTCAGTTCTTCTTTGTAGTCCCCAGTGCCTCGTGCATGCATCTCTCCAAAGCTCGTCCGCCATTTAATATCATTTAACGGTGACAACACAGTCAAAATAATGAGGGATGATCTTTTATTCTGGGGAAGTTTGTGCTAAAATTATATAGCACGTTATCTACGAAATAAATAATATTAGCCATATTTTTTTGAGTAATAAATATATTGTTCATATTTTTTTTATATAGCATAGAATACTATAAAGATAATAGATAATAGAACATAGAATGCTAGAAAGGACTATTTCGTTTATTCTTATTATTGCTACAACGATCGGTTTTGGACAGACTTTAGTCCATTGATTAGAACGAC
The DNA here is from genome assembly GCA_964056705.1 of Troilus luridus. NCBI lineage: Eukaryota > Metazoa > Arthropoda > Insecta > Hemiptera > Pentatomidae > Troilus > Troilus luridus. Next base: position 56,400,619 of record OZ057415.1, on the reverse strand, counting down.
TTAATGCCTCAAAAAATAAGTTATTACTATTTTTTAAACTTTCTTCTACTAAAAGTTTCTATCCTTTTTGGGTGATTATAACGGTCCATCTTATTTTACTGAGCGCTGCACGAAACAAGTCTATCAATGTTAATCCTGACCATTACCTCAGGTTTTGAACCAGGAGTGATGCCTGCGCCCTGGACCTGGCTTTCGTTCAATCTTTCCCTGTATGATTAATTGCAGCAGGCGTTACTTTTCGTTTCGTATAACATGACCAAAGTATGCCAATATATTGCTTTTGATACTATCCAATATCTCGAGGGGCTTCTGTATTTGTCCTGTAGTATGCTTTCGTGTATCCGTGAATCTCTCAACATATGCCGATTACACCGAATCTCGAATGATTGTAGATGTTTTTGAATATGTAAAACAAAGATGTAAAAAAGATTAATATTAAAATTGAATTAAATCACAACTTTGACACAAATTCTATATGGGAAATAGTATTACGAGTAGTATAATGACAACTGGTATTAAAGGAAATTAATTATAAAATGTTATCCAAAATATTAATATATTTTTTCGTAGGTTGTGATTTACCTCATGTACAACACAGCATTGTAGCATTATTTAAATATTGTTTGGATAGGGAGTATACGTGCAAATGTTGTCAAACATTTTTTATCCACAAAATAAACGCTTTGAAACGACCACTTGAGCTTAACACGTATATCGGTAATTTTTTTAGCGACATATTAATCGTGCATTTATTTATTTTTTAAAAACTATTTTGTTTAAAACCTACTTCTATTAACATTACAGTCAAGTAAGTAACGTGTTATTTCTGAAGAAATGTAATATCTCCAATTACTATTTAATTGCTATAAAAACTATATTTTAATTTAAGAATCATGTGCGTATGGAAATATAGTCGATCTGTACAACAGTTCACTAGTGTATCCAAAAGTATTATGCCTGAAAAATAAAAAACTCCCTTTGAAAGGATTCAGATTAAAAAGAAGAAGTGGCTAGGTAGGATTTGAAAAAGGTTAAAGTTGAATTTGGTGAACTTATTTGATTTATCCAATTTCGACATCCAAGGATTCTAGTATGTGAATACAGAAAATGGAATGCAGCAAACGATTCAGTATCCACATATAACATAATTAATAAAAATGAAATAGCTGATGGGATATAAATATTTTTATGGATGAATAATATTAATGTGATTAAGAAAAGAATCACCGCCCATAACGACGTTATATAAATCGTCGTCAATGTAAACATTTTCGTTTTAGATATAATTCTGATCCAGGATAAAGATTTATTATTTAAGGAGAATTACTAACTTTTCACTTAGAAGCAAGAGTATGCCGAATAAAACTATTTTATTTTTACAAAGTTTTCAATCTGAAGTATATGTTGCTACGTATTGTGTGTGTGTGTATTGTGTATACTTGTACAAAGTATTGGTGTAAGTAGAGTGAAAAAAGTCCACAGGTAGAATAAAAAACTTGACACCTCAAAATGGGAGTAAGGTATTTTGCTTAGCGAAAATCCTTGAAATATGGCGGAGATAAAAAATAATCCCCGACAGAACACAATAAGTAAATAAGGATTGGGAGGGAATTTCTTGAAGGGATTTCCCACAGAAACCCGACTCCACATGGTCCTTTCAACAATGCAGGCAGATGCTTGGAACGATTTACAATGCGTATGGATCTTATACTGTAGGACAATGTGGAACCTATTTGGTATTTAAATTCCTATTTTTTAACAAATAGTTGATATTACAAGTTATAGATTACTTTGTCTAGGTGTGGTAAGTGAGTGAAAGAAAGCATGCTAACAGTCATTATGTTAGGTAATTATTTTTTCGTGCTATGCGATGCACATTCATGAGATAAATAAATGAGTTATTCGAATTGAAACCAGACCTGGAATGACACAAAAAGAAGCAGATATTTTTAATGTCAAATTCTTCGTTTTCGAGCCTACTGTCATTTTGAATATAAGAAGAGGCCAAGACGTACATTTTGAGTAATGTAACTTATGGCTAAGTGAGGTTATATCATCTCTGAAATATATTTTTTTTTAGGGGACGATAAGGAGTTGGTGATAACTTGAAAAAAAATATAAATTACACCAATTTATTATAAGATAATAAAACAAATTATTTATATCTGAGACATTAAAAGATATTTTTAAAGGATCTTGGTGTCGACTGAACTGTTCCGAAATGAACCGTTGTGCGGAGAGGTGATTCAACAGACTTAAGGTGGAATAGAAAATCAAAATATGACCAAAAATACCCGAAATTTCCTTTTTCAAAACACATTATTTAGATATCCTGTAAAAGTACCACACATGAAGGGTATTTGGTTCAGTAAGTGGTCTAGACGATGTTTCTAAGCTAACGGCTTACAGGGAGTAGGTATGGGTAAGGTTGGATCAATCTGATACTAAAAAGTAGTTGATACAAGTATCAGATACTGTCGAAATGTACCTGATACTTTTGTATCAATTGATAGAAGTATCAGATACGGTCAGACTGATACAATCAGATTGATACAACCTTACCCATCCCTCATCGTCTCACTGATTTAAAAAAAAAAATATTATCTACTCTTAATCACGGTCCTTTTAATAATAAATAAATACATAATGAGCAATAGTCAACCACTGATTTAAGCTCCCCTGATTTGATTACCGGCGAAAGACCAATTTCTCCTCATATCCCCTTAGTATTAATAAATAATAAGTAAAAATAATAGTGAACAAGTTTTCACTTATTATCAATATTATCTGTAATTAGTCACTTATCACATATGTAGAAACGAAAATAAACTATGAAATTAGTTAACAGTATAGAGTGGTTGAAATAACATTTTCCGAGATCGCTGCCTAACATATGATTTTTCACGAGCAACTTTCGCAAAAAAAACTTCGACCTATGTTCTGGCAAATATGTGTTCATTAATGGATATATCTATACCATAAAGTAAAGGCAATTGACATAAATGATTGAAATCGGGTGCAAAAAAACAACAGCTATAGCGTTTTAAAGAGTATAGCGTGCGGCGGCGGACAGACAAATTTTGTATTACAATCCAAATTCTTCGTGCCTTGGAACGTGAATAGCAAAAGTTTGAGGTAGGATTAAAATATATTTTTTATTGTTAAATTCCATAGCTTTCAAAAAACAATTAGCCAATAAAAAATCATGATTTTAATAATTTGATGCATTGTGCAGGTTACTATTTCGGCAAATAACTCTTTTTCCTTTAAAAATGATAACAAAACTGATGCCCCAAGAAAGGTTTCTGTGTATCGTATCAGAAGAGTAAGAGTCGGGATATCTGTATTCAACTACTAAAGTATCAAGTAAACGTATTAGATACAGAAAAGTATCAGTATCACTAGTATTCAGATACAGGAAAATCCAGTATCTACCCATGACAAGTAAAAGTATCAATTGATACAAAAGTATCAGATACAGAAAAGTATCAGTATCACTTGTATCAGATCCTGGAAAATCCAGTATCTACCCATCCCTAACAGGGAGGTGATTTGCCGTTTTAACACAAAAGTAAACACTTTATGGAGTCATGTCGAGCCTCAGAAGGATCTACAGATCCTAGGTGTTCGATTCTCGGTTTATAAAAAACTTTCATCTACAACTTGTCTCGAACCCGGGGCAGTTAGATTACTAGACTGTTCATTTAAAAAATATATTTAAAAGTATGCCATGGAAAAAAAAAAATTAAAATCCGGTTCTTTATATTATTGGAATATTCTTTTTTTTATGTGACTGGCCATTCTCGATCATTGCTTCATCCAGTTCCCTCGAGGTGCCCGCTCCTTGCCAACAACTGCCTCTATCTTAAGAGGAAAAGGTATCGCACCTAAAGGGGTAACTTAATGCTAAGGGACAACTACCTGAAGCTACCTCAATGCCCCTATATATATGTAGGTGTCAACTATAGCAGTCCAAACTATTAAAGAACTGTAAATGGTTTGATAAAGTTGTAAAATTATTCGGAACTTCCGTAGTTGCCAACTTGGTGATAGTATTAGTTAAACTCCCATCAAGTGACGTCACGTATGTCATTTCTATGTCACGGTATCGGTGGTGTCCCCTCCATTTCTTCCCAATAAAAGTAAACCAAATAACCCAGGATATTTAATGTAGCCAATATGTACTCATTTTGGTATTATAATGATTGCCTATTCCTTAGCATACAATAAAGGCCTAATTATGCCAGTAAATTACTATTTTTGAATTACCCATTATTGTCGATGTTAGTCATTATCAAATAAGCTACCAGTTTGTTTCATTGACGTATATTTGGAAGATTTTTTTTTCCAAGCCATTGCAATTTTATAGATTACGAAATGTATAAGATAGAGATGTAGAAATTACGTGACGTCACTTGACGGGACTTGAACCTACCCCTACCACCAAGGCAGCAATCCTTTTTTGTGCTTTGCCTATTTAGTGATGCTAGTACCAGAGGCCTGTAACTCGCTAGTTATTGTGATCTATGGCAAGTGGGTTGAGATAGTGGCTAATTATAGCTGCAGCGGGTGGCGCAGGCTGAATACTCAACCACCCCCCCCCCCACTACACCCCCCTATGTATCCCCTCCACTATATCCTTCCCCCTCTCCTCCGCCGACTATAAACATTACTTCCTTGGAATACCAAACTGCTATTTATTCCAATTTATATCCACTAGTTCACAGTGCCCTGGCTTCCTCCTTCGGGAAACCTCTATGCGTCTTCCTAATCGGATTTGTAGTTAGGATATACTTTCAAATCCATTCATATCACCAATTTATGAACTTCGAATAAACGATTTCGTTATTAATATTCAATAACAGAATTTTATTATTGAATCATTAATTGTTCAAATGAACTAAGTCTGAATACACTTTGTCAGGATAAACTTTCAAGATACAACCACAAAGTGGTGAAAATGTTCCAGTTTCAGGTCAAAAATATATTCTTGAATAATTAGCAACTATTTATTAGAAACCAATGTTTCTTTAGAAGCATTTGATGTTAGGGTGTACCGCCGTATTCTGCGAAGTTCATGGACCGACCACAAAACTAGCACTGTGCTAAGTAGAATCGGAAAAGATCACGAAATATACTCTAACTTAAAGATATGAATAATACTTAGAGTATAGTAGTATATGACTAATACTACTGAAGTATATACTATCAAAAGTGTGGAATAGCATACCTGAACCATAACATTCAAAATGACAAACATCGTCTACCGCAGCTGACAATTCAGGAAAATATACATAGTTAGGAAGGTGGATGCCAGGAAGGAGGAGAAACTCCTTGCTCATAATCATGATTTGGTCTCACATCTATCCAATTATTTAGAAGTGTTGTGAAAAAAATTATGATCTCCATTTTAATAGCCAACGTCCGCAACGGATGAGGCCAAGGAAGATGACAAATGTTTTTTAATTTATTGTTTTTTAGTGAGGGAGAGCTGAGGGCTCCTGTGAGAGCATCTCATTCTTTGAGACCGTATCCTTCCATGTGTTCCTGAACTTGGTTCATTGGATGTTTCTTTGTCTATTTATTTACCGTTATTTTATGCTACTGTGGCTAATCTGACAATGCTTCAGGGAGAATCATAAATCTGCCTATCATGGTATAATTAGGATAGGAACCTTTAACGAGTACCTGACACCGCACATATTTGGGACCACCAGTTTTCGTCTCCTCCCTAGGTTGGCATTACAAACGGTTTTAAGAAGTCCTAAGGCCACCTAAAAAATATAAACTAAGCACATCCCAACTACAATTTGATATTGTTATTTTCTATTTTTTTTCCTCGCATTTGCGGGTTCAAAACAGAGATGGGGGACAAGTCCTAACATTTGCAGTTATTATTTTTTGACTTTTATATTTTTCATCTCTAAACATTCAGAAATTTTCTGACGATCCTGGCTGTGTCTAGGAGAACTGCCTGTTGAACCTCCTTTAAAACTCCGACTGGAATTCCCAGTTTCTCAATGCCCTCCACCGTGGATTTAGGAACCAATCCATTCGTGGAGATTATAATAGGTGTTACCACCACGCTTTCCATATCCCAATACTAGAGTAGTATAACTCTAACCGTATTGTACCTGCTATCCTTGAATTACATAAATTTAAAGAGTAACAAAAACACTCAGTTCGCAATAGTAACTAACGATTTATTTTAACAGGAAATGTAATAAAGAAAATGATACATGTATACAAAAATATTAACTATCCCCGTTTTCCGTAGGTATCTGACGTTTTTAACAACCAAAATCAACAAGTTTATGTTTTAAAGGCCAAAAAGCTCTTGGTGGAGGTGGAATGATTTCTATGATTGGTGACTTGGTACATTTTGAGATTGGGATATGCTTTTTTATATGCTTTCAGGTTTTGCGTTTTGGAATTTTTCCACCAACGTCTTAGCAAAGAATTACATGTCTCTTTTGAGCTTTTGCTCATGTGCGTTTAAATTAATTTAAAACCAAGTCCATAGAATCTCAATATTGGTAATTTTTTGTCACTGATTTCAAAGTTTACATTGATAAAAGCTATTGTACGCTCGAGATTTTCGGAGTACGATGCTCTCGACATGTTCATTACCCAGAGCAAACGGAAGCTCGTAGCCCATTCACATGGATAAAACCATAGGCGGCTGTAAAGGGGTCCAAGGATTGGCTTAGCCCATTATATAAATTATTCATATCTCTATCGTCTGGAGGTTTATAGGGATGAATTATTTATAAGCAGTTCCTTTACGGAACAAAACAAAATTCCATTAGGTAATGCCAATATTCCTATTGTAAAATATATGTAAATTTTGATAAAGGGAAGTCTCTAATATAAATATGCTTTATAAAAACTTTAAAAGAAAGTAAAAAGAGAACATTTATACTTACCGAAAAATCAACAACATTTTACAACTTTTAATTGTGATGTCAAAAACAATTGGAAACACCTATAGGAAAACGGGGAGTGGTTATTGTTTTCCTATCCTACTTTTTTCCCGTACAATTTTCCTTGTTATATTTTCCTCCTAAAATTGGTTACTAATGCGAACTGAGTGTTTTTCCGTCTCTAATTAGGACCATTTTATATTTCCGTTATTCTTTAAACGGCATATGAAGTTGGCAGCCCTGTTGGCTGCAATAAGTAACAGGTCCTCCAGGTTGGAGGAAACCCAGTAGCGGAGGAGCAGATGATTATCACTATATGATGTGAGTTATTCCTACCTACTAGTAATTATTGATTTATGGTAACCACTTTCAACATTTCATTTTATTTAAAAAAACATAAATATATGATTAAAAGTAAATTATTAAAAAAAATAACACAAACAAAATAGTAAAATAACAAAATAATAACGAGTTTGCTGTATTAAAACCCTTCAGAATTTTTTAAAGGGGAAACTAAGTTACATACTAGGGAGATACTCCAGGGACCTATCTAACATTTTTTGACTTTCAAACCTCAATATCTTTTTTAAGTTTAACTAGTTTCACAAAATTGAGTTTGAAAGCTAATTAAAGTAATAACTTTGTTGATTTCCCAAAGGTCATTCCTTGTAAAGTCATCGCACGAGATTCAACCGTGGAGTTTTGAAAATTATTCAATTTCACTTGTCCCAACCTGCCCTGTCCCATATCCCAATGTCCCATGCTGTTTTTCTTTATCTATTTGATAAACACTTGAAAAAATAGAAAAGTGCCCATAGGAAGTTTAAATTCTAAATATATGTTCTAAGGTTGTTTATGACTGTGTTGATTACATGTAACCTTTTCTCACACGGCCTGAACTTACGTTTATTAATTTTGGCTGTTTAGTTGCTTGTGCTGCTATAATCGTCTGAACCTAAATTTTTGTACAACTTGGTTGCTTTCATAAATAAAAATCATTATAGATCTAAAAAATAGTTACGAAAGTTGAAAAAGTATTACAGTAGAAAAACATGGGATCTTGTAGGAGTGAACCTCGTTTACTTTAAAAAATGTTAAGATTATTATGTTGTGCTATAGTTACATATTAAGATAATTATAAAAATTAAAAGGGTATGGAAAATATATTATTAATATTGCCAATGCCCCAAATCACACTTTAGTCAAAGTTCTCAAAACAAGATGAATTACATTTAACCAAAACATAATAGGTCATATGACTGAAAAATGGAATTAAATGATTTAAATAAACAAAAATCTGTGTGCATGTTCTCAGCAAACCCATTCTAAGTATTAACATATAGATGATAAAAATATGTTATACCGTTAGTTTTAATCCCTAAAGATATTTTTTATATCTCATATGACACTTTTTTAAGTGTCCACATTATACATTAAGTCCCTATTTAGTTCACATTTTTAATTGAAGTGCCTAGAAAGAGCTTCGTTAGTGCTCTTTGGGGCTTATCGCCATTGAATTGATAAGTGGAACTTTCAGGGCCTTTTTATCAACGCTTCGCAAGAGTTTACGAACTTGTAGAGAGGTTTGGTTCGTTGAGCCTTTATCTCGATTTATAATTATCATATCTAATTAATAGTTCATTATACTAAAATTTCCGACATCTTGATTTATCCGCACTTTACTAATTACTTACTTCATGTTGACTTCATAAAAATGTAATTACTAGTACTTTAATGAATAAAAAGCCACTTAACGTAAACGCAATTAATTGCCTCGACAGTATTATACCGATCGCTAATAAAAATGAAACATATGTTTAAGTATATGTAATATATTAGATTCGTAACCAGTTCGGAAGTTTCATAAATGTTTCTGTGTTGTCAACGATGTATATTCCCTTGAGCTCTCCTCTTCTTTTACATGTATATATAATTAAATGCATATATATTTATATATATATATATATATATATATATATATATATATATATATATATATATACAGGGTGACTGGGAATTAGTGGCGGAGCCGTTATGGGGTGATAGTATGGGGCAATTCCAATCGATATTACTGAGACCTACTTTCCTACAGTTAACCCTTTCCAAGATATGCAATACAAAAAAATGCTATTTAAAATCTTAAAATAGCTAAAAATTGGTCTTTCTGGCCCATCTTATATATATAAATATACATAATGGCTCTAGATACAGTAGAAAGACAGAGAACAGATATTAGAGGGAAGATGGTCTGGCTAGATAATCGCATGCATAGAAAATAGAAAATAAGTTAGTTCTAGGGTGGTCAATAAGTTATTACGTTAGTCGATAGTAAATAAATCTCTCGTAGATCCAAGTTATAACTGGAGATATACCTGCTCTATAAATATCTATCATTCTTACAAGTCGTCCACCGTTTATTATCTGAAGTAAAAACCTTTTTTTTTTTTTTTTCGCCCTACCTGCCATTGCTGGCATACGGGTTTCGGCAGTGGCGGGTTGATGCGTTGGTTTTACGCACACCCGCCACTGCCAGAAAAACTCTTTATTTATTTAACTTTATTTATAAAAATCTTTACACATATTGGGGGGGGTACCATTTAATAAATGGGGACAATTTATATCTTTCTGTGGTGCTGCCCGGTGCACGGATGTGCACCTTACTGTTGGGGCAGCACCTTTAGGTCTCCATCCGTCCGGATGCCGTCCAGCCCTCCTGGTCCGCCGCATCCGTCCGGTCCTCATCTCCATCCCTCTCCTCCGGGGGTGGTTCCCCGTCTGGCCCCTCGTCTGGTGGCACCTCGTCTGGTGGCTCGCCGAGGGGCCGGACCCTGCTAATGGTGAAGTGTGCAGGCCCGACCACTTCCTTCCACCCGTAGACAAAATCCTTAAAGTAAGGGTAATTGTCTTCCTCCATCAAAGGGGGAAGTCCTCCTCGGCGAGGGCGAAGATCCCGGTTTTCCTCGACAACCTGGCTCGGTGTCCTTCCATCTCGGTGCAGGAGAGCACTAGTGCTCCGCAGTCTCAGGGATTCCACAGGTAAGGCACCGGGGGTCGATTTCTCTCTTACCTCTGAAGTAAAAACCAATCGTGAGATTCTCCTTGAGAGTTCAAATTTCATTCAAAAACCGATTTTAATTGTATATATATATATATCTAGTTAGCTTTTTCCGATAGGAAAATAATATTGTTAAACATATACGACTGAGTCTCAATAATAGAAAGATAAACTATATTTTAATAACAGTCTAGAAAAATGTTTGTCTTGGTTATTGATCATTATTGAGCTGTTAATGCGTATTTCTATAACTACATTTCCCTCCCACATAAGATTTATCTGCATAATGAGCAAAAGTGAAATGTTTAGACCCATTTATTTAAATTTTCTATTAGCTAACTTCCTGAGAGTTACAAATGGCCTTTGAGAAAAATAGCAAAGAAATGAAAAGTGTGTTCTATAAAATGATAATAGCTCTTTAATAAAGTTTTCCCTCTTCATCATAACTTCGTTTGGAACTTCTCATGACTTGAATTTGAGAATATTCTTTTCTTAAGATCCTATTAAATGCTTCAATTATTTAAATTCTCCTTTGTCCTTGGCATTGACATTCCACTCCTTTTATATATTGATTGAAACTTCCAGATATATTTTTATTGAATTGTACAACTGTAATATATACATCTAGTACAAGGGCTGTATGAATAAATAAATGCATGAAAGGACGTGTAGAGGCACTACCCATTGGCAGCACTCTAATTCAGATATATTTAAATAAACAATATAATCATCAAGTGAAGGAAACGAACCCTCATGTTACATCCAAGCACTTTTTTGTACTCCAAAATCACCAGTATTGTTCTTGTAGATTGTTATTTTTTTTGTGTCGGGGTTAAATTAAAAAACCTCCAGTGACCATCCTCTTATTTAATTTTTTAGTTTTAATATTTTCATCCTTCAAATATTTTCTTAAGTTACCTCTAATTCCTATAAACCCGAAAAATACTCATAAAATTAAACAGACATAAATCTATATAAGACATATATTCTTAACGCATAATATTAAAATATTCGAGGAGGACTGAGATAACTCTATATAAGACCCTTATCCGCCCTGTGGATACCTACGGCTCCTGAGCTTGGACTACGACAAAGTCGGAAGACAAAAAGCTAGACATTTTCGAAATAAAAGTACTCCGACGTATCTTCGGTTCCGTTGTTTTAGAGGAGAATGGCAACGAAGATCGAATGAAGAACTTTATGACCCACTCAAAGATATAATTTAAGATGGAAAGATTGCGTAGCGATTGATACAAAGAAAGTTGGAGCTAACAGCTGGATGACAACAGCCAGGGATAGAAGAGCATCACAATTGGTCTTAGAAGAGGCCAGGACTCGCTTGCGGGTTGCAGCTCCAACATTATTATAATAATAACAATATTAATAATTCTTTATAATAATAAAAATATTTATTTCAGAAATTATGCAAATGCTATTCGGCACATGTTGTACTTCCTATCTTCTTTTGAAAACCTCCCCTTAGGGATTCTTGTGGAAGCGTGTATCTCCCAATGAAGGCACTCCTAGCGTTGTTCACCTCAATGTTGTAGATCCTTGCTCCAGAGACGTTTCAGTCTCCTTGTCGGTTTCTGTGGTAATATGTTTGTCAGTTATGATTGTACCAGTAAGTTTGGATGCCCAGAGGGTGATTCATGAATTTTTTTTTTAGTTTTTCTTGATTGTGTCAGTCACAAGTGGTATGTTGAGATCTTTGTTTAATGATTTATTACTTATGTAAAAAAACAATGTGTAATATAGCGAAGACATTTTCATTGAAAGATTTGAATGGTCTGTAAGTGGGATATTTTAGGAGCATAGTTTATAACTCTTAACGCAATATTTTGCGTTACTTGACAAGGCTGGTAAAGAAGATCTGTGATCTCCTGTTGTCACGCTTTCCTCTCCAAGCGTGGAGGATATAGCTGGAGGATATAGTTGGCCTGGTGTGTAAATAATGTATATAGCTTGTGTTCACAGATCACTAATTCTTATTGCCCTTAAGTGCGGCCGATTGTACTTATTGCTATCCATAAAAATAAAAATATTAAATATTTTCCGAAACTATTTATGAGACCTTTCTTGATCTAATAGTATTATTATTTAATATGATAGACCTAACTCTCCTTTCCGAAATCTTAAAATAAATAGCTGTCTTCCTCATAAGCTATCCCTTTTCAATACAATGTTTGCAGTTAGATACCTCAGGCAAAAGTGGAACGTTGCTGACTTAGTGACACAGAAATGATCTCCACATCATCATAACTCGTCCACTAACGATCCAAAGTTTCCTACGGATCATTCGAAAGTTTCATAAGATCCTTTTAAATGAACAGATTCAAAAGTAAAAAAAAAAGAAATGCCCTAAAGGCACAGAAGCAATAATGGATAAGAATCGCTTTCAGACTCATTTTAGAGGAGAATCTGCAGTCTTCTGGTTTTTATTTATATTGAACTTGCCTATCTTTGTACGAAAAGTATTAAGCCGTTTCTAATAAAAGAGAACTAAAGCTGCTTGATTTTTCCTTTACCTTTTCTAAGATTAGCACGAACAATAACAAAATGATCATTGATAAAATATAAAAGATTTTTTCATTGAGGATTTTTTTGTTTAAAGATTGTTACCGACTATGCAACGTGCGGTAATAAATAATATGAGGCGTTAGGGATCAAAAGTGGATATTTCATGTCGTAAAAAATTAACTTTTTCACAAATTTAAAAAATTGACTTTTTCCGCTAGTTTAGTCAACAATAGTGTCTGACACGACACATTGCCTCATTATTTCTCATGATTTTAGTGTGATTTTCGGGATCTTAAAGCGTTGCTTGACTAAAGTAGCAAAAAATGTGAAAAAGTTTTTTGTTTTTTTTTGTATATGATTTATTGATATTTACAACTATAATAATATTACAACAGGTAAATCTGCTAATATGAATAATATGACATGAAAAACACTTGTGGAAAAACTACCTATCGGTAACACTCCAACAACTACTATAGTAGAAGGTCTCGAGGCCATCTTCTTTTCAGACGCCTCGGAGGGTTATCAGGAGTAGTAAGGGAAGCAAGTTGAGAGACTAGCGGATTCAAGTGAGTATGGAGCTTGTCATGGAAGGTGAGGTATCTAGTTTGTGCCAAATCAGCAATATATGGGATATAGAGATCATTATGGATAAGTTTGTTTGTGACATAATAAAGAGCATTGATGATTTTACGAAGGATTTTGGATTGTAAGGATTGGATACGAGATGAATTAGATGGTTTAGTAGAGCTCCAAAGCTCAACTCCGTATGTCCAAATAGGTCTGATAACTGCCATGTAAACGACTGTTTTGTAATTAATTGGGAGCTTAGAGCGTTTGTCCAGTAAATGTTGAAATAGGCGAAAACGTCGTGAAGTTTCTTGTCTTTTCAGTCTTGTATGAGGATTCCAAGTGAAACGCTTGTCCAGATGGAATACGTCCTAGGTAACGTATCTGTTCGACTGGGTTCAGTGGAATATTATTAAAGAATACAGTAGCGCAGGAGTTTGTAGGTTTACGACGAAGGGTGAAGGTAATTTGATGGGATTTGTTGGGATTTATTTTAATTCTCCAATTGTGACACCGTTCTTGAAGGTTTGAGATATGGGATTGAAGAGATTGGGATGCAACAAATGGATCCTTATTTACTGATCATGCATGAGGATTATCAATAATTATCCCCGGTACACGAAAATATCGACTATGCTTAGAGATCTTGAACTCCCCACTATTAAACAATATATTTCAGCCCAAACAAAAACATACTTTGAAAAAACTCCAGCTTCCGAAAATCCATTAATCCGAGAAATCGGTAACTATGACAAACATTCGCTACGACGCTACACGCACAAAAGAACAAAACATATACTTCTTTCTTAATAAATCACCATTTGCAGATATTGTAATCAAGTTATCTGTATTTATTTTATAGTTCTTTTTAATTATTCATTTATTATCTATTTAATTATTATTATTATATTTGTTTACTTTATTATTATCATTTTTATTTATTTATTATATTAGTATTACTATTTTGTTTTTGTCTTAAGCTGTTTTTTTCTACATTTTTCCTGCTATTGTGAAACTTATTTATAACGTAACTTATAACGTTCTTCCACAGTTGTATCTCAGCCTGGGACCTTCAGGACACAAACTCAGAACTACACATTGAGCTACCTCGCTCCTTTTTATATTGTGTATATGACATCTATTTAATTGCAAACATGGTACAAATAACAAAAGGCAGTAGCTGATAAAAAAAATTGATTTATTTTTCTATAAAAAAATTTTTTAATATACTAACAGGCAAATATTGATACAATATTTATACTAGTCGACGAAAATATCCAGTTATTTTTTCGATTTATCCTGTCAATATTTTATTAGGGGAATGACAAGATGGATGGTTGGCAGTCAGTCACGTAGTTTGTGAATCCTTCTCGGACGAAGCGGTGCGGAATATTGAGTAGCGTTTTTCATCCCTAGGAAATTAGTGCAGTTGCAAGCCGCGGGTAAATTATTAAATAACAGAGAACACTATCGCTCTTTTGAACAATAGCTCAAATATAGTTAACAATAAACTATAACCTAGCGTGTTATGACTATTAAGTTTGACGATTCTGATTATCCTCTATTAAAATTATTTGTTTGTTTTCCTATTATGGGTGTATGTATGCATAGAATCAATACCTTACTATTTAAATTTAAAAAGTGGTCATTAACAGGTCATCTAATGTTATAATTACTAAACAATCTTGTTTTTAAGAATAATCTTTAATCAAATGCCGTCTTATCGTGTTGAAAAATGGTTGTATTAAATGTTGGTTCTAGAAGTCTAATAACGACCTAATTAGAAATCGCATGTTGTACCGTGAACTAATAGTTTTCTTTGTGAAGGGGTGCTTTAAAAATACATAAAGTATATTACCGTTTTAGCGATTCCAGAGTTTCAACCAAAGAGTAAAGTAAAAATGAGAACCGGGTGATTAAATAAAAGAAAATTAAAAAAATTGTATTAAACGTATTTTCAGGTTCTTTAATTTTAATTAATTATCTTTATATTATTTTTCACCATCAATTTTAGTGCTTAAATATTTGTCCAATAACTTTATAACCAATTAAACGTGAACATTTAGCATTAAAGAATTATTAATTTGATTTCTAGCAGACGACTGTTATTTAATTGTTAAAGGGCGGAATGAGGAAGCTAGGAATGCTAGTGATGTTTTAAAAGAAGTAAATTGTTGTTATGGGAAATTAATGGTTTTAAACAAATGTTTTATAAAATACATGTATTCAAAGAACATGGAGAAGAGCTGTGATATAAGTATGATTCATACATTTAGGTATCGTCAAAATATTTTCCTAAGAGGGAATAAGTTACAATATGCCCGAAGTTTAAGTAGGGTTTATGATAACTAGAAAAAATATCAAGATGAAATAAAGGCGCGGGAAAAGAAAGGAAATTCTTTTTATTATTTGGTCTCAACGTTAATAAAACGTCGTTTGTCCCGAAATCTAAAAATTAGAATTTATAAAACTATTAACGACATCTTGGGGTATTCAAAAATAAATTGTTGCATAGAATATTCTGCCCGAAAAGGGACGAGACCACTGGATAATTTAAGGGAATTACATAACCCGTATTGCGGATCATGCACCTGGTTAATATAGACGAAATGATAATTTTGAGAAAATTTACATGGGCTTATAAAGTTGTCGGGCCGAATAACAAACGAATTCCTAAAACGTTGATAAGTGATGTGCCAACATGTAAACTAAGGTGCAGACGGAGGCGCAAGTGGGTGGATAGTGTAAAGAATGATCTGGCGGTTTTGGATTTGGATTGGGTAGGGTTTGTAAGTAAAGAATGGTATCGGTATCCAACCTTCGGGTTCGCTAAGCCTTATTATTATTATTATTGTTATAATCATTAAAATGTTTTTCATACAATGTTTACATTGACACTTTATTCTTTTTACTTCTCAGTTGCTTAAATGGCTTAAATTAAGGTATGTCAACAATTTAATCTCACAAATAATTTTTCTATACGCCTGTTGTGGTTTCAGGTAAATTTAATGTATTTTATTTAATCTTTTTTGTTAATGGATCATCAAAATAACTAAGTAAGAACAATAAGCGTAAAAACTATAGATTTTTACGGAATACCAAACTGCAGACACTAATAAGGAGAAATGCTGCGAATCCAACGATCCGAGGAGAAGTATACACCAGTTCCTACTTAGCCCTGATGGGGGAGACAATATCTCTGTATTTCTGAGTAGCCTCGTGGAAGAAGTAAAGGAAGAAAAATAAGAGCGAAGGGGAGAAGGGAAGAAACATCAGGTAAAGTGGAAGATGGCTGGTCCCTCGGAGCACTCGTCCGCGCAATTGGCCCCAACCGTGAAGTTGCCTCTCTCCCGTTAGCAATAGTGAGCCTCGCTTTCCTTCAATAAAGGAAAAGTAATAGACATCAATTGCCGAAAAAGGAAAAAAAAGGATCGACAAAACTTCGACACGGCTCTATTTTATTCCCCCTCACACTGCGTTTTCTCATTTATATCAGCTCATTGTAAATCATTCAACATCATACTTCAGAGAGGACCTTTTAATACGAAAAAACGGCGACCTGTGGTCTAGTGGTTAGCATACCAACCTACGAAGCTACCTACGAAGGTTTTTACCCCAGAAGGTGGCTCTAGGATTTTTTTAAGAGATTAAAACAATCTTGGTTGCCGTCTTTCGAAAGTGACATAAAATGGGGGTTCCGAGCCCGTTTGATGTCAGGTACTCTTTAGAGATCCTATCATAATTATACCTATATTGGCAAATTTTAGGATTCCCACAGTAATATCGTCCGATTAGCCATAGCAGCGTAAAAGTGACGTTAAATAATCAAAGAATAAATAAGAAGTAAAAATGGGGATGTGAAAAGCTGCAATCACTCCATACATCTGTACCTCTTAAGAATAGGATAGAAAATACGTCACTTTATGCTGCTGTAGCTAATCGGACGGTGCTACAGTGGGAGTCCTAAATTAAGGCTATCCAGGAATAATTAGGATAGGAGTACTTAGTATCATACAGGCTCGAAACAACCATTTTACGTCGCTTGAATAGGACAGCATAACCAATGATTTTGATTCCCTTTTAAATAAGGGCCACCTGGCTGGCTGCGAACCCGCGATCTGTGGCACACTAACCACTACACCAAAGTCACCCCTGCTTCGCATTCTGAAATCATCTTTTTGGATATATAGCTGTGATTCTTAAAATGTATGAGATATACGTTAAAGTTTCTACGATAAATACTAAGATGAAACCATAATAATAATAGACCAGTGCCTTTGAAAATGGTAAAAAGTGAAAAACAAATTATAGTAGACTGAAACCCATTGGAAAAGGAAGAGAATATAACAAAAATGAAAGGAAAAATAATTTACGGGCGATCTGAGGCCGGGAAGTGGTGGGGGGGGGTTTAAGGGTAAAAAACGGTTTATCTCGATTTCCCGCTAAACTACAAGTCAAGTACATGGAAAAAATTAAAGTTGTAGATATTAAAAAGATCTTTGCGTTTTCTAAGAACATTTACCATAATAGTAATGCATATTTTTTTACACTATCAGAAAATATAGATTTCAACGAACAAAATCTAATAAATTAGGGTGCTTTTTCGATATTAAATCAAATAAATATTATTATCGATATTAAGGTGAAAAAATAAATATTTTAAATTTAAAAAATCACAGTGTGTTTGGGATATAAAAAGGTAAGTTTTCACCAAATTTCGTGAATTTATTTTTTTGTAAAAGAAAAATAAAAAAACCCAAAAACTTCTGAGGTTATGTGAAAAAAGCGTAAATACAAAAATTGTAGATTTTTTTATTATCTACAACTTTGACATTTAACTTTATTCCATTGGACTTGTAGTTTCCCCGGAAATCGAGATAAATCGTTTTTTACACTTAAAACCTTACCCCCTCTCACTTCCCGACCTCAGATCGCCCTTAAATTATTTTTCCTTTCATTTTTGTTACATTCTCTTCCTTTACCAATGGGTTTCATTCTACTATAATTTTTTTGGGTTTCTAAAATTATCGACCCTGGTTTATAAGTAAGTGTATCCGAATACCATGAATACTGTTCAGACCCAATTCGTATTATATTAAAATATAAATTAGATTAATATTTATTAAATCTTATTTGAAGATTAGATATAATTGATATGCTATAAAATTGAATTAAGAAAAATGAATAATAAAATTAAACCAGAAGTTGCCAACTTAAGACCCGTGTGACCCCTTATGATAATTAAAACTTTTGTTCCGAAAATAAAATATAATCGATAAAAATAAATTGTAGAAACAACCAGTGTTAAGGAATAAAACTTTTGTAGATAAAGTTGATTCAACTGTCTTTTTATCTATTTTATTTATATAATATTTCTTTTTATTGAGTAAAAGTCTCTTTGAATATCTCAAACTTTTCTTTAATGCTCACACCTTGGCTTGTTTTTACCGCAGGCATAAACTACGACCATGCACATAAAGAAAAAAAATTGTGATCCATGATACAGAAATATGCCATGTTTCGCTTTCTTCATGGCTACTATTGTCTGGTTTTCGCTTTCGGATACCCATTTTACTATCTTATTTTATGGAAAAGACATTAAATAATAATCATGGAACAATAATTATAGTTTTTCTTATAATATATACAAGATATTCGCTAATTATAATAGTGATATTTAATATGAATTAAAAAACAACTGACAACTAATTCGATAAACAATATATCACTTGAAATGGCTTTTATTAACAATAAATTATCAAAGCGACTGTTATATTGTGCTTACATCTTAATATCCACTAGCTTCTGGCATGAATATTAATGCCCTTATTATAATAAACCAAATTTTCTGAGGGAATCTGGCACTCCCTAGGGAAGACCCGCCAGGTCCCTCGTAGTATCACTATCATTCTCCTTTCCTTGAGATGCTTGCCTATCAACATGAAAGTTCTTGGATACTGACACCATATAGATAATCTAGATAAAACTGGTGATGTTTATCAGAACTCTCATAACTAGACAGAAAGGGATTTATTATTCCTCAAGGTAGTATCCTTGGTCCAATCCTATATACAATTTATACAGCTGGCATCCCAACTCATCCTAATACTATCCTTACCACGTATGCTGATGATACATGTGTATTATCAGTCAACACCAATCTAATTATTGCATCCCAAAGCCTCCAATCCCATATCACTGATCTTGAAGAATGGTGTCAAAACTGGAGAATTAAAATGAACTCTCAAAAATCGCATCAAATCACTTTTACCTTACGTCTTAAACCAATTACTTCCTGCCCTTCAGTATCTTTTAATAATATCCCACTGGTGCCTGTAAAACAAATCCGATACTTAGGGTTGCATCTTGGCAAACGATTAACCTGGAATCCTCATACGAGACTGCAAAGACAAGAAACCGCTCGACGTTTCAGGCTACTTCAACACTTACTAGACAAACGCTCTAAGCTCCCAATTAATTACAAAATACTCATCTACATGACCATCATACGACCTATTTGGACCTACGGAGTAGAGCTTTGGGGCTCCACTAAGCCATCGAATTCCTCTCGTATCCAATCCCTACAATCCAAAATCCTTCGTAAAATCCTTAATGCTCCTTATTTTGTTAAGAATAAAGTCATCCATAACGACCTTAATGTCCCATTTGTTGCTGATTTGGCCCGAACCCGCTATCTATCCTTTCATAACAAACTTCATTTCCACTCAAACCCTCTAGTTTCAAACCTAGCTTCCTCTTCAATTCCCGATAATCCTCCGAGGCGTCTGAAAAGAAGATGGCCCCGTGACTTCTTAGTTGAACTTGTTATTTGAGTACTACCAGTGGGTAGTTTCTGTACTTGTAATTTTGACATGTCATTATGTATCGCTTAGCCCATTTACTTGATGTATTAATTTAATACAGTTGTAAATATCAATAAATAAACTAAAAAAAAATAAAATTTATTTATAGACTATAGTGTATGCTATGCAGTTGAGCGTGACAAATCACTTTTGTTCCAGATGTTTCACACCGAAACGAAAGAACAATGAGTAGAAGAAAAGTTTTCGGTAGGGGAGAGAAAACGTGCGTGAGCTGGAACGACAGTTTCCGAAATATTATGAGGACTTAGTTTCATCTACGCAGTGGACGTAGTTTATCCTTACACTAAGAATTCCAAAGTATAAGCGGTGTTTTAACATTCACTAGTAATGTAATGAGCGAAGAAATATCTTAAGTAAGAACAAATGAGAAATCTGGACAACAAACTTATGCCATTTCAATAATGACGGGAACCTTTAGTTATATTTTTCACATTCATGATGTAGCAAGACTAAAAAGATAATTACGAATGCGTTTTTTCTTTATTAATTTTTTCTCAATACTTAAATAAGGTGTGGAAAATTCGGTCCGAAAAAGGATGAGACTGTTGCAGAATTCAGGAGATTGTACAACGCGGAATTACGGAGAACGCACCAGTTAATATTATTGAAGTTATAGAGTCGCGAAGATAAAGATAGGCTTTATAAGCTGTTGGGCTGAGTAATGAACAAATTCCTAAAAAGTTAATAAGCGCTGTGCCGACTGGTAAACGTCTTAGTGGCAGACCTAGGTGGGAAGATTGCGTTAAAAGTGATCTGACTGATTTGCATTTGGGATGTTGGCCGTGGACGGAAGTATGCAAACAAAGATTAGTGGTATCGGCATCGAGCCTTTGGGTTCACTATGTCTTCTTATTATTATCATTATTCCTGAAAACTGAGTAAACTACGTTCACCTAGATAAAAAAACTCTTACACGTTTTAGTCTTAGAAGTTTTCAAATTTGAATCACTCTTTCAAACCAATATGTGTTGGGTAATAACACATATTACACAACCAAAGATAACGATTTGTACAACATACTTCTCCATTCGGCTTTTGATTGAAAGCCATAACAGGCTACAAATAAAGCAGATGTGGGCGTATTATTTGATTCGTTAACTGCTCCGAGTTGACAGTGGCTGTTTGCACGAAGCAAAGCAAATAGGGGAACCAGGGAGCTAATTTCAGATACCTAATTGCGAGGGAAGTTTTTGATGACTATTTACTTCCGAATTTTTGGTTTGTTAATTCTAATCAAGGATTTATAAATTATAGGACAGAGTCAGAGGGTGCAGTCCTAGAAACGGTAGAAACGGTAATAAACCATGAAAATTTCACAACTTACACAGTTCATCCTACATGTACCATATTAGGTACTAAACGTTGTAGTAGAATTACCCCGATTTTATTATAGAAATTGATGTTCAGTTTAATACTTATTCTTTACCCCCCCTTGCGAGCCTAATAAAATACGATTTCCCACTAAGTATTGTTTTGATATTTTGGGTATTTTGCATTAAAACAAACAGTGAACGTTTTTTTTTTTTCGTTTTTCTTTTAACCTATATTTAATATTTCTTAAAATATAAACCTATATTATAATCTATATTTAATATATAAAAAAATATAGTTTATAAAAAACGTGTCTTAATCTTATTTTACTGCATTCTCTGTATTGAAATAGCAGTTCTAAAATCGAATTACATGACCAGGTTATCAGATCATCAGCTGAGAAACATATGGAATTTATGATGAGGGGACTTTTTGAAGAGTACACAAATTGGGCTCTGAAAATAAATACCGAAATAACAGATTAATCCAAATAATCTCATCGCTATTGTTACAGGATTGAACTATCACTTAAATTATTGCTTTCAAGTATGTTGGAAGTTATGCCATATCCAGGTTGCAGTAGATCCCAAATGAGGTAATGAGAATTAAGGGGGGAGTTTATCAACGAAATCAGTAAAGAAAATTTCAATGGTATGGGCACGTCATGAGAATAGATGTGACGCAATTGACCTTTCGAGTACTTGAATGTTGCCCTTAGAATAGAAGAACACTTCGGAATCAGTGGATAGAGAAGGTGAGAGAAGAAAAATCAGATAGAAGTCAGGCAGGGGATGATTTTGTGGACAAGAGATATTGGGGTTCAGAATGAGAGAAAATTGCAAAAGTCGATAGTAAAAAAAAATCTAAATTTTTAAAAGCCTTTGTGATGTGCCAATTTTTAAATATATTTATAATTCAACAGCTCGACCTCAAAAAACGACTAAAAAAGCGTTTTTACATAAAAGAGAGATAATTAATATTATTATTATTGGGTTCAACGCCAGACATCCCCGGCAAAAGTAAAACCTTGCGAGACACACCAAACCATGATTATTTTGGAAAATAAAGCAACAGGAGAAAAAAATAAAGCTAAAGTGACAAAAACCAGTCCTAAGTGGAAACGGAACCGTTCATCCTTATCGGCAGCATCAGACGCAGAATGTCTGTAAACAAAAAAATATTTTTAATAATACCTACCTTCATGGAAGTGTATTTTTTTATACTGAAATTTGTTCACTTCTTATGTACAATTACATCTTTCAATGTGTATTTCATGAATCTGAGTTTTTCATTATTTTATTTACCTCTAAATGTTAAGTACCCCATCTTGCTCCACTCTCCCCTACTAGTACAGGCCATTGAGACATAAAAAGTAAAGACAAGAGATTATGTCCAAAAAATATTCTTCTTTTTTTATTTTATTTCTTGCATCAATATGGAAATAGGCTTTAGAAGTTTACGATTTTCTTTTTTTTTAAATTTGAATAATAAATAAATTTTCAATTTCAAGACAATACTGAGGACAATACATATTTCTATTAATTTTTTATTAACATTTATTAATACATATTTTTATTAATCCAGCTTACTACATGAATGGTTACAAATATTTCAAAATCTTCAAAAGATAATGTTTGTAAGAATTCATTTACAAAATATAATGTAGTAAATAAAAAAATAAAGTATTATATATATAAATTACTTACTCCTGTTAATAACTATTTTTGTAAAACTAATAACCGATATTGAGCCAACAAGAAAACTATCTTCCCTGTCCATCTCTGTTGATCAAGCCAAAGTATATATTTTTAATAATTTAAACTAATTTTAAGTTAAATTCAGGAATTTCGCTGCAATCGTATGTAGCAAAAACTTGCAATAGGTTCTTTGCAAGATGTAATACGATCTTCAATTTTCATTTGGTTTGACATTGATCCGGTAAATTCAATCCGCTGCCTCGAAAGCGTATGGTAGCCCTCACATTTTTTGTTTGCTTAAATATAAATAAATGTGTGGAAAGACTTATGAAATAATAACATTGTAATAAACTTAGTAATTTTTTTACATTGCATCTCGTCACGCAATTCGCTTTGTTTTTGGTAATACGTGGGTGGAGTAACGGGCCTTGTTTGGAAGGATAACTCGCTCCAAACACCCACGAACGTTGTACTCACGGAGTTATTTGTGTTGGGAGTCAAGGCTGTGGTCTTCACATCCGGCTTTTGTTGACTCATTTATGATCCTCGTCTGGGAGGTAGATAAGTCAGAGTAGGTGTTCTTAATAATTATGTAGTAACTCCGGATTTCCTAATGTCTATACTAGATTGATGACGTAATTGTAATAATTACGTTTTCTGTTATAAATTCATTAATATTGCACATCAAATAATTGATCTTAGACCGTTTCAGTCAGATCACACCGGTTATACTAATGTTAAAAAGTTGGATTTTTGATACCAGCATTCCTGGGTGAATTGTTCCGGCAGTGCTTACTTATCGAATTTTAAAAATTTCTTCCTCTCATCATTTGAAACAATATATGTCTTTAATTGTAATCAGCACATACACACACACATATATGTATACATATATATTTTTATAGCTAGAGAGAGAAAGAGAAAGAGAGAAAGGTAATATTACACTGCGAACGAATTTTATAGTTAATTGAAGAATTTTATAATTAAGGAATTTTTTTTGTGAAATAACTGAAGCTACAGAGTGTCGATGTATGTATAGTTAAAAAGTTAAATATTTTGAAAAAAATAATGTTAAATTATAATAAAGTCATTCAAGTAAAAAGTGAGTGACGCGGAAATATTTTTAAAGTTCAGAAAAAACGATTCCGTCCATTAAAAACAGAAAACAAGAACTGAATGAAAATATTCTTCAAGCTCATTTTCCATGAATGGTATGGTCTCGTATTCTTCAAGCTCATTTTCCATGAATGGTATGGTCTCGTATCTTTTCCTCAATGTTCGGATAATTAAAATTCGGGGAATGGAGGCTCTACTTTATAAAACATTTCTCTCCTTTGTTTTACTTCCTTTAAGTTTTTTGAAGTTAATAAATTGATGATGACGTAAAACTTCTAAGATAGATTTGTCAGAGTAAGCTTTCTTAATAATTATGTAACTCCGGAGTTCCCAATATCTATACAAGAATGATGACGTAATTGTAATAATGAAGTTTTCTGTTATAACTGTTAAATCATTAACATTGCACATCAAATAATTGATCTTAGACCGTTTTCGTCAGATCACACCGATTATACTAATGCTAAAAAGTTGGATTTTTGATACAATTGGTGAATTATTCCTGTAGTGCTTAGTTACCGAATTTTAAAAATTTCTTCCTCTAATTATTTGAATCAATAATTACACTGTCACACATCTGTGAATACCATGCTTGGCTGGTGGTTCACCTGCTGGCTTCTGCCATGGGTTTAGCTCCGTAACAATGCTAAGATACTTGAGTAGTAGTTCTATTAGGGCATTTGGTCCTAGTAGCAGCCACAGGCAGATTACACTGGTCAACACAATTTTTTTGTCCTTACATTTTTTACTGTTATTGTGTATTTCAAAGGGCCTGACTATGAAAAAAATACAGGTAGATTGCTAACAGCTTTATTTTGTGAAATATAAAGTTTTACTGTTTTGACTAAAATATGTAAGGAAATTAATACATAATATTAACAAAATTTCCTTTCTAATAAACGACTTTAGGTATATCTCGTTGCATACTCCAGCACTATTCTTCCATCATGTGTAATTCCAACTTTCCCTGATAACGCTCTTCCATTGTCCGAATATCCTGATGAAATCTTTCACCCTGCTTCTCACTAAAATCGCCCAGATTTTTTGGGAATCGGTCTAAATGCGAGTGCAGGAAGTGGATTTTTACGCTCATGTTGCATCCTAGCTTTTGCAACTTCGATAGAATACACTCAACGAGCTCATCAGATTTATTGTTACCTAGAAAATTATTCATAACCAAAACAAATGAGTTCCAGGCTTTGGATTCGACTTCAATCATTAATTTGACAAAATAAGGATCTTTCAGGAGTTACTACCGTAAAATACCGGCATTTAATTTTTTTAAGCTTAACCCTGGCAACTTGTGTGTAAGAAAATTGAAACATCCGCCACATTTGTCAAGCGCCTTCACAATTTTTTTCATTATGCCTCGTCTAACCAAAGGCACGTTTATAACATTTTTTGTACCAGCTTTCAGGTCTTCCCTCACTGGCCAAACCTTTTGTGACCAATGGTGTTGCTTGTAACGACTCTCCCAGAGACACATAAAACAAGGTAACTTTGTGTACCCCCCCCCCCCCTTGTTGACCTAGAAGGAAGTTTACCATTTTCAAGTTTACCCAGTTGTGGATTTGATACTTAATTTGTTCCATAACCTTAGAAATATTTGTGTATTCATCTTTCAAAGTCGTCAAATGTGAAGTAGGTATGGATCCGTACATGCTACCGCTATGGAGTAAAACACACTTTAAACTTCTTTTGCTACGGTCCATAAAAAGACTCCAATCGCTTAAGCTTGTAGTTTTTTAAACCTATCTGTTGAAAAATACAACCAACACCATTACAAAAGACTAAATACTTCTCTTGAGAAAACTACGGTAACAGATTCTTTTCTCGGGTACTATAAAAAGTGATGTTGTTTTCAGGAGTAAGCAAATTTTTTTCTTTTAAACGAGATGCTAAAATTTCAGAAGATTCTTTCAGTAAGTTCAGATACCTCACTAAGTCATTTATTTTTTCTGATTAAATGGTTGAGGTTCTGAAAGGCTACATTTGTAATCTGGATCAGAGTCATCACTTGATATATTTTGTTCGTGTTCACAGAGATTTTGATCATCAGAGGATTTAGATGTGCTGGGTTGTACCTCTCGTGATTTTAATAGAGGTCATTGAGTAGAAGATAAGTTAGGATATGAGAAGTTACTTCGATTCCCAGGGTTAATTTCGTTTATTTCCACAACGCAGAAGTAGCAGTCGTCATGATGGTTTTGAGGTTCTGGCCAAATCCTGGGAGTTACGAAGTTCACTGCATCTCTTTTCCCACTGGACCATAACCGTAGACTCACAACACATGTTTGGCAAACAATATGAGGAACCCATGGATTGTCCTGATTGAACAAATCTATTTTGAAGTATTGATGATATGCAGTTTTTACAAAGTCCGATATAGTTTTTCGATATTCACCACAAATGTCGCAAAACACAAACTTGATTAAGCACACAACACGGTCTGGACGAACGCATATCGAAAACAACAACAGAATATATTTTACTGTCCAAAAAA
This sequence comes from Troilus luridus, assembly GCA_964056705.1. NCBI lineage: Eukaryota > Metazoa > Arthropoda > Insecta > Hemiptera > Pentatomidae > Troilus > Troilus luridus. The sequence continues at coordinate 56,374,040 of OZ057415.1, read as the reverse complement.
ACTGAAAATCTATGTGAATATACTAAATAAGGTTAATAAGCTATAACTCAAAAACAAAAGCTGTTAGAGGAACATTGTTGTCGTATTTACAACATATGCTTCAAATTGAGTTGGAAACGACAAAATAGTCAAAGGAAACAAAATATTTCTTTGTTTTGGTTGACCAAAAATTTCTTAAAACTTATTCACGCACGTTAATGTTTCTGGAAAAATCATCCATGTATTTTCAGGATTTACATTGTAACAAAAATTGCAATTTTTAATTTATTTAGAATGTTTGCAACGTCTCTAAAGCAGGGACCTGCTACAGTGAGATGTACCACGCTAGGAGAACCTTCAATGGGAGGTTTCTCCATTCACGCTTTCACGAGAATCCCTTAGGGGAGGTTTTCCAAAGAACATTAGAAATACAATATGTGCCAAATGGATTTCTCAAATTAACATTTTTATTATTATTATTTTTGGTATGTCATCAGATTGAGGTTTCGTTCTACAAAAATCTTTTATTTCGTGCATCTTCCTCTCTCAGACCACGACCTTGCATACTTTCCTCAAATCCTTCCATCTACCTTTTCTGTCGTCTTCCTTGCCATTTCCTCTTCTGAGATGACCATACCATTCAAAACTGTTTTTATCTATATTTTGTAGGACGTTTTGTTGGGTTTGCATTCGCTCTCTGGTCCGAATATCAACCCATTTAATAATTTACTTTTCATTTATTAAATTAAGATGGCCTCGAGACCATCTACTACAGAACTTTATTGGAGTGCTGCCAATGAGTAGTTTCTCCACAAGTGTTTTTCATGTCATATTGTACATAAGCAGATTTACTTGTTATAATATTATTATAGTTGTAAATATCAATAAATTAAATTAAAAAAAAATTATTAAGTAATATCCTAAATCAGATGAATCTATTTATGAATTATTAATTAAGTATGGAATTCCACTGTAGGTATCTTGTATTTCTAATTGGCCCTTTAAGAGGAATTGTACAAACTTGATAAAATCGCGCTTTAGCTTCGCAGACATATGCTTTGTGAACTTGATAGCAAACGCTGAGATAGCATATGAGCAACAGCACTGATTACGTCACGTTGATGATCTGGATGCTGCTTGCTTCGGCTAAGTACTAAGTACCTTGTTACGAACTTGGCGAACTTGTTAAAGGTAATTACAAGTTGGAGAGATAGATTACAACCACATTCACAGCAACTTGTGCCATTGTAAATGAAAATGGAACAGGCACTTTGGGAGTCGGTAAGTTCAAAACCAATTGAGGTAATCTGCGTTGGGTAAATCAGTACAATTGCTGAAAAACCAAATTTTATTTTTGGATTCACATATTTGTAAATTCATTTCAAATCATCCAAACGCGTTACTGGAAATTTTTGAATTTGATATCTTTAATCAGAATATTAACAGAAATACCATACCTTGAACCATACCTGAAACCTACCTGAACCATACCTTGAACCTTGTAATGATGGAAGTTAGTGGTAAAAAATAATCTAAAGAAAAAATTTAATAAAAAAGGGATAAATAAATATACATATTTAATGCCTAATTGGTTCTTATTTACAGTTTTAAAATATTGTATTAATATTTAAATTAAATAAGGTGGATAACAATCCACATAAATAATTTCTTATTTAGTTCTGTAATAATTAAAGAAAATTATAAGAAAAGATAATAAATTAGCGATACTGAGAGTAATAATTATTCCACTTCGCTGTTGAGCTACACAAGTTTTCCTTTCTAGAAGTAATTAAATTAATTTTTTCAATAGCCAATTATAAAAAAATCTAAGATAAGTTAATCAGTTAATCAATGTCATATCAGAATAATTGTTATATATATCAACCTGGTGTTACTGCCAACGGCCATACCACGTTGAACACACCGGTTCTCGTCCGATCACCGAAGTTAAGCAACGTCGGGCGTGGTTAGTACTTGGATGGTTGACCGCCTGGGAAAAACTGCGTGCTGTTGGCATTAAATAAAATAAAATAAATAATATATTTGGCTGTATGGAAGGTATCCAATGCCATTAATTTAAAAAAATAAAAAAATCAACCTGGTGTTATTGGAAAATAAAATCTAACTCAGAATTTATGAACAACATTTATTATTAATCTAGGGAAATATAGTTAAGGGGAAGTTGAAGTCCAGAAATTAATGGATACGTGTGTTTAAGGTCAAACGAGCAATTACACAGAAATTAAAAGCATACACATTAATAGCATCGACTAAAAAGAAAAAGTTGTTCCATAGACACATCTTCAGAATGTCCGATGATCACCAGACACAGAAAATATGTATGTAATTTCATAAAACATGGATCCGATAAGAATTTTGAAGAAACTGGTAGTCCGGAAGACAAAATCATAAACAGGGATGATATTCGACAAATTGTGAAAAGCTACAAGGTTTTCGAGGAGGGAGATCCAGGCATGGAAAATTATATCGATAGTTAATTCGCAGTCCCTAGAGGATCTATACAAATTAACATGAATAATTTCTTATTTAGTTCTGTAATAATTAATGTAAACTATAATAAGAATAGTTAATAAAGTAGCGAAACGGAGAGTAATAAATATTCCACTTCGAAGTCATGCGCTATAACAGTTTAATTTTCAGAAGTAACATACATATTAATTTTTATTGTTTCTGTTTTTTTCCATGGGATCAGTTCAGTGTAGGTAAAAACTCACCTGAATTTTCGACGAAATATTCAATGCATGAGGCATTCATTGCAATACAATTTCAGTTTTTCAGGTTAAGAGAAAAAAAGAGATTCTAGCGGAAATACCTTTCCACTGAATTGGGAGCTTTTGTTGAGTTAATATCTAAATTGAAACACGTGAAATCATCCTGACTCGTAATGCGGAAGATTACATTCGTCACAAATCCACCGCGAAGAAGCAGGAAATCGGAGGATTAGTCGGGGCTTGAGGAGCTAAGCAGTTTAGCAGATAACTGCCTAACTTTGTTAACAACTGGAAACAGAAACTTTGTAATAAGTAGAAGGCCCGCTGTGGTACCCGAAAGCCTCCCTTGTATAAGATTATCACAAACTGGTTTAATCCTTCATCACATACTCAACCGTCTTGAAGTTGCCGCTGAAGACAATATCTCCAAAACATATTCAAACTGCTATTAACTAACTAGCGGAACCGAGATATTGTTAACCTCACTGTAACAAATTTGGCAGAGGGCTCGCATATTATAAGTTTTGACTAACTTAAATGAGATATGAGAGGTGTTAATATTCACGTGGCTCTGTGGCTGGTTCTAATGTGGGTGTTACAAGTAATGGGTATCATATCTGAGATAAGCAATTCAAACGTGTTTTGATGGAAACCCGTTCATGCCGATTTCCCAAAGTAAGTAAGGCATCATTCGCTTTAGTTAACTAATCTAGGCCACTAATATAAGTCAATTATTAACTATTTTATTTATATTTTCAATATCCTTCGCCTTCCTCTTGTGCCACTCCTTGATAAATCGCAACCATTCCTCTCGGCCCCTCCATAGCTGCTGGAGAGTTTTGTCTTTTTTACCACCAATCCTCTGGATATTCTTCTGGTAGGTAATTCTGGGACGTTCTCTTGGTCTTTTCCCTAAATGTCGAACTTCTAGAGAACTTGGTTCTCTTTCATCCTTCATGAGTCCTGCATGACCAAACCACTTAAATAAGTGAAACTTATTGTATTTTATATGTGCCGACGTTTCGACCTACTGTGTAGGTCATCTTCAGGGCCAATAGGAGTGGCTGCTCGGTGCAGAAGGTAACTGACCCGGAGGGAAGAGGTAGGATCTCGGGGTGTAGGTTTATAAGTAGAAGTATCAGACAGAAGAGAAATCATTTTAAGGTTATATTCGGAAAGATTCATGATTACTGTTAAATTACCTTTATCAGCTTTAGTGACAATCAAGTTGTCATGGGATTTAAGGAAAGAACGTGTGAGGGCAAGGTCCTTAAAAAACTGTGGGGAAAAATTAGAAGGAGAAGAATGGGGGTGTTGAAGGAAATTGGAGATGATTAGCTAGGGAGACACGTGAAAGATCATGTGGAACATGTGAACGGTGGAGTAGGGGGTCATTGTGAATAAATTCTAAGTCGGTCAAAAGATCAGGAATAATTTTTTTGAAGGAAGAGGAGGGTGCAGAAAAATTTGGTCCTAAGGATAGAATATTATAGACATGTTTAGGAATGTCGTTGGAAGAAATATTGCGGACCCAGTTTTTATCTCCTTTTGGGTAGATTTTGGAGGTGAGGGATTTTTGGTAAAGGAAATTGAATTTGGAGATGAGGTGGATTTTTTTACGAGACCTGGTAGTGGTGAAAGTGGATGTTACGAGAGCGGAAAGGTTATTCATGTGGTCATGGGTAAGGTGACTGGATAAAAATTGGGTGAGGGCAGGAATACGTAGATTTAGAGAGTGGATTTGCTGTATATTCTCCCGTATTTTGAGATTCAGTAAAGATTTTTTAAATTTTAATGAAAAATTATGTAATTTGGGATCTAGGGATTTTGATGTGGTGAAGTGATTAAGGGCATTGGTTATGAAATTTGGAAAAACGGAGTTGGATCGGCATTTAAGGAGGAAAATACGTTGTTCTAGGTGATGAGCTAAATGTTTGTGCAAGGAGCATAGGTGGTTAATGTGGGATTTTAGGTTTGGAAATGAAGATTTTATAGATGAGAAGGATAAATTTATGGGGGGAGTAGTTGAGATGAGAGGAGGGGAGGCATTTCTATCATAGTTTGGAAAGTTATGACAATTAGAAGAGATATAGTGAGAAGAGAGAGAAGAAGTGTGGCGCTGTGGTGAGGAAGCTGATGTAGGATGTAATCTTGAAGAAGAGCGTTGTTGCGGAGAGTGCGACGAAGGCTGGTGATGGATAGAAGACGAGAAACTAGAGGTGAGATGTTGAGGCGAGTAGGTAGAACAGGGGTGATTTCGTGAAGCAGACGGATCGATATGAAGAGGTCGAGAAGTAGTAGGCAGAGAATTTTGGTCTTGAATTCTAGTATTATGAAGAGAAGATATAGAAGAGAAGTTCTGTTTTTGGCCCCGTTTTTTACATGTTATTCATGTAGGAAAAAAATTCGTTGACTGGTAGATATTATAATAGGATGTAATTAGTTGGGGGTGCAGTCAAGACAACACAGCAAAATAAGTGAAACTTATTGTATTTTATATGTCTCTTTTGAATTTTTTCTTTTCTGTATAAATGCATTTGGTGGAATAGCCTTACGTCATCTGGTTTCTTGATATAGCCTTTTTTCTCTTGTTCTATTTCTTCATTTTTAATTTGGTTTCTTGCTATCTGTTTCGTGATTTTTTCTTATATTTTTCTTTGTGCTTTTTGAAAGATTAATATGTATTTTTTCAATTAATTATATATTTTTCATCAGATATTTTATTTAACGTTATCCAGCTTTATTCCTCCAACTTTCCTTATTATTCAGCAGTTGCTTTTGGTCCTTGGTGGTGGTGGGATTTCACTGGGTAATGTCTTATTGTATCTGTTATTCTCTTTTTTTCCTGAAGAAAGGTATCTCCTTTTCCTGTTTGTATTTAATATACTTGAGTGTTTTTGTTTGGAGTTTTTTTCATCCATCTCTTAATAAGTACTTTATGTCTCTTGAGATTTTTCTCTTCTGTGTTAATAATTCACAAGTTAGTAATGCAAGTTAAAATAATTTTCATGGAATTCCGCATTCATAATTCAGCATTTCCGTGAACCCTCAGAGTTCTCAACCTTTTCAATCAAAAGGATGTTCATTCATTTTAGTTATTTATTAAAGATGAAAGCTCCTGAACTTTGCTCAGAAAGAATATTGAAGCGTCAAATGATTACGGTATAATCATTGATGGTAAAATTTTCAATTATAGTTAATATTAAAACCCCCCTTAATTTTTTTTTATTGACACCCTCTTTTAAAATAATTATTATTTTATCTTGAATGATAATAGTTGACCTTGATAATATATGTGGAAGAAAATGGTCCGGGTAGAGGTCAATTAATTTCTCTTAGAGGTGGAGAAATGTTTATTAATTAGCCAACGTTTCGACCTACTTTGCAGTTCTTCTTCAGGGCTATCGCGGGGGGAGGGGGGGGCGGGGTGCCCGATAAGGTCCGTCACAAGCTATAATCACATCACTGTCTAACGTACTAAAAAGTAAAGTACTAAAGTAAAGAAATAAAAAAAAGTAATGTACTTTTTTAGTACGTTAGACAGTGATGTGATTAGAGCTTGTGACGGACCTTATCTGGCACTCCGGCCCCCCCTCCCCCTACGACAGCCCTAAAGAAGACCTGCAAAGTAGGTCGAAACGTTGGCTAATTAATAAACATTTCTCCACCTCTAAGAGAAATTTATTGACCTCCACCCGGACCATTTCTCTTCCACAATTATTATTTTGACAACATTGCATATTCAAATTGTTAATTAATTTTACATTATATAATAGTAAATTGTTATATACATAATGTGTAATATTGTACATCAACCTAATTATATTAATAAAAACTATTATTGACCTTCTTGATACAGTTAAATAAATAAATTAAAAGATAATAAAGCACCTGGTCTTGACCGAATACCAAGTGAATTTTATAAAAATTCTCCTGAATGCTTTACGAAAGCTCTACTGCAGCTGTTCAATTTCTGTTTTGATGAAGGTAAAGTTCCAGAGAGTTTCGGAAAATCAATCATCTTCCCTCTCCATAAAAAAGGTGAGCTTGGCGAAGTGACAAATTACAGGGGTATTTCTTTTTTAGATACCATTTCGAAGATATATTCTGGGATGCTAGCAGTAAGACTTACAAACTGGTTGGAAGAAAGAAAAGTATTGATAGAAGGCCAAGCAGGTTTCAGAAAGGGCCGCTCAGTTGTTGACAATTTGTTTATTTTAAGCAATTTAATAGAGTATATGTGGCATTTAGGGAAAAATAAAATCTATTGTTTTTTTGTCGACTTCAAGGCAGCTTTTGACTCTGTGGACAGGAATGCGTTAATTTACAAAATGTACGAAATGGGTTTGTCAACTAAGTTCACTAACGCTATAAAAAGTCTTTACGAAAACACGGAGGCAGTAGTCTGGACAAAAGATGGAGTTACGGAGTCATTCAAGACGGGGATGGGGGTCAAGCAGGGATGTGTACTAAGTCCATACCTGTTTACTCTTTTCATAAATGATTTAGCGGAGAATCTCGGGGGAGGAGTCATAGTGGGGCATAAGAAAGTGAATATGCTGGCTTATGCTGACGACATTGTCCTAATATCAGATAATCCGGTTGGTTTGCAGTACATGATAGGCAATTTAGAAATCTATTGTAAAACATGGAATTTGTTTGTAAATCTGGACAAATCAAAAATTATAGTATTTAAGAAGAATAATAGAGGCAAAATGTGTACAAAAAAAGAGAAATGGTTCCTAAATAATGAGCAAATTGAATGTGTGAAATCATACAAATATCTAGGGGTGGTGATGTGCAATAACTTAAAAATGAAATATGACATTAAAGAAAAAGTAAGTAAGGCAAAAGTTGGGATTAATATGATGTGGAGAGAACTGTTCAATAATCCAGAAGTGCCCTTAGAGTCAAAATTTAAAGTATTTGAGTCAACAATTAAAAATGTCATAACCTATGGATGTCAAGTTTGGGGCCACAAATATTTTGAGGAAATAGAAAAAGTTGAAAGGTATTTCATTAAAAAAATTTTTAAATTACCGGTTAATACCCCAAATTACTTTGTGTACTTAGAAATGAATAGAAAATTAATACACATGTACACACTAAAAATGCAATCCAATTATATTTTAAAAATACTAGATTATAAAGAAAATAGGCTATGTACAGTTATAGCAAGAGAAATAATAAAACAAAACATATCATGGTTTAAAGAGTGGGGGGAAATTGCAAAAAAAATAAATTATAGACTGGATTTAACTTTAAACTCCATGGGTACTTGGGAGGGAGAAATGTTCAAAATGTTAGAGCTGTACAAAGATTATTTTATCCAAGTTTGCCATACAAAAGCAGCAGAGGGCACACACCACGGCCTCTATAGCTCATTAAATAAAACAATAGATTACCATAGACATTTTAAAGCAACAAAAAAAATTAGCGTAGTTATGAAATGCAGAGGGGAACTTCTGAATCTAAATTACAAACCATTTGAAATTGATTCGCAAAATATACAGCTATGCTCACTGTGTAATCTGAATGAAATTGAAAACAGTTTTCACTTCCTTGCAGTGTGCCCCGTCTTAAAATTGTATAGAAAAAAATTCTTAAAATATGAGCTGATATCCAAACAAAAATTAATAGATATTCTGAATGGAGAGAATTTTATAGGTTTATATAATTTTGTAAGTAATGCAGGTCGTTATAGAAAATTTTTAATTTCAGAATTTAATTATTAATGTCAAAAAGAAATTTGATTTATTTTTTAGTTTTGTTGTTTAGTAGTTTAATCAAACTCCCGGCAGACGGTATAAAGTACCATGCTGTGGTTGCTAATGTGGAAAATAAAATCAAAAAGAACAGTTGTAAATAATTTAATAATAAAGAGCATTTTATATCTATATATCTATCTATCTATACAGTTAATCCACCAATTCTTGTACCTACATTTTGCAAACGGTAGACTACTAAATAATAAATTTATCCATTTGCGGGAATAAATAGCAGTGAGTATTATATTTGTATTCTGAATAAATTTACAAATACGTAATCTTACGTAAAGAGCAACCCATTCAAATAGCATAGTTATCTCACCTGACATTACTCATGTTTGAGTTATTATACATAGATTTTTACAAAATTTACAAGTGTAGTTGAAAAACTCAACAGTTTTAAATCACGAAAAATCACCTATACGAAAAAGTGGTCTTTTTAAATTTAACTTAACTAATATTATTGTATTAATTTTTAAGATTAGGCTTTTATTCACTACCAATAATGATCTTCATAATTTAAAAATTATAATATAATTTATTACTACATTTTGTTTCCTACTTATAATTTTTATTTTAGCAGAAAACATTTTTCTTGATTTTTTTTTTCTTCGGTCCAAAGCTCTAATATTGAATGATACAATTGTAACACGTGTACTAAAATTGCCGAGTTTAGGGTTAAGAATAAAGAACTTAAGGTATATAGATTATATAAATACAGGAATCTATGGACGCAATACTAGGCGGTTAAGAATTTTTTCCATAAGAAATAGATCAGGCACGATCACTGACAAGCGGTACTGCCTCCTTTTCACGTTTGATTTGAAATGAAAAATCACAATACTAAATAAAATAAAAAATGATATAATTTTGATTTCTCTATTCCTAGGATTACTGTCTGTGATCCGGTTAGAGTAAACATTTTAAACTCACTCTCTCAAGCTCTGAAATAAGTATAACTTAAAAAAATATATATACTTATTGTACTCATATTGTACTTGTTGCATGTTTTAATGTATTTATTTATTATAATTTATTAAATAATAAAATAGATAGATTTATATTATTTATGCTTTGTTTCAGGAATTTATATTATTTATTCTTTGTTTCAGGATGATAAGGAGGATGGAATGATGCTCCTGGCGGTAGCTGTGATCCTTTGCTCCAACCTCCCCTTCCTTGCATACTCCGATGACAACTTGGGTATGTTTTATTATTATTTATTAGTATGTTTATTTTTAAATATAAATTTTTAAAAAAATATTTATTCTTATATAATATTGCTACAATTCACAAACATTAAAAAATATAACATTGATTTGATTCAATCTAGAATAAAATATATTAAAAATCTGCATACAATTATATTCTCTATTTGAAGATCTATAAAAAAAAAATTCAAAAGTTAAACAGAAGTACCCATTTGTAAAATTCTATAAAAAGAACAAATTTGTCGATATGTGAGGAAATATAATTAAATCAAAAAATATTTAAGTTACTTGAATCGAGAATAGCCTTCACATAGAAAAGAAACAGAATTCTAATAAAAGAAACAAGACGCAATGAAAGACACAAGGTTTTAAAAAGAAGCCTATGAACTGAAGAATTTGTCGAATTAAGGTTTAGCACATTGTTCCCAATTTTTTTTTAATGTTGAGTCGAATTTCTTCGCCCAATTTATTTATGTTTCTCGTGTGCCTATTATACTTCTTATAAAATCTAAAATAAAACTGTAATACTACAATCCATTAAGGATCTTTAATTTAGTACATAGTAGAGACTCTACTGCCAAGATCACGCTCAACCGCTAATTTCTTTCTCCAATTAAGACTACCAACTCCATAGGCTGGGTGAACCCATAAGATCTGTATATCCCATAGGACTGTTAAAAGAGTAAATAATAATTATAAATAATATATATGCCACAGCCGGATACCCCCGGAGCTACCTCACTCTTGAAGATTAATACGAGTAACAGTGCTAAGTTGAAATGCTCCAAGTCTGATTCGAAGCTATAGCTGATTTAACTTATTCTACACAAACAGACCTAAAGCTGCTAACCGATTAGTCTGGAAGCTTGCCAGTCAAAATCTGATACTAACGGAGTGATGGAACTTCAACTTACATGACTTACTACCTTAGGCGTATTAGGGGAAATTTCAGTAGTAACCTCCATCGCTGTTATGTTTCGAACCCATCTTAAAAGCTTCAGAATAAAGTCCTTATATTCTTTTACTTTTTTCAAAGAAGGGTTAATGTTAAAATTGCACATTTTATCGAGCCTTTTTCAGGCTGGTTTTGTTTCTTAACAGCCATATAGGGACGCTATGAGACCTGGAGACCCTCCTGGGGCTGACCAAGCCTTTATAAATTAAGTAGCCTAAATTGGGAGAAAAACCTGGAGGTTGAGCGTGATCTAGGAAAAATCACATCCCTTCACATCCGTCGTCATAGAAGTAGTACAATCTGTAATATGTACTTAACCCTTCATGGGTACAGGTTATTTTTTTAAATTTTAGATCAGAAACGAGCCATTTAATGTTTTTGTAATCATTAACACTATTAACAGAATCATTGATAAAATTGAAATTAACATTTTTCCTCTCATTTTTGTACTTTTACTAGTTAATCTTAGCATCGTATTTAATTATGATAATCGCGTAAGTTTTTATACATGCAATTCAGTTTGCCTGAGAGACTGTATCAATTATTTCTCTTAAACGGATGTATCGATTCATGGTTTTATTTTTATTTTGTGGACATGAATAATAATTGGGACATTATGAACGCAATAGCAGCTGCATATTGTAGTACCTTTTTTAATAGACTATGTTGCGAAGTTGTTCTAACGATTTGATAAAATATCGATGAGGCAGACAGAAATAAGCAGTAGGACTAAAAATTATGTTGTGAAATAGAAGAAAGTTGTCAAAATAATTGGTATCTTAGAGAGGATATTTAATTCGATTTAGAACCTAATCATACCGTTGTGTGTATATATATATATATTCATATATATATTTATATATATATCCTAAACGCTCCTTATTTTGTCACAAATAAAACCATCCATAATGACCTGAACGTTCCATATGTTACCGATTTAGCCCATTCCAGATACCTATCATTCCATAATAAACTCCAGGCCCATCCAAACCCAATAGTTTCCATCCTTGGTTCCAATTCCATCCCGGACAATCCTCCCAAGCGTCTGAAGAGAAGATGGCCTCGAGACCTCCTATAATAGAAATAAAATTAGAGTGCTGCCAATGGGTAGTGCCTCTACACGTCCTTTCATGTGTTTGTATATTCATACAGCCCTTGTACTAGATGTATATATTACAGTTGTACAATTCAATAAAATAATTTAAAAAAAAAAGAAAAAAAAAAGTTGTTTGAAATATCCTGTTGAATTTTTGTGATAGTGGATTTGATGAAAATTTTTATGGTTCAGCCTTTCAGGATTCATCCTCATCATGTGTCCATAGACCCTTGGCCTTCCCACCCTGACATCAGTTTCTAAGTCTGTTGTTTCCTTATAAATTTCATCATTTGACCTCAACCTTCCTTCAGGTGTTCTCCTAGGTCCGTAGATTCTTCTGAGAATTCTGCTTTCTACTTTTGACATCCGTTCCATAAAGGATCACCAGCTTGATGACTGTGTTTTAATTTCGTATCCTAGCTTTAATATATATGTTCGTCTTTCGTTATTCACACCAGTTTTATCTCCCTGTTATAGTAACGGGTGTATCAAGGCTATTTTCCATTCTTGGGGAATCTTTTCTTCGCTCTGGGCATCCATCATCAGATTTTGTGAGCGAGCTTTCTTTCTGCCATGTATTCCCTGTGGTTTTCCTCCGTTTTTTTCTGGTTCCACTTTTTCCACGCCTTGAACCTGTTCCGGACTGCCCCCTCGCATGTCCCACCATTCCTTTCTCTTGGGTTTTCCTTCCGGAGCAATTTTTTCAGCCAAGTCCACCAAGGTCTTGGTGACTTCCTCCCAGTTCTGTGGGAGTCCCAAGTTTTTCCTAAACGTTTCCCCGTTATTTTTGACTAGGTTTTCCCTGTCTATTCTTCTGATATTGAAACCATTCCCGAAATGACGCTTTTTAGCGGGAATCATCTTAATTTTGATTTGTGACGGGTATCGATCCGAAGTTACGTTCACCGCTTTTCTTACCTTAACGTTTTGGATTTCTCTAAAGGACTTACTGGAAATGGCTACGTAATCTAACTAAAATTCCCCAAGGTTATTGTTCGGGGAGACCCATGTCTTTTTTTTGCTGTCTTTTGCCTTGAAATAGTTCGAAATTATCCTTAAGTCAGCTTTTTGACATAGTCCGATTAATCTCTCGCCATTCCTGTTCGTCCTATTGTGTCCCGGGAATTTTCCCACCATTTTCCTGTATTTCCTTTCTTTCCCTATTGGTGAGTTGAAATCGCCCAATAGAATCTTTACATAGTTTCGCGGTATTTTGCTTACGATCTCTTCTAGGTTTCCCCAAAACGCCTCCACCTTCTCCGGGTTTTTTCTTGTTGTATAAATTTATTAGTGCCTGTGCGTTGATCAGAGCGTATCTTTTGTTTCCCGCCTTAAGAGTGAGTGTTGAAGTTCTAGAACTATTCCTGCTAAAGTCGACCACTGATCCCAAGAGATCTTTTCTGACCATTAAACCCGTTCCCAGGTAAGGTACGTTTTTCATGACGCGTTGTCCCGTTTTTCCTTCGAAGATCCTGTATCCCTCGTAATCCGTGGTTTCGGTTTTCGTGCATCTGGTTTCCTGTAGTGCCAGAATCGATATGTTTAAGCTCTGATGTAAGCTGTCTGAGTTTTCCGACTTGTATTAACGAATATATGTTGTAAGCCCCGAAGTAATAATTCTTCTTGAGTCTGACTTTTTTCCTGCTATCTGTTGACGATATAATTTACTATTTAATGTAATTTGACGACGAAGGTCGTCTTACTTCCCACTGCCGGGCACCCTGGAATCCGAAAGCCGGCTTTGTTTTCAGGGTAGCTTTTTTTCGTGTGAAGCTTAATTCATGATATTGTTCCATGTTTTGGGTCATGTTGTCCCGACGGTATACAACTTTTAATTAATTTTTTATTTAATTAATAAAACATTTATTAATTAAATAAAACATTAAATGAAAGATTACTGTGAAAAAATCAAATAAGTCGCACAAGTACTGAGGTATGGTTTGTGGGTCCACGCGTTACATATATTTTGTGAACAAAGTTTAGAACCAACCTCCCATTCAATAAGGTACTAGCAAGATAGGAGGCTACTGCTTCATACGGGAATTTCCCATAATTGGTAGGGTAGGAAATTCCAGAAAATAGGTACCAAAAGGTCCTTGGGACCATGTCTTGAGGGTTAAGATATCCCTTCCCTTTAAAAAACTAATTTTCGATTCCATTCCTGTCCAAGATTTAGCATTAGGAAAACCCTTAAATAAGTAGCTAATTGGTTTTAGAGATGAATTTATATAATCTGAATTTAAGAATATAATAGGATCGAACCAAAACGTACAACGGCAGTATTCTAATCATTTAATGATGAACGCTTGGCCAAACATAAAAATATTTAATTAAGTTTTTGTAAGCAGTATGGAGCGAGATAGCTCATTCTGTAGAGCACTGAGTTACTAAGATGCAGGAATTGGGTTCGAATCCGGCTGTCAGGTAAATGATTTTTTTCTGTTAACAACTCACTGTCCCTTCTGCATAACCAACAAATTCCATAACACCTGGAAATACCACTCGTGAATGGAACCATCAAGAAACACTACAATAAATTACATGACTGGCATGATGAACACCCACCACGACTCTGGAGCAGGGATCTACTACAGAGAGATGAGACACGCTAGGAATGCCTCCAATGGGAAGTTTCTCCACCCACGCTACGGCGTGATTCCCGTAAGGGAAATTTTCAAGAGAAGAACACTGGTACAACATGTGCTAAACGGCATCTGAATGATTTCTCAAACTAATATATATTATCATTAATATTATTCTTTTAACTGCCGACTGTCTGTGGGTATTTATGTGAATAACCTTTTAGAGCTTACCCATCCTCTTGAAATCGGGTATTCTTAATTGGGCAAAATACCCTGCCAAATCACCTACCTACACATGCGTTGTCCTGGAAACAATATAGTGTCTACTATGGGCTATACTGGTACAAATTTTTTTTATTACAGTTTTCCGCCTCGATTTTTTTCCTTTTCTCTTGTTCGATCTTTTCAAAGGAATATACTTGCCTTACATTTCAACAAAATTGCGAGGGGTATACAAAAGTACAAGTAATAACGTGTAGGCACAGATTTATTGGGTGTATATGAACGCACAAATGATTCAGGCTTACTAACTGACAGACGCTCTCTGAACTAAGGCTTAATAGAACAATAACAATAAAGGGAACAAGTAAACATGCTCTTAAACGTTATGCCAGAGTGTTGACTAACTTTAATACAATAATAATATACTAATGAATTTTGTATATTATTAATGTATTATAATACTATAATATGCACTGGGGTTATAAAAAGAAAATTTGAGTTTACAAAATTAGCAAAAGACGGTTACTAGAACTAGGTCACTCAGGCAGATAGCAAGACCCACTGATGAGTGGGTTCAAGAGATACTAAAGGGGGTTTAGAAAAGGGCTCCACCCTTTTGGAAAAAGAGCACTTTTGGGAGGAAAGCCGGGAGGGAAGGTCACGGACAATTCTGGAAGGAAGATCGGTGGTGGTAGTCGAAGATGGGGAGGCTGGCGTGGGACAGAGAAACGGTCACACCCGGGAAAGACATACCACATAAAGAACTTTAAGTGCATCCCTGTTTTACCAGATAAGTTTTAATTTAAGTTCCGTGTGTATTTCATGGCAGTCCTCTATTATATCTAAATCATTAATCATAATTTCTCAATGCACATATTTAATCATATTCCAAATAAGAAATTGTATCAATTTTATTGATTATAATTCTTTAGGTGCTTACTTAACCCAGATCTATATATTTATGAATACCATATTAATGGTATACTTAAGATGTTAAGTTGACTGATTAGTAATTTGGTAAACACAAAACCAGCTTCTCGAATGCAATTTGAAATAAAGTTAGTACGATTAAAAAAATAATAATTTGAGTAATTATCTAAAATTATTACTCTGCATCCCTATTTAAAAAAAGAAAAAAAATTATTCATTGAACGTTAGAACTATATTATAAGAATACAACTAGTAAATGGCAGTAAATGTTACATATTGGAATGAATATAACAAGTAGCGAAACTACCCAGTGGTAACACTCAAATGGCAAGTTTTACGAAAATTTTTGGATTGTACGGATTGAAAACGAGAGGAATTCGATGGTTTAGTGGAGCTCTACAGTATAAGATGTCTCTACTCTAAATGTCATGTACAAGAGTTTTTTTGTAATTAATTTGGAGCTCGTGTCGTTAATTTGGTGCGTTTGTCTAGTAAATGTTGAAGTAGCCTCAGGCAAAAAGCCAATTATCTAAATAAATGGAATATTTAAAATATAAATTTAAAAATAATACATTGGTTTTCTAGTGATTTCGATATCATATAGAAAGATACAGTTGTAAATAATTCTGGCTCAAATACATACTACAGGATTTGGTTTAATACCGGATTATTTCATCGATATGCGCTTAGTACATAAAATGTTTTTTGGTAAGGATTATACCCAGACAGGAATCATTTGGCGCCTGCATTATAAATGGAAAGGATATAAAAATTCAATGACAGGAGGGAGCTGGTATAACATTAATCACACTTTATTCCCATCGACTTGGGATTTTCATCGAGTGAGCCGAGCGTCCCACTAAATCCAATTTCACGGCCGACCGAGCCCTACCGCTTCAATAGCTTTATCAGTTTTTTCCTTTTCAATTGCAGGCTATATCCACTTTTCGGATTAGAAGAAATAAAAAAAAAATTCTGGATTCCAAAAAAAAAATTATAAAGAGGAATTAATTCAAATAACGTAAAACTCTTTTCCATTTCCTCTGCTCCTTCAGTTAAAAAAAAATGTATGTATCAAGTCATCAATACCAACTTTCTACGATCCATGACTGGATAGTCGAAATCTGATGCTTAAAAGAACAAAATAACATTTTATTTTGTTAATCAATTGGTTCTATTATTATAATAAAATTTAAAAACATAATTTTGTTGTCCTTCTTCTGCCTTAGTTGTTTGTTATGCTTCTTGGAGCAAGGTTTCTGATCAAATATGATGAGTCTGTTTAGACTGTTGGTGTGAGATGTGGTTCACTTGGTCTTCTTTGATGTGATTTTCTTGTTGTGCGTTTCCTGATGATTGCGGAATAGGCGAAATGTCGACTGGTTGTTTTGGTTTCAGTATTTTGGAGACTTTTAAGACTCTCTAAAATTGCCGCGGCCAATATTTTTAATCTATTCCTCACATAGTAATATTCTTTAAGCTGACCATATTGCAAGCTTCCTTATGGCTTGCAGTATGTCCTCAGGGTCTCAGATTAACCCCTGAGAAAGCTTGGAGTATGGCCGGTTTTAACGTTTACGTCCTCAAAGAATTTGACGACACGGTCGAAACCAGAAGAAATAAGTGAAAAAGGACTCAAGTCACTGTTTTGGGGATTTTTCGAAAATCATCCTATTTAAAAGTTATGCCTCTTTCTGAGTATTTACTCACTTTTGTTTAATAAATAAATGAAAATCAATAAAAAAGGTCTTTTTTATTCGCTACCGAAGGAATGAATATGTATGACGTTACCCATGTTGCATTAGGAACATAAATGATTATACAGTCACAAAATAATATTTGTTTGTTTAATTGTCTCGGTTGAGAGTTTTATAAAAATGTATTGGTGGGAAATAACAAAATTCAAAAATATCTTAGCAGTTGACACACTTTTTAAGAAACGCTACGGTTTTTGTTATTGGATCAAGAGATCAAATATATTTTGTTCTATTTTGTTAACCCGAGCGGGCTGTACGATTTGTTTTACATTTCAATTATCCTTGTCTTTCTTTCTTTCTTATTCAGACATCTCTTCTACCTTGCGGTGTAGAGATTTTCCAAATGGAGCGCCACCTGTCTCTTTCAAGGGATACTCTCCTGGCTGTCTCCCATCCAAGCCCTTCTTCTTTAAGGATATTATGGAGGTTATTCATCCAGGTCACTCTCGGCCTTCCCCTGGATCTTTTTCCTGTTGGTTTAACCTACATAGCTTTCTTCACTGTCCGGCAGTCTTCCATCCTCATTGTCCGAACCATCGAAGCTGTCCTTTCTCGATCATCTGATTAAGGGGTTCAATTTTGAGTGCAGTCCTTATCCTCTTGTTTTGTATCCGGTCTCTCTTGTTCCACCCCCCTATTTTCCTTAGGTACCGCATTTCCATGCTTTGGAGTCGCTCCGATAACAGTGTTTAGGGCCCAGGATTCACTTCATAAAGTGATAATAGGAACGTATGTCCTATTTAGTTTCTTTTGTAACTTATTTCTAACTGAAAAACTTTTTGTTTATTGCAGAAAACATCCTTCCTCAAGCGGCAATTCTCGTGCTCATTTCATCATTTAATTTTCCATTCTAACTTAGGGTCACGCCCAAATACTAAAAGGTGTGGACCTGCTGAATAGTCTTCCCATTAATTTGTATATTCATTTTATTTTTCGTTCTGGATACTAGCAAACACTTGGTTTTGGAAATACTAATAACCACATTTCTCTTTGCCACTTCTTCTGTCCAGACATCTAAATTTTCCTTCATTGTCAGCGATTACTACAATGTCGTCAGCAAATGAAAACAATGTACAGTTTATAGGTTATGACTTCCAATACCCAAGTAGTGTCACCTTGGTTCGCCGCTTGCATTATTTAATGAGTTCATCCATAAGGGTAATAAAATATAGAGGGCTCCTTATGTCTCCCCGCCTGACCGCCCCCCCCCCATTGTGGTGACAAACTCAGCGGATGTATGATAAGACGTTCGTACATAATTTCTCCATGTCTTATAGAATGATTTAATTCTTTGTATAAGAGCTTCAGACATTTCTGAATGAATTCCATAGCTCATTTCAAGGTACCCTGTAAAATGCATTTCCAAGTCTATAAAGGATAGGTAGACACTTTTGCCGTAATCGATTAATTTCTCACATATTTGGCGTAGCACAAAAATGTGGTGTTGAGTCCTCCTAACAGGCCGGAAGCCACTCTGTTCCTCTTCCAGAAGATGTTCTATCTCTTTCTTCAATCTTGTTTCTAGAATACGTGAGAATATTTTTTCTGGAACACTTAGCAATGAAATTTCTCTGTGATAGGCACATTCTCTTCTATCGCCTTTCTTGAAGATTGGGATAATGATTGAGATTTCCCAATCCTTCGGAATATTCTTATCTTTACAAACCAGCTATAATACTCTGAAGAGTAATTCATCTCCTGCTTCCCCCATGTACGTAAGTATTTCAGGTGTTATTCCATCATGACCTCCTGCCTTCCCATCTTCGTCTTTTCCAGTGCATCCCACATTTCCTCTTTTATGTATGCACTTGATAAAGGTCAATGTGGTTATCGTACAGGCATAATTGCTCGGGAGAGAAGAAACAGACTTCAGGGGGTCCCAGCTTCACACAAATCGGTCTAGATTATGGTTGTTAGGGTTCAGTATGTACGAGATCTATTTTTCTTTCCCCAAGGCAGACTTTCCCTGGACCAACCCTCTGGACGGATATTGCCCACAACGCGATTTCCGATTGAAGTTCGTCACTCCTAAAACCAATCGTGGGTTGCCCCCTGTACCCTGAAGGGTGCCACATACTGGAGGAATGAGCTTCCTTGGAATGAATGGGGGAACCCATTTTTTTTGTAAATACGCCTTTGTTATTTTTACTTACAATCTTTTTCTATTCTCTCCAATAATGATAATTACCATTGATTGAATTCCCACTAACGATGTTTTAACATTCTAAATTGCTGGTGAATTTAAAGTTAAAAAGGATTTATAAAGTCTTCTGGCGTTGATTAATTTTATTTTATTCTGTATGTTTTGATCACTAGATTGTAAAATTTCATCATAATGATACCGGCGACTGCTTCAATCAGGAACTATTAATAGGAAGCACCGAACTAATTAGTGACATAATTAATTGTGATTATATTTTGTAATAAAGCCTTTAGTTAGTCGTTGCCGTCAAGGGATAAATACAGGCTAGACAGTGAAAGTCTCAAATACAATTGTAATGATGTATTGAGATTCGATTAATGTTATTACATGTTATTGATACCAAATTACTAGATTAAACTTTCAGATGGTTCATGAAATCGGATTGGCGACCGATGAGCGGTATAGTCAAATAACACTCAGATCAAAGTTAAGGTAAGATAAGTGGCATCAGATATTTGATTACTCTTTACCCTCACAATATTATAAATAATTTACTTATTATTAAGCAATCATTTTTTTAAATATCAAAGCATATTTTCTGATGTCACACAACTTCCACATTTATTTCCACTAGGCAAAGCGAAATTTTAATTGCAATCTGGCGGTAAATGTATTTAATCCATTAATGTTTCTGAATGAACGTTTCAGGTATTGAGATGCCTACCATAACGTCTAATTTTCTAAATATGATGTCTTAATGAATTGGAAGAGGGAGTTGGGTGGTATAGCGTTGCCGTGCTGAAGGTCCCAAAGCCAAACCCGACTATGGCAGGTAATTTATTTATTCTGTTAACAGTCAGATATGGACTGTGTCAGATCTGGATACCCTCCTGGGGATCACTCAGCCTCTACAAAGTCGGTACATTTAATTTGATTTCACGGGGTTGTCGTTGATCAAGGACAAACCTCCTGCCTGCAGAACCGCTATCTAAGAAACAGTACAGTCTCGGTCACCTTCTAAACCCAAGACCCTTCATGGGTTGCAGTTGTACAGGTACAAAGTGATTTTGAAAGGATCAAAAATTATGAAGTTATTGTTTTTTCTTTCTTTATTGTTTTAAAGATTGATTGAGATGCCATATTTTTCATTTCCTCCAGGCTGTTCTATAAAGCTATGTCTGTCTTTGCCATTTTTGTCGTTTTGAGGTCAGATACTCGGGATATTTGAGACACATTCAATGGATAAGTCACCCGTGCAAATCGCGCAGCAGGTGGTGGGTTTTATTCCAATTGTGAGTAGGTGGACCTGGAGGTAACCCTGTGAGGAGTCTGAAATTGGCTAGGGAATATCTTCTTGGCAAGTTTATAGGTGGCACTTTTATTTCTCTAAGAAATCATTCTCACCTTTTTCTCGAAATTGAATTCGCAAACATGTGAAAAAAATTATTCTAAATTTTAATTTAGACTTTTTTTTTGTGATTTATTTTTCTGCTTGTTGAATCACTGGCGAATTAAAAAAAAACTGTACCTCTACGA
Organism: Troilus luridus; assembly: GCA_964056705.1. Taxonomy (NCBI): domain Eukaryota; kingdom Metazoa; phylum Arthropoda; class Insecta; order Hemiptera; family Pentatomidae; genus Troilus; species Troilus luridus. Next base: position 56,353,129 of record OZ057415.1, on the reverse strand, counting down.
CCCATGAAGAATTTAGGGTTCAGTACATAAAAGAGACTCTACTGTTTCTAAGACAACAGTTGTGCAGAGAGGTGACATATCTGAGATTAGGCTTAACCACCTTGTTTTTCCACTGATTATGGTAAACGGTTTATGGTTAACCTCTTTATAAAGGTAAGCCCTGTCTACAAATGCATATATATATATATATATATTATTCCATTCCTACCAGTGATAAATATTTTTATATAAATTGATATTGATTACTTTCAATCAACACTAACTTGGTTTCGCTTGTCTAGGGTGTTTACGGGTTTAAATGGGCAGATTTTAATTATCTATATTCACTGATAAGAACTGGAATAAACTATTTAAGTTAAATTGTAAATCTTACCTTGAGTGGATTAATTACTTTTATTGACTATTAATAAACCTCTTACCATTTATTTGAATTTAAATATGGACCAACATCAGGAAATCAATAGATAAGGCGAAATACATTTTGTTAACATTGATTTATTATTAACCCCGATTGAAAGCAATAAATAAACAAATTGTTTTCAATTTAAAAACAATATAATGAACAAAAAAAAGAAATTGAACTAGAAAATTTACATGTATCAAATATTAAACATATTTACCAATTTCTCACTATCAAATCTCCTTAAAAAGTAACCGACTAACATATTATATCTATATAGCGCTTTTGAATTTATTTAATTTAATTTTAATGAGCTCTAAAAAAATTGTATTTGTCAACGTTATTCTGCAGAATGTTGAAATCTAGTACTTGCATTTAATAGAAGAGGTGATCATTTCGCTTTGATGTTCCTGTGAAGATTGCTCTGTGGGTAGAAAGATGTATGTCCCTGTATGAAGGCTTCAGATTAGAGAGATGGTCATTCTTGTTTGAAGGTCTGATATCTAGTGCCTTGTTTTTTATGTGGAAGGGATAGGTGAGAATGCCGACCTCTAGTGGGATTTACCTGAACTCTCCAATGATATCAGATTTCGTCATTGAATTTTCCTGATTCTGTAGGAACAATTATATCCTCCGGTCTTTTTTTCCAAGTTTATTATATTAATTAAGGAATGACTCTATATTCTTCTTAGATAAATGATTCGTTCATTAGACGATAGTTGCGTCATGTATCAATATATATATGCGCACTTATCCACCCACTTTACAAGAAAGGTGATATGATGGATGTGAATAACTACAGAGGGATCTCCCTCCCTCAGATCGCATACAAGATTCTCCCAGCATGTCTACGTGAAAGAACACAAGAACAGCTTGAACCTATGATTGGCGAATATCAAGCGGGTTTCCGACCAGGCCGCTCTTGCGTTGAACAGATCTTCAACCTGAAGACAATACTGAACCATAAAGCAGTCAGAAGCTGGCCAATTATATGTACATTTGTCAACTTCAAGAAGGCGTACGATTCGGTTGACCGGCAATCACTCTTCAATATCCTAGAAGAACAAGGACTTGACCCAAAGTTAGACGTTTAGTCTCATCAAGCAAACACTCACTGATACAACGTCCAAAGTGAAATTTATGGGGGGGAAATCAGAGGCCTTCTAAATCAAGACCGGCGTTCGTCAGGGAGATGGATTGTCACCACTTCTTTTCAATCTCGTCTTAGATAAAGTAATCAAAGAATGGGAAAAACAACAGAAAAACCAAAACCACTGGAAGCCCACCCAACTCGGACGAGCAAAAGATGACATTAAGGTCACTTGCGTAGCATTTGCAGACGATCTAGCAATACTAGCGGATAGCGACACTACTGCTATCGAACAAATTGAAGTCCTCACGGAATGTGCTGAAAAAGTGGGCCTACAAATCTCGTTCGAGAAGACAGAGTTCATCTCTACTGGGTTCGACGTTCAGAATTTAAATACCAAATATGGAAAAATCAAAGGGGTTCCATATTTCAAATACCTCGGTGAAATTCTTTAACCAACAGGGCTGGGAAAGGAAGCACAGAGAGTTCAATAAGCTGAAGAGAGCGTATGGGAGAACACGCGACATCTGCAACAAAGAGTGCATGTCCGCACACATAAATATCAGACATTACAACACAGTGATCAAACCAGAAGCTCTGTATGCGAGTGAAACTCTGACACTGAATATGAAAGGCGACATGGAAAACATACTGAAGGAAGAACAAAAGATCCTGAGAAAAATTCTTGGCCCAGAAAGAACATAAGAAGGATACAGACTAAATCTCGTAAAATAACGGATAAAGTATCTAATCTTGCGGCAGCCATCAGAAAACGAAGATTGAAATTTTATGGACACGTTCAGAGACTCCCACCAACAAGGCTTACACACAAGATCATGACTTACGCAGGAAAACTGAAGAGTATGCCGTGGAGATTGCCGTGCAGCAAGTCAAACAGCCCAGATAGGACCAGCGGAAGCACTGGAGGGAACACATTCAGTCAAAAAAACAGATGGGTAGTTCAGCCAGAGAATGACGTTCCAAAGAGACCAGGAACCAAATGGACTGAGAAAATGAAGAGAACCCACGGAGAGAGGATGAAAGCCGTGGAAGAACAGAAGGGCGAATCATAAAAGCACTGCTTGATTTATCAGGGTCGATACGCAAGTAATAATAATAATAATAATATATAAGCCCACAACGGCTTAGAAGAGGAGGTATTTTTTGTATCGAAAGAAAATAGGTTTTGCCTGATGATGCCAAGCAGTCTTAATTTTGAACATAAAACAATGCTCAAAATTAAGACTGCTATTTTTGGACTATTTAGTCTTTTGGTGGAATAGGCAGTGGGATATGGGGTTGGTTAAGAAGCTATGGTGCCCATAAAACAGTACAGTCTCTACCATGTACTGAACCCCAGACCCTTTATGGGTTGTATTAGTACAGTTCTTTTTTTTTAAGGAGCTATGGACAGCCTGCTGCTGCACGATGGGAACCATGGTTTTCAGCCATGTTTGGATGGGTGATCCCTTCCAGACTCCCTGATCAGTCTAAAACAATATATGATTATAAGAAGACCACAACGGACCTTCAAAGATCTATATGATCTATAACGCTAACCGAAAAAAATTGTGTTTTTGAAATGAGAGCTATGAAAACGCTACAGCAATGCGTAATTTCCGAATAGCCTTTACCAGCCTGCAATTTCCAGGAACAATTACCTAGAAGAATATCCTTCCAATTAGTTCGAACAAATATTTACTATCAATTTCGTTTCCTATCTGATCGCAATTGGGGTTCAAACCCTATTCGGGATAAGTTCAAATTGGATGAAATAGCAATCGCTTTGAAGGTAGACCATCAAATCAGACCAGAAGTTAATTCACCCTGGTGCCAATAGCGTTATGATCAACATTCTTGGATATACAATAATATTTATAGAATTAAGAATGACAATGAAAACAATAATATATATTGATACCCAAAAACCACTTTTAACATACGAATGAGTCGATGCAGTTGTTTGTTTTCAGTTTTAGTATAAATACAAATATTTAGCAAAAGAATAGTTAAATATAATGAACAAATATAAATAAATTATTAGAAAATATTTAACAAACGAACTGAAAAAAAAAGTATGCAGAGCTTTATATTTGTTATTGTGGAAAATCTGTTTCCATGAAAATAAATATATTCGAAATATTTATTTATTGCTTCAACGCTCAGATATATCAGTCCTGACGACATGATTTCGGTTATTTGTTGTAATAAAAAGCATTTTACGATCAAATAATAATTCAACCTGATACTACTATTATGAAAGTATTAATTTATAGCGTTTTATTATTTATAAGTAGTACCAATGCTATAAATTTTAATGACGAATTAAAAAGGCCCGTTTATTATTTTACATTGACAGTATAATAAAATGTTTCTGATAGACAGGATTGTTTTCCATATATATATATATATATATATATATATATATATATATATATGGCTCAAAGGTGGATTATTCAATTCAAAAATTGACTATTAAAATTTTTCGCTTGTTTTATCAAGCAATTCTGTCTAAAACGACACTTAGTTTTAGTCCGGTTCGGAAAATTAGGAAGTTTCGGGAGCATAAAACATTACTGGACTAAACTAGCGAAAAATGTGTATATGTAAATTTTCAAAATTCCCAATTATCAACTTTTGATACTTTGCACCTCACTTAATGCTACTTTTGGAGTATCCAGTTTAATAAAAAATATCCAACACGAATCAATCTTAAAATTTTATTTCACAATAAATCAAATGGAAATAATTAGTAAAGATATAATTAGAGACGGCACTGAGTTGCCATGCCGGAAATCCTGGTTCAAATCCCGCTGCGGGCAGGTACTTTTATTTAGTCTGTTTGCAGCCGGAGATGGATCATATAGGATCTAGGACCCTCCTGTGGCTCACCCAGCCTCTATAAAATATTGTAAAAATAGGGTACCCATAATAAGGGGGGGGGGGAAACCTGGCGGTTGTGCGTGACCTAGGACGTCACCTCCTTGCAGAGCCGTTGTCCATGAAACAGTAAAGTCTCAACCATGTACTGAACCCCCAGACTCGGTCACGGGTCGTAGTGGTACAGGTTTTTTTTTTTAATTAGAGACGCTCAGGGAATATCCTGGTATGATACATATGCTGCTAATTCGTCGGGGGAAAAAATTAGCTTTTGGAAATTGGGTAAATTCGAAAATACCAACTTGATATTCTAAAACTCCTTTAATGGAGGAGCTAGTTATCTTTGACACCTTGTGTATAGATAGATATATATGTTTTACCAATTATTGGACCAGCCCACCGTCTCACATCTAAGCGGTTGCCATGGTGAAAACCCATGAATACAGTTTGAACTCTTGACCATCTGCCTTACTCACCAAGTGCCATTATTTTGTCCCCCCATCTAAAAATTGTGCTCGGAGGATAGAGATTTTCGTCAAATGAAGAGGTAATCACCTCCGTGAACAATTATTTTGCAGAGAAAAACGCCGAGTACTTTTTGGACGGGTTACAGAGATGGGAGCATCGCTGGGAGAAGTGTGTAGAGTTACAAGGAGACTATGTTAAAAATAAAATTAAAAAATCAGATAAAATGTCTTGTATTTTTGTTAGGTCGGAAACTTTTCAGACCACTCTTGTATATATACATATGAATACCCTCGTATTCACATATATAATTTCCTTACTCTGTTACAGAACTGCTGAGTACTAGCCTCAGGCGACTAGAGAAGACAGCCTGCGATCAGCTGAGCCTCTCGTGCCCGCAGGGTACCTCCATATCCTTGTTATCGGCTAAGTACAGTCAGGGCATGCTTTGTCCTGGATCTACTGAAGCCTGCCAGCTCCCTGCCTCCTTGCAGGTAACATTGAATTGTATTTTTATTCTCTAATAGTATTCAAAATAATGTTTAAAAAAAGAACAGTAAAGTTCATTATCCCAGTTAGTGTAGAAACTATCAGACAATATAAGTATTCTTTCCTCTTTAAAGTCTTCATGTCGGATCGTATATTTGCTAACTGAATAGACCATTTATCTATCTTATACATGTTTGAAGAGGCTTTTTCGATAGAAAACTGTAATTGTAAAAATAGAAAAATAAAAGAAATCTTATTGCTTTAAATGATTACAGATACCCAATTTAAATACTCTGCAGTAATCACTAATCTATTAAAAAATAACTTCCAAATAACACAGTATGGATGGATAAACTATTAATTTAACCTGTTCCTAAGTTGTAATAAATATTCAGAGTTGATAGCAAACGTCAAGTACTAGAACCAAGAGAGTTCATACAGATCCATGTATCGTGCCGATTCCCACTGAAAACTTGATCACTTTATTTTAAAATTATAACATCGACAATAAGACTATATAAAGATATTCATATTCCCAAACTATTAAAAATTATAATATCATAATAGACCTGTTGTATTTAGATATATTAAAATTCATCTTCGTGCTGCTGATGGTTGGTCCCGAATAGGCAAATCATTTGGGATAGTTGTTTGCTCTATATTGCCCGTACAATCAAAATTTAAAATATCTCAGCTTAAGAATGATAATTTTATTTTACATTGAATAGAATGCATATGTCGAATGTCTTACCGTTTTAGTGGGAAGTATTGAACGAAGCGTCAAACGTTAGGCTGCAAAAATGAATTATATATTTTACTTATTCTTATTCTGAAGAGAAAGCATTTGTCTTGGCCGGGATTCGAACCCGGATTGCCCGCGTCGCTAACGCAGTGCTGTGGTTACGGTGCTGTTATTTAAAAATAACAAATATAGTCACCATCAAAAAAACAATATAAAAAATAAATGATATATTTTGCTATTTACCTAAGGCCCAATTATTTGCATGCCCCAGTAGGATTTGCTCACTGAAACATCAAGAAAACCAATCAATAATACTTCTGTTGTAATTTCAAAATAATTTACAATTGTATACCTGAAATAAAATATCGTTATTAAAGTAAAATAATATCAAATTTTTATTTTTATTATAGATATGAATGAATATGATTATAAATATATTTCAGTGGGTGTCCAAATTAATATCAACAGCCTCTTACCACATAATTTTTTTTTTTAATTCTAAGCTTGACACGTTTTCATATATATGTTAATACATCATCAAATTGGAGTTGGTTTTCAGTTGACACTTGTTTCAGCTTACTTAAAGTATTTTTTTAAATGTTTATACTGTTTATATAACCATGTTTAGATGCCACTGTCTACTACCGCTGTTATTTTGTAACAATATCAGCGGGCGGATATTGTTCGTGCTATTTTCATGTTTAAGGTTATTTAGTTAATTTTATTTCACAAATTGTGTCATTTACGATGATTTTACTATGTATATTATTCTATGTGAATTACAGTATTTAAATTCATTCAAATTAAAAACAAAATTTATTCCATTTTTAATATCTTCACTATGGGAAATTACTAAAATTAAACTTGTAATTATTAATAAAATCACTCTAACCGACCAATTTCCTCATAAACATAAGTTTTAAGTGCTTCTGCGAATAGAATACAGCTTTTTTTCAGAATAGCTCTATTAATCTGGCCACCCACTGTATATTTGTGTGTGTGTATATATATATGTCACATACATAGACACACACACACACACACACACATATATATATATATATATATATATATATATATATATTGAAAGTAATCAATATCAATTTATATAAAAATGTTTATCACTGGTAGGAATGGAATAATATATATATATATATATATATATAAGTTATGAGTAGGAGCAGGACAGTATTATTGCTAATACCATCCATGTAAATGTAAACACTGTAAAACTGATAAAAGCAGGATTATGAGACCAAATAAAGCAGTGTGTTTCCAGATGTCAAACAGTGAGTTTCTTTACAACCTTTTCTTCATTCTTTTTTTTATTCTTTTTTGTGCGACATCTCTTAAGTTATATATATATATATATATATATATATATATATATATAAATATTTAATTATTTTGGTTTAAGATTAATATTCGTAATCAACAAGTCTACAGCAGCTCGATTCTGATGATCCTGGTTTCCGGCCGAACCAACCAATAGGCCCAGATAGCCACTAGCCTGGTTGCAATTGATAATTATCTGTCAGTGGCAGATAACTAGAGGCTATGATTGCCTCAGAATCTATCAAACGGTTCCCCCTAGCTCATCTAAGCTTTCTCAACACGGCTCTTTGTGTTTAGCGCTATCATTAGTTTTGACATTCCCACCCGTTTGCAGTTTTTATATTTCAATCAGGGTTTGAGAGGCATATGAATCTATGCTTTAATCAGTATTTGTAAGGGTAACTCGAACTCTGAGCTGATGAAGTGTTTATATATTTTTAAAAATGTTTTCCATTAGAGCTGTACGTTAAAAGCTATATGAAACATTTGGATTACCAGATACAATCGTTTTATCATGGGGAAGTTAGAAAACATTAGGAACAGTGGAGGAGTGTGTGTACAGAAAGTTAACATGTTAGAACGGGAAGCAAATAGAAAGAAAAACTTGGCTGGAACAAGTAGTACGTAAGATCCAGAATTTCCTGAAAGGAGAAATAATAATTTGCTTTCTTTCTTGGACACTGTCGGTTCATCCTGGCTTCCTTCTAAACCGACCTCACATATGAACTGGAACGTGTGATAATAACCCACCATCATTCAACCATAAGCTGTTAGAGACCATACAAGCTGGAAGAATAAGACACAAAGTAAGATAAGCAAGACCCAAAATGAGGGATACGTGTAGATAAGGATGAAAAAGTCTCCAAATAATAACATTTTTAATGAGAATTAGCCATATCGATGCAATATTAACTATTCTTTGAATGACAATGATTCAGGGGGGAAAGGGAAATAATACATCAAACGATTTATAATAATTACAGTAGTTTTTTATTCTCATTAAAATTTCTATTGCCTATTAGTCCCTTAGTTCATGAATAGGGACCTCTCATTCAACTACGCTTTAATTTTCTCCTCAAGTTCATTTTAGCCGTAACTTCATATTGTTGGCCAGTTTGTTGTGGTGTTCGTGAATTGTCCCATGAATATTGGAGAAAAGTGTCAGTCCAAAGTAGGTTGTCTTTTGTGCTCTAAGTATCTTCTGATGAGAGTTTTAAATTTTATAATGCATAAATAAAAATAATGCATTTATTAAAGGTTTGCTAACCGCTCTATGAGGCACATGGTTTTGTGGGCTTAGGCATGATTGTGCACCAAGTACTTAATTTCTATATAATTACAAAAAAAAAGCATGATGGTAGTTAATAAAAATGAGCAGAAACACCAAAAAGGGACATTTAAATTAGAACGCAATAAATAAAATTCCCCCCAAAAAAGAGAAAATTCAAAAAAAGCAAAACCTGAAGTCTGTAAAATACTAGAAAAACTAAACTGTCATCGTATTCCAATTTACGCATCATCTGGATATTCACCACATAAAAAAAGACATTAAGTTGGAAACATTTCACATAAACACTCCTGAAGGTTTCATCAAATATTCTTGCTGCAAGATGTTCCACTAACAATTGTACTGCACTTTTTTCTTTGTTGTGATTTTTCCTTTGGTGCTTGTCCTGATAATGCCTGAAATAGCGAATCGATGACTGGTTAATTTAGTTTACTCTAGAGATATGAAGCTTTGCTTTTTGCGATTTTTCATATTGCATTAGTTGTTTCTTCACTTCCATTCTTTTCACTGTGATATGAATGTCCTAATTTTTAAAAATACATTGCTTGTATCATTATTTGATATTATTAAGAATTTAGGAATAACCATACTAATGGTAGCGCAGTACTCTCTGTTGCAGACCGCCGTGGAGCGGTGCCAGAAGAAGCGCCATTGCAGGATACAGCCATCGACTAACGGGTTCACGACAGACCCCTGCCCTGGGGTAGCCAAGCACATGCAGATAGTTTACAACTGCAGGCCATGTGAGTAAATTACTTAAGATTACATAAATATAAATATATAAGTAGCTTTTTAGTGAATTTTATTTAATCACACACATCAACTACATCACTGAATATTAATATATATCCTTCAAGTACTGTCCAAGATATGGTGTGTGTTAAAATCTCCGAAGTCTTGAAATGTTACCAAAAGATAGTTAAAAAGTATTGACTGACTGAAATTTGAATATAATATTTTAAATGTTGACAATCTAAAAACTATTCAATGATAATTTCCAAATTCAACAATTAGCTATGTATTCTATAACAGATACAAATGTTCTGCTGAAGAGCAGGATTCACTTTAACGTTAATGAAGTGAGGTCGATGCATTTAGTAAAATTGATAATATTAAAAAAACAGTGAAAGAATATGGCATTGCCAAGAAAAGATTCTTAAATGGGAATATATCGAACGTTCAATCAAGAAATCATAATAAAAAGCATAATTTACAAATAGTGAATTTACGAGATTATATATACAATCAAAAGTCCTTTATAAACGATAGTTATAAAACGAAAAACATGTTAATAATAATCATTAAAAAATATCTTAATTAACCAAGCCTCAATTTAGTCAGCAGTTAATAATTATTGCAGTAATAAGAAATACATAGTTACTGGATATGCAGTCTTACGCCTTCAACAATTCCTTAAATATCACCTCAATACTTATCTGCTATGCGGGCTTGCGTAACCACACAGATCACGGGGTTGATTTGTTTTTCCCGCATGTTAGTTGGAAACGATTCTGTCAAAGGTTTCCTGAGACTGACTCGCTTTTATATTTCTGTATTGCTTTAATATCCTTTACAGGGTCTAGGAATTCAATATCTGTGAGTGATGGTGCACAGAAATGGAATATGTTTTCTTTCTTTTTTTTTTTTACTTTTTATCAGTTAATAGAAATTTTTGATGGAGTGGTTTAATTAATAAACGGCGTTAAGAATGAAATTAAATGGATGTTCTGACTTTTAATTTGAATAATATATATTGGAAACATCGTTTCCTTATTTTCAAACTCTTTTTTCCATTGTGTTATTTTTTTTATTTTATCAAAGCCCCAAAACACGTAAAGACCGATTTTCAGAATATTTCCGGAAAACGTAAGCAATATTTAAAGAGGTAGTCAATATCGATTTCGAAATATGGCGAAATCTGATATGAAAAATATTTGAATCCATGCCATTGATTACACTGTTCTGCATCAAAATCCTCCCTTCACCGAGTATAGTCACTTCATAATGTTGTTTTATTATGTTTTGAAGTGTGCTGAACACGAATCCGAACTTAGAAAATCTCCATCAGGCACCAATTTTTGTCAAATCTGTATTTTAGGTCAAAAAATGAGGTGTTTTTAGACATTTTGAAAATTTTTTGATTACTGAAAACTTTAACAAATAATTAAAAAAACTATTTAATTTTGAAGCTTTTATAATTTATTACAAAATGAAAAAATTCGGAGAGCATAAGTAATTAGGCTTCAGGAATTTTGGGCTGACATTCACAAAAGAAGGGACTGTTGCCTACTGGCAGGCTTCTCCAGGCACCTGCCCCTGGCCCTCCTCCTAAACTTAACTGTTCCCCCACCCTCTATCTATTGTTCAGCCATCTGGCAGACAGGTGCCTCACCACCAAGTCTACAGTCTTATTTGAACCTCGATACGGACCAGAACTTTTTTAGTTTCAAATCTAATATGCCGCGACAGTGTAAAAACGAACCTGACTGTTTCTGTTATATTTGTGGCGAAGTGACATTCAAGTGTAACCAGAAATCACTGACTCCATTGATAAAGAAGGCGCATGAGTTATACTTTGGATTCCAAGTAAGTGATCAGGATAAACCGTGGGCACCTAAAATGTGTTGTACTTCATGTAGCCGCACTCTCATGATTCTTTCAAACCGATAAAGTTATTTCAGCGAATAAAGGTTAGCACTGATGATAACTATTTATAGATAGTTAAACAGAGAAAGTTCATGAAGAAATAACCAATTAAACATTTTTTAAATGCTCAATAGGATAACTCATATGTAAAATTCTATAAAAAGATCGAACTTGCCGATAGGTGAGAATAGAAAATTAAAATTGCCTAAATTGGGAATACCTTTCACATAGAAAATAAAATAAATTTTAATAAAAGGAACAATACGCAAATAAGAACACAAACCTAAAGAAATAAGACTATAAAGTGAATTTCTCTAAATAGTTGTTCCCAGATGTTTTTTAATAATGGGTCAAATTTCTTTCTATATTAAATTAACTTCTATATTTATTTTTTTCCCTCGTCTTTATATAAAAATTCTTCATACAAAAATATGATCGATACAACCCATAAAGCATCTTGGATTTAGTACGTACTTCTGTACTTTTCCTAGGACAACAGTTGTGTAGGCTGGTGATTTGCCTTAGATTACGCTCAAATCCCGTGAACTTCTGTGTCTGGAAGTCCTACAGGGTACATCTCTGTCTTAAAACAGACAATTAAAATTCTCTAATAATGGGTGTTTTTTTAAGCTAGATAGAACTTTAAATTGTAAAAAGTAACACAAAAAATTAAATTGTAATCAAAATTTTTTTTTTATTCGAAAGATCAATACGTGACATTAACATTTGAAAATGAATTCGGGCATATGGGCACCGCGGCTGTTCTTGACGAAGCGCATTCTGGACGTCCAATTTTGGGCCACTTTTTCGAGCACTGCTGGCCGTATGTCACGAATAACACGAACAATGCTGGCCTCCAAGGCGTCAATTGTTGCTGGTTTATCAGCATAAACCAGTGACTTCACGTAGCCCCACAGGAAATAATCGAGAGGTGTCAAATCGCACGACCTTGGAGGCCAATTGACATGTCCATTTCTCGAAAACAACCAAAAATGCGCCTCATCGCTGAACACAATTTTGCGATAAAACAACGGGTCAGTTGCCAACTGCTCTAGAGCCCAATCGGCGAAAGAAGTATACGAAATGTCAGAGTATACTGAAACAAATAAAAAAAAATTTTTGATTACAATTTAATTTTTTGTGTTACTTTTTACAATTTAAAGTTCTATCTAGCTTAAAAAAACACCCAATACATCAATCAGTTGAATGCGAAGCATATACATCTTATCTCTCCCATTATACTCCATTTTTTAAATAATTTATTTTTACAAATTTTCTTCAAGAAATTATCCATGTGTTGCATTGTATAACACTGGTTTTATAACATTAAAGTTGTTAAGATGTATTGCTGACGTCTAATGCAATAACAACAATGTATTTACTTGACTTGAATAAAGTCCCCTTTGGATTGGATGTTCTGTATTCTTAAGGGATAGTCTTGAGACCCTTGCAGGACATCTTATTTTCCTTGCTCTCCTTGTTACCTTAGCTGTGCATTCTGAAGTCAAACCACTTTTTAAGGTTTCTAAGGTGTAATAACTTACATCTGCTAGAAAAATACTTTTAAAAAGATAAAACAAAATCCTAACATAATAATAATAATAATTTTGATTTAAAAAACTGAAATATCGGAAAGTATTTAATTTTTTATTGAAGTCGATATAGTTATCTTACCAAATCGCAATTTTCGTATCCTCGTGGCAAAAAAACCCTACAATCTATGAAACCCCGCTTACCGTCCACCCCCCCCCCCTCCCAATTACTGGTACCCTGTTTGTATAGAGTAAGTGAGCCCCAGAAGTGCCTTTAGATCTCTTAGGTTGATTTAACAGATTAAATAATGTATCTGCTCAGTCTGATTTGAACCCGGAACTTCCTGCTTAGCAACTCACTATCTTACTCTCTGAGCTATCCCATATTCTCATAGTAAATGGTAATACTAATAAAAAAATGATTTAAAATATATAGGAGGGGCATATTGGATTCTTTAAGTAATTGTAAGTAATTCTAAGAGCATTATTCATTTATATTTATTATAATAATAATATAGTATAGTTTAATACACGAAAAACATAAGCAGTTACGAAGAAATATGAATTAAGCAGTCGTGATTTTTAGTTTATATAATTGTGTTTTTATTTAAACACTTATAATAAATTCTGATATGAATACTGTTTGATGTTGCTTGATTGCTTGATTTTGATATTAAAAATCTTGAAACTATCAAGTTTACTTAACGTTGAGATATTTAAGTCATTACAGTTACTTGTAGAGAAATAATATAAAATATGTTTTCAAACTTCATATCCCTGCTAATCTACTAATCTATGATAACAAATGATAATTGAAAATTCTCGTATTTGTTTAATTTAAGCAGTTTTTTACCCTCAAAAGTATGAAATAGTGACTTAGGTTCCTTTTAATAATCACTCGTTAATAAATATGATAAATGGAATAGTAATAAAGAAAATTATTTTTTTCCAGACGAATTTCGAAGTAAAACGGCTTGCGAAAACGAAGTTGTCCAGCTTCAGTGTGGACCGAACTCCAGAATCGCCATATATTCTGCCTCTTACGGCCGGACCCAATACGAGAGTGTGCAGTGCCCACAAACACAAGGAGTACCTGAAGAAAGTACGTTTTTAAAATATATTTTAAAAATAATTTAAATATTTTATTTTGAAGAGTAAAGATATGTCCAGGACCGGGATACGAACATGTGTCTCCCACGTTTCCGTCGTGGTACTCTGCCACTTGAGCTATCCTGGCTCGCACCTCGGTCAGACAAAACCATTCTCTTCACTGATCTCATATCCCCGTGTTCTCGCAATTTGCGATGTAAACAAGGGGAAGAATGTTCATTGAACATTACTTTAATTAGGATCTTGTTGACTTACGTCATTATATAATTTATTTTATTTTATTTTTTTAATAATTATTATGTTTTTAAATATTTTATGTTGAAGAGAAAAGATATGTCCAGGACCGGGACACGAACCCGGGTCTTCCACGTTTCCGTCGTTGTACTCTGCCACTTGAGCTATCCTGGCTCGCATCTCGGTCAGACTAATCCATTTTCTTCACTGAACCCATATCCCCGTGTTCTCTCAATTTGCGATGTTAGAAGGGTAAGAATGTTCATTGAACATTACTTTAAATAGGGAGTATACGACCCGGGTTCGTATCCCGTTCCTGGAAATATCTTTTCTCTTCAAAATAAGATATTTAAAAATTATAATAATTATAAAAAAATAAAATAAAACAAATTATAAATAATATAATGACGTAAGTCAACAAGATCCTGATTAAGGTAATGTTCAATGAACATTCTTCCCCTTGTATACAGTACAGAAGTGCAGAGTACCAAGATAGAAATGTGGGAGACCCGGGTTCGTATCCCGGTTCTGGACACATCTTTTCTCTTCAAAATAATATATTTAAGACTTATAATAATTATTTAAAAAAATAAATTAGTTGATTCTCTTATTGACGATTTAATTATTAATAATTTATTCTAGCTTGCTTGGCTGGCTACGCGACTGAAACAGTCATACAGTTTTGCCACGGGAAACGAAGATGCGCACTTTCCGTAGACTCCGGTACTTTCGGTAGCCCCTGCAGGAAAGAATCGAGGATGTACCTCAAGGTCGTTTATACTTGTGGTGAGTCTGGTTATTCCATGTAAATTATTTAAATTATCTTTCTATTCTATTATCGGTTCTAACCTATTTGGAAATTCGCAGTTCCAAGACAGGTCCTTTTGGCCAAGTCGGAGCAGCTGCAAGAACTAGATGAGCCCCTGGATCCGTCGGAAGACTGGCTGGACTACGAAGAAGAGGGCCAAGCCGCACCCAACACCAGTGGCCACCACAACTCCAGCACCTCCACCAACGAATCCATCACTCTCCATCATAATCGTGGAGGTTGGGTTGTCATTTCAATTACTATGCTTATTTAATTCATTAATATTAAAAACACTGTCTTTCCCTATGTTTTCCTCAATAATCCGAAAATCCATTGTTATATTAAAAAAGTTTCTACTTTTTATTTCCCATTGCCATGCTCTCGAAATCCCTAGCTCCTATCAGCTCCTAGTCCAACCATTTAATTCTCCTACTTAGACTAAGTCATACAGCAGACTGTTATTTTAGGGTGGTATACAATTGAAACGACTGACGGATCTAATCTAATTTTTTTTAAAACTAACCTTCGGAGTTTCAAGGCATTACCATGGATTGAGTTGGTATGCCGAGTTGAAGTTTTCTGTTTTCGTACCCTGCGTACAGAACGCCTACTTTTAAATATATATATTTTTTTAAATATCTGTGACATTTCTTTCTTGCCCATATCCATCCTTAATAACTCATATCTCACATCATTCAATAACCAATTATTTTTCAACCTCCTTAATCGTCAATTATGGGCGAATGCGTAAACACAGTGATCAATGCATATTGGTAGTGGATATGTATAGATGATTATTTGTAATATCAATTTTTATTTATTTTATATTATTTAATTTTAATCAGCTAGTCAAATATATAGTTTTATATATATCTTATTCCTAGTATTTAAAAATAGACAAACATATATACTTACGTACTCTGTATTTCTAAACCCTAAAGTGTGCCTTGACTTCACTAACAACTTAGGTCCAATCTACTCAGTCAAGCGATATTTCCCTCCACTGCCTTACACCCAATGTCCTCCCCAATCTTTTAAATCCATCTTCCCAAATGTATCCATATAATTCTTCGAAAATAAAATTATAATTATAAATTTGTTGAATTGAAAATATAATAATAACTTTTATTTTGAAGAGAAAAGATTTGCCCCCGGCCGGGATTTGAACCCGGATCTCCGCCTCACCGTGGCAATGCTCTAATCATTTGAGCCACCGGGGTCGCTCCCTATCTAGGACAAATCTGTTCTCTTCAAAATAAAAATATTTAAAAATTAAATCAATGATTAAAAAGTTATAATATATTATTAATAACATTTAAAAAAAATATTTTGTTATAACATTTTACATGTATAATAATCAATAGACACATTTAGTATAGTGGTTTACGTTCTCTTTTCAGATTTGATGTCTACATATCCTCCAAGCGAAGACGAGAAAACTTCAGGTAATATTATGTTTTATTTTTATGAACAATAACAATTTTATAATAATATTTTAAGCATGCTTCAGCTTTGCGCTTATTTTCATATCTAATCAACCTAGTTCTAGTTCACGTCTGTTATTTCATGATATTAGTCTTGCAAAAGTTTCATTTAATTTATTAGTTAATAGTAATTTTAGATCATTCTCATATTATCGTGTATATGAAATATTTTTTTAAAGTTATACAATATACTGTATAAAAAGTGTTAATGTCAATTATACTATTAGTTGTATATAATTAAATACGAAATGTAAATAACATAAATGCACTTTTTTACTTTATCCCTCCTAATGCCGGGTGGGGTCCCCCAACGACCCCGAGCTCATATCTTTGACTCTCCTTAAGTCAAAAACAAAGTAATGCTCATGAGTGTACAGGTCATTTATCCTTAGACTGTATGGAATGCAAACAGTAGAAGATAACGAATTTCATGCTCAAAATAAATCACTGTGGATTAATTTTTATCCAAAAAACGAGGATGGGGTCCCGGAACGAACCCACCTGGTAGTTACTGTTAGCCTTATTTCAGATCGCCCAAGTCACAGACTGTGCCTTTTCAGGCTCTTTATATAATTTCCTATAATAATATTGGCATTTAAAGTGACAGTTTGCCGGCGAGGGACCCAATTACCGCCGTAAATATATATTATTTTAATTAAGTAATTATATTTTCTGGATGTCGTTCAAGCTTTGGTATTCTTTCGTTGGAATTCTCTCTCTTTCTTTCTCTTTTTCATCTTGTTCAGAAGCTATGATTTCTTTGATGTGTGCCGGTTCCTTGATATTTCTCGGATGAATTAGGTACCTACTAAACGAAAGAGAGAAAGGGTTGGGGGGGGGCTAGATTTTTCAGAACTCTACCTGCAGAATTTGTGTGATTTGCTAATTATCACAGCGGAAACATCCTCGAAAATGATATTGAGAAAAAGCCTGATATCATTGCCCATTACAATGACACGAAATGAGGAGTGGACAATCTTGACAGAATGATAAGTGAGTATACCTGTCGGCGGCAAACTAAAAGATGGCCTTTCGCACTTTTTATGAATCTGATAGATATTGTTGCAGTAAATGCATTCGTATTTGGGTTGATCTATATATGGAATGGAAAAAGACTTATCAAAAACGGGTTTTTTAACTTGAACTCGGAAAAAAATTCGCTGCACCCAAGATTCAGAAAAGGTTACGTGAAAAGAGGGCAAGGTATTACTTATGCTCAAGAAAAAATCACACAAAAATAAAACTTGTTTGTAATATTTGCAGTAAATATATTTGTAAAGATCACAGAACCACGACATATTCATGCCTTTATTGCAAGTAGGTAATTTAGGTTCTCTTGGAACGTGTTTGCTATTCACTAAAATGAGTTATTTTCAAAATAAATAAAATTATACATTTTAATCAGTTCAAAAATGATTGCTATTGCTTTTCTACAGCCCCATTCTATCAGAATGAGAAGAAATAGCGCTTAGATGGATGATATAGTCATAGCTGATGTCAGAAACGATGGGGTCCCCAAGGGACCCCACCTGGTATTACGTGTAACTTTTTTCACCCGGTATTAGGAGGGTTACAGAATCAATGTAATTAACGAATTTTTAAAATGCCTTTTTATGAGAATAAAATATAATCCCAGCTGGCCAGGCTTAAACAATAATGAAAAGTGTCGATATTTCTTAAAGTTTTAACTAGTTATCTAACTTTTTAAAGTTATTCCTAGTTGCTAAGACCCCAACTCAGCTCCTTGGGGTAAACTTTACAATTACATATTAAGGTGTAACTGATGTAAAACAGCTTTTTACTGTTGACGTGACAAAAAAACATAATTGCTCAGCTCTACTAGTTTGAAATTTACAGCTGCTTTAGGCATTTCACGATTTTTACAACTAAAATGTCCGACTTAGATTTTCTTCTTGGGATTCTATTTTCTTCCGATTTGGAAAAAATTCGTGGTATTTATTTTTATAAATATGTATAGTATTGTTACGGGCTACCGGGTGTAAAATGGACTAAACTATTACTAAATTCAATAATCTAATATTTATTAACAAATTAAAAAGAATACAATGAGATTATTTAAAACAGTTAAATTATTAAACTAATATCAATTTAGAATAACAATATTCTACTAAATGTTATCTAATAATATACAGATAATATAAGATATTGCTAATACTAAATAACTAAACTATTTATATAAATTTGTACAAATACAATAATATTACACTATAGTTTACAATTACAAATTAACACTTACAGTTCGCTAACTAAAGTCCACCGACCGTAAGACTCTCCAAATATGACAAACTGCCACACAGTTTATTACACTTATTACACGGCCACTAATTGTCACTGTTGCTCACTAAGCACTTATTACAGACTGATACTAATACTAACTAACTCACACACACTGCCACTAGTTAACGACCGCTACTCACTGGCTTATTACTGACTGGGGCCGGCCGAACAGCTGGCCTTTTTATATAGGCAAGGTAGGTCGGGGTGGGACAATTCTCGGAAGGACGAGGACCACCTAGCCCGATCCAGAAGGCTCTACGCCATTCTATAATCCCTTCCGCTTAATCCCATTGTTTGCCTAATCCTCTCAGCCTAATCCTTCCCGCTCTGACCGTAACAGTATGTTTAATAAAAAATAAGAAAAATATAATATATAATGTATATATACAACCCGTGAAGGATCCAGTGTTCAGTACATAGTAGAGAGTGTAGTGTGTCTAGGGCAACGGTTGTACAGGGAGGTGATTTGTTCTAAATCACGCTCAAACACCAGATTTTACCCACATTTTAGAGGGTGTGTGAGCTTTAGGAGGGTCCTAAAGCATATAGGGTCCATCTCCAGCCACTAATAGATTAAATAAAAGTCTGCCAGCGAGCGGGATTTGAACCCAGGACCTTCGACATGGCAACCCAGTACTCTACCACTCAGCTACTCCAGAATGTTTAGTCACTTTATAGTAAACAAAAATATCAGAGTGTTTTTAATAATATTTTTGCTTTACAAGAAGTATCAATTTTTAATTTTATATTTTGACTTGGTCAGTTAATCTTAATGTTTTAGTAGAAGATTGTTAGAATAACATACAAAATTAAACAATAATTTATCAAAATGTTCATTAATTAGAGGTTTTAGCATAATTTATTGCCTTCTTAATGATAAATTAGGGACTAGAGAGGAGAAACAACAGATATGAGTAATGGGGTAGCCGTTAGAATCGTTGGCATACATTATAATATTTTTCATATAATTTTTCACCATATTTCGAGCTCGGTTCTGACCAACTCTTTGGTAAAGGGTTCCGAAAATATTCTGAAAAATCTACCATTACGTGTTTTGGGGTTCTGATTTAAAAAATAAAAATAAATACAAATTTTTATACTATTAAAATTTTAATCAAGCTCGTCACGAACTTCTTAAAAGTTTTATTTATATTTATTAGTTTAATCAAGTTACATAAACAAATTAATACAATAATTGCTAAGAACGAAACATAACATTTTAGTCTCAAACAAACTATTGCTTTTACAACAAACTATGATTACCTTTTACTTCTCTATATTGCCTGTTTACAATGGGTGACTATATATTTACCAAATATTTGGAGTCACTTGTCACTTGAATCTTTGATAAATCCTTAGTTTACAACACTTCCAGTATTTATTGATACATAATAAAAAATAAATTTGGTCTTCAGTCGAGACTTGTTTCAATTTAATTTAAGTTATTTTGCTTATACTGACATTTCTGTGTAAGTAATTCTTTATGCTGATATATTGTTTATATAGCAGCGGGCATATATTTCTCGTTTTACTTGCAAGTTCAAGATTAATTAGTTGTTTAAATTATTAAATTTATGAAATTTACGTTTATTTTGGTATGCATATTGTTATATTAAAAAAATATCGTATTGTATACTGTTATAAAAAATTTTCAAGGTTATTTTTATAATATTTCTAAATACGTTAGGAAGAAAACTAATTATAAGAAAGAGGATGAAAAAAAAAATCATAAGGTTAATCCGGAAGAAAATAGAAAATCATTAACAACGAATCGATTCATAATCAAGAATAAAATATTGATGTATTTATAAAATACCTATTCATTATTCAAAATTTTTCCATTTTTATTTAGTTATTAGAAAAAAGTCACCAGAAATGTTTGACTTACATTAATTTTCTATTAACGTCTGTAAAATGGTTTTTCTGTTAATGACAGTAACAAATTTTAACATTTGATGGTTTCCTTAAAAAATCGTCTAAAATTTCAATTTAACATAATATAATATATAACGTAATATTCATAACGAATTGTAAAAAATACATTTTCAAGAAATCGCAAGGACAGAAACAGAAAGGACAGAAAAGTAATGATTAATTAATCAATTTATATCCCTATGTGTTATTATGTCTATTATGTATATGTGTTATATGTACATAATAATGTACGTAATATTCATAACCTATTCATTAAATCGCTTAGTTATACACAACGGACATAAATGTTAGATCGGGATAATAATATGGCTAAAACATTATTCATAATTAATGTTAATCATAACTTAGACTGCGGGAACTAATTATGCCGGAATTAATGAAATTGTCGTTTAAATTATTGAATTTGAAATAATTATTGAACTACGTATGAATTGACAATATAGTACAATTCAATTGAGCCACCATAAAGAGCGATTGTGATATAATGGGACATTGTACATGGTTACTGCATGTAAACATGGGTGTCATTAGAGGTTTAGTTCTCTAAATATAGATCATGTGAGGGTCTTTCAATTGATTGATGATTCAATAATACCACCATTATACGATACCACCATACTTGGAATGTTCAGTTGGTTGAATTCAACAAATGTGATACGCTAAAGAAAAATACTTTTATTTAACCATTACTTTGGTTATCACCTCTCTACTAGAGTTCTTAATTTATATCCTCAACCTCTTCGATTTAAAGATTTACAAATCTTAAGACAATATGTTGATCTGCGTGTTTGGTCTATATTAACAGAATATTACAACTCGGAGAATTGGTCAGTTGATAAGTCATCACGTGGATAAAAATTCATTATACATCAGCTGACAATCAGACTAAAGTGAATAGCGCACATAACTTTAAACCAAACTGAAAATTTGAACTAAGGACCTCAAAACAAGAAAACTTTACGGGCCTTGCTTAGACATTTTGTTCAATGTCACCCAAAACAGAAAAATCCGGTGGTGCCAAGTCTGGAATATTATAATCTCGACATGCATGCCAAGCTATTGGTTCTTAGTGCCGAGAAAGAAAGATGCCATGCCTGTCTTAATGGTCAAGGAAATCACTTTGATCCCAATTAATGTGGATGTAAATGCTTATGAATTAAGTAGTTGAAACAAATAAAATAATATGCCTAAATAATTTTTAACAATAAAACCTTTAAGTCCAAAAATTCCCTAAATAACGCGTTTGCGAACATTGTTTTCTTGCTTTTGAGGTCCTTAGTTCGAATTTTAAACATTTAAAAATATTCACGTCTCACATCCCACACATTGTCATTCAGTCAATTATCTATTGAAAGTATCTGTACATCTATAAGAACCTTGAAACATTTAAATAACTCAAATATTTAAAGGGGTTGGATCAATTTTCCTTTGTATATTGATCAAAATCTAAATTCAGTTATACAGTTTTCCTTTTTATAAGTCGCAAAGTGTTTTTTATTTACTGGATAAATACTGAAATCTTCATCGATTCAATTTTTAAACTTAAAAGCGGGTCGGAATGGAGGGTTCAGAGAAACTTCGTTTGGGTGTCAATGATTGAGGTGCCAGATTACGAGAAAAAAAGATCATTTCTATTCGTTGGACATCCATTTTTTTAAACATTTTAACCTCAAATTTTCAGTGTATTTTTAATTTTATCGGTTTTTTTTAATCTTGATTTATCTGAAGCATTTGGGAGCATAAACGTAAAAGTAGTAAATTAATTTAAATTTTTTGGATCAGATAAATAATTTTAAATACGTGCTAATGTATTATTTCATATTTTTTGTTTGTTTTCATTTTATATTAAATTTATTGTATCATACTAGGTTTAATTACTAACATTGGATTAAATTCACACATTGATTTTTTTGCACTCGTTTTTTTTGTTTTACATTACACCATTTCCTCATTTCCTCACTTTCGTATTTTGTTGTGGTTGTTGTATTTACTTGATGAATATTCGTCTTTCCCTTTTCTTGTTTTCATTAATAGTATTTTAGGGAATTTCGGTAAATCGATTTCAATAACCTGCAAATTTTGGTCGGGATAGAAGGATAGCGGACTATTGTTACTAGTCCTTTCTGATCTCTTTGCCAGCTGATCTCTCATGGATCTAGACCGGTCCTAAACCTCGAGTTTAGGGATCATAAAGCATTGCATTGACTAGACTAGTAAACTACATGGAGAAGTCAATTTTTTATATTCAAAGTTACACGTTTTTTATCTCAAACGCCTCAGACGGTTTTTATTAATATGCGTTAATGCTAGTAAATGAATCTTGTATCAAACATATATAATCAATGAATACACACTTCTGAGGTAAAAGAACGAACTAGTGAGCCATTTCACTAGAGTCCTTTTAATTTAAAAAGAAATAATTTTCTTTGATAAATAATTATGTAGCTATTGACAATTAAAAAAAATAACAATGTTTTAATATAACAATATAACAGTTTTTCTGCACGAAGCCTTAATCTAGGTTATCTATATACATAGTAATAACAACTACAGTCGCACTAATAACGCTTTAATTGTAAATATCACTCACTGGTGATGGCGCTGTTGATAGCTTTGGTTGAGGTGAAGATTGAGCAGATGTTAGTATCAGTTGGAACGATTCCCTGTCTAGGTAAAGTTCGAAGGGACACCAGCAAGGGCTCATCAACCCTCAACTGCACAGGCGAAGGGACTCGTCCTTCAGGAATCGGATTTATCTCTCAATGGATGTCTGTATATCTCTTCCTGGCAAGTAAGTATTTCCAGCGGTTGGGATGTTCCTACATTGTAGAATGACTGGGTGAGCCCAGTTTGATTCATTAAAACCAGTCTGGGAAGAATTATTGCCAGACTGCGACCAGACCCTATTTTCCAATTTAAATAACTGTTAATTCTAGTGTACTACTCGTTCCTGAAATTGTTTATCTGTTAATTTACATTTATTCTGTATAGTGCTAGTTGGTAAAAAGTATACTAGCATTATAATTTTTACTTTCATTTCCAATGATCCAAGTAGAGAGAAAATAATATGGTTTCTTGGGATATATTCTACTTCATTTAATATATTTTTAAATAATTTAATAAAGAAAAAATGTTAAAAATACATTATCTATTGTATATCAAGAGTTGGTTTATCAAACGGGAAGTATTAATTATATAAATCATGAATTATTACATTATTTCTACCTCCAAGATGGAACTGTATCAATTCCATCGATTGTTAGCAACGATATATAATGATTAACTACAAAATTACTTTCGTATCAATCGGTTCGTAGTTCGATTCTCACTTAGAGCTAAGTACTGCGATCGAACTAGCACGGACCTGCGTAGTCCAAAATTAAAAGTAGACTAAATAAAATATATTCTAATTGACAAATTGCAGTTTATTTAATTATTTTAGTCTGTAATATCTAGTAAAAAAATTCTTAAAATATTATACATGATATAGTGTATTGATAAAACAAGAAGTAATAATTATCTATGAAGTTTACCTCATTTCTACTGGTAAGATAAACACTGTAGTGATTTCTATGATGGCTAAATATAATAATTGAAATCTAGATGGAATAAACTCGATTATAAGGAATGGCTGTTAAAGTTACTTCGATATGAATCGGTTCATGGCGTGACAACACTGAAAATGAAGCGCTGCTTATAAACCTGGACGGACCTGGATTGTAGCGTCCAATGTTCAAAATAGATAAAATAAATAAATGGACTGCTTCTATTATAGCCTAATTTACAAACTATACTTAATTAATTTATTTAATTTTATAATACGTAGTAAAAAAAACAGTAAGTACTATTATTTATGTTCTGTAGTCTACCAAAGAATATATAAGTGAATTGTCATCTCATTTCTTTCTAAAAAATTAAATCGCCCTCAATTCTTCGCTTATTAACTGTAATATTTACTACAGAAAAGCCCACGGAGCTCACAGATATAAAACAATCAAAGGGAGAAATAAATGTGGGAATAAGAAGTGAGGTATCTCTATTACACTCCGTCTTGCTTTTCAAAGGTAAAATAAAATTTTACATCATTAAAAACATTTTTAAGTTATAGAAAGTTATGGGGCTCCACCAAACCATCAAATTCCTCTCGTATTCAATCCTTGCAATCCAAAAAAAACAAAAGTTATCGAAAGAATTATGTGATGGAATTGGACCCATATTCACATTTGCTGAAAATGAACGGAAATTAAAACTATTACCTACAAAAATACAATAAATTATTTATGAATTAATTATTTATTTATGAATTAATCATTTCTTCATGAATTAATTTGTGTCTGAACTAAAAATTTCTCAAACCAAAAGCAAATGCTGCTTGCGTTACAACACCCTTCCCCGAAGGCGGTGAAACTGTTTATTGCAGCTTGGGCTGGAAAGTATCAAAGTTTGAACTCATAAAAAAAAAAAATTAAATAAACGAAGATCACGTGTTTCCTATGTTCACGTTCGATGGCATACTATGCAATGTTATTTGTAATGGTATATTTGTATCTTTAAGCACGGAATTCTTCTCCACACTCAAATACTCTCACCCTTAGTGGGGACATAAACTCCTCCTATAAACTGTGGTTCTCATCATCGCTACCTCTTAACATGGAGTGCACGTCGTGAGCAAATGTTCATCATAAATAAAACCAAGCAAGGACAATTTTGTTCATTTTATTATGAGTTTTTATACTTATAGTTTTATATTAAAGTAACCCCACTTTTCTTAAACGATTTTTTTCTCTATATCGCTGTTTTTTGTATAGTAATAAGGGATTTTAGAAATACATAAGATAGCTTTTTCTTAAATACTATTAGTTCCATGAAGAAATTTCATTCATGAAGCCTTTTGTCATAACGTAAAGATGTTACGATGAAGTTAGATAAGCTTGCAAACAAAATTCTTGTAAATTTATATTTAATCCTTTTATCTTTTATATTTATTTAGTCTTTTACATCTAATTACAAATTTAATGGGATATACTTTCAAGACGAGTTCCATAGCACGCTAATGAAGTTATGCGTAAGACTAGTATTTTCATCAAATTAGATTTCAGGCGAATCAAATTTGTTTTGAATGAATGGAACAATGTTAGAATGAAGGGAGACTTTTCATCTGAGGGCAAAGTATGCATCGCCGGGGCATGATAAATGTTAATAGGATAAATTAAATTTTTGTTAAATGAGTGTGAATATTACGTTTGATCTCTGGAATCTCTTGATTGTATTGTGGTTTCGTGTCTCTGCTGTAGCGATGGTTTTTCTTCTGTATAACTTTTTCTTCTCCAATTTAATCTCGTAATGAATTTTTTTATAGATACCTGCAACAAACCAATTTTGTTTTTTTTAATTATATTTAACCACTTAAAATTTCTACTAAGTTGTACACTACTTTGTAGAATTGAGATGATTAAAAATATTTATAATACTGAGAAGATGTTAAACACTTATTAAACAAAAGACAATCTAAAAATTCCTTCTCCGAATGAAAACCTTTTTCCAGTCATTTATGATATACAACTTTATTATATGAAACGTTTCGACAACTCAATTAACAAAAGGACCATGGAGGATAATGGACCTCCAATTAACAATTTTTAGAAAATGACAATAAATAATAAAAAGAGAAATGTGACTTGTACCTCTTTTCAAGATGATGATAAAGATGAAATGATACAAAAAGTTCTTAGGTGGATTGAAAATGACATGTGGTTGTCGAAACGTTTCATATAATAAAGTTGTATATCATAAATGACTGGAAAAAGGTTTTCATTCGGAGAAGGAATTTTTAGATAAATTCAGTCCAGTTTACATCCTTTAAAAAAAAAAAAAAACTAAAGACAATTAAATTTTTATAAATAATTCTACTAATAACGTATTTAACAAACTGGATTAAACTAGGGGAAAAAACAACAATGTTTTCCTTCCTTGATTTTTTCTCTATTTTGATCCTTTATATTACAATCGTAGACTATTTTATACTTCTGATTCCATTTTGAAGGTTATGTAGCAATACGACTGAATATAAAAAAACTGAAAACAATGGTGTAAACTTCAAGAATATTCTTTTCCTATTATCCGTAATGATAACAATTATCCGAAATCTGGTAATAGTACCAATATTAGTTACAATGATGAAGGTTGGTAGGTAATGGCGATTGACTATAGTATGATATTTGGTAATGGTTGGGATTAGATGTGGAAAAACTCCCCAATACGACTTGTTTCATATCGGCAACTCTAGGCCAATTTTGAGGGTGACGACGTCATTAGAACTATATGTGTTTATATGTATGGAAAAAGAACCATTAGAAAGTTACAATCACTTGTTAATGAAACGTGACGTCTCTAACACGATAAAACAATCTTCAAATCATTGCAACAGAAAACGTCCTGTGTCGCAAGCGAACGTAAACATCAGACTGGAACCTTCTAACTGCCCCCGTTCTGGAAATGGCGCGCTCCTCGTCTGTTAGGGAGGTGACGTCATCAGGCTGGTGGACAGTCCAACATTATATATATATAATACATATATATATATATATATATATATATATATATATATATATATATACACATGCATTTTAAACCTGCTCATATGTACCGTTCTCATGATTTTTCCGATTGTTTTTGAATAGCAAATGGAAGAATAAATAAATTAAAAACTTCCTTGTTGGGGATTACTAATTGCTTCTGATTTGTCAACTATTAAGTGAATAATCTTAAGAGCCGACCAGATTACTTCGGCTCAAGTAAAGACAGTACTCAATATAAGTGGCTGAAAGAACTATCGTAAATAAAATTAAACTCTGCTTGTACCTCATAAAAAAGTAATAAATTGGTGTGATTGAATAATTAAAAAATATCTCTGTACAGATCGTCCCCATCTTATCATGTGAAGAGATTTAACCACCATTAAGGACGGTATTGATTATGCCATGTATCAGGAAATTAATTTCTGATTTATTTATTGTGAAATCATTTTCTGAAATTTCACATCCTTCACATTCATTTCGGTTGTAAAAGATTACCTCAAATCAAGTAACTTATTTATATAATTACCAAAATATTCTATAACAATTTGAAATGAATTTATAATACTTTGTTATGACTTTTGATGAAAATATAAGCTGAACCTCATGTAAAATAGAACCTTGCGTAGTCGTGTATTGACTAAAAAGAGAAATATGTAAATTATTCATACAAGGTCTCATACTGCATGCGAATAGGGGAGAAATCTCGAAGGTTAATAAGGGTACCGATGTTTGGATCACAGAGATTACCAGGTTGAAAATTTTAAATATCTAGGTGCTCATGTCAATTAAAGCGGATAGATGGAAAAATAAGTGGTCCAAAAAATTGGACCTCCAGGTATAATTTTCAATATGGTCCGAGAGGTTTTCGTGGAAAGAAGAGAGCTGACAAAGGGAACCCAACTGGCTGTATAAAAATCGACCTACCTTCCCATCTTACTCTTCTTATTCGTGGGCCCTGACCTAAAACCACAGGAATCAGATACAAGTCACAGAAATGAAGACCTGCGAAAAGTCGAAAGGAACACACGAAGAGATGGGATAAGGAACGGTACCATACGGGCTAAGACCATTCTAACCAGACATGACCATTCTAGATGAGGACAAACTAGCTTGAAGACTACAACGCCAGGAACAAGTAATGATGGTTACTGGTCTAAGGAAAATAGATATTTTCAATAATAGTCTGAAAGTTCTCCTCTTTTTATGGGAAAAAGGAAGTACGAGGTTTTCCTCATAACATAACGGGAATACATAAATTCCCAGTGAGAATTTGCTTTCGAAAATGCGTTAACTGTACTGAGAGGAGCGGGATATTTCCATTCCATAGTAGCTTTTGGCTTTAAATGAAGTTGCAGTACAACTCTAAAATTTCAAGACTAGATCTGACTTTCCACTTTTGCACTGCGTAAATTATACGATTCAACTTCCATCAGTTCAATTAAATTGATTTATTAATATGGGTTTTTGAATTATTTTTTGACTGCTCCCCCAGATAACATGGAACGACTGGTGCTGTACTCTGCAGTCTCCGTGGGTGGTGGCCTCATCTGCCTTCTAGCCCTGGTCGCAGCAAGACTGGCCTGGGTACGTCGCAAACCTCCAGCTCCACCGTCAGTGCCCTCCTACACCGGGGAGATGTTCGAAGGGGATGTCGACCTGACGATAGCTACCCCTCTTCCTACCGAACCTAGTGAGGTATGTAGTAAAACTTTTCATAGTTTATAGTTAGTACATGTGGGTGTGAACGAGCGAGTTTCCGTTTTCTGTAGTTTTTAAAAATGATACAACAAGGAAAATACCTAAAAGAAAACCTTTAACCTCTTAAATACTGGGAAAAAACAACCAGTAAACTGTCTTTATAACATCCCCAGCTGTTTGTGAATTACCTTACTCTTCCAAGTGTAGCGTCTTGGAGCAACCTGTCTCTGACTTGATGAATCTGTTTGGACTGCTGGATATCACTATTTCAAAAGAACAATGTTATAACTACAAAAAAATTTAATTTTTTAAATAGTCTCGTGCCTTGTCAAAATTAAACCTGATGAGTTAGAAAAAATAAAAATTCCTATTGAAATGATGGTATTGAAATTCTTTTATTAATTATTGGACAGCTGTCAAAAGCTTGAAACTTTTTTATTTTAATTTGTGCCATTATTCCCATACAAATTCACATTCATAAAATTATTCATATAATTTTTACTCAACAAAACATAAATCATGACTAAAAATAACAGTGTCTACTTGCGGCTAATAAATATATATAGAGTTAGAAATTTACTTAATCATTTTGATATAAATAAATTAATCATTTAAGGTTACAGTTCAATCGGAAAAATTAAAAGCACCTTTCAATTTATAAAAATTCTCGGTATCGCTGTCATGCCTAATGTATACAATCACCTTTTGTGGTCTGTTGATTTTAATTTAGCAATAAAAACAAAAGATATATTTTCCGGGATATTAATCAAATAAAGCAAATTTATTTAATATAGACGAGCAAAAGTTCAAAAGAAAGAAATTGCTTAACTACAACAATAACGAATAGCTTAACTACTTGTTAAGATATGAGTGGAAAAAATTTAAAGTCTTAAGTTTCCACGAAAAGACTACAATACCTGACAATATTTCGCCTATTCAGGATACAAGATAGAAAAAAAATCACGACGAAGTATCTAAACAAATATAAGAAAGACTCTAAACCAGTGAAAACATCAAACCACTACCCAATGATTCATAAATAAGGTTATAGCTGGAAAAGTTTAAATCATAAGCAAGAAAAGAAAATACATGCAAATAAAACAACACGAAAACCAAAAAACAGAAACCTTATATAAACCATAAAAAAACGCATCTACCCAATATTTGTATTTTCTATTTTTGATTTTTTTTATATCAGCTGTTTTATTTTACCTTTCCTAATTGTTGTCCTGTAACTTTTCTTCCTTGGAGGTGGTGGGGTATTTCTTTGCTAATTGATTTTCATTCAGTCCTGAAGATGCCAAAATAGGCAAAATATTGACAGGTATTTCTGTTTAATGTTTTAGGGCATTTTGTTTGGGATTTGTTCCATTCATGTCTTAACAAGTAAATTTAATTATTTTTAATACTACAATTAATGTGGTAAATAAAATTAGTGGAGATAATTTACTTCCGGTATAGATTACGTAAACTCAACTATATTTTAAGTATTAAAAAAGTATTTTCAAGATAGTAAATGGACATTTTAAGAACTATATGTTTATTGTGTTTTATCCTCAAGGTAGTATCCTTGGCCCAATCCTTTATACAGTTTATACAGCTGACATCCCAACTCATCCTAATACTATCCTTACCACGTATGGTGATGATACATGTGTATTATCAGTCAACACCAATCCAGTTGTTGCATCCCAAAGCTCCCAATCCCATATCACTGATCTTGAAGAATGGTGTGAAAACTGGAGAATTAAAATAAATTCTCAAAAATCGCATCAAATCACTTTGAATCCTCATACTAGACTGAAAAGACAAGAAACCGCTCGACGTTTCCCTCCCAATTAACTACAAAAGACTCATCTACATGACCATCATACGACCTATTTGGACTTACGGAGTAGAGCTTTGGGGCTCTTCTAAGCCATCGAATTCCTCTCGTATCCAATCCCTACAATCCAAAATCCTTCGGAAAATCCTCAACGCTCCTTATTTTGTTAAGAATAAAGTCATCAATAATGACCTTAATGTCCCATTTGTTGCTGATTTGACCCAAGCCCGGTATCTATCCTTTCATAACAAACTTCATTCCCACTCAAACCCTCTAGTGTCAAACCTAGCTTCCTCTTCGATTTCCGATAATCCTCCGAGGCGTCTGAAAAGAAGATGGCCACGTGACCTTCTTAGTTGAATTAGTGATTTGAGTACTACCAGTGGGTAGTTTCTCTACTTGCCATTAACTTGTGTCATTATCTATCACATAGCCTATTTATTTGATGTATTATTGTAATACAGATGTAAATATCAATAAATAAATTAAAAAAAAAAATGTGTTTTATATCGCTTTTAGTTATTTGACGTGTATCATACCTTCTTTTTTATTAAACTTTGTTCTCTACTAAACAAAGAAAATTACTTTGACTCAACGTTTGAAATTGGATTTCAGGCATTCATACCTTAATTATGACATTAAAAATGTATTGGGCTCGAATCGAAAAAGCACCTTGACTGAGCTTCATTTAATAAACATAACAACAATCTAATGTTACGGCTTATTAACAGGTTGTGGTAGCCTTTATTATTCATACCGCAATCGCAAGCGGACTGGAAATGAATTTAATGAAACTCTTGCAGAGCTCAGAAATGTGTTACCCAAAATTTAACCAATTATTCAGCAGTAGCACAAAGGGGCCTGCCAGTAGTATCTAAATGATGAAATAATATAGGCCACATTTATTATGCTAGTCGTTTTCTAGTTCATGGGGTACCAAAAAGCATTTCATCGATACACATGCATATACATATGTGTATGTTGCGTGTCTATATTTAAATATTTTTAATATTTTAGTATCGGAAAGCAATTAGTTCTTAGAGAAAATAGTAATTCATTTCCGAATATTGGCCATTCTTGAATTATTTAAACTCAATTAGGGAGCTAGTGTTGACCATCCGATATTAAAATTGATAATTTTAGAGTAGTCTAATCTTCAAATTACCTTTTTAAACATCAGAGTGGTTTTGGTAGTGTCAAAAGATGCAATCATATAAATTACGTTAATTTTTTATGAGAGTTTATTGGACGTTATTAAATTATTTCAACTCAACAAGGATATTGACGGTGTGTCAACCATCCGATTTTTAAATTTATAATTTTAGAATCATATACTTTTTGATTCAAATATTTAAATTTTAAATTGGTTTAATGGTGTCAAATGATTCAATAATATACAATCTGATTACTTTGTTTAAAGGATTATGGCACTTTCTTGAATTATGTGAACTCAGCAAGGGAGTGTACGGTCAATCATCCCATTCTAAAATTGATAAATTTAAAATTATTTAGTTTTTTAATGAAATATTTAAATTTTAAAATGAATTTAGAGGGACCAAATAATGTAACAATTTACTATTTTAGTCATATTATAGAAAAAGGATGTATTTCATAATGATTTAAATATTTTTGATTTAAATGTTTAAATTTGAGAATGACTTTAGTGGTGCAGTATTATACGATTCTATTCATTTTATAGGAAAACCAAGCATTTAATAATTTTTTAATTAAATATTTAAATTTTCGAGTGCTTTAGTGTTGCCAAATGATGTAATAATAAACAATACTTTTACTTATTCTTTATATTATGTTATTATAGAGAAATGGTGCATTTCATAACGCATTATTCAATTGCAGATTTAAATTTAAGAGTGATTTTATGCGTCGATTGAAAATTAATTGTTATGAAAATATTTTTAAAATTAACAAAAATAAAACCTGAATTAAAAAAATGTGTCAGATTTCTTTAAAGCGCTTAACGAAATCTCTACTTAATTTTTTTTCCTTTCTAAACTCCATTCATTTATAGATGTATACACTACAATATAAATATGTAAACAATACATAAATATATAACAACATAAATATCAATGCTTCTTCTACCCGGGAGTATTATTATTAAACTTTTTGCGACTTAACTAAATATTTAAATATGGACTAAAAACTAGGGTAGGTAAATTAAAAATTTTAATTAATGATTCAATTAATAATTAATTTTCTCGACAGTCTTTAAATCTGAAACGCTTTACATTTTCCTTATTAAAGTTCTCAATGTAATAATGTTGATGAATAAATTCAACAAGAAAAATACAATTAATGTGGAATTATGACCCAACATTATGGCGTTCCTCGTGGAGCATGGCTGTTTCCTTACAATTAATTCTCCTTTTTTGATCCTCTCTTTTTATTTTGCTGTTTTTAATTTTCTCTAGCTATTGATTAGAGGACGGAGGAGAACGAACTCTTATTCAAAGCCCAAATTAAAAAAAACAGGTAATTGAGGTTTAAACTGTTGCGCAGGTGGTGCGGTACCCAGCGTCGGTACCTCCGAGAAGCCTCTCTGCAGCCAACTCGCAATACTACTTCGGCTGACAA
The DNA here is from genome assembly GCA_964056705.1 of Troilus luridus. Lineage (NCBI taxonomy): Eukaryota > Metazoa > Arthropoda > Insecta > Hemiptera > Pentatomidae > Troilus > Troilus luridus. The sequence continues at coordinate 56,319,697 of OZ057415.1, read as the reverse complement.
GGACTTCCGAACGAAGCAGGGTCTAAAAGCAGCTGCTTCTAGAGGAACACGAACCCTTTAAGTGCCTACTCAAATCATACATTATCTTTTATTTATCGATAATATATAAATATATAGTCATGAATAATATTATATAACTGTACATATTGGTGTAAAATACGAATTACCTTCTATATATCGATGTTGGGTCTAGTCTGAATGTACTCTAGGTTGGTTAATGTTTATCGTCAATACTAGTCTTCATAGATAGGATCCTATCATACTAATGTATTATATATTTTTTTGTTATATAAATATATATCCTATTATAGTAATATATAAATTATTTGTCTGTCGTAATTAAAAATTGTTGTCTGTTAATTTATTTTGTACAAATTATATGTTAGAAATACAGAGAAACATATGCATTAATTATAAAGTTGGGAAAAATGATTAAAATTAGCAGTTTTTGTTTTATTTTATTATTCAACATTTGTTTTTTTATCCTTAATTCCATAAAACACCGTCATTACTTGTCATATTTTGATAGTTCAGAGAAAAATGATGGTACTATTTGTTTCATAGGAATAGATGCATGACTGCATGTTTTTTTTATTATATTTTTGAAACATATTACTTCAGGCTTATTAGTATATGATTTAGGTATGTTTTATAATCACAAAAACAATATAATTCTGTGTTCACACAATTTATTTTTGGAACCAAGCAATCCAATTTTCGGATGCTGAGGCTTCAATCAAATATCTTAGTCAACCGAAAATTTCTTTTATTTCCTTTATCCCTTTCATTCTATCTTGTACATCTTCCTCTCTCAGATCATGACTGTATGATTTCCTCAAATCTGTCAACAATTTACGAGGTGTTCTACGCCGTTTTTCTTTAGCATAGCGATTGAAAATTATGTTGGACAAACTTTCCTCCTTCATTATTCTGAGATGATCCTACTATTCCAATCTCCTTTTCATTATATTTTGTTCTCAATTGCTCTATGATTTCAACATTAGTACATCTTTCTAGTTTGGACACCCTGGTAGATCATTTTTTTTGTGCTCACACTATTCATATTTTGGTTGCATTGGCACCCAACGCGGTTTGAACGAACGAAAGCCAAAAATCCCATAACATAATATGAAGATAATACCAATGGTTATATAGATCTTATGAAGTTAATGGTCATTTCTGAGAGAAATTTCTGTTTCGATAATGAAAAATGTAATGTGTAAAATAAAATAAATTGGATAGTTACCATGTTTTAATACTGAAAAGTTAACGATGTATACGACACTAAGATAATTAAAATCCCATTGAAAAATAAAGAAATAAAAATATATCTTTGATAGTATTATTGCTGATTTTCGGTTTCTACAGCTCAATAATTTTACTAATATTTTTAAATTATACAATGAACAAATTCTAAAATGAACTGAAACAATATTTTCTATTCCACTACCTGGTTGAAGTTCACACGCCAATAATTAATCGATTTTAATCTTCCTACCGGGTACATTATTGCCCCATTTCCATCTCATTAAAATACGCAATTAAACCCGTAAGTCGTTGAGATCACCTATTTTTTCGTTTAAAAGTTTCATTAATGTTGTTTCCGAATCAGCATTTTTATTAGTAATCTTCGTGTTTAGTCCTACTCGTTTCTAAATATCACCAATAAGATACACTTATATTGTCTATCTGCAGATTGGGCTATATTTATTCCTCCTTGTTTAATGTATCTTAGTACATTGTCCCTCCACCGAGATATAGATCTTCCCCTAGGTCTGGTACCGACTGGATTATTTTTGTACAGCTTCGAGGGAAACCTCCCATCCTTCATCCTAATAACGTGTCCGAGCCATTTTACTCTCTGACAAAATTAGAAATGCTGAGATCCTGGTATTCCCTATACAACTCCATATTCCGAAGCAGTTGCCAGGATCCATTTTCTTTAATAGGCCCTATTATTCGTCTCAGGATCTTTATATTCAAGCAGTCCATTTGTAGGTGACCCTATTGAATCTGGAGGCTCTCCTTGGGCTCATCCATGCCCTATAACGCGGGTCCCAATATGTAGGGTAAAGTCTGGCGGTTGAGCAAGATCTAGGACAGATAAACTACTTGCTCAACCGCTGTCCTTGAAACAGTATAGTCTCTACCATGTATCCGATACTTCTTATAGGTTGTAGTGACACAGTTTTTTTATCGGTTAGTAGATCGAGGTATGTCTTTTTAATTCCGTTTTATTCCGGGATAGCCTGTCTATTCTCGAACAACTGCTTCGCCAGAGAGAAATACTTCGAGTTGGACTCTTACTGTGATGTGAAATCCTCGTTGGAGATGAAAGAGAGAGATGTGGAGGTGACCCTTCCGGTGATGAAAGCCTTGTTAGGTGCGAGAGGACAAAGGACTGTTGTGGTTGCTCTCAAAGTACAACTCACTCAGCGCCAGTGGTCAGTTTTCGCCTCGACCTCTTTCCGTTGACGTTAACAGAAATACAGGCTTGTTTTAAAGCTATGGCTTTAACAGGTACTGTCAACCTAGCCTACACTAACCAACCTGTATGATTGTTTATTCTGTTCTAACTGTTACTTTTTTGATTATTGAAAAAAAAACATGCACCATTAGTACCCGTGAACGGGTCTGGGGTTCAGTAAATGGTAGAGACTGTAGTGTTTTATGGACAACGGTTGCAAGGAGGTGACTTGTCCTAGATCACGCTCAACCGCCAGATTAAATATTTATTATAAATCCAGTATATGTCCAAACAGTATATTTATGATTAATTATACTCTAGGCGAGATGTAAACATTAACCTTTCAATTCAAAAAAAAAAAAAATTAAAATAAAAAAAACCTGTACATCTACCACCTAAGAAGTGTCTGGGGTTCAGTACATGTTAGAGACTGTACTGTTTCATGGACAATGGTTTCGCAAGGAGGTGACTTGTCCTAGATCACGCTCAACCTTCAGATTTCACCCACTTATTTTAGGTACCCTATGTTTATAACATTTTATTGAGGCTGGCTGAGGTCCTAGATCCCATATGATCCATCTCCAGCTGTAAACTGACTAAATAAAAGTTTAGCCTGGAGCGGGATTTGAACCAGGATTTCCGGCATTTTCATATTATAAGTTAATTGTTATCATTTATTTTATTTTATGTTTTACTAATTTTTAAATATTTTTATTTGAAAAGAAAAGATATGTCCAGGACCGGGACTCGAACCCGGGTCTTCCAGATCACTAGTCTGGGACTCTACCATTTGAGCTATCCTGGGCCCTAATGAAGCACGCTTCTCGGTCGTGGTCTTGTAGATAAGTTTGCTTCTTGCTTTGTAGATAAGTTAATTGTGTTGATGATAACTTAAAACGTCTTATCTTAGAATTCGCAAAATCTTTATTTTATTTAGTATAATTTTCCAACTCTACTAAAATACTGTATAATACTTTGATCATTGCGATTCGGCCCATTAAGCGTAGTTTATGTATTTTGAAGAGATTTTTTTGTTTATAGAATGAATCTAAAATTCTACTCTTTTACACGCCGAAATTCTTGAAAATGTCAGTAAATTTTAGAAAAATTATTATAAACTGACAAAATGGTTTATTATTTTAAAATAGATACTCCTAACAAACAAGTTTTAGCTGAACTCTGATCTATAACAATGTTCTATACTATTTTCTTCTTTTAAATTACTTTATTATATTTTTTGGAGTGAGCTTTGGTACGACGATTCCAAAATATATTACACTATTATACTATCTTCATAAATGGCGACATTTTTCATCGTTGAAAATCACTAAAATTGATTTAGTAAGAAATGATATGTCTTTAAACATCCTTGAATTTTTAGTCTTAAAAATGTCTAACTTTAATATATTTTTGAGCTTATGATGTAGATTATTGCGTCGTATGAAAACATGAGTTGTACCTCATCTATATATATATATATTAAATCTCATGTCACGATGTTCGTCCGGGCTATTCTCCGAAACTATTGGACCGATTTTAATGAAATTTTCCACAGGTATGTAACATTGTCCAACTTAAAAAAATATAGGCTATATTTTATTTCGATTAATCACCGCGATACTTTTATTGCAAAACTATAATTTGTTCTCACCTCCTGTATTTTCGATATGTCAATTAAAAATCAACCTTTATATTCCTCATTCATTAAACTGTTTATTTTTTATCAGTTAAGAATTTTGTGTATTATTTATTTATTATATACTATCATCATCACTGGCACTAAAACCCGGTACGGGTCTGCCAAGCTCTGGTGTTGAGGAGCTTCTTTGCGTCGACTTCAACCTCATCTGCCCATCTCAGTCGTGGCCGTCCTCTCCTTCTCCTCCCATCCACATACCCAAAGAGCAGCCTCTTGATAGGTGTGTCCCCGTCCATTCTTGCAATATGCCCCGCCCATCGTAGCCTTGAGATCCTTATGTACCACATCTGGCTCCCGGTAAATCTGGTACAACTCTGCATTATGTCTCTGCCTGTACTGGGCGCTATCCCTTAGACTTAAAAGGGCCCAAAGGGACTTAGAACGGGCCTTCTTGGCCATAGAGGCAGCAGGGCGGAAAGTGGGTCTTCAAGTCAACCAAGCAAAGACCAAATACATGGTTGCTAACCCTCTAAGGCCACCACCATCTACTCTTAGGTTGGAAGGGTACACCTTTGAGTTATTGAGAGTACACCAATCCCTAGTGTAGACAATATGCCCTGTCAGGGGGTTCAGAGACGAATAACGACAGCAAATAGGTGCTATTTAGGCCTAGCCAAAATACTAAGAAGTCATTTTCTGGCAAGAAAGTCTAAGATCGCTCTTTACAAATCTTTAATTAGACCTGTACTGACATACGCTTCAGAGACATGGCCCTTATCACGTACAGATGCCATCAGCTTGCAGGTTTTTGAGCGAAAATTATATACTATAGTTAGATATAAGATGGATAAAATGTAAAATCAAAAATCAATTTAATTCATTTTTTCATTCATTCATTATTTCTTTAAAATTAAAATGCAATATTTTTTAAAACTATTATAACAGTCACAACAACGCGTGGCTGGGTCATGTAGTATATATATATATATATTTAAAATTAGCAAAAACAAAGTTGTTTTTCAGGTGAGGTTTGAACTTTATGAATACGGAGCTTATGTTAAACCGTACGACCATTGTAGGTGGTGATTTAAAAAATTGTAATCACGATCTTCGGTAATAACCAATAAATTAGTTCTAGGTTTTACGAATTTTAAGCACATCTTTAAGTCTATTAATTCGTAATTAAAAAAATAATCAGTTATTCTTAAAAGACTTTGCAATTAATAGAAGGGTTGTGATGAGTGTGCTTGTCATTTTTAATGGAACCTAAGAACCTATAAATACAAAACAAAATCTGTGTGAAGCTATATTTCAAAATATTAACCAATAAAATGAATGTTAAACCAATATAATGTTAATGTTAAATTAAGTAATATTAAATGGATTTAATGTTCATATTTGTGGGGATTTACGATTACTAATTCATTCTAGTGCAAGAACTTAAATTCATTTGTTTAAAGCCATTGCTTAAAAACATGAGTGCCTTTTTAAAATCAGATTTTTTTCAAAATAATCTTTTAGTTATAAATTATTACTTTCTGTTTTCTATAATAACTTTGGTTTACTAAAGTAATACATTTTTCATATGTTTTATGTTACAAAAGACAGAAGAAAATACCAATGGGATTCAGAAACCACTTATGTTTCTTTTTAATAAAGAAAATGGCCACATCTTCTCTGTTTTTCCCTCTCCCTAAAGAACTAACTCCCCCGAAACTTTCAATTGGCTAAGTTGTGTAGTTGATGTGATGGACGTTGGGAGATTTATAATTTCCGTCAAGAACTTTCCGACCCAACCCTTCAACCATCAGATTTAATAAGTCACTAGCAAATGTATTTTGAATTATTTTATTTATTTATATACCTCAGTCTGTTTAGACTTTTAATTTTCGCGAATTCCATCACTCTGGGCAGGTCAGCTAAAAATGATTAAAATCGAATAATTAATATACATCTTAAACAATGTTGAAAATGGTGCAATCAACGAATTTTATACAAATAAGTAAGATTATTTCGGCTTAATTAAGTTTCGGGCCTTAATAAATATTTTATTTATTTGTGTAAAATTTATTGACTGCTTCTACCTGACCATTTTCAACATAGCGCAATATATAATCATTCCCTCACCAATTTAAAACTGTTCTTGACAGATTTTCGGTTAATAGAGTTGTCATATTTTTTAATTTTAAGAATATAAAGTTTATTTAAAAAAAAATTAGATATACAGATGCGTTCGATTGGAAATGGCTTTAGTTTTTTTTGTAATATCATTTCAAACCAATTTTTTTACTTTCTAACTTTGACAGAAATTTGTATTGAATTTTTGATTAAAGTTTAATAAAACTGTCGTTTATAAATGTTTTTAAATATATTTTTAAAAAGCATTTATTACAAAACAAATGCTATATAAATACCAATAATTTGAATAAGAGGGTCTTTTCAAGTTTTGAATAAAAATAGTGCGGAAAATTTTGTCGGATTTAGGGGTCATTTAAATTAATTTTGTTATAGAAAATATTAAATTTTTCTATCTCGATTATTGGAATCATTATTTTTTTCTTCCACAGTCCAGCGGAAAACATCAACTTGTGAAAAAACCAAGAAACAATTATTTCAACTCATGAATCTAATGACATAAAAGAGTTTGAATCCGGTGAATTAACGAATTTTATTTACGAAATTTTACAAAAAGTTAAATAATAACCATAAAATGTGCAAAACATGATTTTTTACTCTGTAACGCTTATGTAAAAATTGTATCGTCGTGAATATTTTGTTTCTTTTATTTGTTTTCAAGCATTCGAAAGTGACATTTTCTTTTAGAATGATCCTATATTTTATTCTGAGAGAGGAGTAGAGTTTATAAAATATTAAAGCCTGGTGAAACAACAAACTTTTTTTTTAAACTTTATTATTTAAAGCATATATGCAAAGAGATAGCCTACAATGTTTATGTGGTGAGATGAAACAACGGTTTTCAACAAGTTTTATAGAGAACGTTATTATATTTATCCCAATTTTAATCAAATACTGAAGAGTTTTTCATCTACAACTCCCTTTCAAAATAAAACTTTTTTCTTTTGAAACACCAGTAGATGACTGCTTATTATGCCTTGAACAACAAGAAATAGAAACAACAAAGATGTGAGAACAATAGTTATTTAATTGACAAGTGAGGAAAATGCCACTTTATTACACTCGAGTGAATTTTACCACTCGAGCCGAAGGCGAGGGCGTTATAAGCACTTTTCTCGCGTGTTAAATATTGCACTTTTCCTGGAACCATTTAAAAATTAAGAAATTAAAGGTGAAACTTTAGATTTGCTAAAGCTACACTAGCGCTATCTTTTAAATTTTCTATTACTAACCATGCAAATTATTACTCTAGGACGGTTTACTCATTGAAACATTTATTTATTATTATTTAGAAAATAATATTCTGATAACACATACAAAAAAGAAAACAAACGTATATTATTATATCTTGATTCATATTTATATTTCTCTTCATATCTGACTTTAGATGTTTTAGGTAAAAGTTGATTTATTGCCTGTTCAGCCTGTTCTTTTATGAATGGAGGAGTAACATCTATGAATTCATCACTATCTATTTCCATTTTTTATTTTGTTTGGGGTCTGATCACTGTTTTAATGCTAGATCTCCAAATTTCTGATGTCTGAAGGTTCTAATAGATTTAAGGTTATATTAAATCTTTCTATAAAAAATAAATAAAATCTATCCTGAATTAAATATAAAATTATTTATTTTAACATTATAGGATTATGAAATGAATAATACTATGATACCGCCATTTAACATTTAAAATAAAAGAGTGCTGATTGTCAAATTCGATCTAGGTGGCTGTTTCTTTCCCCCACTAGTGAGGGAAAGTGGTTTTCCCTCACTAGTGGAAGAAAGTGGAACTTTCCACACTAGTTTTATTTGAGTAATGGATAGCATTACTCAATGGTTGCAGGAAATAATTATTTTCCTAAGCTCTGTAAACTCTTGGCATAGCTTGTATGAATTCTTAGTAAGATGCATGCCTTGATGTAAAAGTAACTGGTCATAACTAGATGCTTCGTACTTTATGTTTTATTATCATAATTTGATTTTTTATTAATAATATATAAAATAATACGAATCTTTTCAGCAGTTCTTCTGTTAATCAATTTTGTTTTATCAAACTATAAATAAACTAATTAAAATAATAATTGAAGGGTAAGAACATATAATTTCAGGATTTCCATCAAACAATGACTATGCTATCAATTTAATGTTTATATGCAATTAGAATTTTTTCAAAAGAATGCTTGGTTCTTTTGCAAAAAAAAGTCCAATAGATTTATTTTTTTAATCTGGTAAGATGAGCACACATCTTTCTCTTAATCTGTTAAATGTGTTCTTCGTCGGGTTTTTTTCTGCCTAATTTTACATCGAGACTGTTTCCACTTGTTTTCGCTGTTAGTTAAAAAACTTCTCGTTTTTGTCCTATTTTAATTTAGTTTATAAAATCCAGGCATTTTTTCGGTATTTTACTTGTCTTATTTTTTACAATCCGGAAGGTGTTTTATTGGAACTTTTTGAATATATTTTACTATTTATTGTTATAAATATTTATAACAATAAACACAAAGTTTTAAAAGAGGATTTACCTTGTTTAATTAATTTGATTTCCATTTATATCCGTAATATTATTTATTCCTGGGGTTTTCTTATCCTCTTTGTTATTTTAAGTAAGCTCTTTTCTTCATTCAGAAATATTTGTGTGATGTTAATGTATAAAACTCTTTAAAATCTCACTAAACATAATACAAAATGCAGAATGTTAGCGGCGGAATATTACTTAGATGAATTTAGAACTACTAAAGCTCATAGCACTTTCATTTAAACCCCATTTATCATTTAATCATTTAAAAACCTGAAAATGGTATGTTAGATATATCGGCATCGCTTCTCATTTATGCAGCCACTTACCTCACACACAATAAAGGTGTAATTTTTTATTTTATTTTATTACGCTAACTAATGACAATAGAGAAAAAATTAATAATTAATTTTTCCGTTGGCATTGGCATACAAAACATTTTTTTTTTTAATTATCTTATATTTTCTCTCTATACTCGTTAATTTAAAATATTTACTTTTATATCTGTAGCTAAGCTTTGTTAAAACATTCTAAACTTCAATTTAAACACACGCTTGCTCGTTGTTTCCCTCCCTTGTTTCCATTCGGGACAGTTGGCTTAACTAACTTAGTCAATCAACTTAATTACCTAGTTACTATTGTGTAACGAAGCAGCCTTTTATTCATTGGGACCCTGCATCATCCAGGATTCTGCCCATTTTACGGGTTCCGCATTTTTACTTCCTCTTCATAACGCTATAAATACTGCCTGTGTTCACCTACGATTCATAACTGAATTTGTTTTTTGGAAAACAGACAGACAAACTGAACTAATCAAGTCTTTTATCATTATTAATACTTCAATCCCATAAAAAGTACTCTACCAACACAATTATTCTCAATATTTATGTCACAATTGTTGGGTTGTCCGGAAAATAAGCAGAGTTTTATGCTTTCTTTAAAATATCCCTGTAAGCTATTTATGTTTGCTGGACTTTTGACTTTAATAAATGCAATCACTTGTAATTCTTCTTCTTCTTTTACTTCCTCTTATGCCAATTCTAGCGTTGAGGAGCCTGGAGGCTATTTTGTTCACTTTTAATAGATTTTCTATGATGCGGGTTATTAGCCTAGCGATGTAGACCCCGTATCTCCTCAGGACAACTGGTCTCATCAATATTTATGTCCCCTCAGAAGAAAGGGTGATCAGGCTATACCCCCCTGTTACTGGGTTTCCCCCAACCTGGAGGACCAGTGGCTGATTGCCGTCAAATGACTGGGCGATGGGGTACCCAACTCCCTACGCCATACACATATAATTCTTCTTTAAAAAAATGTTTTTTTACCTTTGTAACATTCTGCTACTTGGAAATGATTCAGTCTTCACTAAGATGTCAAAGCGTGATTTTCACATGATTTATAAAAGTAGCAAAATGCTATAGTGGTAAACAAACATGTTTCTTTGTTTGTTAAAAGCCTGCATTATTTTTCGGATAATCTAATTTATATATATATATATATATATATATATATATATATATATATATATATATATATATATATTTATATGTATCACCACATGCATATTTCAATTCAATGAAAAGTAAATGATGGATTTTGTATGTATAAATCATATAAAAAATTTGATACCATAATCATTATATGCTAATAGTGTCATTTGTAAATGTAAATAAGTGTAGAGGAAAGTTCGGTTTCTGTGAAAAGGAATATATATAATATTTATATATTATAAATAAATTATTACATAAGATCATTAATAATAATATACTAAGGTCAACGTAATTAGATACTTGTGATTGATGTCTTGTTTTATTTTATTTTAAAATTTGGCTTTACGATATGTGATTTATTAATTAACAAACTTTTGTCAAGCTCATATTAGTTTTCCTTGGCTGTACGTTTGGTACATTGCTGAACAAATGTTTTTTGTAAACGATAAATTGATATTTTGAAGGTGAATTTCTTGTTTATCTTCGAATGAGAAGTATATGCTCATTGTTGTTATAAATATATTGAACATAATTAGGTAACTATTAAAACGAAATAAATATTAAGGAGAAATTTTATTTATTTCTAGTTGATTACATATCATTCCATGAATTTTATTTTATTCCATCACATGAATGTGGGATTTTATAAATATTATAATGTTATAATAAATATTATAATTGTACAGTATATGTCTCTTCATTAATAAAAAATACATTAGTGGTTATTGAGCCGAATTAAACATTGTCATTGTATATACAATAACTAGATTATTGAAATTAAAGAAAGTGTTGTATTTTGATGTTTATATATCGATGTATATACTAATAAGATGTGCTGTTAAGATATTGTAAATAATATATTTAAGAATTGTAAATAATATTATAATGATGTTATGTAAGTCAATACATACAATATATATCTAAATTTGTTAAAACTTGTGTTTAAATGAAATTGCGTATACCCTACCAATGTTACTGCAAAATGTTATTCATAATAGAGTTTTGTTATTGGAAATGTTAAGAATAAAATTTAGCGTAAATGATATTTTGAAGAATTTTCAATAAGTTGTTTTGTAAATATGTTTCATTGGTGATATATTTTGTTAAGTCATACCTTTTGGTGTTTGATTCATATTTAGTTGAAAGTGTTAATTTATTTTAAATAAAATCTTACACTTTACGTTATTGAGTTTTATCTGATAAATGTACCCTCTTTTTTAATTAATTAATTTATTATTTATTATATTAACATGATTATGTACTATATAATTTCATACAGCATGCGATAAAAGATCAAGAATTATCGTCCCAAGACCAACTGTCAGATGCACTTAGTTTGTGCTTCACCCCAACAGTCAACTTAGCCACTACTTAATCACGTTAATAAAATTTATATTTTTAAGACTTATAATGGCCTAATTTATAATATCAGGTTGAAGAGCCTCTCAATATAAACCTTATATTAATAATAACTAATAATTAGTAAATTATAATAATGCATTTAAATATCCTACTAATATTATAAATTCGAAAGTTTGTGAGGATGGCTGTACTCTTTTACTCTTTCAAGCAAAAACTACAGAACGGATTTAGATGAAACTTTACAGTAATTAAAATTTATAATGATTTTGTGCAATTTGGTCAAAATCTATACATATAAAATGCTTTGTCCTGAATGACTGACTGACGGATCAACGCACAGCTTAAACCGCTGATCTTAGAGACCTGAAATTTGGAGGGTGTGTTCATTGTATGAAAATCTACATATTTTCGATGAACAAAACAAATCAAGTAACATTGTTCACCTCTCGCTGCTGCCGTACGACAAGTGAAACCGTTATACTAAGTAATCCCTTTAAATAAATTCAATAACATTACATACTAATCCTTTACTGACACGAACAACAATAAACTTCTGTCCGTCCCGTTTGTTAATCAGTGTCAATGTATGTTTCACGGCTATGCTGATCGGTATGTGATGAAATTTGATATGGATAATCTCAAGCTACACAGGCGAAGTTTATATAAAACTGTAACTTGATTGACTAACACACCAGCAGCACAGCAGAAACCGCTGAACTTAGCATCTTGATATTCGCAAATAGATTCTTTGTACACCTTAAATGGACACGAAGAAAGGAATTTGGACAATTCACACCCCAAAACCCAAGGGTCTCCCCTTTAATATAACAGGGGTTCAAAGATTGTATGGAATCCATCAGTTTTGAAGTTAGATATCTGAAACTTCGGATGTACGAGTAACTTATAGTTTAACAAAATTTAATTATTTCTTTAAAATGATCTTTCAAGAAACTTAATGTGGCAGACGGAATTCCAAGCGAGTGAAGCCGTGGGCAAAAGCTAGTCATGATATAAATAATTAAATTAAAAAATATATATCATGTGATAATGAATAGCTGGGGGATAAAATGGTTATTAGGAATGCATAAAAAATATTCCTAATCCAAACTATTAATAGACCATTGGTTTTTACTCAAGTTATGAAATTGGTGAGGCTTATTTATATCTATTATTCGAATTAAATGTAATTTTTAAATAATAATCTGTTGGTGTAAATTTATTTTTATAAAAATGTTTATAACATTCTTAATGAATTCTAGTAATATATAAATATCAGGGTAACCACAGGTTGTAATTACATGATAAACAAAGGTTTTAACTAGTATTTAGAAAAACCTCATTATAGGAGTTATATTTCGTACGAAAAGTATTCAAATAACTGAGCCAAACTAAAAAAAAAAAAAAATATAATATAACAGCGAGGATTGAAAAATTCGATTACAGATTAATTATCTGTACAGTGAAAATTAGTTATTCACTGCATTCATGTTTGATTAGCTTGTTTTTCGATTAATAATTTTTAGCAGCCAGAGAAGAGAATATATTCAGAACCAGAGAGAGAATAGGTATATTCAAAGCGTGCCAACTTTCCCAATTACAATACGTAGTTTTAAGAAAACAATTTCAAAGCATTCCATATCTAATTAAATTTTTTTTACTCCAGGAGCTATTATTCTTCCAGGAGCTATTATACTATTTTTCATCGAATAAAATAATCTGTGTTAAATCTATTTATTAAAAATTAATTTGTTTCCTTCAAAATGTAACGACATAATAAGACATTAATGAGGATGGAGAATACTATACAAATAACTAAAACTTTAATTGATAAAATAATAATTGATTTATATAAGTTCACGCCCAAAATTTGATCTTAAAAAAAAAGAATAATAATCCTACCTGTGGTGATAGGTAAAATAGCTATTTAATATATACATTTTTTTCTAATAATTTGTAAGATAATTTGATCCGTGTAAGTTATTGGTGCGAACATGTGCACGATGTAAAAGTTGTTCATTGATTCTGCCGTTACGGCGGCCAAGCTTTTTCCTCTTTGTTTCTGAATTTCGCAATATAATTATTTAAAAAAATAGTAATTATCTGTTAAAAAATGATAAGAAATCAATACTGATAAGTTATCAAGATCAATATTTCTTAATTTTTAACATTGGAAATGTAGGAGAAAACGCCTCCAAGACGACATTCCGGAAGAAGTGGTCTGACAAGCTTCGGAAATTCGGAACGTAAAAGGTATATACAGAGAACTTCAAGTTCTTCAAGTCGGATAAGCCTTTCTGGTAGTATTAGAATATGATAAGCGATACGTTGCACCTTGGTGTGAATATAACTAAAGGATTCGTGATCAATATTGCTCGCAGTTGTGGAAGGAATCTGTGGACAACCTCTGCGAACTGTGGTGAGGAAATGCTTAGATTAAATTCAAAAGTCATCGGAATTCTTTCCAGGCGAAGAGAAATTAAATGGTTTCTTCTTAGAGAAAGCTAAAAAGAATTCGGCATTCTACTTTTTACACACAAAAAAAAATATATGAAATAGCTGTTTCCCCAGTATTTTGAAAAAAAAATGTATAAAAAAACAGTACTTTTACGTATAATTTCTTTACTTTTATCCAGGAAAGATGTTACCTTTCCATAGATGAGGGATGGAAAAACTGGTTGTTACGAATAATATTATTGGATTAGTCTTAACGAAACCTTTTTCGTTTATATATTTATAAATACATAAACACATAAATAATTTTATATATTACACAATTAAAAAAAAAATATCATATAATATTTGAAATAATGTTTTCATTTTAAAAATTTTTAATTTAATAAATTATATTAACAGTGATGAGAAATTTCACTGGTCTAACAAACCTAAAAAATGAAAGTTATACACAGTTTTCATATTCTATTGGTATTTTATATTTTTTATTGAAATTTTGAATATATCTGTACAGCAAAAACTGAATTATTAGTGTATAATTACATTAAATGAAAAATAAAATAAAACCTGTGCCACTTTTGGGGTCAGTACATGATAGAGACCATTCATAAGACAACGGTTGCAAAGGGAGATGGTTTTCTCCCTTATGCTCAACCCTCAGGGTTTTTCTCCCAATTAAGGATAACCAGTTGGAAGAAATTAATAATTTGATTAATACCTTATTTTACGTTGACGTATCTCCAATGATCGTAAAAAAAAAAGTTTATGATCATCCATCATGTTCTGACGAGAACTTTTTAATATACTTGATATCATCAGCCACTCAAACTTGTACAAACAAATTTTCATGCCCACCGGTTTTCATAAATGAGTCACTTATTGAGATTTAACTTTTATTAAACCCTGTTTCAAGTTTGCCGATTACTTGTATAAAATATTTATTTCCGAGATTGTTTATGACCTTTAAATTTTAATTATGAATATTTAAAAAATAGTAATGTTTTCCTTGGAATCTTATTACAAAGGGAGCAGGTACTTGTTGGATCTATATTGCGAATAGATTCGCAAAATTGGCATTCTCACTTAAGATTGAGTAGCTCATATTTCATGAGGTTATCTGAAGAGGTATGAGAGTGGCTTGCAGATCCGTTTTCTTTATCTCCCTTTGAAGGTTCCTTTAACATATAGACATAAAAAGGGAGTCATGTGAATTTGATTTCAAGATCGCTCCTATTTCATTCCTCGAATAATTTCAGTAAAATACTTAAAAGGATCGATTAGTGGAATAGGAGGTTCACAATTTATAGTTTTATATGATAGCGACTAAACATTTAATTGAAATAAAGCATTCATCTCAGAAACCATGAAGATATCACAAATTATAAGAATGGTGAAATTGGGAATCTATAATAACATAAAAGTTATTTTAATCAACAAATTTATTTTAATGACTATGTTTTTGTTTAAGGTAATTTTTTTCTGTTCTTTTTATTATTGGATTGTTTCATATGAAATGTCCATTTTCATAAAGTAGAACAATTTTATGAAATAAAACATTTCTATACAAAATATTTACGCTAATATTCCATACATATTTCCTAACGTGTCATCAAAATTTCAATTACAGAATTCATACAGAATGAACAATAATTTAGAATTATCAATACTTACTCAAAATTAACCCTGAAACTTTTTAAAGGAAGATGTCCTTATTTCTGAACATGTGGAAATCTGTTGTAGTTAAGTCTGGTGAATGGGGTGGGTGTGCGAGGACTTCGCAAACCATCTCGTTTAGTTTCTTTACTATGTAAGAGTATAAGTCCTTTCCGACCAACCAATGAATGCTTGTTTTTTGATAAGTTTTTGTTGCATTGCGTTAATATCCCTGCGTTACTAGGTGAATTAATTATTTATTTGTGTGTCACCAGATGAATATTTATAAAACCAACGGCGAATGGTCATTTCGTTACAACTCCCTTCCCTGAACGCGTTGGTAATGTTTCTAGGGCTGCCGCATGTCCAAGTTCGACAATTGTAGTGATTGAATATACAATAAAAAATGTGTGAGTCCGACACGCGACTGGAGTTTACCCCTTTCCGTTTCTAATGAATTTTTAATGTGTTCTTACCAATTAAACGCTCTGAACTGATACTCATAATCGCGTATTTTTTTTTTATTTGTAAATTATTTAAAAATTAAAAAAAAAATAAATGTGAACTATTTTAATTGAAATTATAAATATTTATATTCTATTAATCGTGCCAACGTTTCGACCTACATCGTAGGGCATCGCAAGGGCTTATAGTGGGTGCGGTGACTTGTTACAACACTAAAACTGTCAACTGAACCCATATAGATGTATATTCACGGTTTTGAAATACATCCCAAGAAAGGATATCCTACCGCCCCAGTGGTATAAATGTTAGCAATTTGGGCACACACAAAAACACGTCACTTCTTATAGAAAATGCCTCCATAGAAAAAAATTAGAAGAAAGAGTGACTAAAAGGATGGAAGAAAAGAGACCTAAGCAGATCAGTACTAACCAAAACATATCCAAACTAATGACTAAAAGCATGACACTACGCCCAGGTGTAGAATATGCATCTTTTCTACAAGGTACCAAACATACAACCGAATCACAACCGATTTCTTCCCTGTCTTTACTTTTTTGAAAGGGGCCTCATCTTCAGAGTCCGGTATAGGTGTATTTAAGCCCAGCATGATCACTTCATGCCCACTTTCTAATACACCAATCTCCTGTCCTAAGAGCACTACACACTGCACACTGTACACAATTAAATATTCACTGCACAGCCTTGGTAGATATCTAGTCAATTCCTAATCTTATGAATGCTGCCCTGTCTTCTGTTGAGGTTACATCCAAGTGATATGAATGGACCCCAACAGCTTAACGCGGAATCTAAATAAGAGTAGTAATAGTGTTTGTTTGGATAGGTGTCTTTAAAAAGGCTCCTATACAAAATATTATCGCATTTAAACACTTCGTGAATAAAGCAATAGAATACACTGTTACCATAGATACCACACGTATCTCTTCCCGATTAGTCCACGAATTTAACTTGGAAGAACTCATCCGCAAAGGAATGTCAATAAATAGCAATAAAAGCAAAGTCCTAGTTGTATTAAGAGGACGTCCAGCTGATCTGTAACGGGGAGGTACTTAAAGTTGTAGAAGAGTACACCTACTTGGGGACAATCATTAGCAGCAGGGGAAGAATTGACCCAGAAGTAGCTAACAGAACATCAAAAGCCAACCAGGTTTACTACCCCATTTGCAACAGTATAGTTGGGCATAGGGAGGTTGGAAAGGAAACCAAAATGCACATCTACAAATCAGTTTACCTCCCAACCCTCACTTAGGGAAGTGAAAGCTGGGTTATGCTGGACAAACAAGCTAGCCGAGTCACAACGTCGGAGATGAAATTCCTTCGGAGAGTCGTTGGAAAGACCAGGAGGGACCGCACCAGGAATGAAAGAAATAGAGAGGAGCTAAAAGTGATCGAGCTAAAAGATTCCATAAAAAACCGACAGCTAAACTGATTTGGCCACGTATGTCGGATAGACGAAGAGAGAGAGCGAAGGAAGGCCATGGAAGCTGGGAGGAGGCCGATCGGCCGTCCCAGAGTTTCCTATCAGGAATATATCCAGCACATCAGAAGGGAGAGCTTGTTTATTGTAAAGTATAAATATTTACTTGTAAATTACCTATACAATAAATAATGGTAGTACTAGTAGGCACTACTATGCAGGGGGGAGGACTTTCTGGAAAAATGACCAATTTTCAAAGGGTCGTAACTCAGAATCTATTAGAGCTACAGATCCGCGGCTGGATTCAAATTGTAGAAAATTTAATCTAAATTAAAAATGGTTACATGTTTTTTTTAATCAAAAACGCGCCGATTAGGTGATAAAGACCAAAATCTGATTAAAAAAAAAAAAATTTATTGAATTGTACAACTGTAATATATACATCTAGTACAAAGGCTATATGAATAAATAAGTACATGATAGGACTTGTAGAGGCACTACCCACTGGCAGCACTGTAATAACATTTCTATGATATAAGGTCTCGAGGCCATCTTCTCTTCAGACGCCTAGGAGGATTGTCTGGGATGGAATTGGATGCAAGGATGGAAACTAGTGGGTTTGGATGGGGCTGGAGTTTATTATGGAATGGTAGGTATCTGGAATGGGCTAAGTCGGTAACATATGGAACATTAAGGTCTTTATGGATGGTTTTATTTGTGACAAAATAAGGAGCCTTCAGGATTTTGCGAAGGATTTTGGATTGCAAGGATTGAATATGAGAGGAATTTGATGGTTTGGTGGGGGCCCATAGAAATCTGAATTAACTCCAAACATTTCAGTTTTTCGCCACCAAAAGTTTTCCCATCCGTTTTTCCAGTAGCAAACTTGGATTTCAACTACTCAGACATGCTCTTACAACATATCGAGAATGCAGTTTTCTTCAATTTATTGCAATGTAAAGCTCTTTTTTTTGGTACCTGGCAGATGGCCTATCCAGGAAATGAGGCGGCTGAGTAAGGACCTGGGGCATGGCTGCAATGGGTGGAGGCTCCTCGACGCTAGCAATGGTATAAGAGTAAGTCAAAGAAGAAGAAGAAGTTATAATATTTAATTTGGAATAAAACTTTGTTATTTTTACCAAATTGTTCCATAATACCGATTTTTTTTTCTACTCCACATGGATAAAATTTCTTGATGAATTAGTGAGTTAATAACTAATTGTAAGTATGTTATATACACTTAAGAGATATTTGCCTTATCTGTTCCAAGATTGCATTTTTCTTAACTTATTGAGTTTATAAAACAAAATGTAGTGAAATAATATTTTTAAAAACCTGTGCCACAACAATCAATTATAAATATATAAATAAAATCAATTATATTACATAAACATATAAATAAAATAATTTTTGGTATCTTTTGAAATAAAAATAATGTGAATAGGGCGTTCTAATCTACGTCACATCCCTCCAGCAAGCCTGGGGGGCCGCCCTCATTGCTGCTCATTGAGTTCATCGGAGATGGCCGGGAGGAACTTCCGGCACATTTCCAACGACTATCCACACACCTGTCACCCGTGGGACACATAAAATATTAATAAATATGCAAATTAAACCAATTTATCATTTTATTGGTACAAGACCCCATAAAGGATCTTATAGGCCCTGGTAGATACTGTACTGTTTACATATCCAACTGTTGTACAAGGAGGTAATGTGGCCGATGTTAAACTCAAACACCAATTGATTGTACCCACTTTATAAAGGTTGGGCCCCAGAAGGGTTTGCAGCTCCCACACTGCCCATCCATGGCTGTTAACATATTAAATAATCTGCCAAATAATAATAAGTCTAAGAAATATTAAATTTAAACAAAATTATAATATAGAAAACATTGATTGGCAAAGGTTCAACACTAATCTAGAAACAGATAAAGATAGGTATCTAATGTAAGAGAGGAAAGAACTTACTATGCATATCCGAAGCCCGGGGCTAGCGGAGAGCGGGTTAAGGAAGATTGGATTTTAAATATCTCTTCAAAACTTCAACAGCTCAACTTCTCTCCGGAAGGGATTTTAATTTTATAAGGATTTATACTATTTGATTTATTTAAAAAATACCCGTTTGCTTTTATAGTGGAAAATTGGTTTCTAGCAACAATACTATTCCAAATAATTTTCGAAAAACCAATCGCCATGACCATAATGGTCGAGTCATATTTTGACAGACATTTAAAAGTTTTTAAAATAATATTTGAGGCGTTTGGTTTCAAAATCGGGTAAATCCATTTTTTCCACAAATATTTTTTTTAGTTTTTAATGCCAGAAATGACTTATTAGACGTGTTTGTTTCAAAATCGTCTAGATCCTTCTAAAACCAATACCAAAAGATTCCATTTCCTCTCAAAAATGATTACATCCATTACATTATATGAGAAGTTTTGATGTCTAGATATAGATATAATTGATTAACAAACAAATATTGATTAAAGTTATTTGTTTTTAAAAATGTCAATTTTCTTTATTTTTTTTCAACCTTTAACTAATCAGATATCGACATTTTCTGATCAAAATATATCCAACAAATTTTTATATTAAATGATATTTAGAAAAAGAGAAGATCATAAAAAATCGTCAGTAATTATTGTTTGAAGTGCATTGTTAACAAATAACGAAAAATAATAAAAACATTTTGTTAATTTTTTTTTTTATAAATTGAATATTTTTTATCAAATCCTGCAAAATTTTTGAAAATATATGTAACCGGGTTTGAAACCAAACTCCTCATTTATTAGTCACAGAAATTTGATGTGACTCAAGAAATTGAAATTGAATAATTAAGTTAATCAAGAAACTGAAATTGAAAATAGTTAGGACGATACTTTTACGATTGGCCAGGGCCAAACGAGTTTCTTAAAAAAAAAGGAAAGAGCAGAGTTAATAATAAATCAGCCAACAAAAAATAATAAATAAATAAAGATTGGATAAAAAAACAATTAACTACAAGCGTTATGTTAATATTTTTCCTCTAAATCCTCCAAAGCCAATTTTAAATTTCGGAATTAATTTCATTCTTCCTACACGTTATTTTTTATTTTTACAGTGATCCTAAGATAGCTAGGCCATATCATATTGATTTCTTTTGTTTGGACTGGTGTTGATGGTTTACTGGTGATTTTATAGCACAAAAAAATATAATGAAGAGTAAAGTCTGTATCCAGTGTGCTCCAGGTGGATCGACGTCGAGGTGCGTATAAAGGCTTGCTGAATGTTTGAAAAGCCCAACACCTTAACCGTATAAATTAAGTATTTATATCATCTTGCGCGGTACTTGGAGTGTTTAAATTGTTGTTTGTTGTCTATTATTAAACTTTAGCAAACTTTTAAATGTACAAATACAGGTTAACAAAGGTGGAGATATACTCTTGAACTACAAAAGCCAGAAGACGAGAGATACAAGGCGGTTGAGGTTTGTTATTCAGGCATCAACAGGACTTGGCTTATGTCAAGAAAATCACATCAAGGAAGTTGCAGCACATTCTCATTCCAAACAGATCCATCAAATATACAACCTTACACCAAGATGTTCAACCTAAGGTTCAAGGTTGAAGACAAAACATTAACAGGTTAGTTTTTTTCTAGCATTTTAGGATCTTGAGACTTTGATTTTATCTTATTGCATCTAATTAATTTGTTACTTTTTGAAAGCTGAACATAACTATCTACTTTGAGAAAGATATGAAGCATTTCTGTGTTTAAGAACATCACTTGAAAAAATAATTGACGGTTAATCCTTATACAACATCTGTTTAGGTTGGCAATATGATTAAGGGACATAACGGAGCCTAAAAACGAAATAAAAAACAATAGTTATCCATTATGTTATTGATTCTAAATTTAACTTTATTGCTTACATGGTTCTGAAGCAATCTGAATCCGGAGATTTTCTTAGCTTTTGTTATATTATAGAAGTAAGAATGGTGGTAGAAAAGACGAAATTGATATGTTTGCTTTCAGTGGTGACAGCTTTTCTCTTCCCATCAGGTTGCCATGCCGTCTTTTATCAAGATCTGGGAGCAACCTTATATGATGTTCTTAAAAGTTTGCCAGGTATGTAGTAAGATAAACTATTTGGTATATATTTCATGATGAGTACAGATATAGTGAATATATCAAATAACATATTTGTGAGTAAATGAGTAGTGATAAAAAACTTTTGTGTTGAAACTTGATTTAACAATATACAGAAATTATACGCGGTTGGTGGAGGTCAAGACACGTCATCGGATTGTAGCACCGCAGTAATAAGAATGATAAGATATTAAATAAATTAATCAATTATGGAACATATATAGATAATTAAAACTTCAAGAACTGACAAACGGCAATCTTATCATTTAGACAACAATTCTCACTAGATTCACGAAACAACCCATTAATCAACACCAAGACCTATTTGGACATATGGAGAAGAACTTTAGGACACTACTTATGTTCAGTGAAGAACCCGAAATACTAACAAATATCATCAATTTCGAAAATTATTAAGTAATATAGTAAAAACATACATATATATATTACTAATGTACAAATGAGTATAATGTAGTAAAATAAGCATGGCGTAAATATTGACATAATTTAATGTAATAATTGTTATTGTTAATATTAAATTAATTGTCCATGATCCATGGTACATTTTTCACTTGATTAGTATCAAGCTGAATCTTCGTGAATAGCTTCGTTTCGATGAGACGCCCAACAATTTTCTGTACGAAAATTCTCGATTGGGGTAGCTAAAAATGTCGATTTGATGATTCTCAAAAATGCATTACTAACTGGGTTTTTTAATTGAATCTCAAGATAATTATCTAAATTATTTGAAAAAATATTTGTCCTACAAAATGTATGATTTGATCAAAGAGCCCCCTCCTTCCAATACGTTTCGATAACGAAGTCAAAAAAGAAGAAGTAAAAAAAAAACAGCTAGTTAGTAATCATTTTTGATGACTTCGTTATCGATACACGTTGGATCAAACCCATACATTTTGTTGGACAAATATTTTTTCAAATAAATTAGATAATTATCTTGAGATTTAACAAAAAAAAAACCCAGTTAGTACTAATTTTTTTAGAATCATCCAATCGACATATTTTATCCTTGCTGCCTCTGTTAGCTACCACAATCGAGAATTTTCGCACAGGAAATTGTTGGGCGTCTCATCGAAACGAAGCTTGATACTAATCAAGTACAAAAATGGACCATGGTTCCTGGACTATAACTTGTAATTCATTTATGTACACCCAAAGTCAATCATTATAATACTTGAAACCAAGCACTTTTGGCCGTAATTTACCTTAGGGATCGGAACATTTCACAATTCATAAATAAATTTAAGTATTTATTTATTCATAATTTTATTGTTTAAACTTGTTATTTGTGAAACATATACGGTGTAGTTAGTGTAGAATATGAAGGCAAGACCGTGGATTATTAAACAAAGCTTTAGACGCCTTCGCCCTAAAAGTTGATAACCTTTGGAATTCTTGATATTTCGGTTGACCCCGAAGATTCGGGCTCAAGAATTGGATTTAGCCGGGGTTATTGACTTTCATACTTCTCTTTGAGCTCAAACCTTACTTTATTTTCTTTCCGATTCCACTCGTCGTTGGATTGTATTCTTGCTTGGTTAGTTTCAGTACCAGGAAAAACACATATCCAAAAAAACTAGTAACATTTGGAATTATTTTTCCACTTATTTAAATAATTAATAGTTTAATTGATAGTCTGGAGGTGGTAAATGAAATTTTTGAATATTTTTTCGACCGGGTGGACCATTTACTCCTTAAAGATATTTTCTATCTCTTTTTTTTCACCTTTATAAAACCAAATAACAATATTGAGTCTAGAATTAAATTTAAAGTTTTTGGAATTTGAAAGCTATTTTTGTATCAGTTTATTGCCCTGGGGATCACCCAGCCTCTATGGGGGAACATGGGTATAATATGCAAAATAAGTGGGAAAAAAATTGGCGGTTGAGCGTGAGCTAGGACAAATCACCTCCCTGTACAGCCGTTGTCTAAGAATCAGTTCATTTTCTACCAACCACTGAACCTCGGACCCTTCTTGGGTTTTAGTGGTACAGGTTTTTTATTTTGTTTCTTTTTTAATCAGAGTATGTTCATATGAATATTTTATTTCATATAAATAATTCATAAAACATAATTTTTAATTTTATATGTCGATACACAATATTTCTTCTTATTACTAAATTTTGAATTGAAAGGTTAATATTTACTCTCGCCATTAATATTATTAATCATAAATATACTGTTCAGACATATACTGGACATGTAAAAGATATTTAAATATTACGCACTGATATATTTCAGACAAAGAAATTCAGAATGTTAATATGATTCATGAAATTGCATTTCCAAGTAACGCTCCAGTATTGATTCCTTGTTTTGGATTTCCAACAAAATGCTGCCGAATGCCATATTACTGTTGTATTAATGGTTATTTTTGCTGCCTACAGAACGATAAGAGGTATTTTTTAATTAAGTTATTAAATTACTTATTTCAACTCATAAAATATTTTTTCTTTTCCTATAATAGAAAGAAACAAAAGTTGATTCCATCATTTACGTGCTGAGGCAGAAGATTAAGAAAAACGAAGCGGGCAATTATTCGTGAAAACGACTTTTTCGAAAGCAGTTTTTGTTTTATCATTTCAGAAAACAAAAATATTATAGAACTTAATTTACAAATATTCACCTGGACTCTATAGTTTTTTCAATATATTTATTTAAACATTAATAATTTAATTTTCTTAAACATTCATATTTGACTACAAATTCTTTGACAATTATAGCATGGAAAATTTGGTGCCTTGGTGCTGATGAATTGGTGAAGGCAATATAAACGCATTATTGATTCTTAAGATGCGTTACGATGTGCCGGGATTGAGAAAAAACCTACAATGCGCAATCCCATTTGATGTTTTGGCAACCATTGTGACTATTAATCTAAAAAACAGCGAAATCATCCAACAAACGTCGATCAAACTGAACAATGGAGGTTATAGAGACTTTGAATATGACGGGATAGAACGTGAATCTAAGCTCTTACGTTGGGTACCAATGTACGTTTTCAACACATTCCAAACATTACTTGACATTGATAGAAAATAAAGAAAAGGGTACAAAAGTCATGTTAATTACAAACATATAACATTACAAAAGTAATGTTCACAAACAGAAGAGTTGTAAAAAAGAAAAGACGTAGGCTATGCTTGGTTACATTGGTTTACATTATGTTGCTGTTACTTACAATTCCATCTTGACCTTCCAACCGACGTCATCAAGGCGTTCTCATACACATACAGACAACGTGATCTTGATACGATTCTCAACATATCTCAATAAAAACATACACGACGAGTCAATTGAAAATATTAGATATAACTTATGTAAACTTAGGCTTCTAAATTAGACGCAAGCAAATAAAATGGATCAAAGATCAGTCTGACTTTAAGAGGAATGAAATAGCTAGATGATAAAATGGCGATGGAGGCAGCACAGACTTATTTATTCTCACACAAAACCCCTTATTTATAAAAGATGAAATAGGAAAAATCTATTTAAAGCTGGAACGAACACTTGAACTACTCAAATAAATATCCCAGTTTACATAGGCTTACATTAACACTGAAAACTAACAGGCCCGTTTCCCACGGTCAAATTCATTTATTTTAAACGAAATTCGATTTAGTGACTTATTCACCGAAACTAAAGATTTTTATAAATTAATTACCCTTAAGTAATATAATATTGCTTAATAAAGTGTCAAAGGAAATAAGCAGGCGAATCCGATGAAAGCGGGAATATTTGAAAGAATTCTGCTGAGGAGAATCTTCGGAGCCATTAGATAGGGAGGAACATGGAGGAGAAGAAAAAAAAAAACCCAGGAAATTTACGACATTGCACACGATTGGCAGAACATATCGCTAGCATGAGTGAATCCAAAATCCCGAAAGAAATAATGACGGAGGAGCTTTGTCGAACTAGGAGATTGGGTTGCCGATAAGAAGATGGCTGGATGGGGTAGTAGCAGATGCTAGAGCCCTGCTCGACTCCCGAAATCGGACGGCTGCAGCAGAAGACAGTCGTTTGGCGAAGATTGCTAGATGAGAACAAGACTCGCTAAGCGGGTTGTCACGACAGTCATGATGATGATGATTTAATATCCAGTTTTCGTGAATTCCGATCAATGTATATTTTACGATTTTATGAGTGACGACTAAGAAACGTTTTTTCGAAAGGTTAGTTTGAAAATTGAATAAAATATAGGACAGGAATGCATTCGATTTAGTGCGAAAGACTTCATTTGAGGTAAATATAGTTTAGTTTTGCGAACCATATTTATATGGTAACGCATATGTTGAATGTTGATCTCTTGAAGCTTTTTGCAGATGACATACTCTCCAAAAAAGTAGACTCAGATAAATCAAGTCTTTGTACTTGGTAGAACATTACTATAAAACAAGTATTAATGGAAGATTAATAAAAACTTATACAAAAAAACAACAAAAAAAAGTAATCGGACGAGGTATCGCTTTCCACTACATCTAAGAACATTTAACGGATTATTGAGCTCGGATAAGAGAGTGGTCAGCCGGGGGTAGCTAGAGGGTTATTAGAGCTCGAATACCGAGCGGCCGAACCATTATCGATATAATACCCACTATCGATAATTAAAAAGGTATCGATGCAGTGATACCGCATTCCGCAGGGGTGATTTAGGCTATTTGTAGATTATAAAGTTGCGGATTTCGAGTCAATATAATTGCATTTTTTCTTGGTAGGGAACTTGAATAAAGCGATAAAAAATATTTCGTAAATAATGAGACAGTAGAACTACCAGGAGGCTCTGCGATTCCCACTAAGCCCATAAATAGATTTTAATTAATTAAATAATTCATCTGCAACAACCGGCCTAGAACCCGGAACCTTCGGAAAATCAACTCAGGACTCTATCTACCCCCTTATCTAGCCCGCTCCAACTTTTTCACCTAACAGAGATCATTAAATTAATTAAATAAAAGTAAAATAGAACACCATTAGGCACAGAATATCGAAAAGTGCCCTAAAGTAAAAAAAAAAATGAAAAATTTATTTATAAAAAATATTTTATTCCTTTAAATAATTTTAATGATTATTATTTCATAATAAAATTTTAAAGGTGTACAGTGTTAAAAACATTACACTTTTATGTGTGGTAGCGTTAAAAAAACAAGGTTTGCCTATATTTTTTAGTTAATTCAAATGCAAACTCTTAAATATCCTTATACATAAAAAATGGAACACAATCGAAAATAACAGCTCAATTTTTGAAAAACCTTGCAAACTTTACTACTTTAAACAAAGTGAGAAGAATTACATAGCCAAGAGTAACTGTCGATACATTTTATAATTTTTTTTTCTTTCATTCTCTTCTTAATGTTTTTATATTAAGAAAATTTTCGACATTCTGGTATAGCTTTATTTCAGTTGTATTTAATTAATTTTACTCTACATAGCAGATGAAACAGTAGGTATGGTACAGCTCTGAGTTGATATGCCGAAGATTCCGGGTTCAAGGTCGGTTGTTGCAGACAACTTTATTAATCTGTGAGCCTGTGGGATCTGAACATCCTCCCGAGGCTCATCCAGCCTCTATAAAGTATGTACACTTAATTATGCTAAACCATTAGCATGGTTTTGCATGATTACTTTCCTATACTGAACCCAAGACCCTTCATGAGTTGCAGAGCTACAGGATTTTTTTGTGATTTTAACAGGTAAAACATGTCTTTTTGTGATCCATTGGTTTACTTGACCGGTTAAAGGATTACTGTACCCCTGGTTTAGCGCGTATTTACTTTTTTTAAACGTTAAAAATTGTTCATCAAATAAACAAAAAAGTTCAATTAAACAATAATTTATTATAGAATACTCACTGTTGAATTTAGGAATAAAACACCATTACTCGTTAATACAGAAGGTCTTTATGTATTAAATTGTGACCATAATGTTGACATTTAACTCTTCCAAAGTTAATGTCATCAAATTAATTACCTCAATTAGTTTAATTTGAGAGCGCACGACTTCCTCTTTCAGTTTTATCCTCATTAACTTGATCCTTTCGTATTACATACATCCTTTTATCTTATCATGGAATCTAATTTTTTTATATCATATTACATTAATTACTTATACATGTAATATACTTTTATATTATATAGTATCCTGGGATCGTATCTCGGATTTCAGTCGAATGAGACTAAAATTTAATTTGAAAAAGTTTTAATAACATACCCCTATACCAGTATAAAAAGAAAGGAGACTCCACAGAATGTAAAAATTACAGAGGGATAAGCCTACTGAATACAGCCTATAAGATATTCTCGATAGCTCTGTATAATCGCCTATTGCCCTATGTTGAGAGAAATATTGGAGAATACCAAGGAGGCTTTAGACCTAACAGATCTACTATAGATCAGATTTTTTCCCTCAAACAGATGTGTGAAAAAATGAAGGAGTACAATAATACATTGTGGATGCTGTTCATAGATTTCAGGACGGCCTATGATACAATATCCAGGAATGAGCTTTTCAGAGCTATGAGCGAAATGCGGATCCCATCCAAGTTGGTGCGTCTGGTAATGAGCACGATGGAAAACACAGTTTGCAGCGTAAGGGTAAATGGCTCAATTACGGAAAAATTTGGGATTAGTACAGGACTTAGGCAGGGAGACTCGCTGGCACCTCTACTATTCAATATTGTAATGCAAAGTGTCATTAAAAGGGCAGGATTACTGATGGAGGGAACCATCTTTAACCGGAGTCTAGGTATCCTTGCATATGCTGATGACCTTGTATTAGTAGGAAGATCGCTGATAATCTTAAAAGAAGCTTTCGAGAGGCTGGAAGTGGAAGCTGGAAAAATGGGGTTGCAGGTGAATGAGGAGAAAACCAAGATAATGGTAATAAAGAATAGTAAACAAAACCGACCACCTCATAGCTACACGTTTAGAGACACACTTTCCAACGAGTGTCAAGTTTCCAGTATTTAGGAAGCCGTATAAATGAGAATTTGGATGAGGAGGAGGAAATCAGAGCCAGGATAGTATTAGGTAATAAAGCATGTTTTGGAGTGTCAAAGCTCCTGAGAAGTAAGCTCCTTAGCCTAAAGTCCAAGCTGATGATATATAAAACCGTGATTAGGCCAGTAGTGACATACGCTGGCGAAACCCTCACACTGAATAAATCCAGCGTGGAAAAGCTGAATAGATTCGAAAGAAGAGTTCTTCGGCAAATATTCGGCCCAGTTCGGGAAAACGACCAACTCAGGATCAGAAGGAACAAGGAGCTAAGTGAGTTATATGGAGACCTTATGATATCGAGCTTCATCAGGAGGCAACGCATCAAGTGGCTGGGCCACTTATATAGGATGGGCGAAGAAAGAACAGCTAAAAAGCTGTATAAAGGAAATCCGGATGGAGTAAGACCTCGAGGAAGGCCCAAAGCTAGATGGAAGGATGCCGTCTGTGAAGATCTGAGGCTGTGTAAGGTCTCCATCACTCGAGCAGGCGATCGGGACGATTGGGGTAGAGCGGTTGAGCAGGCCAAGGACTTTTTTATGAGTCTGTCGCGCCAATAATGTAATGTAATACCAGTATAAAGGAAATAAGGGCGTTTGAGTTCACTGCATTGTAAAGACTGTACTGTTCCTAAGCCAACGGTTGTGTAAGGAGGTGATTTGGCTGAGATAACGCACAATTGCCATATCCCTCTCAGTTGAGGATACCCACTACAAAGTGTCTGAATAAACGAGGGGGGTCTTCATATACTACTGGGTCCATTCACTCGGCGCTATACTCATTGGAATACCCCATTCCTTCTAATTAAAAATTAGTTTCCTACTATAAAATAATGTTTAAGGAATAATAATTATTCCAATATTTATGCCGTCTTCCGGAACGGGATAAGCAAATTTTGGACTCCCACAGTAGCATTGTTCGCTAAGCTATAACTGCATAAAGTGGCATTAAATGAATAATCAACAATGATATTTAAAAAAAATTGTTATCAGTATTTTAATTAGTTTAGCCATCCAAACTCTTGATGGCATAAAACGTCTCTTAAACAACATTTGCTAGACAATTGCCCACCTAGATTTGGATTTGCGGAACATAAAAATTAAATTAAAGTCTAGAACTCAAGCCTAGTGGATCAGGGGGAAAAAACCAACATTAGACAAAACCATATTTCAAAATCCGGGCGAACCTGTTTTCCTTAAATAGATAAAGAATCCTTATATACTTTGATGAAGCGATATGACATCTGCACCAACGTTCGACGCTCTATAACTTTTCCCAATCATTTCAGCTCGATTATATGATAACATAACAATATACGATAAAATAGAGGGGAAGAACAGAAGGATCGTGTCCAATGGGAAAGTAAACTGGAGCAGTTTATGGGAAAAAAAGTGGGAAAAGTTGGCCGTTTGAGGCAGTAAATATGCAAAGTAGCCACCCCCACTACTATAATAATTCTCAACTTGCTGGGCACCCTTATTAAATATCGCGGTCGGCTCTGCTAGGTCCCTCGCGATATATTGCGCTGCCCAACCTTTTATCTTTACTGCCTACCGTTTTGCGGCAGTCATCGCGGATGGCACGCTACTACCTGCGTTAAAAAACATTAATTACAAGGTAGTATTTATTTAAATAATGATATCGATTGTTAGTTGGCAGACCATAGCGTCTTAAAAAAAAAATCCTGTTCCACCATGACACGTGAAGAGACTTGGGCACAGTAATTGGTAAAGACTGTTTACTATAGCTCTAGGAGAAAGGTTGTGTAGCGAGGTAATTTTTCCGAGATCACTCTCAACCCTCAGGTTTTTTCTTAATTAAGGGTAACCACTTTATAGAGGCTGGGTGAGCCCCATGAGGGTCGTCAGATCCTACAGGGTTTAACCACGGCTGCTAACAGATTAAATAAATTATCTACCAAAGCCGGATTCGAAACCAGGACCTTCGGGACGGCAACTAACCGCTCTGTCACTGAGCCACCCCGCTCCTCAATAGAGGACTACGAATGAGAAAAAAAAATTAAATTATTTAACAAATGATGGTTCTTAAAAAATTGATATTTGGACATGACATCTTTTTTTATAAATTTATAAAAGTATAAATCCTAAGCTCAATAATTGTTTCTAAATCATTTTAAGACAATATGTGCTCTTACCGAACCATGCATAACTAAATTAAACTTTGTTCCATGAGAGGTTTAAGATTCAGTACTTGATAGAGACTTTACTATTTCTAGGATAACAGCTGCGCAGGGAGATGGTTTGTCTGAGATCATGCTCAATCGGCAGATTTTCCCCCAATTAAGGATACCCATTTTATGAGAGCCCCACAAGTATCTCTAGATCCCACAAGGTCTACTTCCGGCTACTAACAGAATAGGCAATTTATCTGCCACGGCCTCATTAGAACCTAGAACCTTCAACATAGCAACTTAGCACTCTACACACATAGTTTAGAGTTTAACAAGATATTTCCATTAACTTAAATATAAAATTTAAAAATAAATCGACTATATTTTAAAAAAGTTTTTTATTATAATGTATTCTGAGTTCATAAAATACAACTTATATAGATTGTACAGACAATACAGCATTGGTAATACATTGATCTTATGCTCCACGAGAAGTTTAAGGACATATTTTATCATAAATTATTGGAAGCCTTGAGTTGATCATGGAGTGATGCACAACAAAAAAGAGATGCATATTTAGAGTTTACAACAGTCCCTAATTAAAGAAATTGCAATTCCTTTATCATGGTACTATGTTTAATCAAACGATGCTTCAGTAGGAGTCGTAAATTTTGCCTATTAAAGGATAGGAACCTTTAACGAGTACTTGACATTGCACTGGCTAGGGATGGTAATTTTCCGTTCTAACCAAATATTTTTCACACCCTTTAAAAAAATTTAGGCCATTTGCAGGGCTGCGCAATCTTGGGCATTGAAGGTTGTAATGCTAACCGCTACAACACGAGTAATTTTCCTTAGCATTATATTAAGCTGGCGGAACTAGTGAAAATGGATTATGGTATGCTTAAAAGTGAATAATTCGTTCTAAAACATTTCCTTATTGCAATATAGGCCAGAGGTCGCAATAAATTGAAGAGATCTGCATTTTTGATATGATGTAAGGGCATGTCTGAGTAGTTGAAATCCAAGTTTGCTACAGAAAAAACAGATGGGAAAACTTTTGGTGGCCGAAAATCCTCATAATTGTAAAAAATCTATAAAAAAGAAAAAGTTTTGTTTTACTTTTGTAGTATATAATGAAATTGTTTATTTCATTTTATATTGAAAGTAGTAAAAATATAGTTTTGTTGTTTATTTATATTTATTGTAAAAGAATGTTTTTAGTTGTTTGTTTGTTTCCTGGGGTTTTGAGGGCCTAGAACATCTAGGTCATCAACGCCCGTGAATGTTTTTTGTTTTGTTTTTGTAGTTTATGATGAATTTTGTTTAATTTATTTTATACTATTACTATTCTGTTTCTATCCTGTGAAATTATATTTTGGAACTGAACTCCATTTTACCTCCTATAGGAGAAGATTTTGTCATAAAAATATGATGTCAATAAAGCTTTATTATTATTATTTAAAAAAAAAAATCAATACATTAGTGGAAAAATTCCAACTAAAAACCTTAAGTCTCTAAACTAAAACAGGAAATTGAAAATACCTGTCCAATATTTCGCCTATTCAGGCATCCTCAGGGCAGAAAGAGAATAACAGCAAAGCAAAACATGAATAATGCACAAAAACAAAACAAAAAAGAAACACATCCCACCAGCTCCAAGGCTCAAAAGCAACTACTGAATCATAGGGAAGGTTACTAGATTCCCAGCTGGCTAAAGTAGGATAAAAACTGCTGCTAACTACTACAGAATTTGAAACATTAATATACACTCACCAAACCCCAAAAACACAACAGGAGAACAAAATAAAATAGATAATAGTAACAAACAACACGAGAACAGAAGACAAAAACCATATGGAAAAATGAAAGTAAAAGTGCAAGAAAAAAAGATTATTTATCAAAAAAACAGTGGACTTATGGTTATTCCACAAAATATATATTGAAAAAGGAAAGGTCAACAGAGACATTAAATAAATGTTAATACATTAGTGGAAAAATTCCAACTAAAAACCTTAAGTCTCTAAACTAAAATTGGAAATTGAAAATACATGTCCTAGTCCTTGGTAATTTGTTTTTTTCGACAATACTGTAAAAACAAATATGGTTAAAATAAAATTTAATTTAATAAAATACCAGACTACAGAAATAACTTTTATATATTACAACCATATTCGTCATAAGGTAGGCTATATAGTTGCATATCTACTTTTACGCATGGTAGGATTGTAAGTGGAGTAGACATATATGAATATTGGAGAAGTAGTGGGTGCTTTCCACTCCTATACATGTTACGACTTCTCGCAAATATGTAATATCAGTAGACGTCTCAGACACCCACGTGTGTAAAAATAGAGAAATCTCCTTGCATCTGAGTAAAAGTACAGAAAGTTAACAATCGTTATTCACGTTTCCTTTTAATTTGAGTTCTACCAGTGGGTAGTTTCTCAACTTGCCATTAACTCATGTCATATTGTATCACATAGCCTATTTACTTGATGTATTTTTTAATACAGTTGTAAATATCAACAAATAAATTTAAAAAAAAAATGTTTCCTTTTGAAAAATACCTGATTTATTGGTATTCATATTTTTATTAATCAAAGACTTTAAGATCATTAACAGCCCACATTAGTGTTTAAGTAGTTATTCAAGTACATCCTGTCACATTGGACGAAGATTGTTAAGGAAAAAATATTTAAAATTACCGAAGTAGTAGGGATTATAATTCTTAATTAAATTAAATTTTCAAGTACGAACCTTATAAATTAACAAGGTTGTGTTAATTGTCAAGAATAAGAAAAATTGGGTAATTTTTTGCTCTCGTTAGCTTACTTTTAAAAAAAACACTAGAACCTGTGATTGGTTTTGGGTTAAGTAGATGGTACAGGCCCATCTACTTATACCACTGTTTCTAAAACGACGAGAGAAAAATGAATGATATTATTAAATTCGGCACCAAAATGTTCGAGTGTGATTAGATTGAATAGAAAAGATAAATAATAAAATATATTAGTATAATAGAGTCGGAGAATTAAATGATGAAGTCACATACTGAACATTTGGTTTATTAATTCTAAATACAAACTTGAAAAAGGAATTAGTTTACGATTAAATAAATATAGAAACAAACAAAAGATCACTTATATCTATGTATAAAAACAGGGGAATTATTCTTGACTTATGATTAAAGAAACATTATTATTAGTTTCGAACTAAAATGAATAGTCATAGGAGCACACTGGCACTGGGAGATCTAGGCCACATGGTGTTTGATTGTGGAGTTCTTTATCTCGAACGTTGAATGGAATGATATTGTCTTTGAGGTTAATTAATTTAATGAGAAACGGCGGACTTACAGTTGTGGTGTTAATTTCGTCACCTCAATTCTGATTGCATCTGGTATTCGGCGATCTGGTGGTATCAGGGGTGTACTTCTTGTATCTGGTGATAGGCGCATTTCGTGATAGGCGTCTCTTGGCTATAGGCGAAGGTGATAAATGTACCGTCTCCTTGCGGTGGTGGAAGGGGAGGTTAGCTTTCGTCAAGCAGAGTGGAGGGGTGTTGTTAGCTTGCAGTCAAGTGAAGCGCTAGACGACGGAGTGAGGGAAACAAAGTCCCCTCTATCCGTTGCCAATGTAACAATTGTGAATGAGACCCCGAGATCTAAATTTGAATTTATTGGATTGATTTGCGACTGAACAAATTATTTTGGATTTAGAACAGAGTAATAAATTTAACTCTAATTCGGCTGTGACAAGATTGTAGAAATTGCAAAAACGAATATTCTCCTAGTTCAACTTTTTATTT
Source organism: Troilus luridus (assembly GCA_964056705.1). Taxonomy (NCBI): domain Eukaryota; kingdom Metazoa; phylum Arthropoda; class Insecta; order Hemiptera; family Pentatomidae; genus Troilus; species Troilus luridus. The sequence continues at coordinate 56,285,005 of OZ057415.1, read as the reverse complement.
AAGACCGACGTCTATGGGATGAAAGCTATATTTTATTCCACTGTAATTTAAATTTTCCATTGACCCCATAAATTTCTCTGAATAGCCCAAGCCCGGGAGTCTCCACTCACGTCAGTAACCTACAAAAAACAAATGATTTGTTAGCGGCAATATAGATCCTATGTTAAGTACTGGTGTAACATGCAACCGACTCAAGCTAAGGGTTCTAGCCAGATATATTGGCAAACTACCAGTGTCTCGTAAGCATATATATTTTCTTTACCATTTTATTTTTTTAGCCTGGCTGTCTGTAAGTTTCCGAAAACACTTGTTTTTCATAAAGAAGAGTCACAGCATTAGTGGACAAATATTATAATATGTTATCTAATAATAATTTATGCTGAGATTTAGACTATATTAGGCCTTAGAATACATGTTGATTATTTTTCATAAAAATATTGCCTTTTTAAAGAATTTCGTAAATATCCATCATTTTTTTTAATTTAGTTTTAAAATTAGTTTAATTAAACTTTCTTCTTATTTAAAAAACGCTCACGAGCAGGTGACCCAAGAGCTAAAAGATGTTCAGGTTTCTCCTCAATTTAGAGTACCTTCTTCATAAAGGCTGGGTCCCCTAACGAATCCCAAAACAGTTTCCAGCCCACAGGGTCTATCCAGGACTAATAACAGTATAAATAAGCTGGCATAACCCTTCTTTACGAATGCTATAAATCATTAAATAATAATGTTTAATAATATGATCAATAATATAGTAATGGTTATTAACATTATTTATAAAACTTTATATATCTTTGCTAATCATCTTAAAAGGACTTGGGCCATTCTCCTGAATCTCTCTTTAAGTTTCCAATAATCAGTGGCTATGCTGATAAAAAATGAATATAATTTGTAATCGTACGATGCTACAGTTGGAACCCTAACTTTTGTTAATTCAATTATAATTTGGTTAGTGGTCATTAACGAGTTACTGGAATCACATAAGCACTGGGCCGCTATTTTTACCTCTCCTCCGAAGGACAACATATAGGATTTTTTACTGCTTTCTTAAAATCCGAAGGCCACATGCTGGACTACGAAGCCGCGATCATGGCCATAGTAGGCATAAATGACTAAACCACAGGTGATACTTGTAAAATAGTTAGTCTCATCAATCTAAAGTCTCCTGTGTATTTTTTGTAGCCCTGTGTTTTTTAGTATCACAGCGTTTTCAGTGTTCCCAAAATAGAAAAAATCATAGCTTCAGTATACTTGCCCTCATTGACATATACTAAATTATTTAATATCACTATAATTTATTTTGTAATTAATAACAATGCAACTAAGATATACAATGATACTAAGGATATTAATAATTACCAATCACTTATCTCCCTCTTAAGGTGCCGCGTTCTGCTAAAGTTTGGCGATCATCATGATCGTTTAAATCTTGTTGACTGCCGCTCTGAATAGATTGTTTGATGGACGGTTAAACCATTCTCTCAGGTTGAGACATGCGTCTTCTTCCTAGGCTTCGCTTTCCTATGATTTTTTTATGCATGACCACCTGCATCATTTGATATCTTCGTCCTTTCATAACTTGCCCTTAACTTTTAGCTTTCTAATTTATATTTCATTGTTTTATCCGTTTCCAGTCTTTGAAAACATTTTTCGTTTGTAATTCTATCAACGTAAGATATTCTCGATATTCTCTATATAGATCAAATCCTCTATATTGGATCTGGAAGGCTTCTATCTTTCTTTTCATAACTTTTGTAAGGTCTCTACACAAAGTTAAGAATATGCCATATCATAGTGTGAGTATTTTCAGATCAGTGTTTATAACTTGTTATAGGAGGACTATTTCAGGTTTTAATATGCGCTGCAAACGCTTTCAATTCGTTATTGTATAGTCGTGATTGCATTCGATCGAAGCTTCGAAATATTTTATATTCCTACACTAGTTCGATGCTCTGATTGTTCACTATCAGTTGTATGTTACAGTAAATTATTTCTACATAAAAGTAATTGGATCCTGTGATAATTGGGGGGTGAGGGAGGTCATTCACACTTCGAATGAATCGGGAAAGCAAACAAAAATTATCAAGTCTGAGGGAAGTCGTATAAAAGAGAGACAGGGGGAGCCAGGACGGTAATGAGACGGAGCAGGGGAAGATTTAATAGGTGGATGATCAGGCCCGAGGGGGTAGATCTGCCCCCCCAAGCTAAGTGGATGTAAATCACGTGATTCTATTGGCTGCCCGGGGCTAATTAACCCCACACCTGATCCGGCTCAGCCACTTCATCCCTTAATCACGGTTAGTGCGTCTTACGTAGGAACTACAATAATTTGTACCCCCGCTGAGACGTTTCATCCGTCCGTTCATCTTAGCTGACAAGACGGATACCTCGTCTCGATTAATATCAAAGGATGGAGTGAAATAGCTGAACTGGATTGAATTTCTTGAAACTTCAGGGATGTAGCAACGCACTTAAACACTGTTTATATGTTAATAAATACTTTTATGTCATTATAAATAAATACTTAATTAACGAATCAGTCATATGATTATTTTGAGCATCATATAATATACTATCCGTTTATAGATTTTACTAGTTGCGAAATTACTTAATACTAGAACTACGAAGCGGTCATAATGGTGGCGTAATTTATTTATAACATTTCCTCTTTAAGTTTTATTTAATATTTTATGATAATGTCATGATTTTTATTAAATTTGTGTATACAATAATATTATAAATTATTTCTTTCTCACGCTTCTAATTTTCAGAGATATCTATGTGTTATACCTAAATATACCAACCGGTCATGAAAATATCATGGATGCATGTTGTGTATTCCCGGAATTTTTATACAGCTACAATTCCGGGAAATTGCCGGAATTCGAAAATTTTACGTTTTCAATTTATTATGCGTAAAATTGTGTATATGTAATATAGAAAATTTCTTTTTAGTATTCTTGCTTGCCGTGTTTAGTTGCAAATTGCATCACGCACTACTCTTTATGCTATATTGATACTACTCTTTATGTTATGTAATTACAATATTTGAATAAAATATATTTTCTTTTCTTTAAATTAATTAAATTATCTTATGAATTTATAGTTTTATTTCTTGAATTCTACAATTATTTATACTATATTTTGTTTAATTAAACAAACAAACCGGTCATTTTGACCGATTGGTAGAAATAGGTATATAAATCTTCGTAGTTCTAGAGTTAATCAGCAGTAAAAAGAGTTCAACACCAAATAGCCCAATACGCTCTTCAGTTCATGAATATCATGTCATGTCAACGAAAATAACACTATTGATGCTATGCCAGGGAGGAGAATTTTAATCCTTCAATCAATAAAGATCACATGCGTCACCTCTGGTGTAGTGATTAGCATAACAACCTACTATTCACATGATTGCGGATTCCCAGCTCTTAAAATAAATAAAAAATCCTTAGTCATACCGTCCGCTTGGTGAAACGTAAAATGTCGGTTCCGAGCCAGTGTGGTGTCAGGCAGTAGTTAAAGATGCCTAACATAATTGGATAGGAAAAACTTATAGCTACCACTGTAGCGTCATAAGATTAGCATACATTTACGTTAAATGAACCAAAAGCAAAATAACAAACACAACATAGATTACGCATAATAGTTAGCGTATAATTTTAGTAACCCCTGTTTAATATTCACACTTAAGATTTATTATAAAAAAATTGTTATTGGCACTATAATATCATTTCTTCTTATGACTATTTATCTTCAGCTCTATTAACTATTCATTATTATTAATAGATTATGTTTTAACTTAATCTATACTGTAAAAAACAGAAAAGTCACCAAATTTCAAATTTCAATTAGTCAGTATCGATTCGTTATGAAAGAGTTGATTGTATATTCATACTTGTGTTATCATAATATTTTTAAAAAAATTGTTAAAATTATGTTCTTTTAAAGTAAAATCAAGTTTAATGCAGTATAAATCAAATAAAAATTCATTAAACAGATTGCCAATTTTTTGGCATCGCCCGGAACTAGCCACAGCTGGACCGGACAGGACTCCCCCCACCAGCTACCGCCTCTTATCTGCAGCAATGTCAGTGCCACAGCTTAGCGTTGTTTATTTACCTGACAAACATTATTGACACGTTAGCTAATATATATTACCTTTAATTAGTTCCACTTATTCCGTAATATATAGCCATTTGTTCAATATCTGATATTAATGAATTAATGCAAAAAAATCTAGGCTTATTAGATGATAAGTCTAAAAAAGTAGATGATGTGCAAATATTGTTCGATTGCCTTAATGAGACTGCGAATGCAGTTAAATGGCTTATAAATGAAGTAGACAGATTAAATAGGGTTCTGAATTCTCAAAACGCACCAGCTGAACCCATACAATCGACAGCCGAATATCATACCGATGAAGAATAATTGGAACAAGAGATAGGATGGAGTACTGTAGAAACAAGGGGAAATAAGAAAAGAATAGCTAATTCTCCACCATACTCCTCACCTAAACATTAAAGTCTTCCAAGCCTTTAATTTGTAATCTTAATAAAATAACTAGTGAAAATGAATCATTCATTGGTAAAAGTACTGGTTCAAACTCACTAAAAATTAACGCGAAAAATGAAACTTCGTACAGAGAAATCAGAGACTACTTAAAGAAAAATAATAATATTTTCCGTACTTATGAAAATAAATCCCAGAGGCCTATACGAGTGGTTTCTAAGGGTCTAAGCCACACATGGACAACTGAAGATACAGAAGAATACCTAAAAGCTATGAATTACAAAATCGAACAAGTTACGCCCAAGTTATCTAGGAGAGAAAAAAATATGTTTATATTAAGTTTTTCGAACGATGAAAACATTGATAATATTGCAAAAATAAAACACATTTTGCAAATTTGGTGGAAATAGTCTCTTAAAAGGGCACGAAACTCATACCATAATGTAAAAATTGTCATAAGTTTGGCCATACAAGGAACTTTTGTGGGAAAAAACCTAGATGCGTAAAATTTGCAGGGGACCACATAACAGCAGAATGTATCAAACCAAAAGAAAGCACACCATTCTTTGCGTAAACTGTGATAGTGAACATCCGGCTAGCTATGGGGGTTGTATTATCGCAAAAGAACTGCAAAAAATTAGAAATAAAATTGATAGAAAAAATATCGCAGCAAAAACTGGATGCAAAACTAGTACAAGAAAATAAGCATGAAAAAATAGAAGTGAAAAATAGAGCAGAAAAAATCAATAGCCACAAGGAAATACCACCTACTACAAAAACTTGAGAACATATTAACAGTGATATGACAAATGAAAATATTTTGCAAAATCTTTTAAAAGAAATTCTAAAATTCTAAAATTTGTTAAAACAAAATAATGACCAATGCAAAGATATAAAACAAAGGCTGGACATTTGGAATCCAGCTGTGGGGATGCACGAGGGACTCCAAGAGAAAAATAATTCAAAAATTTCAAAATAAAGTGCTAAGGGGTATAATAAATGTACCTTGGCACATCAGGAATGATGATCTCCACAGAGATCTTCGGGTGCCGACCGTGGAGGAGGTAATCCAAAAATTCGCCCAGACACACCAAGGCCGCCTGCAAGATCACGTTAACGCCGAGGCCGCCCATCTCCTCGACTTCAATGGACTGGTGAGAAAGCTAAAGAGAAGGAAGCCCCATTAACTAATATTAAGTGTTGTGTTTTATGTTCAGAGCTAGCGACATTTGAAGCACCTTAATCTTGAAAAATAAAACTATATTACGTATATATGTTTTAAGTGTGTTGTTATTATTATTAGAAAAAAAATGCTAATTATCTCGTAAAGAGCTTGATTGTAATATATATAAATTTAAAAAAATTAAACAGATAAAAGGTTTTTTTAATAATTTATGCATTTTATAATTTTTGGAGAAGAAGTTGTCGCATTTCAAGAATTGAGCTAGTGAAAATCTCTGCCACAAGAGATATCGTTAAAGCGGAAACGATAATGCACAAAATTGGGACCAAGCAGCTGCAGTTGTATGGTCATCTGAGAAGAATGGGCCCCGAGAGTTGATATTGGACTTTAATCCAGAGGAGAAGAAAACTTGGCTGCTAGGAGTTGAAGAGGTGAGAAGGCAGGAAGAGAGGCTTGGCGGAGGGAGATGGGGAAGACCGATATTATTGGCAACAATATTATGACCCAAGGTTGTAAAATCCCGAAAAAATGTATAATTAACCATAAATTCTTACTTTTTACTCAATACCTGGTCCTTTGATTGATTTTTGTATTTTTTTTTAATTCTATTTTAGCTTAACTCCGTTGGAACTTTAGATTAAAATCTGCGCCTTAACCAGAGCTAAACTGCAGACCCACATGACTGATCAAAGTGTAACTGAAGGTCAGAAGAAATGAAGGGGCTATAGTTTAAATTCTCGCATCTTCTGGAAAACAAATGAACACCTAATAAAGAAAGAAAACTGTTTTGGGGGCGACCTGTGGTCTTGTGGTTAGCAAAAAAAAAAACTACTAAGCCCACGATTTTTATAGGTGGCCCTAGGATTTTTCAAAGGGAGTAAAAAACCCCTGCTTATGCCGTCCTTTGTAAGGGACGATGTCAGAAACTTAACGATGTCAGGTACTCGTTAAAAATCCCTACCCTAATTAAACCTATATAGAGCTCCCACTGTATCATCGCCTGGTTAGCCACAACAGCGTAAAGTGACGCTTAAATGAACCAAACAAATAAACCAAAAAAAACAAAAAACATTTATTACATATAGAATTTTAAGTTTATCATTTTTGTTACTTAAATTTAAGTGGCCTATTCCTTAATATTTGCAAACATAGATTTGTTATAAAAATAATAAAACTATTATGATGTTCAATGACAGGATAAGTGTATTAATTTGCTAATTGGCCTTATATAATTTTCACATACGACTATTCAGCTATATAATTCATTAACTATTGTTTATAGAGTAACTTTTTAGTTTATATATATTTTTACAAATACAAAAGTCAGATGTGACAAATAGTGAGAATCTAAAACGTCATGAAGTACTCTTTCTTTTTGCTCAATACCTCATCCTTAAATTGATTTGTTTATTTATTTAATTACATTTGATATTTTAGGTGAACTCCTTTCGATCTGTAGATTTAAATCCGCGCTTAAAGCTAAGCAGCAGATCCGCATGATTGATCAGTAAAGTGAAACTGAAGCTCAGATGAAATGAAGGGGCTATGGTTTTTATTCTCGGATCTAAAAATAAATGAACACCTATTAATGTAAGACAAAATTAATTCAATTTGTCAATGGATAAAATCACATTATTAAAACCAAGTAGAAATTTTCATGAGCTAGACTATGATAAAGTTCAGTGTACAACTATGAGCATTATATTTTTACTTATTATTATAAATTATATTTTTACATACATACATAAATTGCAGGGATTATATTGTTCCATACTATTTAATCCTTTACAATTGCATAAACAATAGAAAATAGAACTTAATAGTCATATATAGTGATGTTTAATTGTCAGATAAAAATGAGTCACACTTTCGTATCATTAAAAAAAATATCATAATATATCTATAGTTTTAAAAGCAAATCTAAGTTTTAATCAAAATTTTAAAATTGTGACTGAGCTAAACGATATATGGGAAGTTGCTGAATAAAATTTTAAGGAGAAATTACACTGGGCTTCCCTCACCGGGACTTAAATATAAACTCATTTAAACACTTTGGAGCTAACTCTCGTATTTTTCATTTAAAACTTTATTATATCAAGTAGACAAAGCAGCTTAAGGGGAGCTTAATTATTCAGGTGGGTAATGGTGGCTTTGCTGAGTGCTTCTACCCTCACGCTGTACCCAATCGGTGCTGGCAGGCTCAACCTGAATCGAAGCACATAAGGGTTTTATAAAGTTCTGACTTTATTATTTCTATAAAATAATTGTGTTATGATTCCAAATTGTATATCAAACCGTCAAAATAATAATTTAATTCGTACTGTAAGTTGCAAGGCTATAGAAAATTGGTTTTAAATATAACCAAAAACTAGCTAAGAAAAATGTCTAGCTGAAAAAAATAATCCGACAGGAACAGTCATGTAAAAACTAAATAAGATGATAACTGATAAAATTATACTATAAATTTTCTCACATTATCGACAAAATATCTTTATTTAACTTAGTATGTGCGTGAATTATTTGAAATACTTATACGAAACATATACATGTATAAGGATAACTCTTTCAATCAACACAGAAATAAATACAATGCGATTTTTTTTCAATATATATTGGCTTGAATTATATAAAACTTACATAAAATGTAAAATAACATGGTTTAAATTTTGAGGTTTTGAAAAATATACTAGTCGTATTGTTTACCCATGGATATTAAAAACTTATAATAAATAATAAGTCATAAAATAATTAAGTTATGGATACTCTCTCCTCCAATATTGTATAGTCTTATTCCCTCTATCATATGTACATTGATCTTACATTTGATAGGTATACATGGGTGTGCGCATTAATATATATATTATAAAATATATAATTAAATAACAAGAAAGCCATTAACCTTTGCAGAATACTAGTATGGTAATAGTTTGCTTATTCAATATATTACTAAAATAATCGCCTAAAATGACCAGTGTTCAATAAATTGCAAAAAACAAAAAATTATTAATTCTTGAGCAAATATTGAGTAAAATTTAAGTCATGAAGCAATTTAAAATGTTATTTATTAATATAATATGTAAAAAATTAAAAAGATAGAACTGAAAAATTATTTTTTTAATATCAAAAGTGTTTCAGCGATACATTTCATTCCATCTTGCGTCGTTATAAAATAACATAAATAATTGTCATTGGATTTTTAAGTCATACATAGACAAAAGTTTTTTTTTTGTTTATTATTATTTTTTAGATTGATAAAATTTAATCATTTAACAGTTCATGGATTTGAGTTTTCTTTCCCAACAGAGCCAGCTGAGGAGGTTGGCTCAAGAGGGTTAGAGAAGGCTTCATTTCCCGGAGAAATATTTGAAATTCCGTCATTTCTCTGAAAATGGAAAATTCTTGAGCCTCGTGGAAAACTGTCGTTATTTCTTTAAAAAAAATTTCCCACATTTTCTTTATAGAGGCTATAGCTGCTAATTATATGGCTACTGCTAACATTAAGCCTTAATATTAACAAACTTTCAACGGTAACTATAAATATCCAATTTATTCTAACAAGCGGATTAAGTTCCAAATACTTTGTACAGATGGAAGTCATACAAGCTACCACAAACTTAGAAAAAAAAGTTAAAATAATATTTTTTAAATACCTATTAACTAAAAATATAATATTAAAATGCATACTTTAAATATTTATTAACTAAAAATATTTCAATTCAACAAATAGAGAATAAAATGGCTGATTCTGGGTAAGAAATGGAATATAATTTAATTAATTTCAAACGTTTTCTAATTAGAAACGGATCTCAAATCACGGGTCGGAATGAGAGTTGATAAAGCTTTTCTTTATTATAAATTATGAAAAAATTATAAGGATCTTACGATTCAAAAACGTTTATTAATTAAAAAAAAAAGAAAGTGAAGTTTGAATTGAAGGTTTGCAGAAAAGAAGTCTGAATCAAGACATAATTAATTGAAATTATAACCTCCGAATATGGAATGAAGAAAATTGGTGGGGAATGAAGAATGACTTAGATTTTGTTTACAATCAATATAATCATAAATGAAAAGGTGTTACAATTTGGCTTTCCTAGACGTTCTTGTATTTTTAAAAAACCTTTCATTTTCTATATTTCCTGCAATCTAGGGGAAAATATTTAGGATTCGATTTTAGTATTTTGATAAGGTTTTACACTGCGTATCGATTAGATCTGTTTTAATCCATCAGTAAATGAGTGTTTAATATTATTTATACACACAATAGACGAGGGAGCGGAGTGGCTCAGTGGTAGAGCACTGAGTTGCCATGCCGAAGGTCATGGGTTATACTTTCATTTAATCTCTTAGCGACCGGAAATGGACTCTATGGTGTCAAGCACCCTACACCCTACCAGCCTCTCTAAAGTGGGTACCTAAAATAAGGGGGGGAATCAGGCAGTTGATAGCGATCTAGGACAAATTACCTCCCTGCACAACCGTTGTTCAAGTACAGTATCTACCACGTACTGAACCAAAGACCCTCCATGGGTAGTGGTACAGGTAAAAAACAACACAATAGAAGCAAATTATGGTATAGAAATAATACGTGCGTGTTTATAGATTTTCAATAGTGGTATTCCATAAGGATTTGTCAGTAGTACTGAGATTTTCTGTACGGTAATACAAATTTTGAATTTTGAATGTTCTGGTCTCTGATTTTAATTTGTTGGTCAGTTTGATATAATGACTCCTGTCCGATGGATATCTCGTGCGGTACCACTTTGCTCTTGCCCGCCGTTTTTCTTTTAATAATTCGCGAATATGAAGTGGCCAGTTATTGTGTTGATAATGATTTTTACTTGGTAAGGTGTTATATTTTATATTGACTTGTATTGCTTCTGTTAGTTTGTCCATATTAAACTTAAAATTATATTTATGAAATAAAAAAATATAAGTTGAATCGTATCATGTTTTTCCATCTCTATCCTTCTACTGCCTTGCCACTAACTTCTGGAATCTACTCACTCATCTTGGATTGTATAAATAAAATTAAGATATAATGTACTGGGTAGGGCAGCTTAAATGATGGATATGCTTTCTTCACCCCTTGCAGTAGGCTTCCAGGTCTGGCTGGCTTTCAAAATTATGGTCCTTGAAAACTTAGAAAAAATACTTTCCATTCTTAACCTTGATATTTGACTGTTTTATTCCATAATTTATTTAAAGCTGTTATAAAACTGTTATCCTTCAGAATGGTTTTTCGCCACTCAGGTGTTTTGTAATTATAAAATATTTTAATTTTTCTTGATTATTAAACATGAACCATTTCAATAATTAATTTTTGTGTGAATGGGTGTAACATTGATGGCATAGTCATAGTACACTTTTGAGTTTTTTTTAATTTATAGTGGTGTGAAAACTACATTTTTAAATTATTGAATTAATTTTACTAATTATTTGATCTTTTTTATTAGTTTGTAAAATTTTATAATAATGTATTTATAATTACACATTATCATTATCGTTCATATAACATTCGATATACAGTGTAGTGCTTTAGAATTACGTTCAGCTGAATTTACTTATAAGAATAGGAACTCATTAATAAGAAAACGTTATAAAATCACCATTTATAATATTAAAAGTTTATCGTATTGCATTTTTTAACTTATTCCACATTTTTTATATAAATACAGTCACGTGTTTTTATAAGGTTATAAATTGTTTCTTCTTTTCTCTTGTTCTATGATTTTAAACTAAAAATGAACTGGATTTAAAAAAATCAATAGTGGTAAATGCGCGGTAAGTAATTTAAGCATACACATTAATTTGTTTCTAATCTTCCTAAATTTGATTTATAAACTGATACAACTGTATATGTAACTTTAACATATCTCTGATATCACAGGGGATTTTAAGGGTTTTAAATAAACATTGACACTACAACTTTCAACAATAAATTAGCAATATTTAGAAATAAGTATAGAGAAGGAAAAAACGGTTTTGCAATAAAATTTAAGGTTATTACTACAGGATCACATAATGTAGCAGTTACCGTAGAAGTAGCAGTAATTCAAGGCTAAAAGTTTACGCCTCCTATAACAATTCAGGTAGGAGCCTTCAAAGCCTTCCGAGTAGTAAAGTTCATCGCCCTTAGTGAACCACTCAAAGTAACTTAAGACCGGTAACGATACTCCAATACCCTACCGTTAAGATGTCGACTCATTCATTGTCTGAAGTGATGTTAATTTAAAAAAAAATATTAATGTTTATGTTTGTTCCTCCGATTGCGTAGTCATTAGTTGAGGCGTTCGGTTTCAGAATCGGGTATATCCATTTCTTCCAAAAATGTTTTTAATGCCAGAAATGATGAATTAAAGGTGTTTGTTTCAAAACTGTCAGGATCCTTAAAAAATTAATACCAAAAGATTCAATTTCCTTATAAAAGTGGTTGCACTAATTACATTAAATGAGTTTTTAAAAAAATATATAGTGTAATTTTATTGATTAAAGTGATTTGTTTTTAAAAATGTCGAATTTATTTATTTGTTATCAACCATAAACTAACCAAATTATATATATTTTCTGTTCAAAATATATCCAACATATTTTTAAATATTAAATGAGGTTTAAAAAAAATAGAAAAAGATAATAAATTGTCAGTCATTATTGTTTGGAATGTATTGTTAGCACAATAACGAAAAATAATAAAAACATTTCGTTAAATTGATTATTTTTTAAAATTTAAACTTTGTTGAAAATGGATTTGGATGGTTTTGAAACCAAAGGCCTCAATTAATTAACATAAAATCATCATTACTTCTGTATTTAATCCATACAAATTTGTTTATTTAATTTATTAATTATTTTAAAAAAATAATAAAGTCAATAACTAATATAAAAAAACAAATTTGTTTATGCTGTCCTCAACAGGCCCAAATAACGATCTCAGATAAAACTTATGATTAATTAATATAATTATTTGTTATTATAGAAATAGGATACCACCCTGAGGTCAACACAAGTATTAATAGGACATGATAACTTAAATTATAGTAATTCATAATAACTGTATTTAAAAATTAAAAATACTTATCCATTTCTTTTCCAAAACTATAAGTGTTCACTAAATAGGAGTTGTTTAATAATGTTTTTTTTCCCAGATAGATAAGATAATAAATTTTAAATTTATTCTACAGATCTGGTGAATAAGTGGTTAAGTCGATTTTTTTCCAACATGAGGAATCGTGTTATTTTCGTAGTGAATAAGACGCTGTCTGGAAAAGTTGTTATTGATTATATCACAACTCTATTTCAAGCCAAAAAAGGCGAGAATGTCACGATTCCGCTTCTCTCGGTACAGTTAACTCTATCTGGACAAAATTCGAATTAACCACTTATTCACCAGGGATGTTGAAGTATTAGTTTGCAATATGATATATTTTCTTATATATCTGCTTACAAAAAGCCTCTTTTATTATATGTGAATATTATTTAAGCGGAAAGCTCTTCAGGAGATATATCGACATCTTGGATCTTCACTTTCTTCTATCTTGGATAAAAGTGTCCTTTTCCTTCACTTTATCCCTTCTAACGGGCGAAGTCCCTGGGGAACCCGAGGGGGTTCACTCCACCTGTTCTATTGTCCTTCTCAGGCCATTTGGATCTTTATATTCAAGGAAATCCTTAAATTCAAAGACACTCTCATAGTCCGCTTTTTCTTTTCTTTGCCAGATACTACTAAAAATCACAACATTTGTATATGTTGATGTCCTTTTCATAGCTATAATCTAACATCAATTTCTTCCTGCCTATAAAGTACAACTAGAAATCCCGATAATGAAATTGTATTACCTTTAATCTTTCGATTATGGATTTTACACAATGAAAAATTGATCAGTACATTTCTTTACCTCAAAATTTAAAAAAAATGGACTATCGAAACGCTGTATATTATTAAAATCAAACCTCATACCTGGAAATTTGAATTTGTTTATAACAAAAAAATGGTCTTAAATGTTTTATTATAAATTTTCTGAAAATATTTTAATACAATACAAGGGAAGTTAAATTAAAAGAAATACATACTTATTTTGATGATTATTAATTAATGAGACTGGATAAAATTCACCATTAATATTTTTTAAATTCAACTGTTTCATTTTATGTAAAATGTTTTATTAACAATAAACAGACAATGAAAACAACCTTAAACAATGGAATTAAGAAGTAAATAAATTAAAAAAATATCATAAATACTTTTTCAATTTTTAATTAAAAAGAAAAACCACTTGTGCATTTGACGGAAAAATGAACCTATCAAAAAATGTATTGATACAATCGCAGAATGTAAATTTTGCATTTAGTACCACCACAAGTTATACATTTTTTACATTTTTTATGGAAATAACAGAAAAATATTATTTTTAGAATTATCTCTCTAATGACGAATAACTCCCACTCGGAGTAATTAATTATTCATTTAAATAATTTTACTTAAGTTTTTCTAAAATGGGTTCAAATATATGCGTTTCTTGAAACATTATTTTTATGAGTTTTTAATCTTTATTATTCGGTTTATAAACAAAAAAAAGAAATATTTCAAATTTGATATAAAAGTGAAACATATATACTATTACTATCCTCCATGAAACATGTGGTGTGCTTTAGAGATAGTATTTAAAAAAAATAAAACATTGCTAGAATCAGGAAATAAACTTCCTATAAAGTGCAAAGGAAGTAAGGGAGCATGAATTATCCCGTGTTTGATGTTTAAACAAAGAGTTTGTCATATATTTCAAGTTTACTATATAAAAAAAATGGAAATAATTGACATAAATTCCCTTCAGCATTTTCTCATAAATATAGTTGATTAAAAATAAGAGCTTACTCTAATTGACGGAAGAAATTATAGCTTCCATTACCCAAATATAAACATTATTTCGTATATCATTAAGATTCTTGGGTGCAGTACCAGGTAAAGACTGTACTGTTTCTAGGGCGACGGTTGTGCAAGGAGGTGATTTATCCGATATCACCCTCAACTGATAGGTTTTCCTCAATCCATGGGACCCACTTTATAGAGTGGTTCATCAGATCTAGGCTGGTGTCTATGTCCCATAGGCTCAACCCGTAACAGTAAACAGATTACATAATTTATCTACTACAGCCGGATTATACCCAAAATCTTCATCATAACATTCCTGCACTCTACACATTGAGCTACCCCGCTCTCCTTCATGTCATACTTATTCAAATAATCTATTTCGGTTTTTTTAAAATATAAAACCATGAGGAACCATATGCGCTAATACATAGCCCACATCCTAGGAGAATACAAAGGAAAAGTTAGGGATTATTGATGAGGCTTGTGATTGGGATCCTTGCTGCAGCTACGGCTCTTATGTAATAAATATGTATGTGAGGCTGAGTGCTCGCTGGGGGCAGTAAAAGCGAACCTCTTTGCCTGCCTAGCGCCTGCCTCTGGGTGCTTAATAGGGAGGGTGGGGAAGGACTTCGCGTCACGGGAGTACTTCATCCAGCAACTTCTGGGGGCAAGGGAATGGATGGTATTGTAGCCTGTTATAAACATTTTATGTGATCAGTGAGTGAATTATGAAAGCTCAGACGAAAAAGAGTTTATTCGGCGTGTGAGGATATCATTTATTTATATCACGTTCTAGGAAATATTAATTTTACTCATACATAATTGTCCAATTTAAATTTTAAAAAACCTCAAATAACTAAGTAATAATAAAAAGCTCACAATCTTCTCAACCAATAATATTCTGTGGGATCTGGCGAATCTCCTGGGGCTCACCCAGCCTCAATAAAGGGGGTACCTTTAATTTAGAGGAAATTGTCGAGGTTGAGCCCGATGAAGTACATTTAACCTTCCAGCACAACCGTTCTTTAATAGAGTACATATTCTACCACGTACTGAGCTCAAGACCTATCGTGAGCTTTATTGGTAAAGGTTCACCAATAATATAATTTGCTATTATCATGTCCTTTAAAAGTAGTAAATTTGTACTCATAAATTAATGTCATTGAGTTATTATCGAATGTCATTATTGTATAATAAAATGAGAACAAATTCAAAAAGAGAATATTTTTTAGAATCCCACCTCCAAAAGCCATAACTTAGTAAATACTTGAAAATAGCTGACTAGCCAGCTAATTCAAGCATCATAAGGAGATAAAATACAAAGATTGATTTTCGAATGGGAACTTCATTGAAAAACTCCAAGTTTTCTTGTTTCAATTCTGGAAATGAATACGCTGTCAACATTTGGCCAAATCAGGAAATCATCAGGACATATATTGAAAATAATCTACATCAAAGAAGATTTAATGCAGCATACCTTATACCAACAGTCCCAGCAGACTCATCAATTAGATCGTCACTCGAAGATGTTTAATAAAGTACTAAAAAATCGGTAATGAACGAACATTATAGATGCCCGTATTTATAGAAGAACAGCTGATCAGCGGAAATATAGAAAAGAAAATGATTAACTATACAATCAATAAAAATAAAATAAAATTATCTAATCAATTCAGTTGTATTAGGATTGGTTTTTGTTCATTGTTTAGTCTGTATCGTTCTTTTTTTTTTTTGTTCCTCTGATCAGCTGTTTTAATTTAAGTTTCCCAGTTGTTCAACAACTTAGTTTAGCATAGTATTTTATTGGTCTTGTTGGAGTAAGGTTGGTGCCTCTAATCAACCTGTTAATATGGCTCATGTGGGATGTGCTCCATTTAATCTTCATTGATGCTAATTTTTGTTTGATGCAACTATTGATGATGGTGACCTTACGATGATAGGTTAATTAATTTCCATGTTTAGCAGTTTTTCATTTGGACTCAAAACGAAATACTGCTATTTATTTTAATAAATTAAGAGTCAATTCCTTATGTTCACAAAAGTCGTAAATTACGTAGAAAGGTCCATAAGTTTCTGGCCTGTCCTGCTTCCCCTCCTTCAAACGTGCCGGAACCTGCACGCCCATCCAGGCATATGCCTGCTCACTCCATCGCCCGCACTATCTCAGTCCTGCCAGTCAGTGTCCAGCATTGAAGGAAACTCCCCATTACAATGTTCAACTTCGAGTATCGTGCGGTTATAAAATTCTTTTGTAAAGAGGGTGTTACTCCTGCGCAAATTAAATAGCGCTTGGATTGTGTATACGGGCAGTCCTTCCTCTCGTATTCCACAGTGAAAGAATGGCCAAAATTATTTAAGTTAGGGAGAGAACGTCTAGAAGATGACCTGCGTCCCGGTAGCCCATTGGGAGCTGTCACTTCTGAACCAATCCAACTTGTGGAATCTGCAATTGCTGTCTGACCGGCGACTGATAACTAAGGAAATAGCAGCGAGGTTGGGGCTTTCAAAAACAAGTGTTTTGAGGATCATCAAAGAACATTTGCATATGAACAAGGAAAGTGCAAGATGGGTTCCAAAAATTCTTTCAGCTGCTCAAAAACAGGAACGAGTTCACTGCTGCAATGAATTTTGGCGATTTAACACCGACGAAGAGCTCCAAGCAGCAGTGGAAGAACATTTTTTTAACAAAGAAGAAAATTATTTTTTTTATGGTATAGAAATGTTTTCAAAGCGTTGTATTAGAGGAGAATATATCGAAAAACAGTAAGACCAGTTACCTTTCCTCCTATAACAGGCCGGAAACTTTTGGACCTTACTACGTAAGTTCCTTTTCAAAAGCAAATGTTCCTTTACTATTTTTTGAAGACCAATATCTGAATCTGGAATTGTTATTATTATAATTTTAGTAATATTATTATTATTAAAAGAATTATAGTGATTCAGGATTAATAATAATAGCTGACGCTTCTTCTGCCATGCACCTCGGCCTAATGAGGCCAATTGTGCTCGAGTCCTGAAATTCCTATCATAGGTCTAGGCTTCTGACATATTTTAGGTGATTTTTAAATTTTTAAAGTTCCTCGTTTCCTCCAGGGCCAAGGTCAAATGTCCTTTTCCGGCTGAATGCATTACATTCAAAGAGAGAGTGCCAAGGGGTTTCATCCTCCTCCGTGCACCATCTGCAGCGTGGTTCATCTTCGAAGCCAAGACAGTGCATACGCTTCTTTGAGTTTGCAGTGCCTTGTAATAACTTCTACCATACTCTTGAGGTCGGTTCTCAACATACAAGCGGCTTCTTTCTCCATTTTCTCAGAAAGTTTATCATTGGCATCCTTTATAAAAAGTTTAGTGTGCCTTGTCTTGGATCTGTTCCAATGCATTTTAACCATCCTCCAGGCTCGTTTGTTGATTATAGCCTTAGCCAGGGAGAGGGGGACCACACACCATGGTTCTGGTCCTATTGAAGCAATTCCTCCTCCTTCCTTTGCCAATTCGTTGGACCACTCATCCCACGGTATATTACAGTGTCCATGGATCCAAAATATCCTTATAACTATGTTGTGTGCAGTTAATTCATAAATTCTTATTCAGCATTCCTCCAGTAGCCTGGATTTTGTCGCTATGTTTTGTAGCGCATCACATGCTCTCTGGCTGTTAGTAAAAAAATTAATGACCTTATTCTTGAGGCCCTTCAGTGCAATGGTCCCTGCAAGTATCGCCCACATTTCCGTTTGGATGACAGTAGGTGTCGTGCCCAGAGCTATATAATTATGCTCTGGCATCTCTTATAGGAGAATCCCGACCCGGCACCAAGTTTCCCTTTGGATCCACCCGTATACACAGTCAGACCACTGGGTGTGTTAAAGCCGTCATTCTTGCTTTTACAAATCGAAAAGCCATACCTGCATTATTTGGCGTTAATTAGTAATAAATGGTATTGATTCCATTATCCCCAGTTACAAATCTTATACCCATTCAAGAAGTGTTGGAATAAAAACTAAACAAATTAGTATTATGACAATTGAAAACGGTTTTCAATACAATAGGCAGTGGAAAATATTTTAGAGGGGTTAAGATATCTGAAGGACGGAGCCCCTCAATTATAACTAATGCCTGTCGGAAGAAGTCCTAGGAGGGGGTTAAATTTTAGTGCGGAGATCTGCTTCGGAGGCTTAGGGGATAGCGAAGAAGGCTTAGCCCTGCTTTAAGATACCCGAAAAGAGAAGGATTCCGGGAGCGGGACCTACTAACCTACATATCTCGCTTCCTCTCTTCACCTCTTTACTGTTTTCTATTGATTGCTGTAGATATAAACCAGATGGAACTTCGTACCTCAATGCGTTGAGTTATTGCTAGGCAACTTTACGACATCTGCTTCAAACTGAAAAGATACCTTCTTTAAGGTAAGTTATATATGTACAAGTATTAATAAAAAATAACAATTTAAATAAAGAAAAACCGAGTACAACTACAACCAACAGAGGTCTTGGGTTAAGTTCATGTTAGAGAATGTACGGTTTCAAGTTATGGGTTATCAATCAAAGTTATCAATTATGAACCCGAATTCCTTCTTCTTGGATAAGTCCTCTCCCACTGTTACATTAGACTGCAATGTGCAGTTCCAAAATGAATGAAGAAGGTGAGTAATTTTTGTTTACGCCTTGCAAGCGACTTCTTTTTTTAAAAGGATTTTGAGCTATATAAGACGAGGATTAGTTATTTTTATCATATTAAACGTATATGACTATAAAAGATAGACAAGTTACATCGATTTTTTCTCGACAACGGTTAAAACCAGTTTCAGATATTTTTTGGAGTTTAGTCCTTAAGAAACGATTTTTATATTTAGCCCGCGGTATGAAAATTTTATGAGGAGTAAAATCGAATTTTAGCTAACTGTGGTGCGTTACGTTCCTTTCTCGGTAATATTGTATTATTTGTTTTACATAATAGATAGAAATTAAAAGTTAAATTCCGGGACTAATCGGGAAGAGATACGTGTGGTATCTATGTTAACAGTGTATTTTATTGCTTAATTCTCGAAGTTAATTAAGGTTAGCTTTGTTTAGATAATAAGCAATTTCTGGCAGATTACTCGGGACGACTAGATATTGTACAACTATTGATGCAATGTTTTCACGATTCATAACCCATGTAACTTCTGACGTACACGTAGTGTGTTTCAGTTACCACAAACCTATTGGCACAGTAGTTAATAATGATGATAATACTATTCACGGACTAAATACTGTTCAAAATCATGTTAAATGTCAAAAGTTCATGGTAGAACAAATCTTCCCAACAACAATTATTGTTATGTGAAAAAGTTATATATATATATATATATATATATATATATATATATATATATATATATATATATATATATATATGTATAAATAATAATATCATAGGAATGATATAAATATTATAAATAAATATTTATATATGCTTTGATTATTTTTTAAGGTGCTTTCCTTTACCCTCTTTTTACATAATCTACACAATACTAGTTCTTAAGGAGTTAACTCCAGTCGTGCGTCGGAGCTGACACACATATTTTTTTATGTCGAACACAGTGGTGTTATCAAAACAGTATAAAAACGAGTTCAAATTGTTCAAAACTTCTGAATAAA
Organism: Troilus luridus; assembly: GCA_964056705.1. Taxonomy (NCBI): domain Eukaryota; kingdom Metazoa; phylum Arthropoda; class Insecta; order Hemiptera; family Pentatomidae; genus Troilus; species Troilus luridus. The sequence goes on along the minus strand of OZ057415.1, from coordinate 56,264,811 downwards.
AATTTCCGTACATGGGAAAAACTAGTGGGGAAGGTCGAGATACGGTGCCTTCCCCGTGTTAGGTTTCCAGTCCATCAAACAGCTTATTTAATTTCATATTTACTTTAATTTCATATTTAAAAATTATGATACTGATTCCTGGTGATTTTGCTGTCCTGATCATTTACGATAAAGTGATTTACCTCGATTCTCTCCTGTATTCTTCATATGTTAACTTCCGCAATTCCCTAATGGATGATTGATGATCAGAAAGTAGCAATTCCCCTTTGTTTCGCTTTAATACGGCTTTAACTTATCCTGTTAACAAAGGGGGTTTATAAAGCTGTCTTAAATAATATCCTTGTTTGGCGTAGCTCTTCCAGATAAGATACAGTGACCTGATCCCCATTGTAGAAACCAGAACCTTGTTTCGGACAGGGCTACACGGAAAGCCCTCAAAAGCTGAGCAGATGTCCGGGGGCAGCTATCCTCATCTCAACCTTGTTACACAGCTTCTGTAATTTATGCAAATTAAGGGATTGACAGGGTGTAGTCCGCTTAATCCGTACTCAGAATCACGTTGGGTGTATTATGCACGAAGTCATGCGTGGTAAATAGCCGTTATATTAAATAAATTATAATTACATAGTTTTATTATACTTGATTGTTGTGAATCATCTCATACGTAATCATTTATTGTTCAATAAAGCATACGTAAAATTAATCAACATTAGGCTGCAATAGGATAGAACAGACGTATCAGTTCACCTTTTGTACTACACCAAATACGGTTACCATAACAGTGTTTTATCTACAAGATCGTGGGCTCGCAACCCTGGCAGGATTTTTTAAAAATATTAAATAATCCTTAGCTATGTCGTCCTTCGAAGGTGACGAAAACGGCTTTATTGGGCTTGTGTGGTGTGTTCTTATACTAATAAATTGGTTTTAATTTTTTACTGTCACATTGATTCCAGATCATCATCACTTTTAACTTTATTTGGTTATTCACAAATGGTATTCTCATTTAACCAACTTTATTCCTTTCCGATTATCTTTTTACCGCTTACTGTCGTTATCATTACTTAATCTAAATCTAAAGCATTTGTTTATTTCGTACTTGTTTCGTTATGATTAGTTAAAGTAACATCAAAAGGTCCAATGAATGAAAACTAGGTTTTCCAGTTATAAACTCGATAAAACGGAAAAAAAAGTCTTTATTTTGCTTTTAAAACGTATATACAATTAATGTTTACAGACAAAGTTAAAGAATACATAAAAATACTCACTCTATTTATCTTTTTTGAATGTCTATATAATGTTTTGTATATCTAGAGCCCCGGTAAATTAGTGGTTACTTTTTAGCCAGAGAGAGTTAACTGATTTTAGATAACCGGAATCGTATCACTCTCGTAGTCTTTGGCTTTAAATGGAATTGTAATATAAGCAATAACTCCTTTTCAAGGCAATGCCTTACTTAGCCCCTTATCCACCACGAAGATAACTCGATTCCGCTTACTTAAGAGTTACAAGAAACTCATTTAGGTGAAAATTAGATTAACCACTTTTTCACCGGGGCTGTGATATAATCTCACATAAAAAATGGAGTATTTCTGGAAATACATTGAATTAAACCTTTTCCCCATAAAAACATTAATAGAGATTGTGCGTTTCATGAAAAAAAAAAAAAAAGAATCAATCTTAATAGTATTCTGTTCTCTTTGTAGTGTACAGGTAACTTGTTATTTATATTTTAGCAAGAAGAGCTAAAAATTCTGTGGGCTACTTCAATATATAAAATATTACAAGAATGTAAGAAAATCAGCCATTAATTGTACAAACATAACTTATAAAATATTAGGTACTTGTGTGTTAACGCCACCGCAGTTATTTTTCCCTACTTGTTCGCATACGCGAGCGGTTACATTTTGTAACCGTTATATTTCTAAAACATTTATCTTGCATGTTTTTAAATCTATTTATTGGGGTTAGAATTTTAATTTTTTTAAATAATCATCAACAATTACAAATGAAAATAATTTATTTACAAATGGAATATATCATGAACAATTAAAATAATGAATAATGAAATAAATAATGGAATATATCACGAATAATCAAAATAATGAAAAATCCAAATAATTTATTAAAAAAGAAAGTGGTTAATCGGATTTCGGTCAAAAATTGGTAAAATATTTCGCTCCTGGAAAAATACAATTACTTCTTCTTCGGTTTTGTCGAATCCCAAAGACTTATTTTCGTAGCACAAAAATTGGCGAAATAATAACAACAAATCTAATAATAATTAAATAAATAAAATAATAACAAATCAGAGTCTAGAACAAATCAGCAAACAAACAATAAAGCAGTAACAAACAAAACTCACCAAACAAGAACGAACATAAAAGAAATCAGGTGTTAGACATATAACGGTTACAAAATGTAACCGCTCGCGCATGCGAACAAGTAGGTAAAAATAACTGCGGTGGCGTTAACACACAAGTACCAAATATTATATTTAGAAATATGTAGCTAATAATTTGAAATAATCTTTAAAGGAATGATAAATGTCAATTATGTTCAATCCGCAACTACAACTGCAACGTTTAATAAAACCGATAATAGCTTCCTTATATGAATACAGAGCAGAAGAACACCCATAACTTTTCACACTCATTTTCTATTTGATTTCTATCAGTATCAAATACTGAAAGGCCTATTCTTTGGAATGTGCTTTAATTAAAAAAAATATCACTCTCCAAGCTTCATCACTTCCGTGCATGAAGCCTGGGAGATGTTTTGTATAACTTTGTTAGCGTCGATGGTTTCATACCGCACGAAGTAATATAGGTAATAGGTCGTTAGAGAATGGGTTACAAGCTTAACAATGGGCTTGGGAATGCAAACATATCCATACAAGTATGAATATTTGAAACCTATTCAACCTAAGGCGTCCGTCGCACTTAGGATGTTAAGGGCCTATTATATTGCTGAAATACAACTGGTTACGATTCGAAGTGTGGATGAGGAAAACTGAATTTCTCCTAAGTTCATTCGATCGCATGGTAATTGTCCCTCCACAGCCTTTGTGAAAAAAAATAAACAAGAAGAGGTAGAATGTACTTTGTTTGCTTGTTTGTTCATTAAACTACCGTTTACGCTCCTATGGCTAATCGGACGATCCTACAGTGGGAGCCTTAAATTTAGCTTGTCCAGATAATTTAATAAATCGGTTTTACTATCATTTCGTGATTTGTTTAATATTTGATAAATAGCGCTGGCATATGATTAATTTGTAAAATTGTGTAACAAGGCTGTAATAAAAACTTTGCAATCCAACTATGCATTATTTAGTTATTTAATGCGTGATTCATAAGGACCTTATTATGGAAAAGAGGTTCTCTAGAACAACATATAAAAAATAACCCACTTTTCATTAAAGGTTATAACGAAGTTCAGGTTCAAAATCGAATAACTCGAAATTAAAAAAAAAAAATGACATCTTCACATTTTTTGATAGTTTAGTCAAGGAATGCTTTATGTTCCCGAAACTTCGGGTTCAGAACTGAAATAACACATGAGTAATAAGGCGGAAATATTTCGTGTTAGACAAAATTACTGGGCTAAACTAGGAAAAAATGAGATTTTTGAAATTTTGGAATTATTCATTTTCGATCCTGAACACCTATTCGATGTTTGTGTGTATTCTATGTCTCAAATATTTTATAGGTAAAGGGCATCACACCTCTTTTACAGAATGTTTCATCTTGTTTTTTTTGTTTAATGCTAAATTAAGCCCCCAAGGAGGGGTTCTTTCCCCACTACTTTGGGTAGTGGATGAACTACTACACCTCTTGAATGAGGAGGGTTTCCAAGCGATAGGCTATGCAGATGACATAGCAATTAACATCAAAGGCTTTGATCAGCAGACTATCTCAGGGTTGATGACAAATGCACTAAGAATGGTGGTGAAATGGTGCACGAAAGTAGGATTGAACATCAACCCTAATAAAATGGTCATTGTACCTTTTACTAATAAAAGGGAACTGAGGGAGCTCACCTCTCCCCTAGGATGAAAGGGATGAGCATAAAATTTAGCAAGAAAGTTAAATACCTTGGCTTTATTATGGACAGTAAAATATATCGATTATGCTACCAAGAAAGCCACTAGAATTCTGTAAAGAGCCTTTGCGGCAACAGGTTAGGAATAAGCCCCAAGATGGCTCGGTGGATGTATACAGCAATAGTCAGACGCTATGGCCTGGTGGCACCGATCTGGAGTCCAATAACATAGATCGAAGTTAGAGAAGGTGCACCGGCTTGGGTGCATCATGATCACTGGGGCCATGAGAACCACCCCTACCGGTTCACTGGAATTTATACTCGATTTAACTCCTCTTAATATTCTAATTGAATTAGAGGCACTGAAGACAGCCTACAGGCTAGTGAAAATAGGAGGAGTTAAGAAACCCACAAACGATTTTAGACATAGAAGTGTCTTTGACACGATTGAGCGAAATGCAGAGTTAAAAAACTATTCCGACCTAATGCTGAATAAATAAAACTTTGACAAAAGGTTCCGCGTGAATACACAGGCGATTTGCAAAAGCAAAAATGACTGCTTTAACCCACCCAATTCTCCAAATGTGTATACCGATGGATCCAAAGGGGAGCAGGGTGCCGGGTAGGGATTCTAGTTTAGGGGATGCCGGAGCACAGGCCATTACTAAGCTCTGGGCACGACACTCACTTTATTCCAAGGGGAAGATGAGATTCGAGCAGTAATTAAGTAATTTGTAAAGAAAGGTATGAAAGCAAAGGAAATTCATGCCGACTTTCAGAACACAATGGGGGACTCTGCTCCTTCATATTCAACTTTGGACCAGCGAGTTTAAATTTGGTCGGGAGAGATTAGATGATGATCCGCGTAGTGGCTGGCCAAAAAGTGCTACGACCCCAGAATTTATCGCAAAAGTGCATAAAAAGGTCATGGAGGATCGTCGACTGAAAGTGCGAGAGATTGCTGAAGCTGTAGGGATGTCATATGAACAGGTATATAACATTTTAACCGATGAATTGGGAATGAAAAAATTCTCCGCAAGATGGGTTCTTGACATTGGACCATAAACGCACCAGATTGGAAGTGTCCGAACAAAATCTGGCTCGTTTTCAGCACAACCAACTAGATTTTTTGCACCGCTTTGTGACTACAGATGAAACTTGGGTCCACTACTATACTCCAGCGACAAAACAGCAGTCAATGCACTGGAAACATGCTGAGTCACTACCACCAAACAAAGCAAAGGCAGTACGTTCGGCCGTAAAGATCATGGTCTCAGTTTTATAGGATGTAAAAGGCATTCTGCTGATAGATTATTTTCCTACTGGCCAAACAGTTACGGGGAAATACTACGCGAACCTTCTAGACCAACTAAAGGTAAATATACGTGAAAAAAGGCCTGGTTTAGCAAGGAAAGTCATCTTTCATCGGGACAACGCCCGCCCGCACACAAGTGCTATAGCCATGACAAAACTTCATGAACTGAGGTACAAATTGTTGCCACATCCACCTTATTCACCTGATTTGACACCATCAGACTTTCATCTCTTCCCTAAGCTGAAAATGTTTCTAGGTGGACGGAGATTTCCTTCAACGGAAGAACTGACAGCCAAATCGGAGAGGTATTTTCCAGGTCTGGAGGAATCTTATTTTCGAGATGGGATCAAGGCATTGGAACATGGCTTGAGCAAATGCATTAGTCTAAGGGAGAGTATGTTGAAAAATAAAAGCAGTTCCACCGAGGTAAGACACTTCTTTCTAATACATTCCAAGAACTTTTTTCAAACCACCCTCGTATGTATCGTGCATTTCTATTTCCCCTTTATTACTCTACTAATTTTTTCAATATATATATATATATATATATATATATATATATATATATATATATATATATATATATATAAGTCTGATGTGTAAGTCTGATTCTTTTATACACACACATATGCAAGTACTCGGAGATCAAATAATCTTATATGGTCGATGTCCCAGTAGCGAAGAGGAGTGTCTTGATTTTAACCACAAATACCCTTTGCTCGATCTGATAAAATATTTTGGTTGGAGCACAGTAGACATTCTGGGTTTTATGAAGTCTAGAACCGACAAACATACTTTTTAGTGACTTCGTCTTTGTTATACTATTCTATAGGATAATAGAATAGCATACTAAATATGAAGGATTGATGTTAATAGCAAAATGTAGTTATCTTATAAACGTACAATGTTAACTCGGAGGTTTCTTGCCAATTCTGCCAAACCGTCCCAATGATGGCTCCATGCCAAAGTTCCCCCCTAAGAAGTTTGATTTATGTTAAGATCTAACCAGAATCGATTATAATTAGCTCTCAGATACGGATGATGAACTGGCCCAAAACATGAGCATCACGATCATCCAATTGATTCGAAAAGAGAGATTATTTTTATTGATAAAATGTCATAATAACTAAAGATATTCACATGGAAGGAATTCGATGTTGGTAACCCCCTCCTCCCCATTCACTCTTTCTCTCTCTGTTTTCTAGTTCTTCACATTCCGTTAGATCGGATCATAGTAATTTAAATGAAATTTTAGTTTTGCACTGGCGAATCGCAGATAAAATTAGCAGGGATCGAATCTAGAATTTTAGTCTCGAAGATTGAAAATGTATACAAGAATTTGTTGAAATCCTAAAACAAAAAATTTTTTTTTATTATATTGGTTAATGCTTCTCTAAACTATATGGAAATATATTATATATTACTTCTTTTTTATTTTTAAGATTAGATGAAAATGCAAGACTATGATTAGTTTTTGTGAAAAAAGCATAGCATATATGGCTTAAACAGAATTAAACAAAATAAAATTTTATATCTATCTAAACAGAGAGATTAATAGTTCTAAACATTATTCAGTATACAGTCTTAACAATTGAACCTCACATTGATCTAAGTTAAGGTTGTAGTTACTAGACCAGAATCACCTAATTTCGATGTACCATACTGAAGATTTCTCAAGTTTCAACTTACTTGATTCTCAGCCGGAAACATTAAGGTTCCACAGCAATAGGTCTGGAAATTAATCAGAAGAGGGACTATTTTTTACGTATTAAATCATATTCATTAACCATATAGACAATTACAGAATTTTACGCTACACATTAAAAATAGGGAAAAAAGAAACCAAATTAAAAAACAAGAAACATACATAATAGTGTATTAAAAAAGCCATCGAACCATCCATTAACTCTACGATTAAAGTTTTTATTTAAAAATAAATGGTTTAAAAGAATGAAACAAGTTAAAAATTTGTATCTACATTGACTGTGGGATCTACAATACTACGTATTATTTAGTATGTAGCCTTGCCACATATGATCAATTATAGACAGAATTTGAACTTCTCACTTGATCTGTAAGTTGTAGAGACTAGACCAGCAGCACCTAATTTCGTTGTTTCACACCGAAGTTTCCTAAACTTACCTCAGTCTCGCTTGGAGAAACATTAAGTTCCCTTAGCTATTGGTCTCTGGAAATTAATCAGAAGAGAAAACGATTCATGTTTTTCGTTTACCGAATAGACAATAACTAGATTTCGCTTTACAATTTTTAAAAAATAATTAAAACTCAAAGAATATTCATAATACTGGTATGTAATGCAATAAAGAATCTTCATTGTGTCGCAAAACATTATTCATGGTGTAATATAAAAATACTTTAAATATGATATTACAATAACAAAGTGTATTTAAATGGAGTTCGAATGTGAGTAATAACTCCATTTCAAGCCAATGCCTGACCTAATTACTAATTCACTACGACTCCACTTACTTAAGTAAAAAAAAAACTCATTTTCGATAATATTCGACTTAAATCTCAAGTACTGATACATGGTCCTTGCGACCTTTTGCTATCTGTTTTCTGGATTTTCTCACCCGATTATGTGAAATCCCCGTATGACTCATCACCTTCCTATCTTGCTATTAACTTATTGAATGAGAAAGTGGAAGGCTGGTTCTAAAGTTTGTTCATAAAATATAAGCAACGTCTCGTCCCACGGACCATTCCTAAGTACTTCTGCGTCTTCTTTGATTTTTTCTAGGTACACTCATTTAATGTTTAGTATTTATTTGTTAATATTAATCAGTGACACATTTAAATTTATAAATTTTATCAAAATATTGACTGTTTTCTTATTATTTTTAAATGTATTCATTATATTATTTTATTTTTTAGTTCGGTTACAATGGAACCCCATCTTGCAAATCAAAAATAGATTTCTTACGACTGATGAACCAATGTTTTGTAAAAAAATATTCCTCATGTTAAATGATTTAGAGAAAGAAGAAGTCGATATTTTCGAATCAGATGTTGACGACGGAGCCTACATCAAAAGTGATCACGAGACAGCGTCAATTGCTTGGAATATTAATAATTTTAATTTCGAATGATAATTTTTATTTTCATTTATAGGTTTCAATTGTTTAAAATCAAAATTAAATATATTGTCATTAATTTTTTATAAATACACAAGCTTTAAAATATGTTGTTTTCAATTTTCACTTTCCTTCATTGGTCTTATTTGTTATTTTTTTTTACTGAAATTTGAAAAAAATGCATATTTTCGTTGATTGTGGGTAATGCAGGAAGGTTCATAAAAATAAAAAGCAATAATATGTTTAAATATTTTATTTTGTATTTATTAATGATTTTTAATCAGATCGTCAGTGGTACCAGTTGTCAGTACTAGCGTGAGGAAAAAACATGTCAGTACTTATTCACCGGTGGGCTATAGATGTATATTAGTAGAATTTTTTATGAAATATACTAATCTATTTTTTTAATTATTTAAATGTCAATTAGATGCTATAGAGATGGGACAATTGAACACTCACACTACCCGGTCTCCAATCCGACTGGGACTAATATTAATGAAGTGGCTGGGGGGGTCGGGCCCGAGGGAGTAGCTTATCGATTCGGCACTCCTCCCGACCCAGGTTAGCTGAACCACGGTGAGGTTGGCCGCTACTACGCTGGAGGGTAAGTCCCGATGAGAGGATGCCGATGTCTAGGTACGTAATGGGGTCTTTAGGAGGAAGTGTAAGATGGTAATGAAGTGTATATGTATCAGTGATAGTCTTATGATAGTCATTCTTCATAGGATAGTCAGTGACGGTCAGTCTTCTTTACAACCCCTTAATAAAAACCTATATATTTAAATAAAAATAATTAGGGCCTCAAATGAGGTGTTATAAAATAGTAGAAATTTGGGCTAGTTTAACTGATATTTAACATAACACATACAAAATTAAGAGTAATTATTAAAGAGAAAACTACTTTAGCGGCACTGAGTGATTTTCGGTAGGGGGAAATACTTATGGGTTTGTGTCAACAACATGCGCGACGTGATAGTGAAGAGTTGCGCGAGATTGACAACGTTTTGCGGCTTTTGTACGATATATAAGAATTTTTTAATCAACTTTAGTTTAAAGGTTTGAAATTCATAAGAATACTAAGATTTAACCAAAAGTTCGTATAATAGTTGTGCAACTCATACTATTAATAATTAATTAATAACTAATAACATAAAACATCAAAAACTAGTAAAACTGTTCGTTTCCCTAAAAAGAACGAACATTTAACTGTTATAGTTAAATGTCATGTAATGATTCAAAGTAATGTCCTCCCCTCTTTTTTATAGATACCAGTTCTAACATATTGTAAGATGGATATGGATAGAGAAGAGAAGGTAGAAGATGGTATGACTAGAGAATAGTATGTTAAGGGTATAGTTAACGGAATAGTCACTATGTTAGTTAATAAGTTATAATATTATTCAACAGTTATTTTACATGAGAAAATATCGTTGTATAATCGTCTTATATAGCTCATATTAACATCAAATATAATGCTTTCTAAAAAGTCAAAGTCTACTGTTTGTTAACTAAAAGAAATTGAGTTGTACCAATACTTGAAGTATTGGTATCCAAAACCAAGATCCAACTGTAATTTTTTTTTTTCGAGAGATTTTGAAATTATAAGTTATGAATTAACGTAAACAAAGTAAACAATAAAATTAAGTAGAAAGATATTTGAATATGAAAAAAAATACTGTGACTAGGGAGATAACACTTAGTCTAAATTACCAATTTTCGGATTTGAAGCATTACTTGAATAAAAAAATGAGTCGATCCTGCTCTTGGAACCCACTAAGTCACATCATTATTTATTTTAATGTTTTCTTCTCAAAGTTTCCTAATTACACTGAGAATTCTGCCTGTAGCTTTTTCATTAGCATTTTCTCAAAATCATGTGTATCTTGATGTAAATGCACTTGTAACCACATGGTAGGGGACATGTTGTTACTAGGTGCCCTAGAATGTCAAAGGAGATCAAATATTCACGGGAGTCACATTTCACTAACAACCCACCATTGTGTTTAAGTAGACACACAAGTGCATTCTGGATGAATAGGGGAGGGTTGTAAGATTTAGAAGGTGTCTCTGCAGCTCGGGTTTTTTTTTTTTAAGGAATTAAATATATTTTACCGTTGTTCAATATTGGGAATTTTCAACTTGAAAATCGATTTTGATCGATAATTACAAATTATAATTATTAAAAACTTATTAAAAACATCAATAAAAAGTTGATCATTGATGACTTCTTTTTAATTATATACAGGTATTGTTTAAAAGATTACAATTGCTGTCCTTTGGATAACATTTTTGAAAAATAGGATTATTTTTCTCAGAATTCCCAGTGAATCATATTGTTACGGGCTACTGGGTGTAAAATGGACTAAACTATTGCTTAATTCAAGAATCTAATATTTATTAACAAATTAGAAAGAATACAATGAGATTATTTAAAACAGTTAAATTATTAAACTAATATCAATTTACAATAATAATATTCTACTAAATGTTATCTAATTTCTAAGATAATAGGATATTGCTAATACTAAATAACTAAACTATTTATATATAAATTATTACAAATACAATAATATTACACTACAGTTTACAATTGCAAATTAACACTTACAGTTCGTTAACTAAAGTCCACCGACCGTAAGACTCTCCAAATATGACAAACTGCCACACAGTTTATTACACTTATTACACGGCCACTAATTGTCACTGTTGCTCACTAAGCACTTATTACAGACTGATACTAACTCACTGTAACTCACGCACTATCACTAGTTAACGACTGCTACTCACTGGCTTATTACTTCACTGCTTATTACTGACTGCCGCGGCCGAAAACGCTGTCCTTTTTATATAGGCAAGGTAGGTCGTGGTGGGGCATTACTCGGAACAAGATCGAGAACCATCCAGGCCGATCCAGGTTGAACGAGATTGGCCTCGGCAACTTCTTTAATCCCTTCCGCTTAATCCCATTGTTTGCCTAATCCTGTCTAGGCAGATCAGAAGCCGGTCCTACTTCCCGCTCTGACCGTAACACTGCCCCCTCCTTAAAAGTGCTCTGCCTCAGAGCATAGTCCGGAGAAATCGGGCGGTTATGAGCTTCCCTCGATGGAGACGCATTTCCTTTCCAGGGGTTGAACGTGCACACCAATATGGCGACTCCAGAGTTGGCGAATATCTGTTCAAGCATGTTCCTTACAACCTTCCACTCCAGGCCGTCATATCCACAGCCCAACTTAGGGATCGCGAGCTTGGTGACACGCAGTCTCAGAAGCTTACTCCGCAGGTCGTCGAGGCTTCGCCGCAGTGCGTCGTATGTGGGCTTCTGATCAGTAGCACACTTGGTAACTAAGTAGAACAGGTGTCGTCCTTCGTGCGTATGGTGGAGTGCTTTCCCGACGCGTGGTCCTTGGCGTTCCAGTTCCTCAGTTCCAGCAAACTTCTTCCTGAAGACCGTTGCAATCCCTCGGGAAGTCCTCAGATCTTCGGCTACACAATGGGCCAGAGAATAGTCCGCGGGTAACGAGAAGATATCTCTGTATACTGCCTGAGTTACTCCACGGAAACCTTGTACCATAGGTTGTGCAACTGATACCTTACTGGTCTCCACGTTGTTGAGGTTCCTGACTTGCTGGTCTTCTGTCGGGCCATGGTCTCCTTTGTATGGGGCCAGTCTGTTAAAATGGACTACCCTGGGTTTTCCTTTTGGCTGCTTCCTGATTCTATAGATGACGTCGTTTATCCTATTGATGATCTCAAACGGGCCATCCCAGGAGTTCTGAAGTTTAGGTGAGTAGCCTCGCCTCCTTCGAGGGTCATGTAGCCAGACCAAATCTCCAGGTTGGAAGCCACCTTTCTCTGCCCTGATGCCGTAACGCTCCTTCATTCTGTCACTGGCTCCCTGGATGTTTGCACGAACCTTCTCGTGGATATTATCCATCCGCTTCCGTAGATTCGTGACGTATTCCTCTCCGTTAACTTCCTCATTAGGCTTGAACCCGAATTTTAGATCACAAGGCAAACGAAGTTCTCGGCCGAACACCACATTTGCGGGGGTCTGGCCCGTTGCTTCATGGACTGAACTGCGGTAGGCTAACAGGAACAAGTGAAGATACTGGTCCCAGTCTCGCTGATGCTCGGAGACCACTTTAGACAAATATCGACCCATTGTCCTGTTCATGCGCTCCACCATGCCATCCGATTGAGGGTGAAGAGGTGTTGTCCTGGTCTTCCGTATCCCCAGTGCTTCGCACATTCCGGAGAAGACTGCAGACTCAAAGTTTCTTCCCTGGTCAGCGTGGAGTTCCATGGGTACTCCAAACCGGCTGACGAGCTGCTTCACAAGTACGTCTGCAACCGTGACTGCCTCTTGATTCTGAAGGGCATACGCTTCCACCCACTTAGAGAAATAGTCCATGGCCACGAGAATATATCGGTTACCTTCGTCCGTCACAGGGAAAGGGCCAGCGATGTCGATCGCTATCCTCTCGAACGGTGCTCCCACGTTGTACTTCTTCATAGGGGCCCTCTTTCTTCTTGTTGGTCCGTTAGAGGCCGCACAAGTCGCACAACGCCTACACCAGTCCAAGACATCGTCCTTAAGGTTTGCCCAGTAAAAGCGTTCACGAACTTTTTCCAATGTACGGTGAACTCCAAGATGGCCGCCAGTTACACCGTCATGTAGTTCCCTAAGCACTTCGGCCACTTTATTCCTTGGAACGATGAGCTGTAGCCTACGCTGATCTCCTTCCGAGTTCTCCAATGCCCGTTTCAGCAGCCCATTGTCCACTAGAATGGAGTCCCATTGGGCCCAGTACGTTTTTACATTCTTCGACATTGGAGCAACATCCTGCCAGGTAGGTCTTCCTTGCCCCGATACTTTCCATTGTTTTATCTGTTTTAAGTCCGGGTCTTCGTCCTGTCCCTTTGACACCTCTGCGTCTTGCCAACTGTAGTCCTCAACACCCCTGCCTGCTTCTCTTCTTGTCGAGAACAATGCTTGCAGCCTTCATCACAAGGTCTTCTTGACAGCGCATCCGCATTTCTGTGACTTGTCCCAGAACGATGAGCAGATTCAAAGTCATACTCTTGAAGGCGCTCGATCCACCTCGCCACTTGTCCCTCTGGTGACTTAAATCTCAGCAGCCACATTAGAGCCGCGTGGTCCGTTCTCAGGAGGAACCTTCGTCCGTATAGGTATTTATGAAAATGCTCTATGGACTTTACTACTGCCAGAAGCTCCTTCCTCGTGACACAGTAGTTGCGTTCCGGAGCTGAGAGTGCTTTGCTGAAATATCCAATCACCCTCTCTTCTCCGTCTTGGACCTGAGAGAGGACGCTTCCAATAGCGATGTTGCTGGCATCTGTGTCAAGTATGAACTTGCCCTCGGGGCGTGGATAGCTCAGAATAGGAGCACTAATCAATTTGCTCTTCAGCTCCTCGAAGGATGCCTGACACTCGTGATCCCAATGGAAAGTCCTTTTCTCCTCGGTAAGTCTGGTAAGAGGTTTTGCGATGTTAGCGAATCCTTTCACGTACCTCTGGTAATAGGTGCAGAGCCCGAGAAAACTTCTCACCTGGTGCTTATCTCGAGGTACTGGCCAGTTGGCGATCGCTGCTATCTTCTCTGGGTCAACAGCAACTCCGTTGTCTGACACAATATGCCCCAGGTAGTTGACTTGCCTTCGGAAGAGATTACACTTCTTCGGGTTCAACTTAAGGTTCGCTGCACGCAGTCGTTCGAAGACCTTCTCCAGATTCTTCAGATGGTGATCGAAGGACTTTCCCAGCACAATGATGTCATCTAGGTACACCAGGCATACCTCCCAAGAGAGACCTCTTAACACATTTTCCATCAGCCTTTCGAATGTGGCAGGAGCATTGCAAAGCCCGAACGGCATTACTGTAAACTGCCAGAGCCTAGTGCCAATTGAAAACGCCGTTTTCTCTTTATCTTCAGGTGCCAATCCAACCTGCCAATATCCACTGCGGAGATCCAAGGTAGAGAAGAGTTTACACCCCTCCAGGGTGTCCAGCGTATCGTCAATCCTGGGAAGCGGATAACTGTCCTTCTTGGTGACGTTGTTCAGAAGACGGTAGTCTACGCAAAACCTCGTTGTGCCGTCTTTCTTCTTCACCAATACGACAGGAGACATCCAGGGGCTACTCGAAGGCTCAATGACACCATCCTCGCTCTGTTCAGGTGAAAGGTCGCGGCATGACTCGTTAACAAATCCTTTTAGTTCTTCTGGCAGTCCTCGGAGCTCGGTGGAACGACGTTGCAGCTGACGAACCACTGAGGTAGCGGTTGTACACTCCCCGACCGGTGTTCCTTTCTTCAGCGTTACCGGGAAGCTGTTCAGGTTCATTAGCCGGATTGGAGTCGTCCGTCCGACCTTGATGAGAGACCTGGCAACAAGTACGCCACGTCCGATCTCTTGTTCTTCGTGCCTTCCGGGTTCAAGTAGTACACATTGACCCTCCGGTAACTGTCCTTCGACCGTCCCATGGGTCAGGATTTGGCTCCGTGCAGGTAATGTGGTGTCTTCTAGTAAGAGCACTCGTGCGTAGAGGTCCTTTCCCTGCCGAAGGATGACTTCCTCGTCTCCCAGCGTCATCACACCTCTTGCCATATCCAACTTAATCCCGTATTCGATCATCAAGTCCGTGCCTAATATGACATCTTCATCGATTTCTGCCACGAGAGCACCGTGCCTCAGATGTTGACCCCCGATGATGAAGGTGGCAACTGTCTCCCCGTAGACCTTGGCTGGCTGTCCCGTGGCAGTCCGTAATGCCCAAGTGGTTGGTAAGACCCTCTCAGCGGGAACTATCTTCGAGTTCAAAATTGTCATGGTTGCACCAGTATCCACTAGAAGACTTCGCAGCTGCCCGTTCACCATCCCGTCAACGTAGAAACTGTTCGTTCTGCTTCCTATTGACGCAATCCTGATGGTCTTCCTGGGGCCTTTGACGTTACGGGTTGACAGTGGCCCCCTCCCATCAACCCTACTTAGTTTTCCTGTGGCTTTTCTTGCTTCTTAGATGGACACTTGCTTCTAGGGTGTCCAATTTGGCCGCAGCTCCAACAGCGTATCTCCTTCTTACGGGTCCTGAGAGCCTCTAAAACTTTCGTCACTAGGTCCTCAAAGCTGGGGACTACATTTGGCTCCGCTTCTGCTGCTCGTACGCGCGCATGGCCCCGTACAGACTGTCTAACAGCCTCGAACTCCATGGCCTGGGATAATGCGTCTCCCAAAGTTTTCGGGCGGGCGAGCTTCACTGCTTGCTGTGTCTCTGGGTCCCGAAGTCCATCCAGGAATTTGTCGACAGCCAAGCTTTCGTAGACATCGTCGGTGACCGATGGGTAGGCGTTCCTCACCAGCCTGGCAATATCCGCTTCAAATTCCTGTAAAGTCTCGTTGGTCTTCTGGACCCTGCTTCTCAGCTGTGAGCGATACAGCTGGTCCATGTGGCGGTGGCCGAAACGCATCTCCAGTCTTCTGATCAGCTCCCCGTAGTTGGACCGCTCCGACATGGGTATCCCCTGCAGTACTCCCAAGGCATCTCCACGCAGAGCCAGACACAACGCTGAAGCTTGGGTCTCCTGTGACCACCCGTGGATCGAAGCAGCTGTCTCGAAGAGAGTCATGTAGTCCTCCCACGGCGTCTTTCCGTCGAATACTGGAATGGTATTGTGAGTTGGTGGCGCCCCAGCATAGGCGGGTAGAATGGTGTTATGATGGCTGCCCTCGCAGGAACGGTCGATGTCGTTCGTCGGTGGGTTGCTCATACGTCCCTCGAGAGCTTCCATTCTTAGCCTAATTTCGTCAACTTTTTCTCCTAGCCTAGATTCTACAACAGCTACTTTATTATCTACATTTTCCATTAACTTATTCTCTAATGTGCCTAATTTAGACTCTAATGTATACAATAAATCACTTTTTACAGTACTTAGCTCATTTTTAACAGTGCTTAACTCATTACCTAGCTCATTTTTAACAGTACCTAAATCATTCTGTAAATTACCTAGCTTATTTTCTACATTGCCTAGTTCATTTTTAAAAGTTGCAGACAACTTGCTTAAATCAGTTTCAAACAGAACGTCATCTGGATTTTCCCCTAGCTCTACAAAAAATTGACGCAAGCGATGTTGCAGTACACTTTTATTTCCTGAAGAATCCAGATCACGTTCTTCTAATTCCCTTTTTAGATCCGCAACTTTTAAATCCATTAATTTAACACTTTGAGAAGCCATTTTTCATACAGTAGCCCAATAATTACAATATAATAACAATTACACAAAATACCCCACACCTGACACCAATTTGTTACGGGCTACTGGGTGTAAAATGGACTAAACTATTGCTTAATTCAAGAATCTAATATTTATTAACAAATTAGAAAGAATACAATGAGATTATTTAAAACAGTTAAATTATTAAACTAATATCAATTTACAATAATAATATTCTACTAAATGTTATCTAATTTCTAAGATAATAGGATATTGCTAATACTAAATAACTAAACTATTTATATATAAATTATTACAAATACAATAATATTACACTACAGTTTACAATTGCAAATTAACACTTACAGTTCGTTAACTAAAGTCCACCGACCGTAAGACTCTCCAAATATGACAAACTGCCACACAGTTTATTACACTTATTACACGGCCACTAATTGTCACTGTTGCTCACTAAGCACTTATTACAGACTGATACTAACTCACTGTAACTCACGCACTATCACTAGTTAACGACTGCTACTCACTGGCTTATTACTTCACTGCTTATTACTGACTGCCGCGGCCGAAAACGCTGTCCTTTTTATATAGGCAAGGTAGGTCGTGGTGGGGCATTACTCGGAACAAGATCGAGAACCATCCAGGCCGATCCAGGTTGAACGAGATTGGCCTCGGCAACTTCTTTAATCCCTTCCGCTTAATCCCATTGTTTGCCTAATCCTGTCTAGGCAGATCAGAAGCCGGTCCTACTTCCCGCTCTGACCGTAACAATATTAAAAAACGTTTACATCTTTATTGAATTTAAAGAGATATAACCATATTTACATACTCCCTGGCATTACGAATAGGAATCCATAGGCATATATCCAAGATTCTTCACAATATATCCATATTTAATATATCCACAGTTTTCTTTCTGACTCTTTAGATTTTAAACAGATCTAAGAACCATACATAAACACATATCTTATGACTTCCTTATACATCATAATCTTACTATAAACTATATATCCAATACCTATGCTACAATTCGGTTTTGGAACACCAAATGCCTAGGTGAGGGGCATACCGTAGAGAATGGAAATAGGATGATTGAAGAAAATTTACCAAGGATTCGAGATATTAGAAGAAAGTTACAGGGCCAAAAATAAATATGAGGTCCGAATTTTAAAAATGTAAATGAGTAAGAGATATAATGTAAATGGATATTACATTGCTGAAGGGTGTAAAATATTGCATAGGTGGTAACGTTAGCCAAATCGATGGTGGTACCATTATAAAAGGATATAAATCATTGTTGGCTATGGGAAGGGAGAATTTATTGGTATCAACTTAGCCTGGACCATCACACTTAGTTGATACCTATACATTTAAGGACCGCTATCGATTATGAATCTTTCATGTTGTTTAACTGCGTTATTAGAAGATTTATTTTTTTTCATTTAATTTTAATAAAATTACTATTACTGTTAGTATTAAAAGAGTAGCAGGGTAGCTCAAGGGCAGAGCGCTGAGTTGGTATCCAGAGGTCCCTGGTTCAAATCCGGCTGTAGCAAATAAATTATTAGTGATATAACCATATATGCTTTTATAAATATTATATTATTCAATACTTTTATGTATGTATATTTTTTCTTCACTATAATACACAAAATACCATCTATGTTTGTCATTCACGGTAATTATTTTACCCAATATTATAAGTTTTCGACCACATTCTGACAGAAGTTTTCTTTTCTAAAAGATACATCTGCTCCATACAGTTTTCTTGATGTGTTTTGCATACTAGCGTATAGTATATTCTTCTGCGGATTGATTTGCAGTACTACATTATTTGTTGCCACTTGCCAAAACTAAGGGTCTTGTTGCTGTAGAGAGGTTGAACCTACAGTGAAAAATGAGCTAATCACTGTTCATATTTTTTTTTTGGACCAGAGCAGAAAATAGTATTGTCTTGATGTGTCTATGAACTTATTTATAAACAAATTCTTTATTACAGTATTTACAAAACACAGTATTTTTAGGGTCTGGGGTATAACTTATGTTTATATTAGTAGGCTACAACTAATGTTTATATTGATATAAAAGGTTTATATCAATATAAACCTTATATGCTCATTACATTGGGTCAAATAATTCTGGACTGATTATAGAAACCTTAGATACCACATCCTTTCTAGAAATACAAGAGCTATTTCGAAGCAGGAAGTGGTGAATGTCGATAGGTCTAGGAAGTTAAGATGAGGAATACGAAACACTGTTTCCTACACCAAAAAGAAGGAACGAAAGTTTAGAAACTGCTACAAATTAACAGAACGTGGGCAGAATGGACTAGAAGTTTCCCTAAATTTAGAAAAGTAAAAGTAATTTTGAGCCTATTACGGAAAGAAGAACGAATATTTAAGAAGGGTATATTAAATATTATGAGAAAAATATCTTTTATTTGTAAATAATTAAAGCGTACAAATTAAAGTTCCAGAACGTTGCTGAAATTTATTTATATTCACCATTATCTATCTGCAATTAGTAAATTACAGTTTAAAATAAAAAAAAAATTAAAAAAACGCCCATGAATACGGAGAAATGTATATACGCAGCAAAACCTTAAACAATCATAGGATGTAAATAGTTGGAAATTATAGTATCTACTAGTAATAATTACTAGATACTAATTATAGTATCTACAAGTCAACGAATTTCTTTCCTACTTAAACAATCATGATCAATTTAATTAAAAATTAGCCTAATGCCCAGAGTGGTTAGTTGTCATGCTGAAGAAAATTCTGGGTTGTAGCAAATAAACTTTTTATTCTGTTAACAACCACAAATGGACTCTGTTGAATCTACAGACCCTCCTGGGGTTCAACCAGCCTTCATACGATGGGTACCCTTAATTGGAGGAAAACCTGGCGTTTAAGCGTGATCGCAGATAAACTATCTCCACGTCCAAGCATTTCCTACCTAGGGCACCTTTCTTTTCCTAGGGCAGGTTTGCTTTTTTATTTCATTTTATTTTTGTAATATATAATAGCTTACTGTCAAATATGAAAAGAAAAATGGGAAAGTTAAAAACGTTTTGATCGATTTAATTGAAAAATCGGAATTGAATAACTGGAATATCTCTTTTCCCGGGAGATATAGCATGATCACAAAATATGTAATTTTTTAGGTAAATTGTCATAAATAAGTGCTATGATCTATGCTTTCCATTCCTTGACATTACCAATAATAACAATGAGAACAGTTTTCTTTAAGTTGTTTCTATTAGTAGTAGAGACAAATTTTAGTTTTAAAACATACAATATTACATGACGTCCTTTACCTCAGGGGTACAGATTCTATTTATTTTAAACATTTTAGTTATAACTTTTTAAAATCTATAAAATCCGTAGAAAAACATGAAAAAAATTCTATCAAAATTAATTTTGTAAAAAAAAACAAAAAAACTTTTGATATAAACTACAAACACCGATACTACTCTCAATCCATTATGTTCGACCCTTACCTGCGCAACTACTCAGAGAGCTGGATAAATTGGAGAATAAGCCATTCTTACGATGATGTCTTAGATGATGAATTTGGCTCATTAATTTCTTAAGCAAAGTCGGTGTATAACATGGCGCCGCGGGGTGTTTGTGACAGTCAGGAAGATTGAAAATAATTTATACAGCCGCGGGACAGCTTAGACTGAAATTTCCAATCAACCAGCTAACAGTAATTAACTTGATTGAACATTCAGGAAACGGGAAGTGAAGGGTGAAGAACCTAACTGTAGGTGATGGAAATTTTTCTATAAAATAAACAAATAAATTAAAGTACAGATTCTTTATTTATATAAAAAAAATTAAATAATTATAAGTTAATCGTGTATATAGATATCATATTGGAGAAAATGGACTGGTTCGAATATAGAATATTTCCGAGAGTTTGTGTGTAAACAAAATCTTTATCTGTTTTCTTTTAAAAAAAAATATAAAACCAAAAAATAATTTCTCGGCCTCTATTAAGGTGTTACTGTTATGCCAGAAAGTGTATCTTCATTACGAAAACAGGAGAAATAGATGGAACAGAAAGTTTCTAGGAAATTAGTAGTACTATTTAGAATAATTATAATTAATACATAATGACAAAATTAATGTACATATATATATAGTATATTGTTAGCGACCTCCAGGATTTCTGCCTAGCTTAAACGAATTCTCCATTGGCAGAAACGTCTCCCAACTAAGTCATAAATTTTCACACTCAGATTCATGCAGGCATTACATTACATTAGTGGTTCCATTCATCCATTAGTAAGAAAATGAAAATATTAAAAATTATATAAAATTAAGGTTTCAACGTTAATGGTTATAAAACGATTTCCAAAAGCATTTTTCTATCCATTCAAGGTATGACTTATTGATAAGAAATTGGGTAAGAAATAAAAATGTAATTAATACATTTTTACTTTAAGTTGAGTTTTCATAAAAAAATTTATTTTAAATTGTCCAATATTCTAATATATATACTATTAACTTTCAAGGTATATGATCAAAACATATGCTTGTCAAGGCTTTCGTTTAATGATATGATCATTTTTACAACAATAAAGGACGAAAGTCTGAACATTTTGGATGTATCATTAATTTAAGTTAGAAGAAAGTAGAGTAAGAATGAAGGAAATTATACATTTTTTGCTGGATATAAGTTCTTTGTGGACTTTTTTTGCCCTTGTAAGGCAATGTACTTAGCGACCTGAGAAGCCCTACCGTTATTAGATCATGCCTTCAGACCTCCCTCTCTCTGCCTTCTTCCCTTCAGTCTTGGACAGTTCTTTTGTTAAATTATCGAAAGTACTTTTCAAAGGTACTCTGTAAAGTATAATATGTAATTATATATATATATATATATATCTCGCTGTCTGATTGAATATCACAAATTTGTAGATATTCTGTCTTATTTATTCAGGAAATACACTTTTTGAATGAATGGGTTGGTAGATGTAGATGAATCATTATTTCTCTTTTTCCATCTTACATTTTTGATTTTCCTACTTTTTTTAGTAAGTAATTATATGTTACTTTCTAACATAAAGTTTAAGTTGAAGTTTTTAACAACCAAATTTTAGGATAATATCTTTTTCCAGGCCTTCCTATCAAGAGCAACTTCTTCATTGAGACCGTATTCTGCTAAGTATTCCTGAACTTGGTCGAGCCATGAAATTCTTAGTCGGCGTCTTCTTCTTTCTCCTTCAGAGCTGCAATATATTGCAAATGTTATAAAAATGAGATAGGCGTATTTAGTGCTCCTCGCTCCTTCATTTGTCATGAATCTACTTCTTGAGAATGGTTAAGGTTAAGCTCAGGTTAATAAATAATGATCTTTAAGCCTCGGGCTTGAGACCAGATGTGGTAGTTAAATTATTTATTTTGTTAACAGCCGTGAATCGACACTTGAATCTTGATACCTTCCTGTTAAAAAAATCCTGGCGGTTGTGCGTGACCTCAGCAAAATGATGTAAATGTATAAAAGCCGGTTTGGGAACAGTGCTGATCCAACATTTTACTGAACCCAATACCCTACATAGGTTGTATTGTATCGGATTATTTTAATATTTTAAAGAGTTGAGAAAAAAAATCCTTGATGGAATTATTATTAATATAAAAATAGTGTATCGTGAAACATAATTAAATACATAATCCAATAATCAAAACAAATATAATATAAAGATATTATTTAAGGATGCTATAAATACTGACATTGAGAAATTACTATTTATGATTCAGATTGAATATTGCGCTAAAACACATACATATTTCTCTCGAAACTTCTTGTTTAATGAAATTTCTCTTGATCTGTTTTTAAAAAAGGTACCCCTAGGGTTTTTCGTCGTTTGTGGTAAGGGCGTCTCCCGAGTTTGGCTATCTTCCCTGATCCATGATGATCTTCCGTTCCTTCGGTGGCTCTTGAACTCAAGTCCAGCACTGTCCCTTTTTTCAGGTATATTTACCGCCTCCTCAGTTCTACTGCTACCTGCCAACGTGACCCTTTTTATACCTGTTTTTTTGAAACCGTAATTTCTAACAATACTTAATTAAACTTATCACTTCGCCGTTTCAGGCCCTTATGTAGGCAAACGCTCTAAGCTCCCAATTACTTAAAAATTACTTACAATTACTCCACTAAGCCGTCGAATTTCTCTCGTATCCAATCCAGTTTTCCGGCGGCAGTATTTCCTAGGTGTACACCTTTTCCGAACTTTTACAACCAAAAAACCTTCTTACCTTCTTGATTTGTTTACTCCTTGTTCCTCGGTCCATTCGTTTAATACGAGATCCCAGCCCATAAACCTATTCATCCCTTCTCACAGAACTGCCTCCTTTAAAAAATCCTTTGTCATGCGTACTACCTTGTTTTGGAATTCCCTACCTATTTCCATACGCAAATCCTCATCCTTAACCTCATTTAAACACCATTTATTTTTCCATCTCCTCAGCAATCAATCTTCCGAATATATGTAAGATTAAGATTTTCGCAACTCAGAGCTTTGAGCTTCATTCAACTATTTTTTCATTTATTCTTCTTTTTTATACAGATTCTTGTATATTATATATTTTAGCACACTCATATATACGTATTTTAAATGTTCACCAGTTGTATTAATTTTAGGATTAATAACCATGTTACATAATTAATTCCTGACTGTCTTTAAATGCCAGACAAATGTCTCTTTATTGTACATTGTAATTATTCTTAGGGGACTAAATGTCCCAGAATAAAATTTATTTTATTTCTTTTCTTTCTTTCTTTTAATCCTTACAGTGCAAAATCCTCAATACTCCTTAGTTTGTTACGAATAAAGTAATTAATGATGAACTCAATGTCACATTTGTTGCTGATTTGGCACGAACTCGATACCAGTCCTTTCATAAAAAAATTTATTCCGACTCGAAGCTACTTATTCAGTTGCTGATAATCCTGAAATGAGGATTGTCTCGTGACCTTCTACACTGTATTACACTGGGTAGTTTCACCACTTGTATTTATCTATGCCATTATATATGATTCCTCTGATTTACTTGTTGTATTGTTATAGTACAATATAAATTTTAATGAATAAATTAATTTTAAAAACTGATCACTTATAAAACCTAATATGGTATTTACGATACTTAGCACTGAAAAGCAGCTGCTAATACATTGCTTATTATAAAATATTCTCTATTAAGAGATATGCATGATTGTGATATCCTATCAGAAGACGACATATCGATATCAGACTATCAAGTTCATATCAGCTTTGGACTTGGGTCCAATTTAATATCTATACATTAGAGTCTTAGAGCATTTAAAATTATATGTGGTAATATCCATGAGAATGGGGACATATTAGAGTCTCAGAAGACGGGATGGAAATTAAATCCCGATGTAGATGCCGGAGCCTCGCTGCCCACTAAAGCTGACCACCATTTATGCTAATGACGTCAAAGTGAAGCCGCCAAATTGCCCGCAAAGGATTTAGCATCTAATAATGCTCAACGAATTGCTGAATAATTATAAGGCCCTTTGGGAAGGAGCGCTGACGGTTGCGGCTTTGGTCGACAATTATTGACTTTGTGGTCGCTAACTTTGTAATATTAGCATATCATCACACAAAATAATCCTCAAATTATAACACATTCATGAAAGCGTTTCCCGGTACAGTCTCAAAATGTTAAAGGGTACTTAACACATCTATCTTTTGATACATCGTTCTATTGATGCTTAAACGGTTTCAATCAGACTTTGAGGGAATTGAAATCATACTTAGAGCTACATTTAGTTCTAACATATACCTTCAAATAACCTTGTTGTGTAAATAAAAATATAGTATCGCAATAGTATTCTAAAGTAACACAACTAGAAAATTGGCGTTTTTTTTTTTTTCTGTGCTGTTATGAACATGAAATAAATAAGTAAATATCTTTTTACCACACATCAAAATTGTATAAGCCTAGCTTTAGGGCTTGTCTGCCAAATGCCAGTTATGTCACACTTATTAAGTGCTGTTCTCCTCCTAAGGATTGTGAGGCACATTTTAAGTTGAGACTTGAATCTTGTAGTGGACCTAAGGGAAACAAGGATTAAAATGCATTATTTCGAGTTGCGACATTATCACTATTTCAGAATCCGAGAAGACAATGTTCTACTACTAATAGTTTTTCCAAAAATGTAGGTTTTTGATTGATGTCATTCTAGAAATACTAGTACTGGACCATGTGGGGGAGGTTTTTTCTTTTAAGATTTTAATCACATTCCAAAAACAACCTAAAATGTAACCTCTCCCAGGTGTTAAATTATCATAAAGTATTTTTTTTTTGTTACACATCCTTAACCTGTGGTCTAGTAGTTAGCATAACAACCTACTAAGCCCAAGATCGCGGGTTCGTAGCCCGGCAGATACTGCTTAGTGAGAGCCTACTGTAGAACAGATCTTTAGACATTTGTGCAGATGACACTTTGAATATTGAAACAACCAAAAACATGATGATACAATATTTCGTAATGTGATGTGAGTACAAAAACAATTTACAGAGCTTACACAAATAGTTATTTGTTCGTTTCATAAAACTAGGAAACTTAAATAATAATTTTCCTAAATATTTTGACAAATTTTTAAATTGAAAACCCAGCTCCATCATTTGGAACGAGAGCACATTGAATAGTTTTTAAATTTAATTTTATTAATTTATTTAATGAAAAATTTAAACGGATTAAAACACAAGTAAATAATTTTAATTTTAATAAGAGTATAATAATGCTTCAATTATAATTTTTACTAAATAGTAGTACTCAAATTAAAGATTTAAGTTAACAGGTCTCGAAGCTATATTATTTTCAGAACCTGTGTGGGTTATCGGGAATCGCTGATGAAGCCACCTTCGAAACTAGTAGGTTGGGAATAGTATTTGTCATGACTGATATTGGTTTCTGGCCGAATCGGCAACTAATAGATCATTAATTTTATTTATGAATGTTTTTATTCGTAAAAAAGTAAGGGACATTTAAGATTTTAGAAAGGATTTTGGATACTACAGGAAAATGATGGCTTAGGCTACACCTACATTGGATCCGGTTTGATACGATGAGACGTCGCTAGCAAACCAAATGACTGAAATATATCGAAATTTATAACATTTGGTTCTTTAAATTTATAAAATTAAGATTATTTATTAATTATTTTTAAAACATTTATATTTTACTACAATGTATAATAAAATATGTATAATGTATACACCACAGCATCGTATGTGATAGAATCGCGTCGCACCGAATCGGATCCAATGTAGGTGTAGCCTTAGGCTACACCTACATTGGATCCGGTGCGATACGATGAGACGTCGCTAGCAAACCAAATGACTGAAATATATCGAGAGCACCTACATTGGATCCGGTCTGAACCGATCCATTTTTATCCGACCAATCCGACCGATTTAGTAGCTCGCGGAAACAAAATAGTTTATTTATACGGAAGCGCCTACATTGGATCCGGCGCGATTTTAACATTTCGAAATCATTAGTTTTCAATCCGATAAGCCAGCCGTTACCATGTGTGGCAACTTATCCTTTATTGTCTAAAATGTTTATTAAAAAATATACATTGTAAATAAATCAAAATTAAATATTGTCAATTCTCATTAAAATATTTTATTACTAAACTTCATGTACCATTAAATTTAGTAGCGAAGGTTATTTTTCCACTGAATAAAATTATATCTATCAGATATGCCCATAAAAAATATACCTACATAAAATTTTAATTCGTCAAAGAAAATTGGAAACATAAACTTTTGATAAAATTAACATCTTAATGTTTAATTTATTTGTGAAACATTTAGCAACATTGGGAGATAAAGTCTTTTCTGATTTTTTATACTCGTTTGCAAAGATGTACAACAAAATAGACAAAGATTACTCATAGAATTAGTTCGATACGAGCCTCGATGTGGGATCAAAGAAATAATAATAAACAATAATTTGTATTTTTTTTATTAAATAACAACTAAATTATTCATTTATAGTGAAATAGGAAGAAAAAAAAATTCTAATGTTGTAATATTACCTTTTGTAATATTCTAATATTGTATCATTTGGTTCTTTAAATTTATAAAAGATTATTTTTAATATATTTATATTTTACAATAATGTATATAAAAAATAAAAAATAAAAGAATAAAATTAATACCATTATATTCAAAAGGCTAATTTCATTATCGGTGTAAAATAGTGATGGGCTTAACTGTTACTTTTCAGTAACAGCTCTAACCGTTACTGTGATTTTTCTAATCTGTGATTTCTTGATTGGTACTAACTGTGATTCGTGATTCTGTCGAAATGCTGGCAACAGTGATTGCGTCGGGGTACTTAATTCCACATCTTGAATATAACGATCACATAATGCGCATTTTAAGGATAATAATTACTTTGAGAATTGTATAATTCACTATATTCCTATCAATATAAATAAAGATGGAATTATTTTCAATATCCTATATAACGTAAATTTTCCTCTTATGGTTTAACCCATTCAAGACAAGCGCCGGCTCTAGCCCATGTCGCGCTCATGTGCAATCGTGACCTAGGGGCCTCCTAGTAGGCACGCGATTAAAATTGAACACTTACAGTTATACAAGGTGTTGCAAGAAACGGCAAATCCTCTAAGGAGATGAAAGTGCCCATGAAACTAAACATATTTTGCTATGGGATCAACATGAAATTAAATCGCGAAAATGAAACAGTTGTATAGGGTAGGGCTAGCATAACGGAAACTAAACGATGACTTCAGACCATAATTACAAGCAGCTTTTGTTCAGCCAAAGCTTGCTGAAATGGAGAAATATTCGACTTTTCATACAAAGTGCACCTGTCAGCTGATCGATTACTAATATTTTTGTTTTCATTTCCGCAGGTTTTTTTTTAAATACTGACTATGAAGTATATTTCACTTTTTTTTTTATCTAAGTACCTCTGTGTTGATTTTACATAAAGTTACAAACATCAGATTTTAGACTTTCAGAATGATTGGATCAACCCACAACTGTATCACGGGATGAAACATCAGTTCACCTGCGGTTGAACCATTTACCACAACATAGTATTGTTCCTCAGACCAACTCTACGATACACAACAGAAGCAATTGTGGCTAACATTTCAAAGCAGCCACATCTTGGCTAAATGTGTTAATTTTTCTTTATAAATAAGAAAAGTAACTGAGTAGAATGACTTTAGTCATTAAAATTTTTATTTTTTAAAATTAATTATTCTTTGTGATTATGCTTTTATATTATATTTTCCCCTGCGTAGTAGCTCGTCAGAAAATTTGAACTCGATTGTTTTTTTTCCTCGATTTGTAGGAATATTAAATTTTTGATTAATATAATTGGTCCTGAGCAGGTTTAGAGGCTAGTGTATTTTCTCGTAGAAATTTTAAGCAACATAAAGGAGGAAAGATAATGAATAAAAGGATTTCTAGGATGTGTTGGTTGACTAGTGAAATGTTTTTTTCCCTATGAATATATGATTTTACAGCGGGAATATTCATGTCGTTTGTTATGTATTATTTTTAAAAAATCATGGAGAATTTACGATTTTTCTTAAAATTTTGGATTGTATTTGGTGTATCTTGTGCTTATAGACTTGTTTAACTGAACGGGATATAATTTTTAAAATGATACAGACACTCTGTATTGAACCTATGTAAACAGTGACGTTAACAAATTATTACATGATTTATAGCTAAAGCAGTATTTCAAAAATATATAATTATTTCCGTCTACGGTAGATATGAGTTTCCAGCATTTAGGAAAGGGTTTACTTAATTGCGTTTGAGCTTGATCTCTGGCCTCCCTGTACAACAGTTGCCCTAGAAAGAGTCTAGTTTCTACTATGTACTGAACCCGGGTTGAAATGGTACGATTTTTTTTTTGATACAGGTTTATTTTCTTACAAAAGTTTGCTAAACTCATTGAGTAAAATTAGGGCAATGGTACCATTCTTTGGATATGAACTATACAAAATACCGTATTTACCCGAGAGTACCTTTTATACATTGTGATAAGTTTATTTTTTTATTGAGCACCTATTATGATAATGTCTCAAATCCTGGGATCTCAAAAAGTAATTAAAACCATTAGATTTCAAATTGCATCTCTCGAAAAATCGATACAATATTTTATATCAATCCAGATAAATTAAATAAATGACTTATAAGTAAATTCCTTTCTTTTCCTTAAAATGGGAATATACATAACAGAATGTTCGATATTACCTTACTCATTAAGGCAGTATCGAAAGTCGACTACTCAGTAAATATTTGATTTTATTAATTATTAAATTTTATTTCTTGCTTAAACAAAATGATGAATAACCCTAGTATACCGGAGAGAGATAATTTTTCCTGTCTAATAAAAACTGAGCGTTATTAAACCAGAAATTTTATCTGATTCGACGCTGCTCGATTCCTCTGTGTGTTTTACGGTATATATTAAATTTTTAATTTGTACACTTTATGTAATACTATACAAACATACGTATTTATTACAATACACATTATTTAATAAATATAAAAATATGATGTGTAAATCTAATTATAAGTAATAATAATAAAAAGGCACAGCCAGCCCGATGGCTCGAAGCCGATACCACCAATCCCTACTTACAAACTCCTGTCTACGGACCATTACTCAAACCCAAAACCAGTAAACCACGTTTAATACAATCTTCCCGCCTACATCTTGGTCTGCTCATCAGAAACTTCCCAGTCGGTACAGCGCTTATTTCCTTTTTAGAAATTCATTCGATACGAAGACCAGCAACCTTGCACCTTAATCTTCGTGATGCTATCACTTGAATAATATTAACCCCGTACAAGCTTCGCGATTCCGCGTTGTATAATCTCCTAATTTCTACAGTGGTCTCATTCTTTTTTGGATCGAACATTTTACGCAACACCTTATTTTCGAATACCTTAAGACACTGTTTATCCTTCAGCGTTAGCGGCCACGTATCACATCCGTAAAGAAGAGTTGGAGAATTATGAGATGATGGTTTTATAAATTCTGATTTTTAGATTTCGGAACAATAGATGCGAGTATAACAATAATAATAACAACTATTTCTTGTCTTTAATCGGGCCTTTATTTTCTCTTGAATTTCATTTTTTCTAGTTAACACAGACCCTAAGTGCTTAAACTTCTCGATATGTTTAAACTTATTCCCTCCTAAAATAATATCCCCAAAATCTCCCATTTTTTCTGCTACTGACCATATACTTAGTCTTATCCAAATTTAAATCCTGCCCTATTTCTTTATCTGCATTCATCAACGTTTCAATATTTAGCTTTATGGTTTCTGCGTCTTCAGCCAGCAGTATTGAATCGTCCACTAACCAAAACGCGGATGTTTTACTATTCATATTGGCCATTGAATTATATCCTCTACATTGAAAATAACTTAGTATCGTTAATATATAACACCTACAATTCGGTGTGTTACACATTTACTTTAAGATTTTTTAAGTGGAATTTGGGTGGTGCGTACTCTGCCTCAGATATTTCTATTATATTAATTTTAATTACCCTGGAAGAAAATGGAACATTAATCATTAATTTTTGAAAATTACTGGATTAGGTGTTGAAAATTATTCCTTCTGCTATTTATAACTTTTTTATAAGAAGATCTGTGGATTAAAACTAGAGTAAAATTTAAGACTTCAGAAGTGGTTGGTTTGTTTTAGGATAGGGTTGCAAAGGACATAAGTTCAAACAAAGAATACTTTGAAGTTGGTATTCCGAGAAGACTCGGTGTGGTTTTTTTAGTGGACGTACTCGTATTTCCTTTAATGATGTTTTATACAAATTCCATTAAAATTAGAATAAAAAATCAGATAAAATGTCTAATTTATTGTAACATTACCAGAACATCAATTTATAAGAAAATATCTAACAGTTATTTTCCAAAAAGGTACAGAATGATGATGGAAGATTATGAACAAATTATAATACAATATGATTATTTTGGTTAAGAAACATTCATCAAAAATAAAACAGATGATGCATACTTGATTTATTATGAAGGTTGTCTCATGTTTCAACTAGAAGCGTACGATATCAATACGACCAAAAATAATGTCTCTAAAATTAAGAATGATAAGGAGAACAATAGAAGTTTAATTAAAAATCGAATGTACAAATTGTGACATGCACTACATTCGATCTTTATAGACAACGTAAGACAGTCATGAATGAATAATTAAAAACATAGCCCGAATCATAAATTTGAATACAAAATACCTCGGCAAGAAAAAACGCGCAAAATATACCCGCACTTCATTAAACATATATCAAACAAACAGTGAATTTAACAATAAAAACGAAAAAAATAAATATTCATTTCGCTCTCATATTGAACAAAATAATGACATTATTAGCATTGAAACAACAATGGTTGCTCTTATTTATCTTGAACAATGTTGAAAATTAACGGAGGGCTTAAGTCAATGACTACGATGACTGCAAAAAAAGTTTGATTTAGACTTGCCTGTGGTTTAATGGTTAGTATAACAACCTTCAATGCCCAACATTACGGGTTCGCTGCCAGGAGGAATTAGGATTCTTTTTTTTTTTTTTTAAATTTATTTATTGATATTTACAACTGTATAATAAAAATACATCTAGTAAATGTGCTAAGCGATACATAATGACAAGTAGAGAAACTACCCACTGGAAGTACTCAAATCATAAGTTCAACTAAGAAGTCACGGGGCCATCTTCTTTTCAGCCGCCTCGGAGGATTATCGGGAATTGAAGAGGAAGCTAGGTTTAAAACCAGAGGGCTTGAGTGGAAATGAAGTTTGCTATGAAAGGATTGATAGCGGGTTCGGGCCAAATCAGCAACAAATGGGACATTAAGGTCGTTATGGATGATTTTATTCTTAACAAAATAAGGAGCATTAAGGATTTTACGAAGGATTTTGGATTGTAGGGATTGGATACGAGAGGAATTCGATGGCTTAGTGGAGCCCCAAAGCTCTACTCCGTAGGTCCAAATAGGTCGTATGATGGTCATGTAGATGATTCTTTTGTAATAAATTGGGAGCTTAGAGCGTTTGTCTAGTAAGTGTTGAAGTAGCCTGAAACGTTGAGCGGTTTCTTGTCTTTTCAGTCTCGTATGAGGATTCCAGGTTAATCGTTTGTCAAGATGCAACCCTAAGTATCGGATCTGTTCTACAGGAACCAGTGGGATATTATTAAAGGATACTGAAGGGCAGGAAGTCATTGGTTTACGATGTAAGGTAAAAGTGATTTGATGTGATTTTTGAGAGTTTATTTTAATTCTCCAGTTTTGACACCATTCTTCAAGATCAGTGATATGGGATTGGAGGCTTTGGGATGCAATAATTGGATTGGTGTTGACAGATAATACACATGTATCATCAGCATACGTGGTAAGGATAGTATTAGGATGAGTTGGGATGTCAGCTGTATAAACTGTATAAAGGATTGGGCCAAGGATACTACCTTGAGGAAGGATTCTTTTAAAGGGGGTAAAATCCTCCCTCGAATATGCTGTGGGGAGCTACGTGAAAATAGGTAAGAACCCTTTTCCAATTATATATCCAGGTATAATTAAAAAAGGGTTCTCAAAAATTGGAAAAATTTAGGGTCCCCACTGTATCCTCATTCCGATTAGCCACAGCTGCCATAAACTGGCACTAAATGAATAAACAACTATAGATTGGTGCATTGTACTAAGTGAACAATGGGGTTTAAGAGTATCATTAGCGCTAAGGAATTTCAGAATTATGATGGGAGAGAATTGACTATTAACCGGGTTGTAATATAACCTGTTTATGGTAATTTTGGTCTTAAGATTTTATGATACTAGGATTCTCGAATATTTGAGAAGAATTCATTAAAAGCGAAACCATAAACAAAATAGTTTAAATTTCCATTACAGCGCCGGTAATTAGTGGCTAACAGGGGATACTTTACATAATCAAGTCATAAAAAGACGAGGACGGGGGGAGATATTTCAGTGGAGGGGGTAAAGAGGGGCTTAAGTTGGCTGTGACCGGGGCTTGCCTGCACCGGCCAGGACTAACGACGCTTTGATGGCTGTTAGGTCGAGCTTAATGAGTGGATAATGGAAACCAGGCGCCCTTTCTCGCTCTACCTATCGCTTCCATCTAGGCTACCAACGGATAACCTCTCATTAAGAGATGCAGGATAAAACATAAACGCAATGCTGGCTAGGGGAAAAAATATGCAGTCGTGAGGATTCCCGACAGAGTTGGTAATACTATGATATAATTGGTTAAAGTGGCTCTTTCCCCCCCCCCCCTTCCGAAGGCAATATTTCCAATACCATAAAACAAGATCTCGCCTTTCCGATCTCTATATTCGTTCCCACATAACCAAAGCATTCGAACGTTCGTTTCCTCCCCGCTCCACCACAATGTGGAACTCAATCCCTCCTGACATCCGTCCTGCTCCCCTCACTATCGTCCTTTAAATCCTTGCTTTTCCAGCATCTCTTGGCTTCCCAGAAAGATGCTTTCTATGCAGGTTAGTCATTTGCTGAGAAGAAATGTATTGAATAATTTATAGTGATATTTAGTTGTTTTAATTTTGTTTTTTAAGAAGCTGTACATCATGTAAAGAAATTATTGCATGCTAGCTCATGATTTAACAAAAGTTATGGATTTATCTATTCTCTTCAATTGCTTAATATCTTGTCAAGATTTGTACTGTTTATTTACTTATTATTATTATTTATTTATGTTTTAAAATTGTTTTCTGTCACTTTTTACACGCTTTATGATTTGCATCATGTAGCCTCCTGGCCAGATATATATTATGTTTCTTTTTCTGTTCATATTTGTTATTCTAAAGGGACTTAGTCCCAGAATGAAGTTACTTTTCTATTATATTATTGTCTATTCTTTTATGAATTTCTAAATCAATTATAGTCTGAATTAATAGTAAATAAGGCCCGGATTTTTATGCATTTGCATATGTATTTCTATGCTTTGTACATCACGTTTGAAGTTTAATAATTCATTCACTCAATGAAACCTATTTCCAGTCATTTTTGCCATATAACTTTATTATGTGGATACGTTTCGACTATATGTCATTTACAATCCATCAAGAACTTCTTTAACATCTAAGAAGAGTTATAAGTCATCTTTTCTCTTTTTTTATTATTCATTGTCATTTGCTAATTTTTTTTTCTTGGAGGTCCATTGTCCTCCATGGTCCTTGATTTCCAGAAAAATGAAAAATTGACTTTTTTTAAAAATATATTTGATTCGCCAGTCGGTTCCTTGTCATTCCAACGGGTCGACAGCTTGAAAAACAAATAAAATTGGCCTCTTCATAAAATGATTTATTATAAGGGCGGAGTTGCTTTCGGGAAGAAAATAAGGATTTATGTCCCACTTTATTTAGGTTAGGGGCGCAGATTTGGTTGAAATAATCTCTGACTTGTGGATATTCTAGAACAAAATATATATCTTTTCATGGAATCATTCAAAATAAACTTATTGATTTTTTAACATCCACTTTCTTAAATATATTTAGTTGGGTTCTGACAAAGAAAAAATCTATAATTTTGGATTTCTTGATAATTTTCAAATAAATAAAATAAGACATACTTAAAAAATATACTTACCAAATTTATTGCAATAAGGAGAGGTTTCTATTGGTAAAACCCACTGAGCAACATCTTCCTTAATTTATTTTTTCATTGTTTTATAATCACTCTAAATACCCTAACGTTTTCATTAGCGTTTTCCCAAAAACCGTTAATGTACTCGTATATCACCTGTAACTCCAGAACATGCCAAAAGAGATCAGTATAAATTTTACAGACCAATGGGTAATTTTAACTCACTTCTCATATAGTGTATCTACATAGAGTAATTGACATTTTAAGTAAAATTAATTTTAGAATCTGGAATAAAACTTATCCTTTCTCTTAAAATATTCCAATAGAATGACCAAGAGAGTATTTTAAAATTATATTACATCGAGATTCAAACTGAAACGATGGTCTGCCACGCTTGCTCCGACAGAGTATACTGATATGATAAAGGAAATTCGAAACCGGGGACTAATATGGAGTAGTTAATGATACCATATTCACCATGTCCACAGCCTAGTTAGCACATTTCTCCCACTCAGGTAGAATTGTTTTAATGTATACAAGTTTCATTAATTATTTGAAGATAAATTATTAGTTTTATTTATTTGAAGTCAATTAATTATTTTTATTTTTATTTAAGGTAATCATAATTTATTTAATTAATTAATATAAATTGAAGTAAGTGTATTTGTTTGACTCGTTGTCAACATAAAAACTAAATTTTATTTAATTACTTTGTTAAGTTGTAGAATGTAAATGTCAAAAAATATTTCATGATTGAATTTAGGATGAGCATTTGAAACATATTAGATTTTAATTTGTTTGTTTTTCCATTTTTATTGGGGGTTTTTATAGTATTTTATTTGTTTTAAACTAAAGTATTACTCGCTTTTTTTAATCATATGATTAATACATCTGTTTCGATTTTAATATTACGCAAATGAAACTCGTATATTGCTTGATTTCAGTGAACGAATCTTTTTAGAACCTTATGAAAACCGCCGTAGGCCAATTTTCCTTCAGGTATCTCCAATCTTTCAAATAATAATAAATACAATCAAAACGGTAGTATTATAGACAATATAAAACAGGAAAATTAACTAAAATAAAATATCATTCAAATATTCATCCTAAATTCAATGGTGATAAAATTCACCCTCACCTCCCGTTCTCCGAAGATGTTTGAGAGTGGGAGGTTATCATTCTGAAAAAATATCATAATTAATGATCTATGTTTTTTTTATTTAGGTAATTAATTGATTGATTCATGTTCGAGAAGGACAATGATTTGTGATTTCGGTCAAACGAAAACCAGCCCAATAAAACCATGTATGCAGGCATATAAAACAACATGTATGCAAGTATATATATATAGAAAAAAAGTCACACAACAGTGTGAGATTCCCCTCACTAAAAAACCACATCCCAATTCTCCTTTTATCATCCCACGGGACAGCCGTCAAGCATTACTTCGTGGGGGGGGGAGGCAGAAGAGCTATGTGCCTATTTCTTCCTTGGACAACTTATGTGGGATTAGCCAGAGCTTGGCTTCTCCTTTCTCGCTCCTGTGTTCTGAGCCTTCTTCCGATTTGCGCTGCATAGTCTGCTGCAGCACTCCAATGCTCCTGCCTAGTCATCATCAAAGTGACAATATTTTCCGGCGATGATTTCATTCCGAATTTTATAACTAGCTCTTCCTTTTCTCGAGAAACGAGTGTTCCGCTGTTTCATCCTCGGGGTCACAAGTAGGGCAAGATTTTCGGTCTTCTATTCCAAAACGAGCCAAGAAGGCCCTAAAGTAACCATGCCCTGTGAGCAAGTTGGGTGAGATAATAATCCACCTCTCCATGTTTCCGGGATATCCATTTTGATGTATCGGGTATCAGACGGTGTGTCCATCTTCCAGAAGGTGAGGCATTCCAGCGTCTCTGCCATCTATCAAGGGTATGACTTCTTTCTTCTTTAGCTAATGTTACCCAGTGCGCATTCGGCTCTTCTCGTTTCCTTCGAAAAATCCGACTGCGTTCATCTGCCAAAAGATCGATCTATCGGAGGCATATCTGCTATTACGCACACAGCATCATAGGGCACAGTGCGAAAAGCTCGAGCTACACGCAGGGCACTTTGTGTGTGTGTGTGTGTATCTATTTCGATAATTTTCGTTAGATTTGTTTCTAATTGGTTCAGCCAAATACTTTCTGATGATCTTAACTGGTTGAAGAAATCAGATATATATAAAGAACGAAGATCTGTGTAGGTACTGTAGCTTGATCAAATTGAAAACAAATATTAATGACAAATGAGATATGAAGTGAGAATGAGAATGAGATAAAAAAAAAACGATTAGGTAAAACCAAGAGTTGAAAAATTGAGTCTCTGGTTATTGTATCAACCCAGATTCAATATACTTGTATAAAATATTATTTTTTTCTTTAATAATAAAGGTTTTTTTTTATAAAATAGTAATTTGAGAATTTTATTATCAAAATTAATACATATATAAATTATAAACAATTTTATGATTGAACTGTGTATATAATTCTTTACTCGCCTTACGTTCATAATTGCATAGTCGATCTGTGGTTGGCGGTTTTCTTCTGGGTGGTTGCTTTTTACCCTGTTGGCTGTCTGCTATGTTTTCTACTGCTGTTGTGAATGATCTTGATATACGTAGATGACATAGTCTTCATCAGGCTGTTCTCTAGCTCTTTTTACTGGTGGATGATGTAGACCATTTCGTACCAAGGTGAAGCCTAGACATTATATATGGTTCAACCTCTATAGCAAAGTTAGAACAGCAAACCAGGGGTAAGTTGGTCGGCTGTTTTACATGGAACAGTTAAGACATTAACATAAATAACAAGTTTAGTAATTATCAACAGATAGTATCCCATGGCTTTTCAAAATCAGTGATATTAATAAAACATATTTTCCCCTTCAAACATAGGATTGATTACAAATATTTACTTTTTCTTTGATGAATAACATGTCTTCTATAAAATAGTATATCATAAAAAGTAACAACATTCATAGACAAACATTTGAAATGTTACTGCAGAATATTTCATATGTGCTTATGCTCGTAAAGGATTCAGGTCCGATATGACAACATGAACCATGGTTTTTGGGAGGGAGTATTTGGAGGGTGGTGAAATGTGGGTGCCACAATATAGCACGTATGGACCACAGACAATCCGACGCAACCCGTTCCCGGAGAATTATGCTTTTAATTATCTAGCTGGCCTTAATCTCTCTTAGGCCTCGCGAGTTATATCCCCGCTCTGGTGGCTCCTATGCTCAAAATAGCCTTTTATTCTCTTATAATGGCTCTGGAAGGGAATAAAATAGATGGATGAAAATATGAAATGGATGAAAAATATGATATATTTATATATATATATATATATATATATATATATATATATATATATATATATATAGAGAGAGAGAGAGAGAGAGAGAGAGAGAGAGAGCTTCGGGACACAAAATGTAAAAAAAAGAAGAAGTTGGGCTAGAAATAACACTCACGAAGGCTGTTTAAACACTGCTTTATTCAGATATAAATCCTCTATTTATATTCTTTATCATGTTTACAATTCCTATTTGGGATTATTGGGTATATTGAAGACTATCACGTCTTAACTTATATATATATACATATAAATATCCGAAACAGATACAAATATATCTCAAGTTAACATCATTCTGAAATTAGCAGATTGTAATAAACAAGTGATTGGGAAATAGAAAAAACTCATGAATCTAAATATCTTATAAGACGGCTTACTGAAGATGGAAGCTAACACATAGCTATTACTGAAAAAATATTATGAGGCGGAAAACTTATAGTGTCTTTACTCTGTTTGGGTACAACAGTACAACAAGTTTATCTCTAAACAAAAATTAATGTCTCACTCATTGATTGATAATGTTAACCTCTACGGATTCGAAACATAGACAATAACGAAAAATCAGGAAAAGAAGTTGTTTAACATAGTGATTGATTTCTGGAGACGTTGTAGCTGCATTTGCAGAATTCAACACGTCCCTTACCCTACACCCCACGTAAGCGATTCAAAGCGAACATGAACGCGAAGCGGTGGACGTGCGAATTCAACGCGATGCAGTCTTCGCGGTGGCTCTGTCCTACGAATCGTCAATAATTTACCAAAAGAAAATTTAATAGCGAATAACTGAATTTAAGTAACTCGATTTATATATTATTATTAAAATTGTTTGAATATTTTAATTATTTAAATAAATTTTAGTTTAAAATAAAAAATAAAATGAAATAGTAAGAAACATAATTTAAATAACCCCTTTTTAAACAACTATTATCATTAAAACTAGTACTACTGTATTATTCGAACATTTTAATTATTTAAAGAACGTCTTCAATATTCAACAAAACACAAGAAAATGCAATTAAACACGAATATCCTAGTTTTATAAAAAAACACAAAAATATAGTTTTATACGTAACCAGTTATGATATTATTATTCCTTTCATCCCATAATATAGGACGTTCATAGCATTTATTAAAATTTCTATTTCCAACATTATAACAAAAGCACAATATAATAACAATACATTTAAAACATCACGGCACCGCATCAAATTCAAAATATTAAGCCAACTGATCGCGTTAGCTTCGCTTAGCGCCGCGCTTACGTGCATTCGGTCACGTATGCCACTCCTGTAAGTTTCAGCTCTTTGTTTTTACCGCACCGTTTCGCTTCGCGTTCGCGTCAAGATCGCTCACGCAGGACGCTGCCTTACAGTACGATAAGCAGGTAACAAATATCCTCTATAAAATAGAATATCCCGAGGCTGTACGATGGCAGGTACTCGTTAAAAATCCCTATCCTAATCAAACCTGGGTAGGCAAAATTTAGAGCTCCCACTGTAGCAACGTCCGATAAGCCATAGGAGCATAAAGTGACGTTAAATGAACAAACAACCTAAAATATTGCCTATTTTGTGGACTGGTAACCTTTACTTCCGAGGAATAGATGTAAAAACACGATAAAACAAAAACAAACATTATCAAAACATTGCTCAGTATTCAAAACATTAAAAAAATTTCGAAAGTTCTTCTGAAACATTCATATTCTGTTTATATATTAATATTTATACATACATCCATTAAAATATATAAATATAATCTTTCCCTCTGATGTGTTTTATTTAAGATCCGCAATATAGTCAAACATGTATGAATCACATACTTTTTTTACCCGGAGTATTTCATGGTAGCATAAAACTAGTAAAAAATTAATTTCTTATGCGCAATATAAATACAGCAAGTATATTCAATTCAATATAAACAAATATTTAATTTAAAAAATGAAACTTTTTCAGTACAAAAATATCTAGATATGCAGTTAATTTTACATTTTGGATTCTATAAACTGTTTTTTCTTTAGCTAAGACTATTTTACTAATTCAATAATCTTAAATTATTTATTAAATGCCGTAAGGATCCATTTACATGAAGTGTAAAAATAAAGCAACTTTAAGTGTAATACAAATAAATTAATAATTAAGAGTATACCCGTCAGAATTATCTTTATAGTGAAGAAATATTACATATTTACAAAAAATACAAGGTTTCCTCTACTAATAAATTGCATTTCAATGGTATTAATTGATAATCTTGTCAAAGTTTGTTAGTTTTTGAAGATTGCCAGTAAACAGACGAACACATCGTTCAAGTTTAATCGAAAAAGATTCTCTATTTTAAAGGGTTATAACTGCGAGATTAAGTATTTAACTGTCTAATGGAATATTTAATAGACCGTAACTTAATACGCTTATGAGGGCTACATCCTCCTACTAAGGTTCTAGTTATTTCTCTCGCAATATCCGCAAGAAGCTCCGAGATGTTAGTGTTCAATTTAAGTCTGAAAAAATGTTGGAGGAGGCTCTGGAGAGAAAATAAGGCTTTGAAGGCAATCTAGAAGCGAGAGGACAAAAAAATTATTCCGCCATCCCCTATCTCAAGTCACCAACACGAGGGGGATGTTTTTTCACAAGGTGACGACACCCTCACTTCTAATTCCGGTGTAAAGGGCGAAATTAGAAAACGGTAAAGTGAAATAAACAGAGAACATCAGAAGGAAAAGTCTTAAAAGTTGCTTGCCCAATTTGCAAATAAATGAAGCACTCTAGAAAATGTAAATGTTTAAGTAAGCAATTGCTGGAGTTGCCAACTTCTCCATCCAGAAAGTGCAGAAACTAAGGATGAATTCTTGTTAAAAATGTTTACTTTCATTTTTTAATTCAAAGTGAATACTTAAATTTTTATATCGTAACTTTTAACACGTTAATGCATGTATTACAATATATGTGACATTTAACAATAAATATAACAAGTAAAAACGATAACCCATAAATATGTGATTCAAAATTTATTCATATTTCGTGTGTAGAATGATAGTCAAAATTAAAGGACTGACTATTATATTGTTGAAACTGGCAAACAACAAAACCTATACATATGTTCATAAACCTATACAATGAAATGATGTAACCTATAAGAATCCAGGATTATGAAAATTATAATTAAAGAACATGTTTTTAGGTTTATATATTGATTTAGATAATATTAATTTTATTTATTGTTATATATAATATATTATGTCACAAATATTATATGACATATAATTTATATAGTATTACTGTTTAATTCTTCAAAGCTCATTCATGGGCAGTCATCTCTTGATGGCATCTATTGTATGAATATCAAACCCAGTTCAGCTGTTTTTCCAAACTAATTGGAAGTGAAAAAACCCTAATGCTTAACTTCTCTCTTGATCTGTTAAATCACAGACTCCATAAATTCAACGATATATACAATGTGTGCTTAAAATGACTCGAGGGTTATAAGGAGATTAACCAGCGTGCTATAATACATTACCATTTACGTTACACTAGATATGATATCTTTGCTACGGCATCACAAGAATGCATCCTCAGTCGAGCATACATTATAACTACGTGAATTACAAGGATCCAAATTGATTCCAGCAATAGATAAGTTCAGAACTGCCTGACAGGATGCTCTATTTTTATTTCTTTGAAATAATTATTAAAAAGTAAGCTTTAACAGATACTATTGAAGATATGATATTAGATTATCACAGTTGAAAATATGTCAAAATTATTTATTTTAATGAATAATAGTAGGCAATGCAATGGATATTCAATACTTAACCAACGACCTATTTCTTCCAGATTAACAGCAATAATAATTTAATATAATTTATAGTAGCTTCTAGCAAGATCAGCAACATCATTGGCGTTTTTGAGTTAAGCCTTCATTTGCAATGGTATTGGTTGAAGACTATTAATTCAGGAATGACATATCTGATATTAAATTTCCATCATGTTTTTTTTTCTCTTTAATTTCTGTAATATTTTGAATTTTATCATGTTTGAACTTGAAGTTTTATGAGAATTGTGACCCAAGTTAAAATTAAAAAAGTTTCAAGATTATAATTTTTTTGTAATGGTTAATAAAATAATTCCAATAGCACCCTTACAATTGGAATGGTTTGGTTTACCAATACCCAATTTTTTTTTAAACTTACAAAACTTTCAAATACCTCTTTTGAAAAGTTAGGTTTTTTGAGTCTAGGTTCTTTTGAAGGAGCGATACGTAGCATCCTCATATTTAATCAAGAAACGATTCACATGGATTGCTTAACTTTTTTCGGTTTAATTATCCGTAACAATATTACTTAGGATGTCGCTAACTTACATGATATTTCTCTAGGAATTTCTTCAACTCTCAACCACACTGATGGTAGTCTCAGCACGTTCTTCCATTCCTGCCGGCCCATCCCGTCCATTCCTACAACAATCCCCTCCCAGCAATACTCTCTACCACTCCATCCTTTCGTTCGACAGGGGTCTTCCTCTCCATCTTCTATAATCAACCTCCCAATCCATTAGCCTTGGTATCAAATTATCAGGTAACGTAGTTATAAACTTATCAATGAGGATGGATGATCAAACAGAGATGTACACCGGCGTTTCTACATCTATCATTTATGACAAGAATTGAATTCTCTACGCTTATGCGTATGCTTTTCAAATGTTTTCGAGCGCCGAGTCCTTCAAAGTTATACTCTCTGATTGTCTCATTCTAAGTGGCTTTATAAAATAGAAAACTTGTTTATACTTAATTCAAACGAGAGATGGCATCCGTTATGTATGATTGATTGGTGACTAAATTGTAACAATGGTGTCTGTGTCCTAAAGTGTATACATTGCTTGCTCGACTATGATAGTGTTGTGGCATTAATGGTAACGTCCGGATAATTTTCCTCCACTTGCTTTAAAAATTGCCATCAGTTTGGTTTAGAGCCGAAGGTACTCTTTGAAAAAATATCATGCTAGCAACAACCTAAGAATCCATCTGAATAATTTATTGATTAAATATTATAATGCTACCAATGTGCAGGAATGCTGTTGCGCTCATCTTGCCTGAAGCAAATGCTAAAATTATATTATTATTAATAGTACTAAAATTACTTTCCTGCAGGTCTGAGGGCAGTAGGTCGTTGGATAAGTATTGTATATGAAAATTTATCACATTGTCTATTATTATTATTTAAATTTTTTTTTAATTTCAAGCAGTTATTATCGAATAAAAAATTTACAACAATAACCATTAAAACTTATTTTTTTCTATATTTATTTCTGAAAATAAATCACTAATATTTATTAGTGATGATATAGGAACCGATCAGGTAGACCTTTATTCACTAAAATAACTTTCTCAGAGCATCAATAGTTTTTGAACAATGAAGGGTATCAACTCTGAGTACCTTCTGAAAACGAATTAAATCTTCTTAAAGAAGTGAATCGTTACTACTTTATTTTCGTAACAGTCCCTAAGGTTTTTTTTTTTAACAGTTGTTGCATTTAAATCCAATTTAAACCAATTCTACAACCAAGTTAAAACTTTTTTTTGGTTTAGCAGTTTTTCGAATTTACACATGTTATTCTAATCCAATGTTGGCCACTTTTTACCCAATGCTTTAATCCAGTAATAGTGAGGTGTTTGGTTTGTCATGTACATTGCTGTCTCGCCTACTTCTTGGCTATTTAATATCACTATTTGTTATTTTTGATCTATTATTTGTTGGCGTAGGGAGTTGGTGGCCCAATCGCCCAGTCATGTGACTGCAATTATCCACTGGTCCTCCAGGAAGGGGGAAAATCCAGTACCGGAAGGTATAGTCCGGCCACCCTTCTCCTGAGGGGACATAAATATTGAGGAGGCCAGTTGTCCTGAGGAGATACGGGGCCTACATCGCTAGACCAATAACCCGCATCATAGAAAATCTATTAAAAGTAAACAAACTAGCTTCCAGGCTCCTCAACACTAGAATTGGCATAAGCTGAAGTAAAAGAAGATCTATTAGTTGTAACACATAAGGATTGAGAAGACAAATTGGTTACCCGGTCGGTTATGGAAAAGACAAAATAATTAGGATCATAGTAATTGTGAAGTGTCGAATCTGCAGAGGGTCGTTCTGGGAGGATTGTATGTTGAAAAGGGAAATTTCCTTCCAGAGTCAAAGCATTGATAGTGTTATTTATAACATGATATATCCTAATTTATGTTAATGAATCCTATATTGAATGCATAATGAGAAAGTAATCCTACCGATTCATGCCGAAATTTCTATTCAGTTCTAATTAACTGAGACCTTCCTGACCTAAAAGAAATATAGTAACCCAACTC
Organism: Troilus luridus; assembly: GCA_964056705.1. NCBI lineage: Eukaryota > Metazoa > Arthropoda > Insecta > Hemiptera > Pentatomidae > Troilus > Troilus luridus. The sequence goes on along the minus strand of OZ057415.1, from coordinate 56,220,685 downwards.
CGGACCTCCTTTGTCTGTTCATCAAGTTCGAGCAAGTAAACCCCAATCGAGAACTTTCTAATGCCCTAAAGCCTATTGAGCCCGCAATTTTATTTAAAGTTGACTATAGAGACTTTGCAAGTTGCCTTGACAGTTATGAACTGTCAGTCCGGGTGTTATCAAACAGTGGCCGCCCTTAGCTCTCGGAATTATTATGAAAGGATCCATCCGGTGAAGAAGACTTTTCTCAACTCAGCGAGGTCCAAATCCTGCCTAATCACCCAACTTTGCTCGACGGCTTTCCTTCCGAGTTACTATCAAGTTAGGGATCGTCGTTATTTCTTACCGTCCTCGCCGGGATTACTTTAGCCGTTAATTGAACCTGTGGCAAAGAATTATGTTAACGTTAAGAACGCCCAAAACTCTAAAATGGTTCCCTCGGTATCTCTTCTATTGTATTGCTTCTTTCTCTCATAGTTATATTCTTATTGGAGATATATTTTATTTATTCTGTAAGTTATTATTATTAACTTTATTGGCAACATTAGACCACTGAAGTCGATCTACATTCGCTTTCTCTTTGAAGGTTGTATTATTGTTTTGTTTGTACTTTTTCATTCGTTCCGATCGTATATTCTAAATTCGTCTGAAATCTCAATAGGCTTTCTATGAGTCCTTTCTGCTGAAAATTTGCGAGTCTTGATAAAGTTATTAATTTTAGTTTTGTTCTCTGCATCTGCTATCTCAAGTCCACTTTCTTTGACGTCTTGCTTGATTTCATAGCTCCTGTCTTTTTTTCCAAATCTCAAACTACTAGTTGTCGTAAAATTTGGTTATTCTGTAAGTTGTCAAAGAAAAGAAATTACTTTTCTTCTTTCTTTTCAAATAGCTCAGACTGAAAATAAGGGAAGCTAGCTAAATACGAACTTAAATTGATGGTACTTCAGGGAACCGAATAAATACGTAATTTCTTCCCAAATAATAACACTCCAGAAATGTTGGAAATCAGGAATGGAAAACAGAAAATTAAAGTAATTATTATATTCCGATGGTGTATTTATTACAACATTAATATTTTGATTAGTTCTAGATAAAAGCTGCTTACCACTGAAATGGACTATTGGAAAAGTTGTACGGTGTCCACACTATAAAGAAGGGCTAATGTTGAAATCAGTGGACGAATTCAAATCCAATAAAACGTTCTACAGAATAGAGAGCAAAGAAGAAATAAATTGGTCATCTCAGAAGAATGAAGGAGGGAAAATAGCCGGATTCAATTTTCAACTGTAACGCTGAAGATAGGAAACGACGTGGAAGACCACGGGAAAAATGATAGATGAAGTTCAGGAAACCATGTACGGTCATGGTCTGACAGAGGAAGATGTAATAGAAATAATGAACAAGGAAGAAGAAAGAAAGATATAACAGAAACTTTTGGTTGACTTATATAGTAGGTTATATTGAACTCAAACTGAAGAAACACATAATAATAATAAAAAAATTTTGGAAGTTAAAAATATTTTTAAACTTGCGATCATCTGAATTATGTGGTTCAAAATTTCAGACATTCAAACGGAAATGTTCCGTTGAAATATTATTTCAACTCATCGAAAACTAGTTCGGCAAACAGTTACATAATACTGTCCCATCCATCAATATGGATTCCAAATACACTATTTAACCACATAAATTACACACTGTGAAGGGCTACAATTACGAGGGCACTCAAACAGAAACTGTGCGTTATATGGGAATATCTCAATGTCAATCAAGCGTTCGATCAATCGCAAAATGGGTTATATAGAAGTGTAGGATGATACTCCCTCCAATATATCAAACTATTCTTAGACCCTTTTTTCTTTAAAGGTTTTACTCGATTGACACAGATTAGAACTTTTAGACAAGTTTGGGCAGAGATGTCTGATTCCTATTGTCAGAATTTCCTTCATCGATCTACATTAGTATAACATACTATACTCTAAACAGCTCCAGAAATATGACAGCGAAGTGTTCACATGACACAACAGTTTTTCGCAAACCAAGAAAATACAAACAAAACTATTCTGTAATCTAAAGTTGTTATACTCTATTAAAGATATAAACTTAGACCATTCGGACTCACGTTTCATAGATATGTGGATAAATCAAAATGTTTTACTAAAAAAACTTTTGTAACCAAAGGTCTATTGCACATTAGTCATATTTGTATTGTTGTTACCACTTTTAGTGAAGTGTGTTTGGATAGTTCGGTTAGGAGACAATCCTCTCGATTCAACTTAATTGAAACTTGTAATCAATCCATCTTTTGCTTCGTGATTAAGCAAGTGTATAAAATTTGTCCTACGTCGTTGATAAGTTAATTAAATAAATATATTTAGAATTTTGTTAATACGTGAAGGGTTGTAATTTATTAGTGGTTTAATTTCCACATACTACTCTATAATCATTATTATACCCTTTTATTTATATCTTTCTCAATTTGGCCAAATACCCTATCCGATGGAAGAAATGAGTGACCAACAACTGGAAAAATTACGTCAATTAGCGTACCTCACTTTCGCACATGGGTGCGTAGTGCTCCAAGCGGCTATTTTGAGAAACAAGGATTTATCCCCTTCTGCATCTCAACCCGAACTTTGAACGAAACATTTTTTCTTGAACTTTTGGCATGTCTTGAATGGTGAACCATGTACCACCGTATATAGGACGGTAACTTTGTAAAAAAAACATTTAAAAAATTAAAAATAATAAAATATGGATTTGCCCCTTTTTGCATCTTCACACCTAAAATTTAAATACGTTTCCTATGTTTTTATTTTAAGTGTCTTTTAATACATTATTTTTACTGAACTTGTTTAGACTCGATATATTATAGAAATGAGTAACTATAAAATAAAATAAATGAATAGTAATAATTAAATAATTAATTTTAAAACAAAATATTAACTTGTTTCAAAATAAACACTACCCCTTCATGTATATGAGTCGTTAATTTCTCTCAATTGGTCAGTTGCGCGGGTCTGCATCAAACCTTCATAACGGCGCTTAGAATACGTAAACCGCTTTACCATAACAATTTAAGCCTCTATTATTTTTCACTGATTATTTTAAATTTAGAAAGAAAAGGAAAATTGGAAAAAACTAACAAATATAAAATATAAAAAATATCATATATTTTGTTGATGATTTTTATCGTGCCTGCTATTAAAAAGACTGAAATATACTAGTATTTAATCATTTTTGAATTAAAACATACATTCATTTAATTAAACGTAACTATTGTAAAACAGGAAAATGTAAGAAATACCGTATCAATTCTTTTAGCTGGTTCATAAATAATAACAAATTTTCAGTGCTGCCTCGGATTTCCATAATCAGCTTAAGTTATCTTTTATCGTTTATTTTAAATGATTTTTGGAAATGTTTGGTAATGAATGGACTTTTAAGTTCAAAGCTAACGCATATTAGTTTTCCGGGCAAGAAGGGAATAATTACTTATTAATATGTTAATCAAGAATAAAAGGTTTGAAATTTAGCATATTTATTTGTTTCCATGGCTTTTACGGTATTAATTTATTTTGAATGCAAAATTTCGAGAATTTATTCAATCTTGGTACAGTTTTATAGCTGCGTAATCTGAAATTCCCAAACAACATCATCTAACATCCAAATAAAAACCATTTATAATAGTATTATTTTGCAGCAGTGTGTTAATATTATGATAATATATTTATGTCTGGAATATACGAGCATTCACAAATAAAATTTGCTGAACTAAATCAAAAGAAAAAACGAGTTTGGTATTTTTATGTTTGAAAATAATTTACTCGCGTATACTCCATTTTATCATTATATATATATATATATATATATATATATATTTTTTTTCTTTCAGCCAATTCGATTTCGAAGCCCTCGTAAGATAACTTATAAATTTTTAACAAACCACAGTTTTTAAAAAAGTATTTTTTTTTGTTTTTTCCTATCAATGTTACTAAAAACATACTCATTTCTATAATATATCGAGTCTAAACAAGTTCAGTAAAAATAATGTATTAAAAGACACTTAAAATAAAACTTAGGAAACGTATTTAAATTTTAGGTGTGGAGATGCAAAAAGGGGCAAATCCATATTTTATTATTTTTAATTTTTTAAATGTTTTTTTTACAAAGTTACTGTCCTCTATACGGTGGTACATGGTTCACCATTCAAGACATGCCAAAAGTTCAAGAAAAAATGTTTCGTTCAAAGTTCGGGTTGAGATGCAGAAGGGGATAAATCCTTGTTTCTCAAAATAGCCGCTTGGAGCACTACGTACGCATGTGCGAAAGTGAGGTACGCTAATTGACGTAATTTTTCCAGTTGTTGGTCACTCATTTCTTCCATCGGATAGGGTATTTGGCCAAATTGAGAAAGATATAAATAAAAGGGTATAATAATGATTATAGAGTAGTATGTGGAAATTCGGAAATCCATGGGAATCCAATATCACTTGCAGGAAAAGAGATGGACTTAAAAAAAGTCTTACAAAAAATTATTAAACCACCTGGCCAATGGCATTTCTAGGTATGGAAACAAAAAGATTCCTCTTGAAAAAAAACTGACAACAAAAATAATATCTTGATACTTGGGGAAAGAACCTACACTGTAAATTCTGGCAACTATTTAGCTTTAACCAAAAAACTAAATTAAATTAAAAAATTTAAAATGTTGTATCACATTCCACACAAATACACCCTGGTGTGAAACTAGCCCCTGCAAATATACGGGATGTTGCCAGACTTTTGGAGAAACATTTCGGCTCTGAATGGTCAGAGCTACCTGTACGACAATTTCATAAATAAATAATGTTACTCACTGAAAACACCGATGAAGATTACGAACTGGATGTTGTTCAAGAAGAAATAAATTCCTTTTACCAATATGAACATAAGATCATTTGAAAGTAAGATTGAACAAATATTATTATATTAAGTAGTTAATTTTTTGGATGACAATTAAAAAATAATTTTTTTAAATTCAAATATTCAAGAGAAAATAAATCGACTTTGTATTTTGTTACTTGTTTTCATCAAAGTTATCTCACTGTTAAATTATTTAAAAAATGTAACGAATTCATTGTCATGGGCTCTTTTTCCTAGTTTATTTAATTTTTTTAATTTTCCCTTGCAGAATGGGATAAATCCAATATATTTAAATTGCTTAAAAACTTGGAATTTTGAAAATCTGAAGAATATTGTGCAGATGTGTTTCTGATGTGGTTTGAAAACTTTTGATCCAAAAATAATTGTCTCTAATAAATAATCACCTGAATACTTGTATTTTCTGAAAAATTTACAAATTTGGATTTAACCCCTTTTGCATCTCCAAGCCTCATATGGAAGCAATTAAAAATCTAAAATATAATGATTTGTAGTAGTTCTTATACAAAATTAATTGATAATCTGAATATCTTAGTATATTTAGAAAATAACCTAGGCTTACTTAGGTAAATAGGTGTTTTAAATCGATTAACATGAACTGATATTTTAAAAAGAGGTTATTTGTCCGAGAACACGCTCAACCACCATGTTTTCTCCCGAATAAGGAGATTAGATCTAGGTTTATGGAGATTAGGTGAGCTACAGAAGGGTTTACAGATACCACTGAGTCCAACTAGAGCTGTTAACACGTTAAATAATTTATCTTCAAGAACTATATTTGAACTAGGGACCTTGAACTCCTCTGCGGTATAGTGGTCAACATAACAATATTCTAGGTCTAAGGTTGCGAATTCGTAACCCGGTAGCTGTCCCTAATATTTTAAAGGGATTAAATATTCCTTGCTTATGTCTTCCCTCGGAAGGGACGTAAAATAGGGTCCAGATCATGAAAGGTGTAAGGTACTCATCAAAGATCCCTGTACTAAAGATACCTGGTAAGGAAAAATTTAGAACTCCAAATGTAGCATCGTCCGATTAGCCATATCAGCGTAAAGTGACCTTAAATGAATCCACGATCCGATCATAAATAATCTCTTACAAATGTATTTACTTTTCCTTGTAAGAAAAGTCAATAAAAACAGGAAGCCGATAAATAAATAAAAAGTTGAGCAGTTTTTCTGACAGTCGGGATTTCCTTATCCTCAACTAAAACACTGGCCCTTCCAGATGTGTTTTTATCAGACCCCTCAGAGTCAAAGCTTCCGCCCGGGTTCTCAGTAAGTTGTACAAACAGAGCAGTTCTAATTGTAGAGCCTCAGCTGCTGGTCGAGATTCTCATCAATATGGATGAGTCTTCCCTCCCACCTCGACAACCCTCTCGTTCCTCTATTGATATCTCACAACCTCATCTCCATGTTAAGAAGTTGGAATCCGAGGGTGTTACATAGATTAGTAACAGTGTTAACAAATTGTTTAACCTTTTATGAAAAAAAATATATGGTGGATGCCTTTTTTAGGTATAATCCATTCATCTTTAAATTCCTAATTATTTTAATAAAACCCCCAGATGTAGGTATAATTCAGTTTTGTCTGAACTTGTTTAGTCACAAACATATACCAACTGGTGCAATCTATAAATTCAACAAATATAAAATTAGTGCAATAATCGATTTGAAGCGTATGACTACGTTATGTTTCAAATCTAATTTTATATAATATTAAGACAATACAAGCATGCATCCTATGTTGAGAATTTAAACTTATACGGTATAATTGTAACAGTTTAATTATATGGACTTGAAGGATCCAAAATAGTTCGCAAAACAGATGATTAAAGGAATTCTTGATATGATGTATTTTTTAACTCTTTGTAATATTTATTTTTAAAAAAGTTTTATCAGATGCTATTGGTTATTTTTCTTTTTATACTCTTAGATAATAATCAAAAAATCTGTATCAGTACAATATTACCAGTACGATTTACCATGAATTTTCTCAGGTTCAGTATATAATAGAGTTTGTGCAGGCTATACCATTAGATCTTGTACCACTAGAACCCGTGAACGGGTCTGGGGTTCAGTATATGGTAGAGACTGTACAGTTTCATGGACAACGGTTCTGCAAGGTGACTTGTCCTAGGTAACGCTCTACCCCCAGATTTCCCTCCCTTATTTTCATAATATTTTATAGAGGCTGGGTGGGCCCCAGAAGGGTCCTAGATCCTATATGATCCATCTCACACTGCAAACAGGCTAAATAAAAGTCATGGTCTGCAGCGAGATTTGAACCAGGATTTCCGGCAGGGCAACTCAGTGCTCTGGCACTGAGCCACTCCGCTCCCTAAGGTTACTTATAAATTGTCAAAAATGTAAATTAAAAAAAATAAAATAAATAAAATAAAAAAATAAAAAAGTACGAATCATGATAATATATTTAGAAATTAACCAGGATAAGTAAATTAATAACAACAGTTAACTGGATGAGCTAGGATGTAATAGTTTCTTTCCATAAGGTATAGCTTCTTTACAACATAAAAAATCTTTATTAATTTGAGAAGAAAAAGTTTCAGTACGCTTTTTAATTTTTTCTTTGTAAATGACGACGTTATTGCTTTAATAATGGTCGACTATTTATTTTTATGATGAATATTAATTCTGTAATTTGTGAAGAGGGTTACTTAATTATGTCAATATATAAAAGGTTTTAATTCATATTAAATATCAGTTAATATATTATTTTCCCGCACTCTGGCACTGCGCTTGGCTGCACTACAATAAAAATATAAGTTAACAATAATATTCGCTCTGACACATATATAAATTGCCGGGGATGAGAAGTAGATGAAAAATCCAGTGCTTTATTGGTTTTTACCAGAGAAATAGTAGAGCTAAAAGCTTCCATTATGAATAAAAAATCGGCCAGCACGCCCGGTCCTTTTTACAGGGAAAATGTAGCGAGTTAGTTTATTTTTTCATTTAAGCTTCAGTCATTTAATGAAAGTGCTAAAACATTTATCGGCCCAAACTCGTTTTATTATTTAAGGATAATTTTGTTAATAAAGAAAAGAGTGCTCGTAGCTGATATGTTCGTTATTTATTTATCTTCGGATGGTTATTCTCCGTAGTAATGGAAATATTATACGAAGAAAATATATATTGTCTCTATGGCATCACGTTAACTGTTTACAGTGATAATTTTTGATAATTTGAAATAACTGGAGCTTATTGCCGTATTTATTAGCTTTTCGATTAGGGATTGCTTTGACCAAACAGAAAAACACAGAAGTTACATCAAATAATTTTTTATTTCTTAATTATGCCTTAAATGTAGTTGCCTTTATTATAGTTTCTCATGTGTTTTGGTCTTCTATCTGGTCTAATATTTAAAGAGATCGTGGGGTAGCTCAGTAGTAATGGAGCTCTCCTGAAGATCCCGGGTCAAATCCGGCTGTAATTGAAGAATTTTTTAATCTACTAACTCTGATGTATGGACACTGTGGAATCTGCAGACCCTACGCTCCTGGGGCTCACTAAGACTATATAAATTTATTTCTATTAAATGGTGAGGAAAAACCCAGCGTGATCACGGACTAGTTATCTACCTGTACAACCGTTTTTCTTAGAAACTGGACACCTGCATGGTGCGTAGTAGTAGAGGTTAGGTTATTAATTTTAAAAATCATTTATTTTTTCATAGTATAATGTATATCGGGGGAGCGGAGTGGCTCAGTGGTAGAGCACTCACTGAGTTGCCATGCCTAAAACCCTGGTTTAAATCCCGCTTCTGGCAAGACTTTTATACAGTCTGTTAGCGGCCGGAGATGTCTCATATGGAATGCAGGAAGGTCCTGGGGCTCGCCCAGCCTCTATAAAATGGGTACCTGAAATAAGGCATACAATTCTGGTGGTTGAGCGTGATCTAGGACAAATCACCTCCCTACACAACCGTTGTCCATGAAATAGTACAGTCTCCTCCAAGTACTGAACCCTAAACCCACGGGTTGTAGTGGTACAGGTTATATATATATATATATATATATATGCATGTAGGAGAGATTCTAATAAGGAAAGGAATTGCTTGGATATTTGGGTATAGCCAGCCCCCCCCCCTCACTGACCCCTGGCACATCCAATTTCAGAAGCTTTGCCTTTTCTCTGCCAACTTCGTTACATATTTTAGACCTCGTGTACTCACCCAACTTTGGAGATCTAATTTTTTTAACAACCTCTTATTTTATTCCACATATTTATTATTTTATTTAACATAAGCTATGAGTCATTTCGCATAAAGAAGTATTGAATTCGTTCCTATCGGGTTTGCCATAAAATATTTTTAAAATCTGGTAATGATGTATTGACTGAAAGAATTATTGATAGCTAACTAATCACAAGATAATTGCCTATTGCTTTTAATGAAATATTACTAGAATACTATTACAAACGTACAAAAAGTTTGCCAACATGTCCAATGAATTGTTGCATGTTGACAAGACGCTGACAAAGGCAAACCAACTAAGTCCATTCATTAAACTAAAACCCTCACTATCATATCGTCACTGTCAAAACAATACTGCCTATCTGCAACTTTTGGTGAAAATGAGTTAGTAACGGTAGCGCATTCTACAGGTTGAATTACGCACTATTAAAAAAAGTATTCAAGATTGAACGCAATGAAGTGCTGTAATTAGCAATTGAAAGATAACCGATATACATAAGATAATATAACATATGGTTCGGTTTTTATTCTCCCCTGTAAAATCGCCCAAAGTTTAGATAGTGGGTGTTGTTTTGACAGCGACGATATACATCATATACCGTTCCTTTAATCATTAGTAATCGTCATATTAGTCTTTCTGTAATAAGGTGTATCACAAGAAACAATACTTGCACCTTTAATTTATTCTGTATCAAGAGGAAATACTTATCAGACCCATTCATTATCTATACTGACAACCTAAACAGAACTCACAACATTACATGCATATAATTATAGTTATGTGATGTTGTGAATCCGTTCCAATATTATGAAAAATAGCAGTACATAACATTAACCTTTTTTTTAAATGTCTGTATAACAAACAATTTCCTGTAGGTAGAATTAGTAAACATGTTTGTACATTTTAGACATTGTAGATTTTACAGAAGGATCATCCTTCAACTAAATTACTTTTTCTAGGGTCTTCCCAAAGAGTACAGGCCTTTTATCACGTACTGAACACAAGACCCTTTATGGGTTGTATTGGTACAGATTTTATTTTCCATATTCGTTTCTTCTACTAAATAGCATAAATAATTGTACCGACCTCATAAATAATCGATTAGGTTCACTAATAAGTTAATGCACAATGATAGAAAATGAATGTCGTATATGAATCTTAATAGAAAATTAAGAACCATTAAACATATAAAAAGGTTAAAGAGTAAATGTGTATACCGAATATCTTTAAAACATATCTTTCGCTCTTATTTGGTCAGAAGAAAAATACATGTTCCAAAACGCCAATTCACGTTGAGATCCTTTGGATAAGGTGGCCCCGATATTGAAGAAATGTTATTAAGCCTTGGTCCCCGGCAATAGCAGCTGTCCCGTCCTGTCCGGTCCGTTTACCAAAAATAAGGTGATGGGACGTAGAAACCTCTCTCGTACAAATTTATTTCGATATACAACAGCGCTAATAATTAATAGCGTACCATTATATAATATTTAAGAATGGCCAATATAGTGGATAGAGTTCTTCGGCTTCCAAACATTATTAGCACTGATATAAATAACAAGAAATAAATTATTAATAACAACTCCAATGGCACGATATTTTCAATTAAAAAAAATGCTTTCTTTACAACACAGCTTGTTTAATTATTTTATCCATTAAGCTCAAACGTCAGCAATCATCCTGAAACAATCAACTATGACTACATTACCATATTAGAAATTTATCAGTATTTTTATAACCAGTCAAATTTTAATTTTTAATAATTTTTAACTATTACCGAATTTCAATCTCATTCAACAATGGAAAACAAAATTATTCCATTATTATTGTTATTTCTCATGGTTTCTGAAATTATTTTGGCAATTTTTTTTTCCTTTTCATGATATGGTTTTTCACACCTAGTATTTACAAATGATTTTTAAAGAAAAATGAAATGAGTATTTAGCTCGATATAGCATATTTTTACAAATATTTTTACGTCTCAGCTGGATTTCGCACACATTTTTTTTCTCGAAAAATAAATTCTAAAATAATTTTGTCTCGTAAATTGAAAAGAAAAAAATCCCTAGGAACAAATAGTCTAACTGCAAGGATGAACTTTACCCATGAAACTTCATGAGATATAGCGAAACAGTTTTTGTTTTTTTAGTTCTTTTAATAGTTTTTTCCTTCATATGCTCTTATATTTTCTCACATACTATTTTAAAAGGTTTTAAAAGAGGTAAGGAATAAGTATTTAGCTCCATTTAGAATATCTTATTACACATATAATTTTTCTCTTTATCAGTAGAATTCTATACAATTTTTTTCTTTTTGAAAAAATTTATTTCTCAAGAGTTCTGAAATATTATTCTGCTTTGAGAATTGAAAAAAAAAAGGTGCCTAGGAACAAATAATACTAACGGTAAGGATGATTTAGCGAGGCTTAAATGCGGCAACATTTATAAGACTTGGAAGATATAAAAATATTTACGTGAGGAGTAGGAGAGGGCGTAGGGACGTGGAGAAGTTAGGGAAAGGGAATTATTGGAGGGCTTTATGTTATCACGTCTGCGGGGCTAAATATAAAGGATGTCCCCGCCGGCTTATTTAGTGGGCGATAATTCCTCAGCTTCTTCAGCAACCGGTACAAGTCGTGACTGGAATCTTCCTTAACCTTCTCTGTCTCTCTCCTTCGCTTCTCCGGCTCTGTTTATCTCGCTAAACTTTTGACGAGCTTTCCGAAAGATTTATCTCTCTACCTATTTTTCTCGGAGTGAATCTTAATTATGAAAATAAATAAAAATATTAGGCTTTATATTAATTTTAAGAAAAAACAAACCGTCAAAGATTAGTAGTAGTCTTGTTTGGCAAAGTATTTTTCGTATGAATTTAAATTTGACAGTACCTTAGAATTGTCAATTTAAATGGGCTAACATTTTTAAAATGTCAACATTTATTCAAAAAACAAATCCAATAATATGTGAAAGTAAATGGTCCGGATGGAGATCATGATTAATTCTCTTAAATAGGGTTAGACTAATTATTTGAAAGAAAATGTTTTTTTGATCCAATAGAAATTTAAAAAGATTGTTTATAAAATTATTCTCAAATTATATCCTCATTATAATGATACAATAGTATATATCCCTTTAAACATCTTCGAAGATGTTTGAAACTGATTATGACTCCTTTTTTCTCACTGTTCGTTATCGTTGGTTTTCTATATGAGTTTATTGGATTTAGAATGCCCTATTATTGAACGAACTGATAAATCATAAGATTATATTCTTTATAAAAAAACCTGTACCACTATAACCCACGAAGAGTGTTAGGTTCAGTGATTGATTAGAGACTGTACTGTTTCCTAGTCAACGGTTTTCCAAGGACATGATTTATCCTAGATCACGCTCAACCACCCATTTTTCCCACTTGTTTTAGGAACCAATTTAGAGGCTGTGTGAGCTCCAGGAGGGTCCTAGATCCCATAGGATTCATCTTTGGCAGCTAAGAGATTAAATAAAAGTTTACCAGCAAACGGGATATTAACCCAGGACCTTCGGCATGGCAACTATGCGCTCGACCTCTGAGCCACTAAGTTCCCTTTGTTTTTTCTCATGCGGATCTATATTTGTCTGTCCGTATTGAATTGTTTAAAATAACTGAAATTTTAAAATATTAAAATATGCTGCTTAAATTAACAAATCCAACAGTAGGTTAAGTTAAATTTATATGATAATTTGAAAGATTTTTACTGATTTTGATGAAGATGATAGATGGTTAGTAAAATTTAAACTTTCTGGAAATGTTTGTTTTATTTTAAACGCCAATATTTTACTCAACTTAGCTGAGCTATGAATGCATTTCAATTTCTTATTAGGTCATTTCATACGAAATTTCTGTTTTCAATGGAAAGGATATTTATTTAAAACATCATTACGAAATCAAAACATTTATTCAAAATATTTTCCCTCATTTTCTATTTATTTTTTCCAATGTGTTATCATGTTTCTTATCCCAAACTGAAAAATTCAGGGTTTTGTGATGAAATAAAGTCTGAAGATTCAAATTTGACTTGGGAATCATTTTCAAAAATTTTACCCTTAAGGATGTGTTAAGGATGTTGTATCTTGTCCAAATTTCTGAACAGATGGAAATCAGTTGGAGAAAAGTTTAGCTAAGTTTTTGGAACCCAGCTCGTTTAGTTTCTTAATTGTCTGTCTTGAAACATGAGGTTTTGCGTTCTCGTATTAGAGTATAGGTTCCTTCAGATTAATCAATGCAGGTTGTTATATTGTTGTTCCTGCAATAAGATATGGACGTGGTGGTTTCACCTTCTGGGTATAAAGAAGAAATAATTTATTTATTTATGAATTAATCAGTGTGAATAGCTGAAATTTTTTCAAACCAACGACGAGCATGGTGGTAATATTTTTGGCACCTTGGGCTGCCATGTGTTCAAGTTTAAGCCCATAAAAAATTTACACGAAAATCGTGTGTTTCCATGCCCATATTTGATGGCATGCTAAACAACGTTCGTTCAGTTGTATTCATATTAAATGTTATCAATAAAGGAATATTAATAACAGCTCATTACAATCTGTAAATAGTAAACAAGAGAAAGACACTAATTTCACTTTGAATTCGGAAACAATTAAAACAGTCATTTCAAATGAAACGACCCAGTACATTTTTACCTCTTCAAATACTCGATCAAAACTAACTTGATGTTTAATACTACAATAAATACAAATTATAACTTTCCGACTAGTGTGGAAAAACGTTATTTAGAGCGACTGTGGAAAAGGGTCACTGTATTATAGACTCCAGAGCGGTCTTAAACACAGGAGTGTATCCAATACCACTAAGTTGCGACTCAACACAGCATTCATTAGACCTGTGTTGACTTAACTGATCGGAATGCTGGACACTTGCTGGAACTCGGAACAATCGCCTTTAGAACAACAGAATCCACAAAACCACCAGTCACTGTTCCAACTCCACTACATTGCCAACAACTCTTCCTAGACACACTTGGAGTGAAGAAGTTTGGTGAGAGTAGAAGAGTTCTACAGAAGTCTATTATTTCACCTTCCTAAATTGATTGAAACAACAACAAATATTTCATTTAAATTTACAGCAAACTTCATTTAATAAGCTAAAAAATGTCATTGTCTGTTGATTAATTGAAACAAAAATCATTAACCCTTAAGTCATGACATAGGTTTTCCTCAGGGTAGTACTGACACCCTTAGGACCAGGTGCCATCTGATTTAAAAACTCATTAATAAATACAAAATAAAATATTTAATCATTTTATTGTTTGTTATTATTTATATGAGCCTTCTTACATTTCCCTCAATCAAGGTTTACATCATATGTTTTTAAATTTCTGTAAACAAATAACAATTAAGTTCAACGAAAGAAATAGTGAAAATCGAAAACTACATATTTCAAAACTTGGGTATTTATAACGAATTATAATATATTTAATTTTGATTTTAAACATTTTAAAAAACATGAATGCAATTTTTTTTTATTTGGAGAAAACCTCAACTTTGGAGCAACCCTCAATAAAAAAAAAAAACCTATTTATAAAAAAAAATCCAAATTAAAATTATCAATATTCCAAGAAATTGACTCACAGTTTCATTGAGCACTCCAAGCACATTGGTTGTTTGCATATATCACAAAGGAAAGATTTTTTCGTCATTTTATTTTGTTATCAATTATTTAGAATATCATCGAACAAAAGTCGTCAGTCCAAATAACTATTTTTGATTTGCAATATTGGGGTTCCATCATTGTAACAGAACTAAAAAATAAAATAAAAATGTTAATTATAAAAGCAGTTAATATTTCGATAAAAGTTAAAAGTATCACCGATTAATATTAACTAATAAATATAAAACATTTTAACGAAAGCTTACTTAGAAAAAAACACAAAGAAGACGCATAAGTATTGAGGTATATATTTTGTGAACAAACTTTGAAATCAACCTTCCACTTTCACATTTCACAAGCTTCTAGGAAGATAGGAAGATACTGAGTCATACGGGGATTTCCCATAATCGGAAGGGTGGGAAATTCCCGAAAATAGCTACCAAATGGTCCCCATGACCACGTATTAGTTAAGAACTTGAGGATTTAGTCGAATAATATCCAAAATGAGTTTTTTTGGACTTAAGTAAATGGAGTCGTGTTATTTTAGTAGTTAATAAGTAATTAGGTTAGGCATTGGCTTGAAATGGAGTTATTACTCACATTAAAATTCCATTTAAATACAATTTGTTATTGTAATATCATATTTAAAGTATTTTTATATTACATCATGAATAATACTATGCAGCACAATGAAGATTCTTTATCTTACGACTTATCAATTTTAGACAATCCTAATTCCATAGCATTTTAATTAAAAAGAAATAATCGTATCGAGAATATGGATAACCAGTAGAATCATTTGCATATTGAACTTATGTTTCAATCAGTGTTTTAAGGTATATTAAATCTTTACGGATAATTTTTACATTATAAGGGGATTCAATAGATTCTAAATTATAAGAATTCGTTAGTCTTAAACCTCAACTCAGTAATCTAGCCCCTGAATGAATTGGAAGTTTAGACTAACAAAGAGAGTATGTTTAAAAGTTCAGGCGATTAATAATGCGAAGTAATTATTATAAGGTTTACCAACTAATTAAATAATTTCTCTTGAACATTTATTCAAAGTGCTTCACCAAAAACTAAATGTATACAATCGGATTCAACAGCTTGTCACCTTGAACTCTTCTGTTGTTTGCATACGTACTCTCTTTTCGGCCGCCCGGTTTTCTACGGCTGCTTGTGCTGTATTGTTTCTGAATTCTATCAAGTCTTTGTTTTATGGTTCCTGTACCGTACGCTGAACTGATTACCCTGTGGTTGGTAATAAATTCCAAATATGGTAATAAATACAGAATTTAAGAGAGCTAATTTTATCAAAAGATTTTATGTGTCTGCTAAATATTTTAAAAGTGAAAATTTATTTATGGTAGATTTATAATTCCAATTCCCCTAATTCTGTAATAAATATCTTCAAATGTTATATTTTATTATATTATATCTTAAATCTAACCTTTACTATAGACTACACAATCACTCCTTCGGCCGGTGTTCTTCACGAAAGTGGGCCAAAACTTAAAATTTGGGCTTTTTGGAAAAAATTGCCAATTTTCAAAGGGGCGTAACTCAGAATCTATTAGAACTACAGAACCGCGGTTGGATTCAAATTGAAGCCAATTTAATCTACACTAAAAATGGTGGCCTATATTTTTTTAATCAAAAACGGACCGATAAAGGCCAAAAACTGAATTAACTCCGAAAATGTCGAGGTTATGCGGGCACCAAAAGTTTTTTCGGTTGCAAACATGGATTTACACTACTCAGACATGCCCTTACAAGATATAAAAAATGAAGCTCTCTTCAATTTATTGCAACCTAAAGCCCTTTTCTGACACCTAGAATGTTCTGAGTACGATTTTTGGTTAATACAAATCTATATCTGTGACCATAAACTGTACCCATTTTATTATTCATTGCATCTTATTGGTCAAATTAAACAGTGGGAAGACCAATATATTTCACAGTGTAAAAATGCTGACATAGACAGGTTCTTATTTATAATTGTTCTGCGTGCAATATTTTTATATTAAAAGTAAATTATAATTAATATCCCTTAATTAATTACGCATTTAATATGAATAGAAATAGGGAAAAAGGGGGTAGCAGGTCTTTTAAAACAATTCGAACTAATATATGAGAAGGAAATCATTTCGTTTTATTAAATTTGGAAAATATTTTAAACATAGCGAATATTGAGTTTTATTGTTCTATTTTATTTCCATATAGGGTTGGTCAATACCAGTGTTTATAGCCTCATTTAAAATGTTTAAATTTTATGAATGGTCTATTGATTAGTATATCTGTAATATTCTTCTGTCTATTTGTTTAAAATAGTTACGAATATTACAAGTTTTCCCAATATCTAATTTAAAAATAATATAATAATACGTTATTCTTTTTTAACTATAGAAAAATAATTTGAGGATAAACTTTGTATTATAAACCATAAATAATCAGAAATAAATGAGGTATCCTTGTTAATTCCCTCTATCTATAATTAATCTAATATTTCATTTACTCCCTCATTTAAATTATTATGAAATCTGCTAAGCTATAATGTTTGTACACAATATGCTCCCCTAGTCACCATAATCCTCTTATTATGTAATGGGTGTAATCTTCTTACACTGTTTGGGAAAGGGCGCTTAAGCTGTCAGGATTCACATTTCAATTCCCTCGCTAAATCCTAAACAGATGTATGCGTTAAAATTCATTAATTGCATATTATTTAGAATATATCTCATTATTATTACTAAGCTAGGCCTGCTCCATAAATTTTGCATTTGTAGGATTTATTTCGAAAATATATCAAACGCATTAAAATCTTATTTTAATAAACCTCATCTTAATAAATAAACCTCACTGTCAGTCAGTTAGTTATGAGGTTTAATTGATTCATGGCTTAAATTATTAGATACATGCAAATAAAAACTGCAATTATTATTTCAATAATTCCCATTTTCACACATAAAAATTATTTAAACAATGAAAATCATTACAAACTATAATCAAATTTAATTATTAAATGTTTAGTAAAATTAATTAACCTGAATTGGGACAATAGTGGTTTTCTCTCAAGCAATTACTATCCCAGTCCATAGTTCCTCTGGGCTATATCAGATACTAATTACTAGAAATATTTCTAATTACTTTTTAAATTAATTAATATTATTATTTTTTTCTAAAGCTCGTTGGGATTTATCAATTTAATATTAATAACAAACTGAGATATCAAATGTTTTATATTTTAAAAAAACATACTAATTCAGAGAATGTCCTTAATGCTCCAGCAGTGTATTAAAATACACTATCTATTTCCATATACATACTGTATTAATGTGGATAAGATCTATTTGATATTAAAGGTCATTTTATTGATCATTAATAATACTAATCAAGCCGTTTAATAGAAACTGTTGGAAACATGAATAATTAATAAACATAATGCTGCACTTTTAGTAATTTTTTCACTAATTTTTGTGAAGTAGATTATGAAATTTCTAGATCTACTTCAATACGAAAGTTAAGAATTTTTTTGTTTTTATTTAAATACTACCATTGGGTGGTTTCTCTACTTGTCTTTATCTATTTAATCATGTATCGTACATTATATTTTCTTGCTGAGTTGTTGTAATACAGTTGTGAATTTTAACATAAGAACCTTTCTTCTTCCAAAAAAAAACACAAAAAAACTTAGGGCTATAACACACTATGTTCTAAACAAAAGAGTGATTCGGTATACCTACCATCCGACTCCTGACATTGAAGAATGGGCATGCCAGAAAAATAGTTGGTTCGATTATTACCTAAAAAAACTTGACGTGCCAGCAGTTCTTAGGAGTGGTGTAGACGAATAGTGAGGGAGCATTTTTTTTAGTGGGATTCTCACACTGGTGTGGACTTTTTGTCAAGTTTCGTCTTACGAATTAACTATCCCATATCCTTAAAAAATATTAATTTATAAATTTTTAAAAAATAATAAAAAATCAACCACATATCAAGACGTTTAGATTTTTTTCGTAAAAACTCATTTAAATTATTCCCGAAACTAATATATTTCATATATAGGTACGAGAAACTGACGATAATGAAAACTAAGTTCGAAATATAAGTTTTATAATGATTTAGTTTTTAGTGAATTACCGCGTAATATTAAAAAAGACTAATTTATTTTTTTAAATATTAATGGTAATCAATATTTACCATATTTGATCCATCATAAAATAATCAATTCGCAACTTTACCTACCCAATCAGAGGGATTAACGTAATTGTATATGTTACAAAATAAAATTCATAAAACTAAAAATTTCATAAACCGTTAAGGACTATCATATTTTAAAGTTAAAAAAAAGGCAGAAGTAGGTAAAATATTTAGAAAAGTCATCTTTTTTGCAGCGAGAAAGAATCCTAAGTAGATTTTAACAGTAATTCATCAGTACCTATAAAATAAATTACTTGCACTTCATTTTAATATTTGTCTATAATTTGTCTCAACACAATACATTTCCACTTTTTTCATCGGATGATTTGAATATAACCTAACTGAAATGAGCGCTTTTCTGCCTATCATATTATGTTCTGCTCATCTTTTCTTTAGTGGTGCTTCTTGGAACCTATTGCCTTCATTATTTGATATTGTCTATTTTTAATATAAATTATGGTTTCCACTATTCCTAAAAATCCTCTTCGACTTGAGAAAACAATGTTCGTATTGCCATTGGAGTTTTCAATTAAGATTAAATGTGTCATATTAGGGACAAAATAGCTAACGTGGCGCTATTTCATGATTTTCCCGGCAACCTCATAACATAATAAATAAATAACACAACGATCAGAGCATGTCATATGTTAATTGTTACTAATTAAAATACGTGTATAATGAAGTACAAAGAAATAAATGAACGAAATTTATAATTTAGAGTAAGAAATTATATTATTAATGCTCTCATCCAACAAACCATTTTCCACGCCCAGTTCTGTAAACGTAGCCTTGGAGCTCTGTAAACTTCTGGAGCCAGTTCTGTAAACTCATGTGCTGGAATTTAGTGTGAGATATCCTATTTTATCTATACCGTTCTCGCGGAAGCAAATTAAATTAGATAAATCTGTCCGCTAGGGTGCAGCACATTACGGGGGGAGTATTAAAAATGTTTATGCTTGCAGGAATGAGCATTTTTAAGAGCGTTTTTTCCCAAAAAGTAGAGTCGAAGATTGGTACTCCCGACCAGCTTAGTCGTGGTCCGAACGGAAGGAACGTGAACTGTCAAGGGAGGAATCTCTATTTTTCTGTAGTTTGACTGGAAGCCAGGTGGTAGTTCAGTTTATGTTAGAGCCAACTAAGAAAAATGGCAATTAAATTTGTTTTCTTCTGCTCTCTATTTCTTTTGCTGGTAACGTTTCAATAAAAAAACAGATGGAAGGGTGAATCATGTTTTAAATTGTAGTTATTAATTTTATTAGTGCCTTTAAGGTTATGGTAATTGATGGTGAATCTTGTTTGTAAATTGTAATTATTAAGGTAACATGTGTAAATAAAAATTTTGAATATTTGCTATGCATACATAAACATACATTATCTATTATTACTGTAATAATAAAACAAGTAAAAAGAATGAATGATAGGACTGGCGGAAGCGTATTGAGGAGGCCCGTGTATATGTATATATACATATATATATATATATATATATATATATATATATATATATATATATATATGTATACAGTGTGACCTGTAATTAGTGGCGGAGCCGTTAAAGGGTGATGTTATGGGGCTATTCCAGCCGATATTACAATGAGGCCTACTGTCCTAAAGTTAACCCTTTCCAAGATATTCCTACTTAAAGAATTTTTAAAAAATCCTATTTAAAATCTTAAAATAGCTATAAATCATAAAAATTGGTCTTTCTGGCCCTTTTTTTTGTTTTGCAACAAAGATATTCTAAATTAGGAATGTTAATCGTCTTCAAATCAATTATTGCATAATTTTATATTTGTTGAATTTATAGATTGCACCAGTTGGTATATGTTTGTGACTAAACAAGTTCAGACAAAACTGAATTATACCCACATCTGGGGGTTTTGTGGTTCTTATTTATTAAAAAAATTAACACTTATCAAAATTAACTTGTTTTATTTTTCAATTTTCAAATGAGGTGGGGAATGGGTGGCCCATGGATAGGCCTAATAACGTTTATAAAGGCTGGGTGAGCCGCAAGAGGGTCCTATATCCCATATGATCCATCTCCGGCTGAGAACAGACTAAATAAACATTTTGCTTGTGTTTATGGGATCTGAACGAGGATTTCAGACATGGCAACTCAGTGCTCTATACTATTAGATAATAATAAATAAAAAAAATCTGCCTCAGTAAAACCCATGAATGTTCTTAGGTTCAGTACATGGTAGAGTTTGTACCGTTTCGACGACAACGTTAGTGCAGGGAGGTGGTTCGTGTTTCAGACCACACTCAACCACCAGTTTTTTCCCTAATCAAGGTTAGGTAAATTAATTTTTAATTATCTACTTTTGATCCTGAATGTCTTAAATATACTTTCGTATACTTGGCATATGGCTAGAAATCTACAGTTCTCTGCAAAAGTACTAGATACACAGAAACATTTGTTATTTCGTAAAAAACCTAAGCTATATTTCAGCTTCCCTGCTATCACTTTAGGGCAATGTGGTTAAAGAGAGTAGCCAGAAGGCGAGGCATATGGTCTAGCAAATTTATGAATTATTACTATCAGATCCAGCAACGAAGTAAACCTTGCCAAGTTTAATCTGTATGCAGAGCTCCTATAGCTCAGCTCCTCTAGAGTTTGCCAACTTAACTTATTAATGGAACCTCCCTCAAGAGAAACGGAAGGAAAGTAATAAATTTTTTAAAACTACTTTTCGGCCTTTCGTTACTTCATACCTTTTCGTCTAGCGTTCCTACCAAATATCTCCTACAAAAAGAGGTATTTTGAGTAAGTGTGGAAAGGTATCCATAAGTTCTGGATGTTCTTTTGTGAACTATTATTATTATAATTTTATCTACTTGTTAAACATAAATCTAATCATGAAATACTGAATGCCTAGATTCAGTTCATTAGGTCTTGTTATTGCTAATAAAAAATATTTATTTTCCATCTTCATCATGCCTAAATATTTTTTCACATGTCAAGTTCTTGAATTTCGATTAATTATAATCACTGGTTTAATATTGATGTGATAAGTAACTAACAATTGTGAATAAAATATTTAAGAAAAATCGAGAATAATTTGGTAGGTCGCAGAATTATTAATTCACATTTGTCAATTCTAAAGTATACTTTCATTTAAAAATTGAAAACAAAAATATAAATAAACAGAAAAATATTATTCCATGGTCAAGTTACAAAACAGTAACACTGACCAGGCATTGCATAATCTTATCGCGCTGTCTAAACTTTATCAAACATTGATAATGTGAATAAAAGTGTGATATATAAATGTACCATTAAACTCTTCTAAATTAATGTAGATTTTACGGATTTCAGTTTTTTAATTTGCCCCCCCCCATAGGAATTAAAATCTAAAATTAAAAAGAAATCTCACAATATTTATGATACTTGTAGTAGGTTTATATTTATTCTGGTTATATATAATCTACAATAAGGAAATTATAATACATTACACTAAGGATAACGGGGATTATTATACTTCTTTATGAATTTTACGTTTATAAAAATAACTAGTTGGAATATTGGATTTAAAATTCATCGGAGCTGTTTATTTTCCAAATGAAACTGGTAAGGAATCAGCCCCTGCATTTCTCTTTTATGTTAAATCTGAAATACGGAACGGTAATGCGGGTGTGCATCCCTCCTTTTATGACGGCGCTCATAGTTACAGCAACAATCGAGCCGTTCAATGCACCAATTTACAACTCCATAAAACAAAAAGTGGAGAAATGCAAGGAAATAGTTTAGATTGTTTTTTAAAATTCCCTTTATAATATAAATATAAATAAATATTCTAGAATGCATAAATAAAGATCTAGCTTTCATATTAAAGTAATAATAATTATGAAGACTTGCAAAAAAGCTATCGTCAGAAATGTTACAATTTTTATGTGAATGTTGGAGTTAATTGATTTGGCAAGTGAAAAAAGGTAATACATTTACATCCAGTCTTTAAATTTTTAAGTTTCTTATCGCAGAAAAAGTTAATTATTAGATAATTTTATTATGTTTTTTTCGTAAAAAATTAAGATTAGCTGTTATGTTATATTATAATATTATTTTTGATTAGTTCGTCATTTCAGCTTACTGAATGTAAGTATTCGTCATTTCGATTTCTTCGCAAGTTTTTAAAATCTACTAGTCAGATCTACCTATAAGATATAATAAAGGGTGATCTACATGTTTCAAACTTAGTGGTCTATCTGGTACAGATTTCTTTGCATTGATTGCATTAATTTTTGAATATTCATTATAGTCACATTTAAATTGGATGTGTGGTTTGAACCTTTCTTACTTGATAAAATTCATCATTTAGCGTTTGCTAGTGCATTTAAATGGTATTATTGCAACGATTTGCATTAGAGTATGGAGTTAATCAAAATTACCTATTATTTATTATTCAGTGGCCAAAATAATTTTGTCTTCATTGTTTGGGAACGATTTTATTAATATAACAAGTTATGACTATAGCAAGTGCTTTTACACTTAAATTTAAATTTTTTCAAAAAGTGGAGATAGTCAATTTGTGAGGTGAACGGCTCAATTAACCCGTTACCTTTGAAAGTGGTATAAGTTAATTTTTACATGCGCGAGATATTTAAGGGTTTGATTTAGAACATTTTTAAAATTTGGGAAATTAATACGAGGAATTATACCAGATTCAAAAACAACAGCTTAATATGTTCATGGAGTAATGTAACAAAATAAAAAAGATCCGTTTTCAAATTAGTTCTTACTTTGAAAAACAGTATTATAAACAAATTATCCCTTTGAGCAGTGAGTAGTTTCCTAATAGTAGATCAACAAGAATAACGACCAACCTTTTAAAATCATTTTTTTTTTCTCAGGCGCTTTTGGGTTCGAAGATTGCTAATTACAATAGAAAAGGATGGAAGGGAGCTCTTTATTTTCATTTATTGCTAATTTTGTATTAAACAATGTTTTACAACTTTACTTGTATATCGTTGTAATTGTTCTCACCGATGTTCTTGGTAGAGCCAGCCCCCCCCTCGGAATCCCCTTGATGCTATATCGTGTATATACTAAATTGTAAATTAAAGTATATATTTTAATTTTTAAACCCCAATATATACTTTGCAATAAGCAAATTGCGTGCGTTGATACTCGATAAGCGACCATACAAAAATTTTCTTTAAGATGTTTTTGAGATTTATAAAAAAAAATTCGTGATACCATTATTTTCAATATTTGAAATGATATTTGATGATACAAATTGGTTTTTTTTAATTACAGCATTAAACATTCTCATGAAAAATATGATTAATATCTAAATCAATATATATTTAAAAAAAACATATTTCGCCCGGTTTCAGAGGCGTGTCAAAAATTTTCCCAAGTATATTTGAAAAGAGTGGAAGTGGGGCTATTGACTGGGGCCGGGCTCAGTGGCCTCTCCAGGCGACCCTCGCCCACTCCAGGGCGATTTTCCAAACAAACTCTGGCTGGCCTGAATTAATGAAATCTATACCTCCTGTAAGGAATCAAAAACATTTCTCTGTAAATCTCAAGAGTTATCCTTTTTTTTAAAATAATATATATATAATAAAAAAATTTACCTTCTATAAATAGTAAGAATTCATAAATTTATTTTCGGTTAATAAATTATTCAGGTTTTTTATACATACGAAAATTCCCAAATTTATAATTATTAACAAACCATTTAATAGTTTATTTTCCGGTTAATAATTTATTCTGTGTCTTAAGAAATACGCCTGTAATTTAAAATGTATGAATAACCTATTAATCACTTGTTGTGTTCAAGAACTCAATGACAAAATAAGGATAAACAAGCAAGTAAAAAAATATAAACCAAACGAAATTGCTATAGTTTTAGTCTCATTATAATTGGCTAGTAATGCCGCAATGAATGTTGATAATTATTGTTTTAAAATATTGTCTATTTAGACTCAGGGCTGAACGATGAAAACAAGATTCATGGCAGCGAACAGAGCATGTTTTGTGAATATTAGGATGTTCAGAAATCCTAACTTTACAATGTTCCATGTTCTTTACTATTCCATAAAAACAGGTCCAAATTTTCGTGTGAAAAATTTTAAGAAAAATTCATGGTTTGCTATTTGATAGTATTAGCAATATATGGAGGTTTCGGAACAATGCAGAGGTTTAATCCTTGTATAAGAATGTCCATGGTCTCCATTTCATCAAGAGACGTTGTAAAAAATGTTAGGATATGTAATTAGAATGTAATAATAATGGCTGAAAGATAAGAGAACCTTCTGCAGGGTTCTATAATTGGGATCTTGAAACCGACTTTGAAGCATTATGCGTCACTAATTGGAAACAGAAGGCCAGGGAATCGAGAATACTTGAACAAAATTATCAAGGAAGCCAAGGCAGGACCCGGCCTGTAGCAATATTCTAGTAGTATAGTATTTTAAAGAGTAGAAGAAATTTCTGAGCTTTTCCGTAACTTGGAAAATATCTTAAAGATGATATATTAATAGTAAATGGTAGAAATGGAAAGGGTTGATAGAATAATGAGAACCCTGGTATCAGACAAAGCTTGAGCCATATCCGAAAATGCACTGTTCGATATAGTTTTTCCTTTATGCTTGTGCACTGCAATCGGTAGCGTTTTGTAACTGATCTGAAAGCCCGACCGTTGAAGAATTCTTTAAGTGTTTTGGGTAGCATATATAATAGTGATAAGTCAACGAATCTATTTTATCATAATTTATTCAAATAATTTGGAAAATTTCAGGAAGAGGATGCTTGTAGTATATGTAGATAGACTGCATGCTTCTTTTCAAGTTTAGAGTATTATATGAATTAGCGTTTTCATTGTAAAGGTAATTGAGATGTACTTAGCATTCAGTTGTGAGTTGTCATGATCAATTCTACAGATTTTAGCCACCTGTAAAGTGTTTTTGGGATTTTAAAACCACGATCATGAGTGTTTCTTTAAGGTAATTTTTTTAGAACAACATGAGATGAAGTAAACACATGAGACGGTATTATCGATTGATTTGACAGTTTTAGTTAGTTCGTTATGAGACGGTAACGTTTAATGTATTTGTAAAGTCAATAAAACGTTGTAAATGAAGTGGAAGACAAGTAGCTAAGAATGGGTTTGGATTTTTTCCTTTTCTATCAATAGCTCGAAACACCCAATTCGGATTAAGTTCTTTATTCTGTATTATGTGCTGAATCCTTGGCATCTAGTTTTAAGTTTGAATATTAATTAAGACCACAAGTTAAGGATGTTCTATTTAAATATTTATTATATCAGGAAGGTATAGAAAGATGTAGAAAAGAAATAAAATTAAAATAATTTCCGTAAATAAAGAGAGAAAACGATATTAAAACGAGAAAGTAAAATAGAGAAAAATGCCATGCCGGGAATCCTGGTTCAAATCCCGCTGCAGCCCATGACTTTTATTTAGTCTGTTTGCAGCGGGATCTAGGACCCTATCATATAGGATCTAGGACCCTCCTAGGGCCCACCCAGCCTCTATAAAATATTATAAAAATACGGTACCCAAAATAAGAAGGAAAATCTGGCAGTTGAGCTTGACCTAGGACAAGTCACCTCCTTGCAGAATCATTGTCTATGAAACAGTACAGTCTTAACTATGTACTGAACCCCAGACCATTCATGGGTTGTAGTGGTACAGGTTTGATTTTATTTTATTATTACCTAATTGTATAGAGCACTGAGTTGCCATGCCTGAAATCCTGGTTCAAATCCCACTGCAGGACATGACTTTTATTTAGTCTGTTTACAACGGGATCCAGGACCCTATCATCTAGGATCTAGGACCCTCCTGGGGCCCACCAACGTCTATAAAATATTATAAAAAATACATGTCTGGTATGATCTCTTCGACCCAGAGAAAGAGGATGGTAGATTATTCGGTTCGACGTGGGAGATAATAAGGTAAAAATGATGCATGAGTTCGTGAAATGTCCTCAGGGAAATTTAAATATAATGCGGGGAGTAGAGGTAGCCCTTAACCTTTTGAAGGAACTTCGTACTCTTCCTGCCAAGGAGTTGAAAAATAAGAAAAAAATAAGGTAGTGTGTAGTTGACATGGGAGCGAGTTGTGACGTGTGTACATAATAGGTTTATGTCTCAGGGTAAACAAAGAGACTTTTAGGATTTTCATAATATTTAAAAATATTATAAGATCCAGAAAGGATTTTTGTGCTCATAAATTAAAATAAAGTCTGCTAATAAGACAGATAAAAAAAATTTGTTCGTATCTTCACATACAAATTATGTTGTTACATCTGTGTATATAAAAAAATAAGTTGGCTTTTAAAATATGGAATTCGTTTTTATGAAATTAATAATCAAATATTTTCTGTGTAAATAAAATCCTTCAAGAGATACATAATAAAAATAATATTTTTTAAAATTTATTCAGTACAAGTCCTATTAAAATAATAATACAGGACATGAAATATGGTCATTAGGGTCTTAGAGTAAAATTTGGTTAGGATTTAGTCAATTAATTAAAAGAAAATAAATTATGAATAAACGTTAATTAAAAAATTAAAATTAAGAAAAAAATAGTTAAGTTTAATTTAAAAAAAGTAAAACTTAATATATTTTTTCATGTACATAAATCTTGTGAAAAAAGAGGTCCAACGGTTGTGTAGGGAATTGATCGCGGTTCGTGATCACGTGCCGATATGTGTATCCACGTATGGATATTGAGTGAGCCAGGGGAGGGTCTCACAGAGTCCAACTGGGTCTGTCAATGTATTAAATCATTTCCCCCAGCCGGATTTGAACCTGGGACCTTCAGTACGACTACTCAGTGCTCTATCTACTAAGCTATCTCGCTCACTAATCATAACATGATATAATTGGTTATAGATAAGTAACTATTATACCTTATAATTTTTGGAAATCAATATATAGATAAAATAAATTTGTTTTCTAATTTTTTTTTATATTATTATAATATGCGATTTACCATTGCCATGATTAATGTATAATTGAGGTTATTTGCCTCTCTGATATTTTAGACTATACTTTAGTTTAAAAAAAAATATTTTAAACACAAAGAATAAGAAGGCGAGTATATTCGACAGAAGATATAAAGAGGCAAAGATACACGAAAGACAGATGATAAAGACAAAAAAGCTAAGGATGATGTATGGGAACCCTTAGAGGAGATATCGTCCGGATATATGCCAACGAGGTGGAAGGAAAAAAACCAGAACTAGGTAAATCCTCGTTTGACAGCTCCAACGTCTATCGATAATACCTGTCCCGCTAAATGTTTGATTTATGCTTCCGATTTGTACACGTCCATAATGAGGTGTAATCAATATTGATTAATTATTATTACTTTAATTATTATTATAACATATACTTTTTAAAAACTAAACACATTCCTTTAACTCTAACGTACTGAGCCATGGTCCTTGGGATCTTATGGTAGCCATTTTCTGAATATCCCACTCTACCCATTACGGTAATTCCCTGTATGACTCAGTAGCCCCCTATCTTGTCGGAATTTTATTGTGTGTGAAAGTGGAAGATTGGCTGTCGAGTTTATTAACAAAATATAACCAACACTTGGTCCCATAGACCAAAACTCTGTACTTGTGGTACTTCTATGATTCTTTAAAGTAAGCTTTCATTTAATGCTTTGTATGTACGTGTTAATATTAATCAACAATACTTTTAAATTTATAAATATTATTAAAATATAAAACATTTTTCTTATGTTTTTCGAACCTATACATTATATATTTTTTAATTGTGTTACAAATATGGAACCGGTTTTATGATAAAATTCGCCACTAGTTAGATGACTTGAAGAAAGAAGAAGCTGATATTTCCAAATCAGATTTCGATGACGGAGCCTACTTCTAAAGTGATCATGATATAGTGTCAGAGCTGTAAGACACTGATGAGGAGACGGAAATGTATCTAAATGAAAGTGGCTATTTTTATGTGAAGAATAGATTCAAATAGTCTTAACAGAAACGGTAAATTCGAGTTTCCTCACACAATTTTAGCAGGACGATGAAATAGCGAAACAGAAACAAACTTACCGAACGAATTGACGATTTATTAGGAATAAAATAAATCACTTCTTTTGGTTGATGAAGTCGGAAAACTTCCAAAAAACAAGAAAAGAAAGCTTTATTACATGTGCTAAACAAAAAAAAAAAATGAAGACAACATCTTTCCATCGTGGCGAATACAAGTTCTCCTATAAACTAGTGTAAATTTCTTGGGATAGTGACATTTTTAATTTTTAAAAGTAGTTTAGTTTTATTAATAGTTTAAAATCAAAAGTAAATATATTGCAATTAATTTGTTTTAAATACACAAGTATTAAAATATGTAGTTTTTAAGTTTAATGTTTCCTCTATTCATCTGTTGTATCATTTGTTTTATGTTTATTGCAATTTGATAAAATATCTTATATCCATTAATTGTGTCAATGAAAAAAGGCCAATGTAAGTTATAACAAAAAAGTAAAATTATTGTATACATCGTTTTGCTTGTATTACATAACATTTTTAAATATCGTTTTGTTATACATTTTTAAATAAGTTGGTCCGTGGGAGACATTACCAGCGTAAGAAAAAATGTCAGTACTTGAAGGTTTAGTTAAAACTTCCCCATCACTTATTCGGAATCAAATTACGATTTCCACCATTGTATAAAATATATTCCTTCTATAAAAAAAAAAATGATAACTAATTCCGAAAGAAGTCAGAAGAGGAAGTGAAAATAAATATTTTCGTTAAGAAGTTCCGAGTTTAACCAGGCTGGAAATTTATACGATCAGCAGCGCTAGGGAAGTTTTTTGAATTAGAATTTGAAAAGTTTCGACTTGCGATAAAAGTTAGGAATGAAAAGTTCTAAGTTGTATATCACGACTTGATCGATAATGACAAAGAGATGGCTCATAAACAATGAAATAAAATTTAACGCTCATATAAATGAGGTAATAATAACAAACGAACAAAGGAAAACTAATTCAAACAGATTTTTGAATTATATTATACCTCAAAATGATTTATATTAAATAGTGATGTTAATGGTAGATGTGTAATAAATGGATGTGTTGGATTTAATAATCTGAAATATTTATATTTATTGATTACGGATTATTATTTTATGAGTATATCAGCGACAAAAAGCGTCAGATATACTCGGATCCAAGATGACAGTCGTTCTGATGGCTACAAATGTTTATAAATACATTCGAACACAAGTAATGCCCAAATTGAGTAGATAACTAATAAAAACAATGACATTTTTTTTAGCGAATATTGTATCCATAGTTGAATAACACGTGAAATAAAATGAAGATAACTGGAGAAATAAAGATTATTGAGCTAATAGAATTCAACTCGACTGTTTGGTATTTCCTGCTTTAAAATAAAATAAAAAAATCACCGTGTTTACTATCTAATTCGTCCAGAACTTATTGTTCTAAGAAGTTTATAACACATGCGTTGTTGTCGATTTGGAAAATTTATGACGCTTAAGTTAGACAAATAAATAATTAGTAAAATTACTATACTTAGATTTCTCAGATTAAGTTATCAAGGCATTAAACTGGTTTGTGTAATGAGGATCACTAGAATTCCAGTCCCCATTAAAGCATCATTAATAATCTTCCAAAGAGATCTGAATATGAACTTGATTGCCTATAGAGCTTAGAGATGGCCTGTTTGCCTATTTTTTTAAACTGTTGATGTGAGATGTAATATGCTTTCAATTCATATTTTACCTTGTTTTTATGTGTGATGATGCCAACCTCTTCGAAATGTTTTCACAGTGAGTTTATAAAAAATATTGAATGAATAAAACCAATGAATTTTTTTTTTGGTGACTGTCGAGATTATTCCAAAGTTGCCGAAACGTTTACTGTTTAGTTATTTTCCAAAATTGTAAAGACTTTTTTTGTATTTTTATTCTGATAAGTTTTTATTTCATTTTTATCTAATTTTGTTGACATATCCAACATCATAGTTCTTGAGGGGTTCGAGACTTGGATTTACAATTTTTCTATTTGAAATTTAGTATTTTTACAGATCTTCACACTTTCAAATATAGATATTCAAATAAATACAAAATAATGTTATTTCTCAAGTATTCTTTTGAGATCAAATACTAAAACATTTCGTAACTCCACACATTTTTCTCTTGTCAATTACCTTTTTTTGTGACAACCTGTGGTAGACTAACGTTTTGTTTTAAATTTTATTTTATTTTTGAGTTTTAAGTTCAAGTTCTAAATATAACTGTAATTAAAAAAAAAATCAGATACAAAATTAACCACATTATTTAGTACAAATTTGATAACCACGACTTTATTTTCCTGGAACGTTTTTCTGAGATAGGTTTGTACCGAGAAA
Organism: Troilus luridus; assembly: GCA_964056705.1. NCBI lineage: Eukaryota > Metazoa > Arthropoda > Insecta > Hemiptera > Pentatomidae > Troilus > Troilus luridus. Next base: position 56,189,339 of record OZ057415.1, on the reverse strand, counting down.
GTTCGGCAAGTTCTGAAACAAGCCCGGTGAACAGTATCCGGGGTAGTAAAATAGGTTTTTGGCTTGCCACCCGCATGAATTTACATTTTAACAAGATACCATCCGAATTTTGTCTGTTCTGAGGTAAACCACTTCAGCATTTTATATTCAACGGATTAGTTTAATTTATACATTCAAGCATTTTTAAAAAGAAATGATAGACTTAAAGGAATGATTATGCAAAAGTGTCAGCGAGTACTTATTGGGTGATTTTACCTTCCAATTATTAAAAGTTCTAGTCAAAATTTATGATTATTCTTTCCAGACAAAACCGTTACTTTAGTAACTTTTGTTATTTTTTAAATTTATACCATGTGTTTGATCTCCCGGGAAATATTCGGATCTTAAATAAGGTCTCCAAAATGGATAATGGATAACAATTCTGATTCAATTATTCCAGATCGCATGCCATTTGAATTTAATCTTTTATTAAACTAATCACAAAAATCATTTTTATATATTAAATAAATAATTCTTTTGATAGTAAAAAGAAATTGATTGAATTAAAATAAAGCTATAATTTAACCGTTCATATAATGGGAAAGTAAAATTACTTATATGAACACAACCAATTAATAAAAAAAAATTATATTTTAAACCTACGATAATAAATTAAACCCTATATTAATTTAGAAAATAAATAAATGTTTATCAGTTTGAAATATTATGAATAGAAAAATTTCCTCGTTTGCCTGTCAAAGTAGATTATCGTTAATTAAATTAAATCATGAAGATAAACGTTCAAATTATATTGTTTACAAAAATGTGAAAAAAAAAAAATAATAAAATGTTCTTTCTTTTACAAAAAAAATGATTTAATTTTCGATGATTAAAACAAAATTAATGAAATAACTTTTTAATAAAATGCAATATATTATAAACATATCACTGACATCATGTGTTTTTTATTGAGCTTGCAGTATCTGAGTGATGAGTCTGTTTGGACTGTTTTAGACGCGCTGCATTTGATCTTCATTGATGTGAATTTGTTCAGTATATGACCGTATGATGACTGAGCTACCAAAACGTTGACTGGATCGTTATTTTCCATTATTTTAGAGGCTTAGGCTTTATTATTTTATTTCTTCAATTGCATCATAATAATTTCATATTTACCATTTTGAGTTTGGGCTCATTTTGATGACGTATCATACATTTTATTACTATATCTTTACATATTAAAAAACAAAGTCCTCGCCCACGTTTGTTCGCGGTGAACTCAATAACTACTGCACGGATTTTCATGCGGTTTTCACCAATGGATAGAGTGATTCACCAGGTATATAATTTGTCAAGGTTTGTGTAAATGGGTTGGAATATAACGATAATTGTCGGAAATGTCGTTATCGAAGAGGCTGCCTAATGTCTTTGTCATATAACGAAACAATGCATGGTGGAGTATTCCTCTTTTATAGATCTACAAAAAAGTAAGTGATAGCATATAACTCTCATTTAAGGAAAGCTTACTATAAGCTTATATATACTACAACATATTCCTATTTATTTAAGCCTGCTGATTTTAATTATGGTGCCGTATGGAGTTGGCGGGCCCAATGCCCAGTCATCTGACTGCCAATGGTCCTCCAGGTTGGAGGAAACCTACTACCGGGGGGTATAGCCCGGCCACCCTTTCTCCTGAGAGGATATAAATGTTCAGGAGACCAGTTGTCCCGAGGATATGGGGCCTCCGTTGCCGGGCTAATAACCCGCAAGTAAGTAAATTTTATTCAAAGGAAAAACTCCTCGACGCTAGCAATGGCATATGAGGAATCAAAGAAGAAGAAGAAGAATATTTGAATTATTACTTTGAAAAAAAAAATCATAATGCACATATTATGCATCGCGTTCTTGCAAATGAAGTTAAAAATATCACTCCTTCAAAAGAACTACGACAACCATACTACCCCAAACATTGGGATTTTTAAATTAAGCCTTCAGTATAAATTGTATTGGTTGAACATTTTTAATTCAGGAACGACATACAGATTTCTTTTGAAAAAATGAATATTATATTTAAAGCTGTATCATTTTTGAACTTGATTTTTTATTGGAATAAGTTAAATTTAAAAGAGTTTCAAGCTTTTCAAAATTCCTTAATTGAAAACAATTTCAGTACCACCACTATAATAGAAATGCTTTGCTGTACCAATACCCAAATTATTATTTATTTAATTCACATAGAACTTTCAAATACTTCTCTGAAAACAAATTTTTTTTTTTGAGGCATGACATTTTTCTTTAGAAGGAGTGAAATGTTTTGATGAACTTCAAAAAGACCGAGTTACATTATATGGTGTAAAATGGTTAACTTTAGTTCACCATCATTTTAAAGTTGACCGACTCGATGAACTAAAGTCTTACGTGGTAGAGCCACACACACCACCCAAATGAACACGGAGCCATGTTCCCGAAGGACGTGAATTGGCGCGATAAACTACTTTGGGGACAGATACAAGGCTTTGGCCTGAGAGCTCATCAAGACAGCTGATAAACCTCTGGGGACTTCGTCCCGATCCTTGATACACTAGACGTTCCTCATCCGATACTCCACAGTCTTTATCAGCTTTTTCCTCAGAGCTATGTTGACAGTTAGAATTTGACACTGCAGTCCCCTTATATATGTATTTAAGATTCGACAATCAACTATATCCCATTCGTTTGGGCTCATAGCATAGTATAGTTACTAGCGTATTAGCCGGTCTGCAGGGACTGTTATCCGCAATGGTTTATGACCTGAACACTGATAATTCAGATACTGATAAAACCTACCTTCCTTTTCGTATTAATGGAAATTGAAATATACAAAATGTAATAACAAAATGCTAATTCTAGACCACTCTTGTCACGTTCCTCTTTTTAAATAAATTTAACCAGCTCCCAACACTTTCGATGACACCATCTCCATTTCTGTCCTTGTCAAAATTTATTTGATAACTTCTTTCACATAATTTCACCTACAGAACTATTCCGAACATCTTGAAGTATTTTACAGCTTTTTCTTTTTTATAAAGATGGTTATTCTTAGTGCCAGTCTATTTATTTTAAATAGGCAATTATAAACCGAATAAGACAAAAACACAACACCAAAAAAACAAAACAGAAAACAATTTAATAAAGCTAATAAAAATAACTCAAACGAGCAGAGTAATGCGTAATACAAGAGATAAAGAGGTAAGTTTCATGCAGACCGGCAAATACACAAGTAAATAAGTAAACATGATAATCTTCATAGTCTTTTAATAATTTATTTTTCTTCAGTTCATGGCCATTGCCCTCATATGCTTTATACTTCTAGCTAATAATATTTTATGTACTCGATGCGCCTTAATCACCGTTCTTTAGCTGTCCCTGGGAGCGGAGTGGCTCAGTGGTAGAGCACTTCTTGAGTTCTGAGTTTCTGAGTTCTTCTTGGCGAGGTGTGCCTTCTCCCGGTCTCGCTGTCTTCGGCTACTCCTCCACCCGCATCGTTCGCCGGCTTCGTCTCCCGCATGTTCCTCGCTCCTTCCTCATAGGGAACTCTACAGAGAGTCCTTCTAAAAGTGGAGTCCTCGACCCGCCTCTTTTCTTATCTCTTCACCCACCTTGACCATGTGGGTGTGACCCTTCTTACCTGATCGACCTATTTCTTTTCAAACCAAACATTGCTCTTTGTGTAAAACATATTTATTTTTGTAGTGCCACCCAGTACGATACGTATCACCATATCTGTTATCATTATTTTTTAGCTTTCTTGGCTTATGACAGTCAATAATAGCTGATATATCTCTCCATATGCATTCACTCGCTAATTTCTGGGACAATTCATAGACTAGGAGGTGATCTTTTTAGAAACATTGTTAGGGATGTATATTTATTTATTTAATCTTTCAATTTCAACTCTAGTGTGTTGAACATAAATTCCCACTTTAGAAATTTGTCAAAGATAACATCCGATGTATTAGATATTTAAATACTTGACATGTTCTTCTTCTTCGTGTGCCTTATCCGTCTCGGGTGTTGGCTATTAACATGGCGATCTTAATATTTTTTGCGGCAGTTCTAAATAATTGGACAGTTGTGAGACCAAAACATTGCCTTAAATTATACAGCAAGGAGTCCCCTCCTACTAACGATCTTCCCTTGCAGTAGACAATAAACGTGATTTGGTACTTATGCTCAAAGTAATCTAATTCTTTTTCATAGTATATACGATATCTTGACCTTTGACGACTCAATTGCAGTATTATATTTGTTATGTATTTGTTCCGCAAGCATTATTGTTTGTAATAACTTCGGACGGATCGGTTCAGTGGTAGAGCGCTGAGTTGCCATACCGAAAGCCCTGGGTTCAAACCCGGCTGTGGCAGATTTTATTCAATCTGCTGTCACCCGGAAACGGATCCTACAGGATTTAGGATCCTTCACTCACCTAGGCTCTGTAAAGTGGGTACCCGAAATAGGGGGGGGGATCAGGTGGTTGAGGGTGATCCAGAATGACTTTCATCTTTAACCGTTTTCCATGAAACAGTACAGCCTCTACCACGTAGAGGTAGTACCTACGACAGACTTTCATGCGCAGTTGAGCTACATGGTTTTTTTATTAACTTGCGACCCTAAAAGTAACGAATCAAATTGAATTTCTCTTCGATATAAAACCTGAAATTTTTCTTAGCTTTAAAAATAATGTAAAAATTTCAAAACAATGTAAAAAATACTTCCTCTCTAGAAATGGTAATTATAATAAGGTGGAGCGAGCGATCATAATCAAATCTGCTCTGCTTAAAATAATAACTAGCATTAAGAACGTTTAGAACTAACATCCATGGTAATTAAGTTAATCACTTTCTTCATAACTTCGGCAACTCTGGAGGGAATGTCGTGTTGATTTAAGCCAGAGTACCATTTCTATAAGCGGCAAAACATACGGGCGAAGAAAAGGCCCTCATACATATTCAGGGGGGAAATTATAATAATAGAAAAAGTTAATTTCGACGTTAACGTGGAATTTTACAAGAGTCGGTTATGCGTCCATTCTCAGTGGCAGATGTAGGGAGCGGCTTAGCCTAAGATATTCCCTCAATGGGCTTGAATCGTTTTATATGCAAATTGTGTAATGCGGCCTCCGCCCCCCTTCCCAGAGGTTCTTTCCAGTGAGATGAGTGTTTAAGCCGATATGGTATATTAGGGGGGAGGGGTACGGCCTGCCGGTGTCAACACTTTTCCCGCCATTATGCAAAAGACCAATCACTTTGCATTGTCCCTTTCAATTATACCGATGTCTTCATAGCTCCAATTTCTCTCCTCTGGAAATTCTATCCACTGCCTCATTCCAAGGGAATTGTGTCATTACTAAAAAAATAAAAAAAATAAAATAAGAAAATTACATTCATAAATAATATACAATATGTTACTGATAACCCAAAAAAGAATATTTTGAAAATGTAAGAATAAAATTGATAATTGAGTAATAAATTTACAGTAGTTTGTAGCTTAATAGGGCAGGTGGTTCATTTAAAAAAAATTCATTTCCCAACTGTTACTGGTAACTAAAGTGACTTTTTTAAAGCGACATCTTTCATTATTAAAAACAATATCATTCTACCCTCAATGTTTTAAAGGCTGGAGATAAGAGAGATCTCAATTAAATCGACAGCTTGAATAGCAATGAAAACTTGTATCGTAAAAATGTGAGAAATTAAAAAGGCATAGTATGTTTTTAAGGACGGACCAAGCGTTAGATGTTCCCTCCAAATGTCCATTCCACCCAAAGCATTCCATCTTACAGAAATATCTAACATTATTCATAGATTACCTTCCCGCAAAGCTCCTGGGCACGACCTCATCACAATTCATATCTTAAAACACTTTCCTTGAAAAGTCATTCTATTATATATATATTTATATATATATAATAGAATGACTTTGAATATATATAATAGAATGAATATTATATATATGTCATTCTATTATATATATATATATATATATTGGAAATTATTCATTGTAAAAATGATACCCGAACAAGAAAAAAAAACAGAATAACCATCCTCTTACCGTCCAATCTCTCTTTTACCTTGCAAGGGTAAAATCCTAGAAAAACTCATCCTCCAGCGATTGTATCCCATTCATAACATAATACCAGATCACCAGTTTGGATTCAGAGCATCCCACTCCACTATTCAGGAAGTTCATCGTGTGGTGGATTTAATCTCCTCTCCATTAGAACATTGATCATATTGTCTTTCTTGGCGTGGAACAGGCTTTTGACCGAGTCTGGCATCCGGAATTGCTCTACAAACTCCGTAAATTCTTACCTCTTACATACTTTCTCATCCTTCAATCCTATGTCACAAATAGAACTTTCCAAGTAAATCATAATAATGATTATTCATCCCTCTTTTCCCAATCGTCTGGTGTTCCTTAAGGTAGTATCCTTAGCCCATTCCTTTATACAGTTTATATAGATGACATCCCGACTCATTATAATACTATCCTTACCACGTATGCTGATGGTAAAAGTGCTTTATCTTTCTACACCAATCCAGTTGTTGCATCCCAAAGCCTCCAATCCCATATCACTGATCTTGAAGAATGGTGTCAAAACGGGAGAATTAAAATAAATTCTCAAAAATCGCATCAAATCACTTTATCTTACGCCGTTAACCAATGACTTCCTGCCCTTCAGTATCCTTTAAAAATATCCCACTGGTGCCTGTAGAGCAGATCCGATACTTAGGTTGCATCTCGACATACGATTAACCTGGAATCCTCATACAAGATTGAAAAGACAAGAAACCGCTCTACGTTTCAGGCTACTTCAATACATACCAGTCAAACGCTCTAAGCTCCCAATTAATTTAAGAGGCTCATCTACATGATCATCATACGACCTATATGGCTTTAAGGAGTAGATGTTTGGGGCTCCATTAAGCCATCGAATTCCTCTCGATTCTAATCCCTACAATCCAAAATCCTTCGTAAAATCCTATATGCTCCTTTATTTGTTAATAATAAAGTCATCCATAATGACCTTAATGTCCCATTTGTTACTGATTTGGCCCGAACCCGGTATCGATCCTTCTATGACAAACTTCATTCCTACTCCTTCTTAATTTAACTTGTGATTTGAGTACCACCAGTGGGTAATTTATCTACTTGTCATTATCTCATCTCTTTATGTATCACTTAGCCTATTTACTTGCATTATTGTAGTGCAGTTGTAAAAATCAATAAATAAATTTAAAAAAAGGATGGACCAAGGATACTAATGCATCTTGCTGTTGATTTCAAAATAAATAGAGGTGGTATTATTGATTTTGACTGAATCAGTATTCAATCAATCAATTATAACTAATGTGATTCTATTAATTTGAAAAACCTGTGGACATATGTTTTTCTAAGGAAATATATCCTGAACCTTGAAGTAAGATTTCCCGTTTCAAGAACTGGGTACTTCTATTCATTCGAAATGAGAAATGGCGATTGGGAAAATTTTAAAGAAACTTTAATTCAGAACTCAACTACTGCTTGAAACATTTGAGATATCAGTGGGACAAAACTAGTTCCTTTCATAGTGTGTGAAACGCGGTTGAAAATTATAAAAAAAGATATGATAAAAATAAAAGGAAAATTAAAAATACAAAATAAATTAAATTAAATTAAAACAAAAAGATTTAAACTGGAATACGACACTACCCGGTCAGTCGTCCTGGGACATATGGCAATATGGAAGGAATACAATCAGGCAAGGAAATAAAAATTGACTCACCAAATCTTGCCGGACTCTCCTCTCCTGACTGCCGTCTCGTAGGCTTGAGCGCACCGCGGTGGCGTACAACCAATGCCGGTCTACTCAATTCGGTCATATAACTTAGGAAATGAGGGTGTAAATAAGCGGGATAATAAATGGAGAATTTAGTAAAAGGTGGTGTAGAATAAGTGGTGACCAACAGGTTCAGGAGGCGATAAACAATAGACTTCGGGAAAAGTAGGAAAATGTGGTGTAGGAAAATGCGGGAAATCAATTTGCGGGGGAGAAAAGCGGTTCTGCATTCCCACTGCTCGGATCGGGACTAGAGCAGTGGAATCTTCTTGAAAAAGTAGTTAAAATATCGGATTTTAGGAGTCGTGAGTCAGAAGTTCTTCATTTATTTTCAATGGATGGGAATCTCTTTACTGAAATGATATACTTGGTCTGTTGGACAAACTTCGGTTATCACAAGATAGTTCCTACTGGAGGTTGTTCTTCGACAGCTCTAAATTCAGCTTAAAAGGTGTTCTCCTTCATATTGGAAACAAGTACCCCTCAACCTCAGTTGCTTATGCAGTTAAACTTTTTCCCCACAATCTTGGAGCTGTATATGGTGAACACGGAGAACGGTTCCATCACGATATCGCCGAAATGGAAAGGAGGTATAGTGGGAATTGTCCCAACAGCGAGAAACACTTCAAGAGGAAAACAAAAGGAAGAAAACTACACATTAGGTAAAAATTCTAATTTTACGGTTTATCTATTAAGCATATTGTATTATCAGAACGCCTTATTTTTTATTTTATAATTTATATACTTAAGTGAATAAATCATGTTAGTAAGTTAAGCGCCTTCTTTTTATGAAAGCCTTATTTTTTTGTGAGTACATTGATTTCTCTGAAAAACTGTACGTGTTATAATTTTTCTGATGCAAGATTTTGGTTCAGCATCACTGAAAGTTTAGAATGCAGTGCTAATTTTTCAAGGGCAAATTTTTTTTTCTTTGCAGAACAGTGCTATATTATAAACGGTCATGCAGGTAGCACCGACGAGAGAGCTTGAAATTCCTTAATGACAAGTTGAAACGTACAACCTTCCGCTTCTGAGAAGAATGCCAAACTTCCCAACTTAATTTAGCTCAAACATAATTACAGAGGTCAATTATGAAGTGAATTGACTGAGAAATTGCTCAATTTAGCCTCCTTTTTGAAATAAAAATAAAACATAATGAGATAAAGCTATTATTATTTCATATATGAAATAAATCTATTATTTTCTATTAATGATAATATATCATTTTGCGAAACCATTAAAATGATATTCTGTTCTATATTCAGATTCCATCAAAATAAATGGAATAATTGGTTTAAATAGCTAACTGATAAAAATTTCCTTTAAAATCATAATAAATAATACCCAAATCAATACTAAGACATCGATAAAAATAATAAGTTTATCGTTAACTTTCAATCCGACGAAAAATAAGCGAATTGCTTTCAAAATAGTGTGTAATTATTCACAAAAAAAAAGTGTTAGCGAAGAGTCGAAAAAAAATTGCAAATAATTACGTTAGGTTTTATTATTAGTCAATAATACTATTATTATTATTCGAGTATGTATAAACGATATCTGCAAACTTGAATTTTCATCTATTTCCCTTAAAGTGGTCAACTGCGCTATTGCTTGGCTTTCAGTCTCCGCCATTAAGATCGTCCGGATATGCCAGACATCTTACTTTGATGTTCTTGGTTGTAGAACCTATCGTTGCACCAGCATCGATGCTCTTCCACATTTCCTTCACGATTTTGCCCAGTACTACGTTAAACAGGGAGAGGCTATCCCCTTGTCTGAGTCCTGTTCTTATTTGGAAGGGCTTACCGATGGATGCCTGAAACTTGACCCTTGATTCTGAACCGTCAGTGTCAGTTATATCAGTCTTCTTGTCTTCCCATCCACTCCATACCTCTCCAACACTTCCAGCAGTGTTTTCTGTCTTCTGATTCATATGCTTTTTTGAAGTCAACAAAAGAGATGTAGAGGTTTTTCTTTGCTTTTGATTTGTAGTAATTTATTAACAGTTTTAGGCTCAGAATTTGTTCTTGACACGATCTACCATTTCTGAAGCCTCCTTGATATTCTCCTATTTGTGGGTTCAGCCTGTAAAGTAGCGCTTCAGAGAAAATCTTATAACTGACAGATAGCAGGTAAATTCCTCTGTAGTTGTTGGTATCTGGTTTTGATCCTTTTTTATGCAGGGGATGTATTAGTCCAGTTTTCGATTCTTTTGGGGTTTTTCTTCTATCCAAATATCCATCATTAGTTCTGTGATTCTTTTTCTGAAATCATCTCCTGTTAATTTCCACATTTTCGCTATTACCCCATCTTCCCCTGATGCTTTGTTGTTCTTTAGTGCTGATGTAATATCGTCAATTTTTTTTTATCAAGATCTCGTTGACGTACGTCAAATTTTTCAAAAATTCAATTCAAATTTTCCAAAAAAAAGTAAAAGTAATTTTCAATAAGCATTCATCCGCGTATATACTTCGCAAACATTGGGAGAACTGGGGATATAGGATAGGTGAAGAGAAAGGATTTGTCTGGCCTGGTCACGAACCGGGTAGCTTAGTTGGGAGAGTGCCGCACTAGAGATGCAGAATACCCGGGTTCGAATCCCGGCCAGGACAATTCTTTGCTCTTCAAAATAAAAATATTTAAATAATCATCATCAAATAAAAATAAATAAAATATAATTTATAATACTATATAATATAAACAGTAATATGTAATTGTATATATATATATATATAGTAATACTATCTATTCAGGCAACAACAAACGTTAGTGTCCCTTTTAGGTTCATTCTACTAGTCTTCTGTAAAAACGTGTAACTACGTGATCTGCGTTCAACTTACGGCTTGCGAAAAAAGTGTTTCTGCGTGTCTCGACGAAAAAAAGCGTTAATACTTGCTTAATAAAATAATATTATACATAAAGTTAGTGCTTACAACACCAGATACAATTAACTAGAAGGGTTGAGGAACTTATTTAAGTCTCTACCCTAATTTGTTGGTGATTTTTGATAACGAATCTCTGATTTTACGAATAATTTTATATAAAAATACAAAATGAATTTCAGGTGCGCCCTAATTAGTTTGAAGGTTTCTCAAATTCCACTGATCACGTCTTAAAATTATTATTATTATTCTAATAATAATAAAAAAGGATACGTCATAATCGAAATAGTTTTAATAGTTGGAAGTAGGAGAAGTTAATATCTGACGATGACAGAAGAATTAGCGGCAGCTTTCTATTAATAAGGCGATTCAACATGGAAAATTATTTCCGACCGATTACCTCCAACCGCAAAGTTTATATTGATGTTTAAGGAAGTTATCAAGGAAAATTTTTCAAGAAAAAATGACCACGTTTTATTTTCCTATTTTCGTTTTAACAAAAAGTAAAAGTGAGGGAAACTAATTAAAAACTCACCGCCTTATTTAGTAATTAAGGCTTAAAGATGTCGCTTAGCACATAAATTTAAATGAAGAAAGTTAGTTAATGCATGAACGGATTTTGCCTTTCTAATGGGGAAACTTTGTTTATTTGACAAATTCTTAATTTATCAAGAGTACCAACAAAAATTATCCTTTTAGGAGGAAAAACCTGTTTAGAGAAATTTTTAAACGCTGTTAAGATCAAAAGGTTAAACATAATTTTCAACATAAAATTTATATACATACTTTTAAAAATGATCTATTTATGTAATAAACAATATGTTTCAGCCCAAACAAAAATATACTTCGAACAAACTCCAGCCATTAATCCGAAAAATCGGTAACTATGATAAACATTCGCTACGACGCTGCACGCACAAAAGAACAAAACATATACTTCTTTCCTAATAAATCACTATTTGCAGGCATTGTAATCAAGTTATCTGTATTTATTTTATAGTTCTTTTTAATTGTTTATTTATTTACTATTTAATTATTATTATATTTATTTACTTTATTATTATCATTTTTATTTATTTATAAAATTATTATTTTTTTTTTGTCTTAAGGGGGTTTTTTCTACATGTTTCTTGCTATTGTAAAACTTATTTATAAAAGGTAACTGTAATTAATTAAAATCACTGTTATTTAAACGTGTAAAGGTAGTCCGAAACATGTATTCACAATTATGCTACTTGTATATGTAAAATTGCAAAGTTGGTTTCTTTCTTTTTTTTATGTAATTGTGGTTTTGGGTGTGTAAATGTGGATGTGTGTTCGAGTATCTTTTAGTTTGTTTTTGAATGATACTTGATGTAAACACTTGTCAACCCATGAGTTAGTTTGACAGGCCACCACAGCCGAGGCACCCGCTATTCCTATTAAGGTTCTGCTAATTTTGTGTTATCATTGACTGCACCCCCTGACCAATTAAATTCATCATTAGAATTATCCAGTCAACTATTTTCCACTCAAATCAAGTTAAATAACGTTATTAGATTAATATATTTGTATAATCAGGGTATCAACATCAATTATCCGAAATTGATTATAAATGTTATAATTGGTTTCACACTACTTTGGACTCTTCACGAAAACTGCCCTATGATTCTACAGTCTGAAACTTGCCGACGGTATTCCTTTTAAAGAATTTTAACTAGTACTAGAACTCTTTGTTATCATTGTTGATGAGTTTCTTCTGAGATGGCGACATCAACTTTTCAAGTTTATGCCAAAATGGTTTTGAGTGTTTTTTAAATTAAGGTAAGTTACCAGGTTCCTTTTCTCGAGCAAACGGTACTAAGGATATTATTTCTCTAAAATAATTAATCACCAATACCCAGGTTTTTTCATGAAGAAAATTTATAATAAGAACTATCAAAAGCAAACAGAGAAAAATATAAACAGATTAAATGATTAACTTTAAAAGCGAAAATGTTTAGAATTTAGTTATATTATTTCTTCTGGATCATGGAGAAGATTCTATAAAAAACAGAAAAAAATCTAAAAATTTGTTTCGCTATCCTCTCCAATTTCGTAGAATGTCAGGTTAAGATGGATGGCCAGATGTCTCTGCTTCGATCCGATGTCAATGCCCACAAAACAAGTTCTTTGTAAGTTGGCTTCCATTGCAAGTTGTCTACGTTGTTAAATTTTTAACTGTTGTTTTCTTTCAGTATTTTATTTCAAAATAAGGTTAAAAATTAAAAATGTATAATATAGATAAATCTATCAGGCTTCAACGTTCTTATTGTATAATAAAAACAAAATATTGCATAAATATATTTTTTGATAATTTTATATCATTTTTTCATTTATTATTTATGATTGATAAGTCTGTTGCCGAGCCATAATTATAACTATTATAGCCAAACATTTACTTTATTCGGTTTAAAAGCCTTGTTCAATACATCATAATATTTATTATTAAATTAATAAAAAAGTGTAAGGTGACCTGTGGTCTAGTGGTTAGCATAACAAACTACTAAACCCATGCTCGCGGGTGGTAGCTCAGCAGGTGGCCCTAGGGTTTTAAAAGGGACCAACCTCGGAAGGGACGTTAAACGGGTATCCCGACTCTGTAAGATGTCAGATATTCGTTAAAAATCCCTATTTTAATTGAACCTGGATAGGCAAAACTCTCGCTGCAGCATCGTCCGATTAGCAACAGCATTATAAAGTAACGTTAAATAAACAATAATAAAATAGTGTAAACAGCTGTAGTGTAACTATATCAATGAAAAATGACATTAAGTGCAAAAACATTAAGACTTTATTGATGAATAAATGGCCGACTGGATGTGTCTAGAGCAATGGAGGTGCAGTAAATAAATCAGTAAAATTTATTGACTGCACCCTCACACCATTTTAACATTTTTTTTTTTTTATCTAATGGCTTTCTATTTAATTAAGACGACGTTTTAAAAATGTTGAACACACGAACTCAGCTCAACCGTACCTGTTATAATAGCCAATTTTTCCGGTTACAGGTCTAGGCAGAGTAAAGATGCCGCTGCGTCTAATGATTAGGAGATCGGGTCGAGTCAGGAGTCGACATGCAGTACAATGAACATGTTAATTTTTAATACACATTTTGCCAACATAAATTAAGTTTTACAATAAAACTGTACTTTTAAAATTTATTACATGTATACTTATTAATATTATATGATCGCTCGTTGTTTTTGTTAATTTCTCGATATTAAATATTGTAAACATTTTTTTTGTCTTGATAATAAATTGTAAAATAATTATAAATTCGGGTTCATATATTTCATATTATATATTATATAAAATACTTTTTAAAATGTTACTTCACATGAGTATTTCATAAATTTCATGAAGTAATCATCAGCTGCGGGTAAACCACAAACAGTACATAAAGAAAGGCAAAAGTTCCTACGCAAGTGTTCTTGAACCATGAGTTGTTTTTTCGTGGTTCCTAGTGGAAAAGATAAACATGTTTATAGCAGTTTTTTTAATTTGTATTTCAAGTTCAAAACAATATTTTTGCATAAATAATTTACTCCTAAATCTCTCAATCTTTTCTTTGTAAATAATTAGTTATTTTAGCTAATTATGCTCGGAGTTAGCATGCCGAAGGCCCTAGGTTCAAATCCCGCTCCTGGCAAGGCTTTTATTTGATCTGTTAGCAGCCGTTGATGGGTCCTATGTGATCTAGGACCCACAAGGGGGCTCACCCAGACTCTTTAAGAGGAGAAATATGGCGGTTGAGCGTGATAAGGACAATCTACCTCCAAAACTGATGCTCGAAAATAAAGAGTACTGTCTCTACCATGAACCGAAACCCAGACCCTTCACAGGCTGTAGTGGTACAGGTTCACATTTAACTAAATAGATATTTATTCTATTCGATACTTAACCACATTCTTCTAACGCTTTGATTGACTGTAATTGAAAAGTCCACTTAGTAATAAAAGATAATAGTAATGAGGTTAGTCATTCTTAGACTATTTCTGTTTATTTATATATGTGTCGTTTATTTCTATTCTTCTGAATTGGAGTCATTTATTGACGATATGTATTTTTCTTACTTAATCTTAATTGATTTTAATCGCAATTTGTATTAAATAATAGATAAAAAAAAGAAAAACAACCTTATTCTGGGATTAGGGTCCTATATAATAACAAGCATGAGGAGAAAAGAACCATAATATATATATCTGGCCAGATGGCTATAACAATACATAATATATATTATAGTATCTAACAATACAAATTATGAAGTATAAAAAAGATATCAAAAATGAAATAAATAAAAGTACGAATCATGACAAGATATTAATCAATTCAATCCAATTTTTAAGATATTAACCAATTTTTACTTCGATATCTGGTGATTTTTCGTTATTATGGTATATAGTGCCAGGAAAATCTAATTAAATCTTCTAAACCTCAGCAGGGGTCGAGTACAGGCCTAGTGGAAGATTTTTTTTCTGAAACCTCGACGAATTATTTTTAATAAAACAATGGCTCAAAATAAATTATAAAGGTGAAAAAATTAAAAAAAAAAACGGACAACTAAGTTTACATAAAGGACAGGAGGACAGTGGTGTAAAAAGCTGAGCAGAGCCCCTGTTGAAATTAACAACTTTTTACATTCCACTCAGAGCTACAACAAAGGCATAGGTCCTTTGTAGCCCCAACAATAGTGGTCCAGCCACGAATAGCTTCCCCTCAGCAACACGCTACCGGCTCAAGCCTTCTCAGCATTATCTAAAACTCCCGCCGTGCAAACTTCATTAGGAGAACAGGTAACCTCCTGAATATTAACTCTCATCGATCTAAAACTAGTTTATATCATTTCTAAATACATCCTGTAAATAATATTCGTTTGGATAACCGATTTTTTTATATATCTATTGAGTAAGTCACCATTTATAAGAGCCCAGCCATTTTACTCATTCGAAGAAAAAATATTGAAAATATTACAATTAGCTACTTTTTGGTAATAATAATATACCTATTAATAAGAGGTCTCACTTGTTTATTAAAATCGGGCAGAAATCAGGAAACACAACTTAAAGCATGTTTGAGCACTTCACCAGTATTATCTGCGATTGCAAGGCTTGACCACGGATATACGGCACTAAACTTGCTTTGGCAGGAACCGAAAGAGAACCTAACTGAACAGAGCCTTACCGAGTCTTGGAAATTTAAACAACTTCATGGAAGATTTTACAACGTCTTAAGAACTTCTGGAATAAATTTAGCAGCGTCTGTCCGGTAGTTAAGAAATGAAAGTATGTTTCTAAAAACAGAAGGGTTCCTTTTAGCCAAACAGGATCAAGTAATGACAACTCGTTTTTAGAGAAAGTATATCTTACAAGAGGCCATTAGTGATAAGTGTCGTCTTTGCAAATCTACAAATGAATCAATACATCATCTAACCTCAGGCTGTCAAGTACTAGTGGGAAAAGAATACCTTGAAAGACACAATAATTCAGCGAAGGTCATTCATCAAACATTTGCTGCGAGATGAGAACTAATTAAAGATCACCAACCTTTATACAGATATCATCCTGAAGCTTTTTTAGAAAGAGTAATGTTAAATTATATTGGGACTATACGACGATAACAGACCATCATATACCTCACAACAGACCTGACATCGTGCATATTGACAAGGAAGTATAGAAAGCACAAATTATTGAGACAGGAGTTCCTTTCGATGGTAACGTCCAAAAAACAATAGGGGAAAATTCGAAAATATCCGGAGCTTAGCGAAGAGTTGAAGCATCTTTATAGGCTGGTGAAGGTTGACATAATACCAATTGTAGTTTTATCAATGGCCTTATTCCTGAGAAAACGATAAAATCATTGAAGATCCTAGAACTTAACAAGGAAGTTGAAATACTACAAAAGGCAGTGTTATTAGGAAATAGGAAAAGCAGTGTTTTATACTGCAAGTATAAAACGAACAATTTTAAATATTGATAAATAATTATGCTTAACCTTGACCATGGTATTGTTAGGCCATATCATACAGCAATGCTGAGAGGAAAAATAAAAATAAAAAAGGTATATGTTCTGTAGGTTGTCACTTCGAGTTGAGTTACTAACTAGTTTTAACTGTTTAATCGTTTCATTTTTAATTATTTTTAATATTTACCAAAAATACAAGTTATCGTGACCTCAAGCCTGAAAAAGAGAATGTAATTAAGGGTAATGACGACTAAATTCCGATAATCATTTTATCAAGAAATAAATGTTTCAACTAACAAGTATAGATGATATATGTTTATTGAACATAGATTTCTATATGAAATGATTACCATAAGTATACACGTTTCCCATAATTATATTATCTTTTCTTTTCCAAAGCTCATCATAACTTGTGTATTTGGAAAATATTAAAAGAGAAAGGAATGAAAAGTCAAAACTTGTTGCGACTTTACTCGAAGCGACAACCTGCGCAATAATTTCCACAATAATATGTACAAATAATTATTATTAGAATAAAGTATCCAAAATAAAAGAAAAAACAGCCAGTTTCATTCATATTTAAGATACACTTCTCTTCATAAACTTCCTCTTAAGCCATTTCTAGCGTCGAGGAGCCTGGAGGCTATTTGTTTACTCTGAGTAGATTTTCTATCATGGGGCCAGCGATGTGTTATTAGCCCAGCGATGGAGGCCTCGTATCCTTGGGAAAACTGGTCTCCTAAATATTTATGTTAGAAAGGGTGACCGGGCTATACACCCCGGTTCTGGGTTTCCCCCAACCTGGAAGACCAGTGGCCGACTGCTGTCAGACGACTGGCCGATGGGGCCGCCAACTCCCTACGCCAATCAACAACAAGATACACGCCAAAAGAAAACAATATCAAAGAAGTCAATGTGCTGCACATCTCATACTAACAGTCGACTCATCAAATAGTAAAAGCAACCTTGCTACAAGACGCTCCAATTACTATTGTACCACTTACTCTCTCCAGTTACTTGAGTGTCTTGGAGCAAGGTTGCTGTCTAATATTGAGTCCTAGTTTTAATTTAAGTATTTTTTTGAGTTTTTTTTAATCATTTTTATAGGAATAATTATTAATTCGATAATTAGTACTGGTTAAATTGTATTATAATTACGATGTATTAATACGATTGAACAGAACATTTAATGAACTGAGAAACTTACTAAAAATAATGATTAATAGCAAATTAATTAGTTAATGAGAAAAATAAATAATTGTAGCATGAATAGAACATATATGTTTGCTTTTTATTTACTTTTTAGTTACTTATGTAAATACTATCTGGCTTTTACAATGTAACCTTTTGGCCAGATGTATGTTCAATGTTTGCTGTATACATTAATTATTATAAAGAGACTTGGTCCGAGAATAAAATCATTTTTCTATTCCTTTCAAAACATTATGATGTTGCGATTAAGCTCAGTTGAAATTCGACCAAGTTCCGGGCTTCCATCGGGCCCCACGGCTGCCCTGGAGAAAGCCTTCATCTTAGATCGAAACTTTGGCACAATAAAATAAGTCTTCCTTATACTGATACTATGGTTGAGGTATAATTAAATGATCTGTAAACGCTTAGATTTCAATCGTAAATATAGCAATGGCTCATTACAATATAGCACGAAGGACAAAGAAAATGAAGAACTCACGTGTAGATGTGTAGGATATATACAATAAAGGGATTAATTATGATATGCATCCTTAAAAAAACCTTAAAGCAGTTAGAGTGGTTTAGGCAAGCAAAGAGGATGGAAGACAGAAGAATATCAAAAAGTGGTCCTGTACTAATACTCTAAAGGTTGAAGAAGAGGGCGACCATCAATTTCTTGGATTGACCAAGTTCAGTATGGCACGGTCTCATTGAAAAAGGGCCAAACAAATATTGTCATGAAAAGTGGTCGGAGAAAATCCGAACCTTTGTGAAACGCTCATGAAAAAAAGATAATACAAAAAAAAATGTAAGAGGTGGTTTAACAAGAGATTGGTGTTTACTGTTTTAATAAGAATGGACTATTTTCATTGAATCCAAATGAATCAAGGGATTTAAGTATAACTTTTTACCTTATAGGATAATGTTTTATTTGATAATAAAAATTAAACGAACTTAAGAGGATCCTTCCATAGTGTTCAAAGTCAATTTATTCCAACTTGGACATTGTAACTTTATTACTTCCTTTTTACATTAATTATTATTGTAACAGTTCATATTGCTTCGTTAAAATTACAAGTTTAATTTGATGACTGGTCATAGACTGGATGAGTTATAGTTTAATAGTAGATGGGATATAATAATGGCCCAAGGACAAATTGTCAGCAACCACGCTAAAGATATTACAAGCAATTTGTCCCAGTCCTCAATGGTAACTATTCTTTATTGGGACAGCGACCTCTGTATCAACCCTATTGCTTTTATCTCGGTCATTTTCTTTTTTTTAATTTATTTATTTAATAACACAAAATATACTTTTGAAAACCAACCAAGTTGCAGGAGGGAAACTGAAACATCAAATTTTCTCATTAAACCGGAGAGTAAAACTGTCAAAAATATTTTACATTAATGCGAAAAAAGATTTTTTATTTCAAGTTTCATCATTTAAAAAAAAAAAATTCTTGTTATGAAAGCAATGCCCTACTTTTTGCCAGACCCCTTTTAATGTTTTCAGGTATTTAAGAATCGGCTATCAATAATCTATTACCATATAATCAAGAAATTGGGGGAGCGATGTAGCTCAATGTGAAGAGTGCCGAGCTGCAACCCTGAATGTTACAGGTCCAAAATTAGCTGTGGGAAGTACATTTATTAATCTGTTAACAGCCACTGATGGAACCTCAGACAAATTACCTCAGTACTTTCAAATGTCCATGAAATATTACTGTCTCTACCGTGTAGTGAACCCAATGCCGTTCATGTGCTGCAGTGGTACGGATTTAATATTTTCTGTATGACATGCACTGGAATTCATTAAGTAATTTGACTCGTCAAAATTAAAAATCAGATGAAATTTTCTATCCAAAAAATAGAGACCCTCAAACTGAAAAAATTAACCGAATTGTTAAAAACAAAGTATTAGTATTTTAAGCTCAACAAATTCAAAAGATTTCAACGAATAATTTTAGTTTTCTATTTTAAACATATGCTGAGGCAGAAATAAAAAATAAAGAAAGAAAATAATACCCCATGTACCCTTATTTACAGTATCCAATCCGAATTCATGAAAGACAACCTTTAACGTAATTTAATATAATTTTCAGGTAATTAATGATTAAGTAGGTTGGTAAAGATTTCAGTTAATGGATAAACTTTCACGCTTTTGTGATTAAGTACTTGAACTCATCAACCATCTTTTAAGATAGATGTAATAAAATTGTCAAATCTTTTATAAGTATTCGATATATATAACACGATTCGATACCGATCTTTGAGTTCGTTTGGAATTAATGAAACAGAAGAGGTAGATATGAGGCATTCATGTGGGAGTAAAACTCAGGAAAGAGGAAATCAAGTGTCAGGAACACAGAACCCGGAAGGGCAGCCACTAAACGAACACAATCGATTAACATCACATAAACGCCCTTTATTCCCTTTGAGTTAGGAAACCAAATATAAAAAATAGATTTAAAAAACAATGTGTATTCTAATAATCAGAACTAGGAATAAAAAATCCAAAAAATCAACAACTAAAGGGATTTTTGAATGAAAACAACCTTCATCATAGTTGGACCTAATATATGCTAAGAATAAATCATTAATTCTTACGAAGTAGATATCATTTTTATACGTTCTGCATAATCTCAAAATATGGAAATTGCATGACTCCCCTGGGGCTCACTCAGCTTCTAAAAAGTTGGTACAAAAACAATGGGAAAAATCTGGTGGTTGAACGTGGACAAATCACATACCTGCACAACCGTTGCCCAAGAATCAATACAGTCTCTGCTACGTAATGAACCAACGATCCACCATGGGTTGCAGAGGTACTGGTTTTAAATATATATTTGTATGAATATATCATTCCATTTTCCCTTAAGCATTTTAGGAGCTCTTTTTTTAGGTCGGTGTGGGATTTTTAACTGTGGCATTCTCGCCTCCTGCTACTAGGCTACATGGGGAGGCACCATCTGCTGGGAAATAAAAAAATTGGAAGGTTCTTACTGGAGAGTCCAGATTCCATCCCTCGTCGTACACAACAACCAAGGGACACTAACTAGCCACCACCCAGGAAGGCCTAGAGGTGTGGTGGGGAAACTATCTGAAAAGAGGATCAGCACAGCTTCAGTCCATCAAAGAATTGTGTGGAAGAGAAATACCATGCATATTTCATTAATGGTTAAGGAGGTTTGTCCGTGCGTGGGATCTAACATCGATTAGTTTTCATGGTGTTTTAAGGATGCAAAACATCCTATAGTTCATCCACCTGAATAATATTAATACAACTACAATATAAAAAAAGTAACAAGAATACTAAAATATGTAATAAAGAAAAGAAAATTTAAAACGTACTGAAGTAATAATAGAAAAATAAATAAAAAGTGCTAAAATATCAAAAATAAAATAGAATTTTATAAAAACAAAAAGGCCTAAATAAAAAAAAAGTAAATTGAATATCTACAGCAGGAAGTGGAATGAGTTCCAAAAGGAGACATTATAACACTGTCGTAAAAACGAAATTCCTCTTTGTCTGTGATAAACTATAGTCTCAACCTGGAAGTTCTGGAAAAAAGAATTCCAAGAAAAATAATGGGTGCAAATCAGACTGAAGACGGGTGGAAACTGGGAAGTAACAAAGAAATCTACAAGAAATACAATGTCGTAAGAATCTTGGAATGCTTTCCGGAAGAGGAGGCCGACATCTGTACAAAATAAACAAGCATTGATTGATCAAGAAAATATTTGACTATTTTTGAAAAAAGAAGACGACAACGTGGATCAATGAAGTAAAACTTGAAGATTTGAAAATTTTGAACAATCTCACATGCTCAAGGTTTTAGGATGAAGAAAGACCATATAATGTAGGACATAGCTCGACAGAGCTTCAAAAGGGACGTGTCAGTGAATGCATGAAGGAATAAAGAAGACCGAAAAAATAATTTACTATTGCCCGTAATTCTCAACCTATTGAGATATATTTTCCACTAATAATTAGAACTCATTTAGGCGTTCTTTGACAGTTTGACAAGATAACACCAAGCAGACTCAGACAGAACATCTGTAAATGAACGTTTCATACATCATTAGTGTATAGACGTGTTTAAAACTTCAAAGCATAACGAATAGTTTTATTTGATGAATGATTTACTTGTTCATACAAAACAATATACGACACCTTAATTTGTATCCAAAACCCGACTTAAATACGATTTTTTCTTTCGATAAAATACTAAAAATGCACAAAACCCAACAAATAACCTTTTTTTACATTGTATTCGTTATTGATCTTCTCAAAGATGGGAATTAGATTCATTGAATACGTCCAAAGGATTCCGCTTCATTTGTACCGAAGCGCTAAGTCCCTTCTGCTTAAGAATCCTTCAGATACGCTCTAACTCAAATTTGATAAAACCTTTTTGTTAATATCTCACGGAGTGAAAATAAGTCTGATTTCATTCAAAAGGTGGGCTTACATCAAATCCCTGCAACTCAATTTGTTTCGGCTTAAAGCGAATTAAGTCCGAGCTTAATAGGGAATACCGAATCGAGAATTATGATATCCGTTCAAAAATTCCCTTGAAACACTTTTTGAGTATTTGATGAATGGGGGACATAACACGATTAGCGGTTTATTCAGATTTGTTTTGGTTTTTGTGTTTCTTATGATTTTTTAAAAATTATTTTTTGTTATAATTGAATATATAAAAATATTTAATATAATGTTATAATACATTAATATACAATAGCATAGTAGTAGTACTTATTTATTTTTCTCTTATTGTGACAAAGAAAAAGAGTGAAACCAAGGAATCAATTGAAAAATTTACTCGGGCCATTACAAAAAATAAATACAACTCATAAAATCAAGCTCGTTTCAGAAAAGGGAACAAAATCATTGTATATAGAAATTACACTATAAATATTTACAATATAATGTTATATATTATTATTAAATTATGCTAATTAAAACAACCTATCCATATACATCAGGGAGCGGAGTGGCTCAGTGGCAGAGCACTGAGTAGCTATGCCGGAAATCCTGGTTCAAATCCCGCTGCAGGCAGTTATTATTTAGTCTGTTTGTGGCGGGAGATGGATCATATGGGATCTGGGACCCTCCTGGGGCTCACCCAGCCTCTATAAAATGTTATAAACAAAGGTACCCAAAATAAGGGGGATAACCTGGCGGTTGAGCGTGAGCTAGGACAAGTCACCTCCTTGCAGAACCGTTGTCCATGAAACAGAATAGTCTCTACCATGTAATGAATTCAGACTCCTTCACGGGTGTTAGTGGTTACAGGTTTTATCCATATACATCCTCTCACCGGACCTGATTGGTTACTCATTTAACTGCTTGTTTCTTTGTTCATTTAACGCCACTCTATAACGCTAAGGCTAATCGGTCGATGCTATGGTGGGAGTACTAAATATTACCGATCCAGATTTAATTAGGACAGGGATCTTTATATCGTTGAAAACAGTGGATTGGAGAATTTATTTTTTTTATGTAAGGAGAAAAGTAGTCTGCGAAACTGTAAACCTATAATCTACATCCCGTAAAGGGTCTGAGTGCATGGTAGAGACAGTACGGTTTAATGATGATATTTATAGGTGATTTACCCAAGATCACAGATTTGAACCCAGTCCCTTCAGCTTTGCAACTCAGCGCTACGCCACTGAGTCACTTCCACTGCTGAAACAATTCGTTTTACATTAGCTGTTTTTAAATCGTCGTATCAGTATCAAAACCGTTTACTTTCGTCTATTAATATGATAATTATCGTATCTAAATCTGATAGAAAAATCTGAGCCTTTTCGTTCAGAAAAAAACTCCCTCAGTAATTGAGAAACTGAGGATAAGACTAAAGGAAATTTCACAGTATCGAAGATTGCCTAGTGCCAGATCTTATCGAACGTTAGAAGAAAGTCCGAAAATAATTCGGTCTTTCCTATTTCTCTTCTTTCAGTAAAATTCAAATAATTGATTTTTAAATTTTGTATTTTCTATTATCTATATAGAAAATATTTATGTATACACAATCATCATGTTAAATTTCTGTTTAAAAAAAGTATTTGTAAGTTTTTATTTTTGGAAATACTTATTATGAATCTCACTACCACAAATGTCAATAATTAGAAAGCGTCAAATGATATCTAATTAATATTTTTGCTATTGATAACGCAATAAATATAGCATAAACATTAACAGAAAGTGTCCAATCCGTAGGGTGAGTGTGACTGATGTTTATGATGTCAGACTCCAGGGAGGATTCCGGCAGAGATATATTGTACTAGGGATTTTGCCAGACCACTCTTCCGCATTTTTCTAACATGTTATATTCTTCTTGAAAAAGTACTTTTATAGATGTTTCTAATTTTATTCTATTTTTGGACAGGAGTAGAATATATGGTGAGGAAAATACAATATTCTATTTGGACGGTTAAATAGTTGAAAAATAAAATAAACTAAAAATGACCAAAAATTTCTAAATTTACGGACTTATAACACATATAATACGTTGTGATGATCACAATGTATCAAATTAAAAACAAATTAGTAAAATTTCAATAGATAAATCTTATTAAATATTTTTCTATTTATTTTAAATTATATGGGCCAATACATGTTTAAAATTCACATTGTATTTTTTTAGAACTAATGAGCCATACTTTTGTTGCTTAGTAAATTTTGAAAGATTTCGCTGTTTTTCTACCAATTTTCTTTGTTACCTGCGATTAGTGGCCTGAATGTTCGCTAGTCACACATAATTTCGAAAATAAACTTTAAAGATTATTTGATATGACGTGCAAATACAACATACTGGTGATTGAAAGTATTTATTGTTTAATTAAGATCGATCTATTAATTGATTAAGTAGTAAATGGATAATTAATATTAGTGATATATCGATTTTTGCATTACATTAGAATAGAAATTGTTCGATGAATTATTGGACACTTCTTGATTATGGTCTGATATGCGATGATTTCTTAAAGTTGGCTTAAGACTCCGAAAAATAAACAACTGTAACATTATGCTGTCCAATTTTTATATTTTTATTGTTTGCATTTTTTTGTTTCTATATATTATCTAGAGACAAGGATTTGTTAATTATTGTTATTCAGTTCAGTGGAGTGGATCAGTGGTAGAGCGCTGAGTTGCTGTGTATCAATTCCCAATGCTTAAAGAGACTTTTATATAATCTGTAACCATGACATGAATCATATAGTATATAGGACCCTCCTGCGGCTCACCCAGCCTCTATAAAGTGGGTAAAATAAATTGGGAGGGAAAATCTTGTGGTTGAGTTTGATTTTGGACAAACGACCCTGCACAACCGTTGTCCAAGAATGTCTCGACCACGAACAGAACCCAAGATCCTTCATGTGTTGTAGTGGTAGTTTTTTTTTTTTGTTTTTTTTTTTATATATTACCAAACAAATGTTGATTGACTTACATGTAAGACTTCTTTTTATTGATTATTGATTCATTACAACCAACGTGATATTAGGGCTGATTTGTTAGAGCCTACCTTAATACAAAAGATTCGAGTAGGAGGTAAATCTTCTTGAGGCAGTTGATGAAACTCCAAGAGGTTGTACAAATCCTTGGTAGAATGAGCGAGAGATGTGATGTGCTGGAAGGTGAACACTTTACTCCGCAGCATCCGGCCAATTTGTCCTCTTCGCTATCTGTTCTCAGCGGATTTCATTATCTTCCTTTCTCTTCTCTCCTTCCGAATAATATATTCTCTGTTTGTTCTCTACCTGCTTCTGTAAGTGTAGGCCGAATTTGATTCTGGCGGAAGATATTTTAAACAACATACAGTTCCCTTTTATTCTACTATCCCTTCCGTCATTGAACGAAAAGTGGTAATTCATATTCCCTATCATATGTTTGAATGGTTTATATTTTGTTAATTTAAATTCGCCGTTTCGGGATACTTCTACACTTACTAGACAACGCGACGTCTAGCAGACAGTAGGATTAGGGAGGGAGCAGACCCCTGAAAATAAGAAATTTTCAGGTGAAATTTGTGACTTATCTAGGAGTGATGAAATTGTTTCACTATTTTTTCTGTAATAGGCTCAAAAATACAGTTAAACCCAATAGTTAAATATGCTACAATTTTTTCATCACACACCTGTGTAATCATTACAGTTTCTTCACAGATGTCGTAAAAAAAACTTTGATTTTTAAATTTATTTCAAGATATTTAAAAAATATCGAACATGAAAAAAAAAATGTCGTTTTCTATATACAGCGTTCACTTAAGGGTTTTTTCACTCCCCTGAAAGTGGTGTTTTTCCCTGTCGATACTTTGAATCGACGGTATGCTGAGGCAACGAAAAGCAATGTAGAATGTGAAGGGAATCTATGATACTGATTTTTTTTTTCGAGTTTTAAGAAGTATTTCGTAATCGACAAAGGCTTTTATAGTATGTTAAGTAAGTTACCCACTTATAAGGAAAAAAGAAGTAGATACCGCCTTGAAATCCCATATGTGTACTAGAGCCATACATTAATGACCAATTTAATCAAAATAATTTTAAATTTATAACCTAACCATTATTTAAATAAATGATGCATACATATGTATGTAGGAATATGTTAACAATCGTTCGCTTTAGGAAGAGTCAATTTAGGCGGCCTTGCTTTATGTTGGATGTAGCCCCACTGATTTATTTCCCCGAGCATTATTCCAACCACTTCCATTTCCCTTAAATTGCCTTCGAGGCGTATATAAGTGGGGCCATTAAGGAACTTCAACTGCATTCAGCATTTCATCTCGAAGTGTTTACCGATTTTAGGCTATTTGTTACATTTATAACATTTCGCTTAAATTGTAGCTCAAGAAAATTAAAGATCGAAATGCATCTAGAGAGAGAATTGGAATAATTGGAATATTTACAATTTAATCGAAGCTCCTCTTACATGATCAATTGTGTTTTATTCCATAAAATTAACTAATAAAGAATTACAGATACAGTAAAGAAAAATAATATAAACATAGAAATAGAGAAAAGAAAAAGAAAATAGAACACCTAGGTGATATATTCAATAAACTTAAAAACGTAAAAAATAGCAACGAATTCTGGAAAGTTGTAAAATCTCTTAAACCAAGGAGATAACATTCAAATGAAATAACAGCGGATGAATGGATACAGTATTACAAGGAAATTTACCATGAATCACTACTAATAGAAACACAATTTTTTTCTACGCTTCAGATATCCCAATCACTCTAGAAGGACATCAATTCTGCATAAAAAGTAGTAAAAACAAGGCCCCGGGATTCTATAAAATATCTTACGAAGTTTATAAGAACCTGCCACCTGAATGGGAACACTATTTACTAAATATGTTTAATAATATATTAGATGCCGAAAAAATCCCAAAGGCTTGGTCAAAATCTATCTTTAATTTATTGTATAAAAAAAAAAGATAAACACGACTTGGAAAATTACAGAGGGATTTCTTCATTAAATAATTTAACCAAGCTTTTTACGAGCATTTTAGCTCATAGAATATTAAGTTGGACCGAAACAGAAAATTTGATTCCTGAGGAGCAGGCTGGTTTTAGAAAGGGAAGAGGCTGTATCGAACATATGTTTTCTCTGATGGCCCTAATCTCTATCAACCTCCGGGCGAAGGGAAGCTACATACGAGTATATGCTATTTTTGTGGACTTCAAAATCGTTTGACTCCATAAATCACAACCTCCTCTGGTAGAATTTGTACAATTTCGGGATCAGTGGAAGAGTGGTAAGAATCGTAAAATCATTATACGACCAAGGAATTATACAAATAAAATGCGACCAGGACCTATCCGAATAAATTAAAATCACTTCGGGCTTATTACAAGGAGAAAGCCTCAGTCCAGCCCTGTTCATTATATTTATAGCTGTTATAGTGTCTTTTTTTCAGGCAAAGGGAGCAACAGGTATCTCGGTCAATAATTCTAGTGAAATAACTATCCTCATGCCAGGCGACGATGTAGTCTTACTGAACAATTCCTGGCACAGTGCCCAACAAAAGCTTAAATATCTCGAAAGTTATTGTGCACAAATTCCTTAATACTAAATCCGCGAAAATAAAGAATTGTCGTCTTTCATAAATCTCCAAAAACAAAAAAGATGAAACCTCTTTATTGGCACAACAACGAATTGGAATATTAAAAAAATTATACATATCTGGGGGTACCATTTTCATCTTCTGGAAAAATATTCCCAAGCATCTAAACACTTTTTACAAAGGTCAAACGTTGCAGCTGCGAAAGTGAAAGATATCCTGAGGAAAGGATAAAGTGACGTTTGGCAACTAAAATGACCCTCATTGATGCCATGGTATCTTCAACATTACTCCAAGGCGCGGAAATATGGATCCTTTGCTATTTAGATGCAATAGAAACTGCACAGACATTGTTGATAACTTCTCTGATTGTTCTAATCCAAAACTCTTATCATCCAACAAAAGCACTGTTATGGAAAAAATTAAAACAATTTATTTTCGAAAGATATAACCCGAGCGTTTTACTCAAAGTACAACCCTTCTTATAGAAGTATTTGCAATTACTTGTACCACAGCCGGATTTGAACCTTGGACCTTCGGTACAGGAAATAAGCACTTTCTAACTTAGCTACCTCACACCACAGTAACCTATTTTTATATTCTGTTTTCAGTCTGTTTAAATATATTGTGATATTCAAACACTAACAGCATTTCTTCGAATTTATATAAGTGCTTGATATTGTGCAAACTACATTTGGGACAAAGAATCTGGTCGTATGTTCTTAAACGGTTACAGATTGATGAAAATTATAATCTAATGTATATATATATATATATATATATATATATATATATATATAAAAGCTTAGCCAAACCGAAGGGTCGAAGCCGATACCACCAATCTCTGCTTACAAACCTCTGTCCACGGACCACTACCCAAACCCAAATCCTTCAGATTAACGCATTTCCCACCAAGCCCTCAGACGTTTGCCAGTCGCCACAGCGCTTATTAACTTTTTAGGAATTCGTTCGTTACTCAGTCCAACAGCTTTACAAGCTCATCTTAATCTTCGCGACGTTATCACTTGAATATTATTAACCACGTGCATGCTTCGCAATTCCGCGTTGTGTAATCTCCTAAATTCTCCTGTGGTCTGATCCTTCTTTGGACCGAATATTCTGCGCAACACTTTATTTTCGAATACCTAAAGGTGTTGTTCATCGCTTAGTGTTAGCGGCCACGTATTACATCTGTATAGAAGTGTTGGAAGAATGGATTTATAAATTCCGACTTACAGATTTTGGGTCTAAATACGCGAGCTTAGCAAAGTTGATACCGAATAATAACAATCGTTTCCTGCCTTTAATCGCGCCTTTATTTCCTCTTGAATTGCGTTTTTTCTAGTTACCATATGTTAAATTTCTCGACATGTTCAAAGTAATTCCCTCCTAAAACAATGTCCCCAAAATCATTATTCCCAAAATTTCCCCTTTTCCACTACTAACTTAGTCTTATAAGAATTTAATTCCAGCCCTATTTACTTACTCGCATCTATCAACGTTTCTGTATTTAGTTTTATTGTTTCCGCGTTTTCTCCCAACAGTACCAAATCGTCCGCAAACCCAAACACGGTTGTTTTACTATTAATATTCAGATTCAAACCTTTTTCGGTGTCTATAACCTTTTTAATAACGTGTTCAAGTGTTAAATTGAATAGTACAGGTGAAAGTTATTTCGGTAATAATTCACCGCGTTTCAAACCTAAGCGAATCACCTTGTCTTAAACCTAAGCGAACCCTGAACTTCTCCGAGAAATTATTACTGATTCTAACCTCATTGAAAGTTTTAACACTGTTTAAAGTTCATACAAATCCTTACTAAATTTACTAATTTCTAGTTATATATATATATATATATATATAGTACTATGTCTTGCTGTAAGTTATCAACAATATGTAGAAAAGCTAAACCAAGGATGTACTGCTCTAAGTGCAATTTTAAGAAAATTCCTCTCAATTTATGTAGAATGTAGAATAGACTAGAGAGGAATTGAAGGAGTCAAAGATAATTAAACATGAACAAAGATTAAAGTGAAAACCATCCCCTTTGTGCCTCCAAAGGAATTAAATTTCAATATTGAGGTTGAGCTTAATAGGAATTTATTATTAAATCTTTTTTTTTAAGATAAGTCACCAAGTCCTCGGTTCTTTGATTATTAGGAAGTATTATTTACTAAATCAGAGTTTCATGAGTTAAAAACTTAAATCTTTGCGGATTTGAATGTTATACAGTCTTTGATTGCTTGATTTTTTTTAATAAAAAAATATAATTACGGGTTAATAATCATCTATAGCATCTCAGACTGCATAATATCGTTTAGCAAGTCCAAAAAAGATAAGAAAAAAATAGTAAAATTTGGCAATTATTTGGCCGTATAAACCACCGATATACATCGATTTCTTCTCTTGGTCTACTTTTGGATTTTAGATCTGCTGATTATGCTACGTCTCAGACACAATCAAAGCCCACACTGGCAAGACTAAACACAATATCCGCAACTCTAAACAATTTATAGCGCTGAGCCACAAAACAAGATAAGAAAAAAATAGTAAAATTTGGCAATTACTTGGCCATATAAACCACCGATATACATCGATTTCTTCTCTTGGTCAACTTTTGGATTTTGGATCTGCTAATTGTGCTACGTCTCAAAGACAATCAAAGCCCACACTGGCAAAACTAAACACAATATCCGCAACTCTAAACAATTTATAGATACCATCAAGACCATCCAGATCAACGAACAAGACATCCTGGTGAGCTTTGATGTCTAATCACTCTTCACTAAAGCCCCTGCCGATGAAGCCCTGAAGTTCATAAAGAACCTACTAAGTGAAGAAAAGTGCCAATTCGCGGATATATGCACGAAGGAGACATACTTCCTATTCAATGGAGTTTACTACAAACAATTGGAAGGCACAGCCAGGAGATCCTCATTAAGCTTACCAGCAGCACACCTGTAGATGAAAAACTTTGAACAGAAGGCAGTCTCTACTGCAGCCGAACAACTGAAATGCTGGTTCAGATACGTGAATGATACCTTCACTATCTGGAGACACGGAAGAGATACATTGGACAGATTATTGCTCCATTTCAACAGCATCCACCCTAACATTCAATTCACCATGGAAAACATCCCTTGCTGGGTGCCAAACGAAACCTGGATATCCTGGTTGAAAAGAAAGGAAACCACTTAGGACACAGTGTATACCAAAAGCCGACCCATACAGAGAGATAACTCCATGCCACTTCACATCACCACCCCACCCAGGAAGAAGGCATCATCAACACTCTACTCAATGATAGCTGAATTGTCTCAGCTTCCGAAAGATAAGAGAAACTTGAGAACAACCTTCCTGAAGAACGGATACGACCAAGAAACCATTAACCGAGTAGAAAACAAACGAAACCACAACAAACAACACAAAAACCAAACAGACAATGAATCTATAACTCAGACGACCATCCCCTACATTAAAGGTACTTCAGTGAAAATTGCCAGAATACTAAAGAACCACCATATCAAAACCACATTCTCCTCCGACAAAACAATAGGCCACATCCTACAGAATCCTAAAGACAAGTTGGGACTATGTACCCCAGGCATTTACAGTATACCCCTGCGGCAAGGTCTACATAGGACAAAGGAAGGACCATCCAAAAAAGAATCAAAGAACAAATATCTTGCGTCAAGAATTTCAAATAAGAAAAATCGGCTGTAGCAGAACACTTCTACAATACCAACCACCACATACTCTTTGAAAACACCACCATCCTTGTAAAAGAAGCTAATTATCATCTCCGTAGCATATGAGTAGCTATCGAAATTGTCAAAGAACCCAACAATTTCAGTAAGGAAGATGGATATAAGCTTAGCAAAAACTGGTATCCTTATACAGATGAACCCCACCACATTGAACACGACCGGTACAGGCCACCCTATGGGAAGGGCGACTTCGATCGAGACCATGCCCCCAGGTATAAATACACCGACGCCAACCACCCGCACTTCGATCGACCATCTCACAAACTTTGAAAACGAACTGTGTTCAATTCGAGCTTGAGGCTGAGATATTTTCCCGCTAAATGGAAACAAGCCATCCTTTATCCTCTCCTCAAGCCGAATAGATCTGCGAATGTTGCAGACCACTATTGACCTATAAGCTTTCTACCACATCTAGGTAAGATTTACGAATAGATCATACTGAATTACCTCAAGGATTTCCGTGGTGAACACTCCGTAATACCTTACGAGCAAACAGGTTTACGATCCCACCTTAGTACTGAGCACCACCTCATGAAACTACGAACGGAGATCAATTCTAATTTCAACCATAATGTAGGAACAGCCATGAAATCCATAGATTGTACGAGGGCATTTGACTCTGTTTCTCACGGTATTTTATGCTGTAAGGTCATAGGCTTAGAATGCCCTGAGCAATTATAGAGTCTCATCTGCTCTTTCCTAGAAAACAGACACTCTGTACGAGTACACGAAGAATATTCCCGAACATTTCCATTGAAATGCGGAGTTCCACAAGGAGGAGTCCTCTCACCTGTCTTACACAATAGCTGCCTATGCAGACGACATTGACATATACAGTAGCAGTATGAGTGCCAAGAGGGCCGAGATCATATGTGAATAAATAGTACAACAATCAAAAATCCTAGGGATAAAATCCAGCAATTAAAAATCCTAAAAAACTTTAATAAAAGAAAGTTTTGTTCTTACCTTGGAGTAATTGAACGATCATGACAGACTGTGTAGTATTTTCAGTTCAAAAAGGTACACACTCAACATTACCAAGAACTCGGGTGGCGACACTGTACAGTCACCATCCAACTCCATCGTGTACTTAGGAATAAAACTGGGTGAGTAAAACATTTAAAACTCGATGAGCGAAAGCTTAGTTAATTGCACCGACATGACACGGTCCATTCCGGAAGAAGTATATAAGAAGTATATCAACGACCATGGGAGCTTACGTTAACATTAAACATATTTTTTTATTTCGACAATCCATTTCATTGTTTGTGTTTTCTATTGACTCGTATTGCATTTAATTTATATTAATATGCAAATTTCATTAATACAAATTTTTAAATTTTGCCGCTAAAAAACTTGAATAAAAGAAAGTTTTGTTCTTACCTTGGAGTAATTGAACGAATAAACGTGGATTGCATCGTTACGAATCCTTCTTTAATAGTCTTAAGTATCAAGAGTATCGAAGCTAAATGTTCTACTTAAATTTACCACTCTTTACAACCTACTCCCCGCCTTCTATATTCACAACTATTGACAGCTTAAGTGGTAAAATATCGAATACTGATAAGTACAAAGAGGAGAAACGTGTTATATTATCGGTTATAGCCTTTACAGTTTGCCACCCTTACTCCGATAAATCTAATTTTTAATAATATTCAGTCTGAAAAACGGCTCTCTGGTATACCATATCATAATTACCATCACCGATCCACCAGAGCCCTAACGAAGTCCAAACGACTCTTCAGTTTTATGCCTTTCTAATATTTATCACCCTTTTTTTCCTCTCGGACAATTTGCCATAAATATGCTTTCATTAAACGGAACCGTATTAAAGCCTTAATATTATATCAGGCCCCGGCCATTTGGGGTAATAATAAGTTATGGCCACAGGCAGGGGGTTCTAATCAAGGCGTTTGCAACTAAAAGGATTAAGGAATAATAAATCTTCAATGGTCGACAAGAAGCTACATTGACCGAACTTCGTTGGACCACTTGCTTTCAAGAACTAATTAATTCTGGAACCGACTAAAGATAGTACGGTTTTCTGTTAATCCTCGTTCTAATAATCATTCTATGTAAAGAGTTTTTTTAAGCTAATAATTTATTTGAATTTACAAATGTATCATAACAATACAACAAGTAAATATAATTAATGATTTATACTGGCATGGATAAAGATAAGTAGAGAAACTAACCAGTGGTAGTACATAAATAAGAAATTCAACTAAGTCCCGAGATGGTCTTCATTTCAGAGCCTCGGAGGATTATCAGGAATAGAAGAAGTAACTAGGTTTCAAAATTGTGGGTTCGAGTGGGAATGAAGTTTTTCATGAAAAGACTGATATCGGGTTCAGACCAAATCAGCAACAAATGGGACATTGAGGTCATTATGGATGACTCCATTCGTAACAAAGTAAGGAGCATTAAGGATTTAGGAAGTATTTAATACATTAAGAATTCGATGGCTGAGTGGAGCCCCTAAGCTCTACTCCGTAACCCCAAACAATAGGCTTACAATAGGTATTTATATGAGTGTTTTGTAATTGATCGAGATCTTAGAGCTATTGTCTAGTAATTGTTAAAGTAGCCTGTAACAGCACCAAAAAGAGTTAAACATAACATAATCCACAGTAGTGTAAATCCTAAAATATACTAAAAATATGTGAAACATTAGCAGCTTTCTTGTCTTATTTTTTGTTATGCACTGATGTAACCGTTATTAATTATCAAAGAACTTTAGCGATAGTAAAACTCGTCCAATGTAAACGATAACAAAATAAATAATGAAGCCAACCGTCTCACTGTCCAAATCATTACAAAGTACAAAGTTACGACACAGAGGCTTTGTCCTAAAACTAAAAGTTATAATATTTAACACATAAATATCAATATATTACAGTCCAATAATTTAAAAATATGTTGAAAAATAAAAAACAAGCAAATAATCTACTAACAATGCGAATAAGCCTGGGAAAGCTCTAGAATATTAAGACGAATTAATGGCCTAAAAATATCAAAGTGGAGCTACATATTGAGATTTAATTATATAATATTCGAAAGGACATAGAATTTGGAAACAACTATGAGTAAACTAACACTAAGTCTCTACGGGCACATGCTCAGGATCGGTCCTACAAGTATAAATAAATATTTGATGTTCAACAAGAAATGCCAGAGTGGTTATCCTAAGCACATATAAGAAGTACTTAAAGATGTGAGTTGACTGGAGGGGACTGCCTGGAAAGAGAGAGATTTAATACTCGACTTAAATATATCGGTTTTCTTGTGGAGGATAGGAGCGTGGGCATAAGGGATGGGCGGAGGAGAGGAAAATGTTTAAAGATAACATTAAGAGAAAATTAAGGATTATTGGAGGAGACGGAAGAATGAGTTAAAACAGGATATCGTTGTTGTCAGGTTCACCAAAAAGTAAAATACACTATAACATCTACGTTTGCTCTAGAATTGTTTGCATACAAATTTTCCTAAACATTTCTAAGGGTTTTACTTGTCTTCCAAATCTTATGCTATCACCTTAATCATATCGGTCTCTTCAGAAACGTTACTGTATTGGGCCTTTCGAGTAAGTTACCTATATATATAAAATGCTATTCCTGTTCAGCTTTTTTTTTTAAAGTTATTTAATGAAATCTACAACTGTACAACAGAATACATCAAGTAAATATAATGAATGTTTACATTTGCATGAAAAGACACTTAGAGAAACTACCCAGTATAAAAACTTCAACTTAGAAGATCACGAGGCCATCTTCTTTTCAGATGCCTAGGAGGATTATCAGTAATTGAGGTTTGAAACAAGTGGGTTTGAATGGGAATGAAGTTTATCATGAAAAGATTGATATCGGGTTCGGGCCAAATCAGCAACAAATGGGACATTAAGGTCATTATGGATTACTTTGTTCGTTGCGAAGTAAGGAGCATTGAGGATTTTATGAAGGATTTTGGATTGTAAGGATTGAATACGAGAGGAATTCCATGATTTAGTGGAGCCACA
The DNA here is from genome assembly GCA_964056705.1 of Troilus luridus. NCBI lineage: Eukaryota > Metazoa > Arthropoda > Insecta > Hemiptera > Pentatomidae > Troilus > Troilus luridus. The sequence continues at coordinate 56,153,587 of OZ057415.1, read as the reverse complement.
AAGCATTATTCCGTAAGTCCAGATGGGTCTAATGATTGTCATGTACATGAGTCTTTTGTAATTAATTGAGAGCTTGAGCGGTTGTCTAGTAAATGTTGAAGTAGCCTGAAACGGCGTACTGTTTCTTATACTTTCAGTCTAGTATGAGGATTCCAAGTTAATCTTTTGTCAAGGTCCCAAGTACCGGACCTATTCTACAGGATTCAGTGGGATGTTATTAAACGATACGGGAGGACAGTAAGTCATTGGTTTACGACGGAGGGTAAAAGTGATTTGACGGGATTTGTGGGAATTTATTTTAATCCTCCAATTTTGACTGATAACCGACCATTTTTCAAGGTCAGTGATATGGGATTGAAGAGTATGGGATGCTATAACTGGATCAGTGTTGACTGATAATATACGTGTGTCATCCGCATACGTGGTAAGGATAGTATTAGGATGGGTTCGGGGTGTCAGCTGTATAAACTGTGTCGAGGAAACTGTTCTGCGTATCAACGAAATTCCTATGGTGCTCTTTCAATATTCCATACAATAAGTTATGGGTTCCAAATTCTTCCATCCCAGATTTCCATACAACAGAAAATATAATGATGTACAAAAATACTTAAGCTGGTGATGTAGACAAATGAAACGCTGGTGCTTTCTGATAGGCTAAATAATTTAAGTGTTTTCCATTGATTGTTGGCTTGTTGATGTGAATATTGTAGATTCAATACAGGAATGGATACAAACAATCAAACCGATTAATCGGCCCCCATCGAGGATCTGATTACAATGATGACCGACAGCTTTGTTTGAATACTTGTGTCTCTTGAAATCCTCTTCAGTCTCCAAACGGGGGAAATCAGATTAAGTGTTTCTCAGGCTAAGTGCACGTATCATTGCTAGATCTATAATTTATTTCAACTAAAATTTCAACATTTTATATTGATTATATATTAAAATTGATTGTATCTTATTTTATTTAATAAGCTAAATTAAATATTATAAAACTTTTTAGATTAGCCACTATGAATTTAGCTACCTTAATTTGACGGAAAAACCTGGCGGTTGTAATCTTGACTAAATCATTTCTTTGAGCAACCATATTGAAACAATATGATCCCTACCATGAACTAAACCAAGAACCCTTCATGGGTGATAGAGGTACAGTTTTTTTTTTAATCTAACATAAAATATTAGAATCCTATTCTTGGAAAATAACCTGTTTAAATATATTAGAATTATATAACACTACATACCTAATGCAAGTAATCGCATATATATCAAACAATATAATTCGAGCTCTGTAAATGTTCAGAAGTTGCATTTCCTAAAAAAAGTCTAACTTCCCTAAAGGAAAGTCAGTAATGATGAAAATAAAATTCTACTTGTGAATAGCTGGAAAACTACACCTTTTAAGGCAATGTTTGCGTTTATACATTTGAAACTAATAGCTCCAAAAAAAAAAAAGAAACGTTAAGATTTGGACTTAACTAAGGTACAACGTATGGAACTTTAAGTATATCAAAATGCATTCAACATATTAATTATATTTATAAGGAATTTTGTACATATTTTTTTCTTTACTTATATTTGAACTATATAAATGTGGATCTAAGACCATGATGTTTAGTAGAAAGATAAGTTAACTGTATAAAAGTAAATAATTGAAGAAGTATTAGAATAGATTGTGCTATGCTGTCCTCACTTGCCCAAACAATGATCTCAGGGAAAGTTAAGATCCCTTAGTCTGATTCATTTTTAAATATTAATAACGGATTCTACCCTGAGGTCATTAGAACTAAGGTTCAGCAATACGATATAGTTTTTGATTAAAATGAATATCCTACTCTTTTCCATAGGTATATGGTTGATTGACTTGGGCGATGAGCATCCTATTAAATCGGAGAAAATAAGATTACATATAGTGGGGAAGTAGGGTAGTTCAGTGGTGGAGGTGTCATGCCGAACATCCTGGATTCAAGTCCAGCTGTAGCAGATAATTTATTTGATCTGTTAAGACGGGAACCTGTGGGATCTGGAGACACTGCCTAAATTTGAAAAAAACCTGTTGTTTGAGCGTCATATAGGAATTCACCTCACTGCACAAACCATTGTCCTCGAAACAGCAGTCTCTACCATGTACTTTTTTTATTATATATGGTAGATCATGTTTATAATAAATACATGTCTACATAAAAAATACCCTTTCTGTTATGTGTGAATGCTTACTTCTGAAACTATGAGGCTTGCTACATAAGGTTTCCGTCATCTTGACTCACTCTCGTCTTGCCCACAACCATTTCTGTCTTAGAAACTGTTTAGATCTGTAACAAGTACGGAACTCAAGATCTGGAACTCAAGAGGTCTAGTGGTTAGCATAACAACTTACTAAGCCCAGGATGGCGGGTTCATAGCCCGTAAGGAGGCCTTAGGATTTCTTAAAGGGGCTAAAATAACCGTAGTTATGGCGTTCTTCGGAAGGGAGGTTAAACGGGGGGTCCCGAGTCCGTACTCGTTAATAATACCTATCATAGTTAAACCTGGATAGACAAAATTTATAGCTCCCACTGTTGCATCGTCCGATTAGCCTTAGTAGCATAAAGTGACGTTAAATAAACAAATTTAAAATAATAGGGAATTGGCATTTTATATACCCCAAGCAGTGAGGAACTTCAGAGAGATAGCCCATTTGGTTACGAAATATTACATTACGTAAACATCTAATTCAAAAATTAAAAAAAATTAACTTTATTTCAAATTTTGTGAAATTTTAGGGCCTATGCGCAACGAGAAGATGTCAACCGATTTTGATTTAAAAAAAAATTTTTTGTCTATATAATTCGCAACTTTTCCGCCCTTTTACAACTTCGAAAATAGTTTTTTTTCGGCCCACCCTATTGCCCATAATTCGTAGTTGAGACCGGATTTAACTTTGAAAATAATGATCAATAAACTATACCATCTGCTTTAGAGGGAAATGCAACACTGTAGGAAGAGACGAATGAAATCTATTAGACCAGTGAGGTGGTTCCGTAAAATTTAACGTCGAAAAGTTTTCCTATTTGGCGGAAGCGATAGTGTGCTGAAGCCGTCATTGTGGCCTGATTGAAGTCTTTATCTCCCTACACGCTTTCCATTAAGCCCCGTACCTCCTCTGTTCCACTTCCAACTTGGATGGACGCTGTATTTCACCCTTGTCAATTTCAATGACATTTCTTTTTTTACCTATTTATTTTCTGGATAGAAGGAATAGAGAAAGAGAGTAGTTTTTCATGCCATTGTAAGCCATTCAAGTTTATTGATGCCGCCTTTAACTCTTAAGCCAACAAAGTGAACTATATATATTTCAAGTTTGTTATTTAAAAAAACCTGTACCACTGACAACACGGGTCTGGAATTCAGTACATAGTAGAGAGACATAGTACATAGTAGATGTGGTGTTTTGAGGACACCGGTGGTGAAAGGAGGCTGGCGATGTATCCTAGGTCACATTCCACCGCCAGATTTTCCTCCTTATTTTAGGTACCCACTTTACATAGGCTGACCCATCCCAGGAGGGTCCTAGATTCCATATCATCCATCTCTCAAATACCTTTTGTTTGTTATTTAATGCTTTTAACAAAACTTGTCGTTTCTTACTCTTCTAAATACCATTCATGACATTAACTAGAAATTCGCCCACAGAGTTAACTGTAATGAGAGAATCGGAACCGTTTTTGCTTGGATAGTTTTTGGCTTGAAATCGAGGAATACAAGCTGTATCTCCATTTCAATGCCTAGCGGTCCCTCACCGTTTTGTTTGTATAATCAGCGGCCTAGTGGAGGTTCGAGTAGAAACCGTCTTCAACGACTCATATGTCTTACCTTACCATACTTTCGGGTAATAGAAGATTGTATTAAAGTATATATTGTATTCTTGTTTTATATATTACATATTGTGATATTTTAAAATAGAGGAGGTTAAGAAAAAAAAACAGAAGCTAATACCTGTCTTTTCTCTTATTCACTACGAATAAGAAAATTCCGCTTTCCTGGGCACAAAAAAGTCAGAAAAAAAATCGACATAACCATTTATTGATCATGGCAGTTGATATTTAATATTAGTAAATGCATATAAAATTGACTTATTTGAAATTGAAATTAATAACAATAATTATAAGACCCACTTTCAGTCTAAATTAGAAACATTTGTAATATTTTCATCATCAAATATACATAATGAGGCATCAATCGCTGGTGGCGGGTTGATACAGGCCGAATCAAATAGGCATAAGATGTAATGATAACTACAAACTATTATCAACCATATCCACATATGATTATTTATCCTCGGTATATGAAGAACGCCAGCCTACTGGAGGCAATTCACTAGGACCGAGCGCGGGAATGATGACCCTATCGCCTGTAATGGTATGGCGTTGTGGTTTTCCAGGAGATCAATTGGTTCTTCTAGTGCAAAAGATGCTGGATGAGCCCCAGGAAAGTCTGCAACAATTTACACATAAGGTCTACATTAGATTTTCGCTAATTTATGTATTTAGTTTATAGTATTTATATATATTTAGTTATCACATAGAAAAGTTTACTTTTTCTTCCATTATTAAATTTATGTTTCAGTAAATTTCTACTAAGTAGTTATTTTAATAAATTAAGCTCTACCCTAAGATGAAAATTCAACTTGAACGGATTGTTAAAAAATAAATATCCAAAAACAAAATAATCTTGGCAATGATCTTGAACTTAATATAAAGACATGGATGTTGTCTCCTCTGCATTGAAGCGTAGATTGTACTGCACGGGAGCCTTTCTCGATGTAAAACAGGCTTTTGATCGAGTCTGGCACCCAGGTCTCCTTTACAAAATCCGACAATTCCTTCCTCCTACATACTTTTTAATCATTCACTCCTTTCTAACTGGCAGAACATTTAAAGTAAATCATAATGGTCCCTACTCTTCTCTCTATTCCCAGTCTGCTGGCGTTCCTCAAGGTAGCATCCTCGGTCCTATTCTATACACAGTATATACAGCTGACATCCCAACCCATCCAAACACCTTCATCTCCACGTATGCTGACACATGTGTGTTATCAGTTAATAACGACCCATATATTGCATCCCAATCCCTTCAACCACATTTATCAAGCCTCGAAGAATGGTGTCGGAATTGGAGAATTAAAATCAATTCCAACAAGTCCCATCAAATTACCTTTACCCTTCGCCGAAAACCCATGACTTCCTGTCCTACTGTATCCTTTAATAGTACTCCACTTATCCCTGTTGAACAGATTCACTACCTAGGACTCAACTTAGACAAACGTCTTACTTGGAACCCTCACACAAGACTGAAAAGACAAGAAACAGCTAGACGCTTCCGACTACTTCAACACATACTCGACAAACGCTCAAAGCTTCAGATCAATTACAAAAGACTTATTTATGTGACTGTTATAAGACCTATATGGACTTACGGAATTGAACTATGGGGCTCCACCAAACCATCAAACTCCTCTCGTATTCAATCCCTGCAATCCAAAATCCTTCGAAAAATCCTAAACGCTCCTTATTTTGTCACAAATAATACCATCCATAATGGCCTTAACGTTCCATAAGTTACCGATTTAGCCTATTCCAGATACTTATCATTCCATAATAAACTCCAGGCCCATCCAAACCCACTAGTTTCCATCCTTGCATCCAATTCCATCCCGGACAATCCTCCTAGGCGTCTGAAGAGAAGATGTTCTCGGGACCTTCTATAATAGAAATGTAATTAGAGTGCTGTCAATGGGTAGTGCCTCTACATGCCCTTTCATGTATTTATTTATTCATACAGCCCTTGTACTAGATGAATATATTACAGTTGTGCAATTCAATAAAATAATTTTTTTTAAATATATATTAAGACACAATTAAAAGGTTTTATAACATCTAAATCGGGAAACCTCTTGAAACTGAGATAAGACACCCTGGAGTTAAACCTGTATCAAAGAGCCCCTCAATAGAGACAACTCCAACCGATACTGAGGCTATTAATTTTACTTTGGAGGGCCCTAGCAGGTAGTTGAGTGTCTGGAGGCTCTCTCTTTCTCTCTCTCTCTCACTCTCTCTCTCCCTCTATTTCTCTCTCTCACTGTATCTCTCTCTCTTTCTCCCCACTACCGCTTTTGGTTGTCACAGATTTATGAATCGGATTTAGAGGATCTAGAGGCTTCGTGTTATACATGTTCTACCTTTCTCATAAACACTACTCGGTTATGACCAACAACCGGGCTTTTGTATAAAAGAATAATATATATATATAAACTGTCCATTATTAAACAATGAGGGGCCTAGGCTCAGTACATTGTAGATATTAAGACAACAGTTGTGCAGAGAGACGATTTGTATAAGATTATTTCTCCCTAATTATGAATGCTTATTATAGAAACCATTAGTGAACCATTACAAATATAGTTGTGATTCAATAATAAAAAAACCCAATAAACCAGATCAAACAGCACTCACTACACATTTTAAAAATACTCAACATACATTTAAATTTGATAAACCTAAAGTGATACACCACGTGAAAAATAGCTTCAAACGGAATATAAAAGAAATGATAACAATAGAGAAATATAAAAATCGCGCTGTAAACAAAAAATCGGACGTTAAAGGTCTAAGCTCGTGTTATGCTAATTTAATTAATTCTTGTTGATATAATAATGAATAGTCTAATGTGGTTCAACAACTAATAAAAACTGATTTTCAATAAAAATTGATTACTTATTCGTTGATCATTGCTATTACAATATAAACATTCTATGATATATTGCGAAATAACTGATTGATGATAAACTGATCAATTCTTTGGTACTTGTAAGTACACACCTATTCATTACAACTTACACGTGTCATCTATATTTATTTTAGTCTGCTATTTAATGTTTTTACTAAAAGCTCATTCATTCATGTCAGGGCATGAATATGAGACTAACCTAGTCTCGAAACGTCGCCTTAAGAAGTTGAAATATAACTGACTGAAACTCAAGAATCAACAACATTCTATATATATACATATACATTTATATATATATATATATATATATATATATATATATATATATATATATAACATACATCGCTGAGGAAAACATGGCGGAGTAATGGGACAGTGATATTATCGACGTTTGTACAATACAGTACCCGTGACAGAAAACAGCTGCTGGATATTGTTTATAAAATCTTTTCAATGTTAATCTATTATCAATTTGCACCGTAATACGGAAGAATGGTTGGCGATAGATACATAGATCCATTGATCGCTATTCGGCAGATTAATGAATAAAACTATAGGGAATATGGCAAAGATATGACCAACAAATTAAAGGCATGTGAGACATTGTAATAAGCAAAAATTTGTAAAATAAAAGATGACAATGACATCAATTGTCTAGTGAGTTAGAGAGGTATCTTAACCAACGGAAATAAAGAATGGGCTGACATCAGGAGACACTTTGGCCCCATTAGTGTTCTATTCGGAGCCCATGTTGTAAAGATAGAGTTTAACAGTACAATTATAAATAAATCACTGCAATTAATCGGTTACACTGATAAAGCCAAGATTTTTGGGAAGAGTTAAGTAGGGAATCGAAACTCCTTTTATCAGGATAAGGAAGGAAGTAAATAACAAAAGAGGGGGCTTAAAATAAACGTTAAAAAAACTAAAACGATGATTATCTTTCTCACCCTGATTCTAAAACCTTTATCATGTCCCGATTTAATAGAAGAAAAAAAAAAAATACGACATCCCAATTTAAAAAAAAATATTTCTCTTATACCATAAAGGAAAAATCGTTAAAATGTCTAACAAGGAAAAGTGATGAAAATTGAGTGATAGCTCCTTATACTTCTTTAGAATACTTTGAGATGAGAAGCGAAAGGGTTAATCATAATGCTGAATTTCGAACTTCTGTTGATTTAATCACTGTAAAGAAATGGTAACTCACAGGATTGAACTTAATATCGATTTAGCTTTAAAGTTTTTAGTATCAGGAAAACTGATTTTTTTAAATCATAAAATAGGATGTAAGATGTTAAAAAATATATTCAAATAAAAGAATTCGAAACGAGAAAAAAATTTAAAAGTGGTCATTAATTGTTAATTATTGATAATATTATTCAATTTAGGCACACATTAGTAGATAATAACGTTTATCTGACCTCAATCATCAACATTGTCATTTTTACGCCCCAACCGTTGATATTATATAATGCAAATTAGATTAGGGGGGTTATCCCTAGGGTCTAATCTAACCCAACCAATTCTCACCTAACAACACCGTGATTGTTGTTGAGAGTTAATTAAAAATAACAAATGACTATTATCAAAACCCTATATAGCGCTTTCTCCTTTATTACTCTCCTGGTCGTATATGCTCTGAGATATTTGATTTTTTTTTCAAAAAAGGTATTACAAAATAAAATACTGATTAAAGAGTTCTATAAAGATTGTACCAATATTTTTTAATATTATTATTATAACGGGTTTTAGGATCGATTAAAAATGATTAAATTCAGAATGCTTCATGGAAAGAGATGAAACTACGTCTCATTCTAATACTAGCTGTTTTTACTTCAGTTTATCGTTTAACTAAATTAAATCCGTTATCATCGACCCCTCATGTTAATCAGGCATTACATTTAAAAAAAGATAATTTACAGAAAATTCCTCAATGATATCAAATAGAAAGGAGTTGGTAAGAAAATGAGTCTGTAAACACCGTGTTGAAGCGCAGAAGGCCCAGGGGCCCGGGTTCAAAGCCGGCTGTGGTAGATAATACTTAGAAACATTACCATTTCTTGCATTTGCTGAGCCCTAGAGACCGTTCAAGGATTGTAGTGGCACTGCTTCTTTTTCTATTTAGAAGGTTTCAGATTAAATGTCAATAATGACAGTTGAATATTCTCTTGGTTTAAATACAAAATATCCTACTAACAATGGAGGAGAGGTATAAAGCATCACTTTTTGTATTAGAGAAGGTTATTAAAGTTTTTCTGCTTAGGTTCAAAAATTTACAGTAATTTAAACGAACTTGCAATATATTCATAGTGTTTATTCATGAACATAGGAATTGTACAGGAACAGAGGAACTTTCACTAATTGACATGTTCCTGTTAGCAGAGCAACAAAAAACCCAGATTAATCCACGAGAGAGATTGTGACAGGGCCTAGGCACAGCCTCTCAGGCACAGATTCTCCACTCACGACCTGTGTGTCTGATGTCATGCACCCTTAAGGAGCTTCCATTGGCGTTTAATGCTAGTGACGCGGCTGGGAAAGAGGAAAGGGGCCTCCCGGACTCCTGCTTTGTCCTCATTCATGGGGAAGAAGCTTAGTTCGGGGACCCCAGGCAGATTGTAAATATTGTAATTACGGTATTAATGTGAGCAATTACATTATTTATAGAATTTATTTTTATTATTATTTTCGCAAGTATTTATTGTGCTTTTATTATCCGCATATACATATTTAATTTATTTTTTTATTTTTGTTTTGAATGATTGTGGTATTTCTCTTTTTATTGTATGATTGCATATTGTATATTGTATGCTAGCGCTATAACTTATTGCCAAAAAGTGGAAAATTTAAATGTAATACTTTTTCAATAATATTACTAATTCAATAATGCCAGTTTAGGGTACGGTAGTACATATTCTGAATGTTGATAATGAACAGTCAAAGCAGAATTAGAAAAAAAAATAATATGAGAAAACTGGAGCAAACATGAAAGTGAAACAAAGCATCTAGCGTTTCGTTAACCTCACTTTCTCAATAACTCTTCGACTTAGGGAGATCAAAAAAAAAAGTTGGGTAAACCATTAGAAAACTGATTGAAAGAATTAAAATTTTGAATGTTGTATCTAGATATTGTATTGTATCGGATCTAGATTATGTATTGAGTTGTAACAAGATCCCGTTTCGTATCTTGATCTCGCACCTCGGGAATTTCGGTGGAGTTGTATCAGTCTTAGTTACAGGGAGCAATCCAATTATAAGTTGATCCTAAGTTTTCCCATAGCGCGTTCTGTGCCTGCAGCGGCGGCGGCAGTTGGTGTTGGATAGAACGCCGGCTGACAGTTGTGCAAGCTGGGATCCAAACGTCTTGTTAAAACTTTAGCTGTGCCTATGAACGCAAATTTAATTTGTTTTTAAACTCGTTTTGGTAACCCGAAAAGTTAGTAAAGAACAAAAAAAAAAAAATTGAAGATAAAATAAATTTAAACTTCGAAAAATACATTTAAAACGGTGATCTTCAAGCGCAATATATATATATATATATATATATATATATATATATATATATATATATATATGTATGTTTAATTGATTTAAAGAACCATCATGTCGATCTAATAAATTAACTTTAATTAAATGATAGTGATTATAATGATTTAAAAATAATTGATCAATAAGACAGGAAAATGGTCACTTATGTAATCGAAAAGTGAATTCCTCCAAAAAAAATAATGAATACACCTAATGTGATTCAGTGTAACATCAATATCGAAAGTTATTGAACATTTTTATAAACTAGATTTTAAAGTTAGATAATTAAGCAAACTAATAATTGAATCTTATAATAGTCTTAAAAACTACTTCCCATGTTGAATTATAAACAACAATAAGAAATTAAGGAAATAGTGTAAATAAGTTAGTTCTTGAATTAATTACTAAGAATGAGCTATTAATATTATATCTTATAGTAACTATAGTGATTTTTTTGTGCTATATTTTAGAGGCATAAAATAAAGATGTCGGTGCTTTTCTGATGCTAAGCTTGGTAGCATAAATACCAGAATGATGTTAAAATAAATATACAAAAATATACCAGAGTTCATTAAGAATACAATATTAAAGGATATTTTTAGAATATTATAAAAATAAATATGAAATTAGAAGGAGTGTGTCAGGGATAGCTCTAGAATGAATAGAGCTCATTTTTCCAACCTTAAATTGTTCAGAAGTTGGCTTCGGTAAAAAATACTAATTTCAAATTATATAAAACTCTCAATAGACTTATTCTAATATACGGTGTGTAAACAGGGTGTCTATCTGCAATGGATATCCGAATTAAAAGAATTCGAAAGAAAAATAATAATAGGAATTTATGATGCAACAAATGTAGATGAGTTATAGAGAGGAAAAAACAAGTCAGAAAAAAGGTATTTTAAGAAATCAAGATACAGTTAATTTCAATATAGTACACAGGTTTCACGATTAAAGAGTGCAAAAGAAAATTATGAACACATTCTTGGATGGGAAAAGACGGTGAGGCATGCCATGAAATTGTTGGGAAGATGAAGTTTCTAACGATGGTTTAGGAAGTGTAGGGTTCGAAGAATGCAGCTACTGAGAGAAGAGGTTAGTTGTAAAATTCAAGAGTCATGTCAGCGTTTAGCCAAGAAGTTAAATTCTACACATTATCATTCATTAATTCATATCGCATTGTTAGAGCTAGAAGCAAAATCGATACATACAAAAAAATCCAGTATCTCGGTTCCAGGTATCAGGTAAACTATTAAGAAGTATAAAGAGATGTATGTAACAATTCATTCAACAACATAAATTACAACTTAAGATTCAATCATTTTATTAAAAATAGATCTAGTAAAATGGAGTCATTTAAAAACAATTAGATATTATTTAAAACATCATTTTCATGATTAATAAGTAAAAAGGCAGTATTTCGATAATGTTTTTTTTATTCCTTTATCAATATTCCTGACTGCAAATAAAAACTTAAACTCCATAGACGTTTATGGTTCTTTTAGTACTTTTTTTCACGTTTTTGCTAGATTACTCAAGCAATGCTTTATACTCCCTTAACTTCAGATTCAGAATAAAATTAAAAGTATGAGGAACAAGGCGGCGAAGTGTTGTTTTTGTCAAAATTGCTTGTCTAAACTAGTGAAAAAGTTATTTTTCAAATTTGATATTTATCCTATATTAATACTAAACGCCTAAGATAATATCTAAGAAAAATATATTTAGAGTTCTGATTTTATATATATATAATATAAATCAGTAGAGAACGAAATACCTTTCAAAATATTAATCCATGCAAAATATATAATAACAACCTGTTAAATTATCATTAAGCTGATAAACAAATTCGTATCCGAGGAATATCCTTATTATTATAATCAAAAAGTCTATATACAACATTTTTCATTCGTCCATGTAGTAGTTTGCAAAGAGAAATGATAATTTGCGAACAGTGTATTCGGGAAGATATTGCAACGAAGTAGGTTTAAATATTTCGAGCCGGGTATGAATTATCTTAATGAGCTGAAATTATTCGGAGAGTGAGATGGGCTGCGTTTGTTGCTAACATTCCCAATAAAGCCATGAATTCTAAATTCACCAAATTTACCGGAGAGCTTTCTGGGACAGTAATTGTGCATTAAATCAACTTTATAGGGGCCGTTCAGTTTTACAATCATCCGTGTTGGAATAACGATTATTTCATATTTCATTGTTGGTTCTAGATCTTTTCTTTCTGAAAAATAATAATAATTTTTTATTGTCAAACACACCGAACTGAATTGGTGAATTTATTTGCATATTGCGTTATATTACTCTTCAAACAAAACTAATATTGTTAATAAAAATAAATTACTATTTAAAATTTAGGAAAATTCAACTTATTAACTGAATTTTTTTAATGATTTTCAAAACTCAATCATACTAATCAAGACTGAATTATATAAGGGATAATAATCATAAAGTTACCAAATCATAATGCAAAAATATATAATGTACTCTGCCAGAATTGTTCACCGGCATTTATATTATTACACATATTGATGTAAAGGATCATAAACTATAAATAGAAAGGAATAGGAATATTATTTTTTTCTGGAACCGAGTTCCTTAACAATAACAAATGTGTACACCAAAATGAAAATAAATCTTGCCTAGGGGCAGCATAAAAAAAAATCAGATGGTACAAGAATATATGGATATATGTGCTTGAAATAAAAGTAAAATAACAATAAATAAATAAAGTAATTACCACAAATAAAATTTATAAAGAAAATAAAAATGAGAAAGTTGTAAGAGAAGAAAATTAACAATATATAAGTCATTGGTTACTTCTTACGGATATGAGAAAATAATTTTAGTTGAAAAGAGAGCATCATGATGGAAGTTAAGGTGTCGGAATATTATGGATTAATAGAGTATATGGAAGAAACATGGCGGATATTATTTGGGAAAGAGTTTCACACTGTGGTGGAGAGGGCGAGAAAGGAACGTTCAACTTTTTTTGTTCTGTGGAAACAAGTTTAAAGTTTGGAATAGTGAGATTATATTGGATTGGACTTATGTTTATTTAGTCCTAAGGGTTATGAAAGTAAGTTGATATGATAGGCAGTATTTAGCCGACCATTTACTTTTAATTTGCCTTTACGATCATTGATATCTTTATCGGATATTAAAATTATAGATATAGAAGAAATAAGTATTAAGAGATCTAGGTTTTCATTTATAAAAGAAAATATAAACAAAATCATAATTAAAATAATAGAACATAATTAACTGAAGAAACCTTACATGTATGTAAATAAAGCTGCGTCGCTAATGTACGAACGGTTTTCTTAATTTTGTATTTGCCATGATAGCGACACAGCCAACTTTATATAACAGCTGTTATAAATAAAAGATATGAGAGGCTACGGTTTTAATAGACGGTTATAATTTGTTTAAATAATATTGTGTGTTGAGTAAACTACAACTAATCCGTTGAAAAATGTAAAGAAATTGTAATTATTTAAGACTTGTAAATATGTATTGTAAATAAATATTTTCTTTTTTTAAGAAAAAAACACAATGCATTCTCTATTTCCTTATCCAAGGAAATAAAACATTATGTGTAAATAAGATAAAATTATTAAATAAATAAAATGAAAACCCGAACATATCTAAACCTTCTGCATTATATGTAGATATATTTATTTTCTTGACTTCGTTTCATAATCAAACTTTAGTGTTTTATTAATTTATGGTTTTTTTTTGTTATACTTTTAAAAGCAAAGATTGAGATTATTGGGACGCAATCTTGGATGTGAAAAATATTTCAAAAATGTAATATCTAATTACACCAATTTTTTCGTGATGAAATCCCCAGTCCTTTATTCCATTCGAACAGGATTTTCATTAAAAATAACATGAAAATCGTCATTATTAGTGGCTGGATTAGGTAGGAAATTGGAAGCTGGAATAGATGGTTGCTAAAGAATCCGAAACGAGGCAGTAAACTGAAGAAAGTGGTGCTTCGAAAAAGATAAGGTTTTTTTTCCCCCTTTCTATAGTTAATATTGAGATTATCTTAATATCCTTCCTTTATAGAGCCTTCTAAAATATTCCTTCTGAGAAAAGTGATAAAATCATTGTATTAACTGGCCCTTGGAATTTAAGGTCCTTTTCTTAGTGACGTTTTCATTGGAAATAATACTTACATAGTGATTTATGTTATGGTTATTAGTTTGTTATCAGAGAAATATATTTATATAAAGGCGGGTGGAATTCTTGTCTTTATCTAATCGATTTTAACTATTTAAGGGTAATAAAATTACAGTTTAACAAAATTACACAGGTTCAAGAAAAAACGTACAAGAATTAGGTGTAAGAATAATTGCAATATTACGTTATTAATTTTATTTACATACTATTATACAATTATTGTAGCTATCACAGCTAGAAACTAATACGTGCTGTTACAGGCATTTTCGGACACATGAAAATACAGATAGTAAGAGCTCATAGTAAATAATGATATTACGAAGTATGCTATTTATAATTTTTATATTATATTTATTTATTAGGGAGGAAACTTTCATCCAGTTGATATCTCCTAGGAAGAGGACGCAGTTTTGAAATTTTTAAAGATTTAAAAACCTTGGAACATTTATATATGTAGAGAGAAATGTGAACAGTGTCGTAGACTATTTCATACATAGCTGAGATATCAGAAGGTACTTTACAGATGTAAAGGTGATTAGAGGGGGAGAAATAGGAAGCGACCACATGCTCTTAGTAGCTGATACGAGGGGGCTTAAAGAAAGGAAGCGAAAGAAGAAAGCCTACAAGAGGATAGAAGTCAAGAAGCTACAGGACCCTCAGAAGATCTTAGAGTATGAAGCAGAGCTGAGGAACCGCCTACAGTAAGTAGACGCGAATACAAGCCTGGGCAATATGTGGAACGCAATTAAAAGCAGCATTCTACAAGCAGATACTGTAGTCTGCAGAGAGAAGAGGGTCTGCTCAGGAAGTAAAAGTACTTGAACTGGAACGCACCCAACGAGCTCTCTTCCAAAAAGCCTGGGATGAAAAAAGGATCCCAACAGACTGGGAAAATAACATCATAATCCCCATCCACAAGAAAGGATGCCAGGCTGAATGTACCAACTACCGACCGATATGCCTATCACCAGAAGTCTACAAATTATATACTTCGATCCTGGAAGGTCGGCTTAGACCACTAGTGGAACGCCAAATTGGAGAAGAGCAAGCGGGATTCAGACCAGGACGACAAACACAGGATCATATCTTCTCACTAAGAAATATCCTCCAGAAATCCTGGGACCGTGACAGGAATATGTATATTACATTTCTGGATCTTAAATCGGCTTTCGACTCAGTCCCAATAGTGGAGATATAGGATGCCCTGAGAAACAAGAACATACCAAGGCCCGAGTTGCTGACTCAGTCGGAAAGCTGTAACAAGCGGTGACGGAATGGTGTGAAGAGCTCCGACAAAAAGGAATGACGATCAATGCCAGCAAAAGTAAGATCCTGCAAGTGGGTAGGCGGAAGGAAGAAGTTCACATATACTGCGATGAAGAGGAAATGGAAGTGGTGATTGACTTCACTTAACTCGGCACAGTAATAGACAGGACTGGGAAGCTGGACGCGGAAATATCCTATAGGATTAATAAGGCAAGCACAGTCTACTACCAGATTTGTCATACTGTTGTAGGAAATCGGGGGGGTAGGAAGGAACGTCAAACTCCACATCTTCAAGTCAGTGTACCTGCCGATACTGCTGTATGGAGCTGAAAGCTGGGTATTGACGGAGATACAGGAAAGCAGAGTTACCCCGCCGGAAATGAGGTACTTGCGAAGAGTGCCTGGAAAGACGAAAAGAGACTATGTTCGTAACGAGAGGATTCACCAGGAACTCCAGATTGCGCCGCTAAAAGAGCTCCTGGAAATCCGACAACTGAAATGGTTCGGTCACGTGGTCAGGATGAATGATCACCGGGACCCCTCAAGACGATGGGCTACATGCCGTATGGAAAAAGACCTCGAGGACGCCCAATGATGTCTTATCTCGAGTACATCGAACGCCTCAGCAGAAAAAGAGGAAAAGATCTCCGACAGGCCAGAAACCTAGCAAGGGATAGATTCGGGATAGATTCGGCTCCTGGCTGGACGCTCCCCTACGCTGAAAGGCACTAAAGGGAGAAGCGAAAGAAGAAGAAGGAACATTTATAAGCGAAGATAACAAAATAGAAGAGATAATAAAGATAAAACTTGAGAATGCTAACAAATTCAAGAATATTCGGTTTAAGAAATAATCACACTATTACATTAAATCTAATCTTTTATTATATTTACATACTATTATTCTAGTATTGTGTTCATCACAGCAAGAAACCAAAACATATCCTTAGATGCATTTTCGGAACGTGAAGAGGCAGCTAGTAAGTCAGGGCTCATAATAAACGAAGATAAGAAGAAGTCCATGGAATCATCGAGAAAAAAGTCATCCAGTGGATACCTCCTAGGGGATGTAGTTTTAAAAATGTTACAATACATAAATATCTTAAAACAATTGTAACCGTGGATAACAAACTGGAAGAGAAAATAAAGACGAAAATTGAGAATGCTAACAAATTCATGAATATTAGGTTTAAGAAATAATCGCACTATTACATTAAATCTAATCTTTTAAAAAACCAAGAGTAAGATAATTGACCTCGCACATCTAGTGGAGAGAAAAAGGTTCCAAAAGCAGACGGAGAGAGTGGAAGAAGCAGGTTTTGACTGCGGTCGTTGAAAGATGTGAGGAAAGACCTTATACTCCTGGGGTGAGAACATGATAAATGGAGCCTTAAATAATGGGGAAAATTGTTGAGTAGACCAAGGTCCTTCATGGACCATAGAATCCACTAATAACGATAAATATTATTTTAATTTCAAACATTAAAGAAGTCGGAAAAGATGTAAAGGTATACAAGAACTAACATCTTTTTTCTTCAAATAAAAAATATTTAAAAATTAAAGCAATGATTAAAAAATTATAATAATTTATAAATAATATAATGACGTGTGTCAAAAGGACCCTAAAATTAAAAGTAATGTTCATTGACCATTCTTCCTCGTGTAGGCATCGCAAAATTGCGAGAACACGGGGGATGTGGGATCGGTGAAAAGAACAGAGCTGGGGGCAAATCTTTTCTCTTCAAAAAATTTTCTTCAATATTTAAAATCTAAAATGATAAATATGAATAAAGTAAAAATTTATTAGTCTCTTCAAGCAAGTAATTTATGTGGAACTGAACCATATCAAGCGCGCAAAATATTGTTCATTTAAGTCCTGTAAAATGCATATTTAAGCCCTGGCTTTTAGCAGAGATATCATTCGCTAAATATACTAATTATGGCAACGGCGTATAAATAGCAGACATAAAATGTTATAGAAATTTTTCCTTCGAACATCCGTACCTCGAAAGAAAGTAGATTGTTATATGGGCTATTAGTGGATAAACACTGATGTTGATAGGAAGTGCTTCATAATATTCTACCTATAGCTTAGCCGGTTATTGACGTAATTGACCAATTACGATACACTCGATCGCCCACAGCACTGTCACAATCATGCCTCCCACAACAATACGATTCAGACCGTACAGTCGTAATATTGAGCTTCGACAGCACAAACAACACAATAGCTTAGGATTGTTATTATTTTATTATATTTATATAAAACTAATCGATCTGATTGGAAGTTATTAACTTTGATTTTGACAACAGTTAATAAATAGAGACTTTACTCGTATGAAGAAATTTTATTTACTGTAGAATGTAATGTATAACATGGATATACATACTACAAAGATACATTCTGATACAAACTAGATTGACTATTAGCTATTGGTTATTATTAAATATTATGTACTGAGATAATGACTTTGTACTACTCTCTTACATATACTTCTAACTAACCTCTTCATTTTATTCTTTGTTCCGCAATGTTTAGAAACGGGATATCTAATATATAAAATTGTCGTGTCACAGTGTTTCTACCAAACTCCTCCGAAACGACTCGACCGATTCTTATGAAATTTTGTGAGTATATTCAGTAAGTCTGATAATCGGACGTACACTATTTTTCAAACCCCTAAGTGATATGGATCGGCCATTATCATTGATTATGCGTCAATCATAGCAGTGGCGCTTGATGTTGCTGCATTTTTGGTATGCTGTAAGGGCATGTCTGAGTAGTGTAAAACCAAGTTTGCAACCGAAAAAACGGATGGGAATACTTTCGGTGGCCGAAAAACTTCGAAATTTTCGGAGTTATTTCACTTTTTGGCCTGTATCTCCTAATCAGTGGGTTTTAGGGGAAAACGTAAACAACCATTCTTAAATAAAATAAAGTTTGTTTCCATTTGAGTCTAAATGCGGCTCTGTAACTCTAATAGATCCTGAGTTAAGTTCAAATCATATAATGATTAACCGGAACCTCAGCCCTATCTAACATATCTAATATAATTGTCGTGTCACACTGTTTGTAACAAAACTCCTCCGAAACGACTCGACTGATTCTTATGAAATTTTGTGAGTATATTCAGTAGGTCTGAGAATCGGACGTAAACTATTTTTCAAACCCCTAAGTGATATGTGTCAAAATTTTAGCCTAAATGCAGCTCTGTAGGTCTAACAGATTCTGAGTTAAGTAACAATCATATAATAATTAACAGGAATCTAATCTCTATCTAATAAATTTCATCGGAACCCATAATACCGTTCAAAAGACTTCAATTTGATATGCGCTTGGCTTTTGATATCGCCATCAACAAATCTCAAGGCCAGACAATGTCCATTTGCGGTTTGGACCTAGACCATCCAAGTTTCTCCCATGGACAATTAAATGTTGCATGCTCACGTGTTAGTAAACCATCTAATCTATTATATTAGCAAAGGACAGATATAAAACATGCATCGATTAGCGCCTAATTAAATGGAAAAAAAATAGTTATAATTTAAAAAAATTTTATTAGCCATAATTAAAAATGGCTAATAATATTGATATACCTCATTTGTTAATCTAATGTTTATATTTTATCAGTTATGAATTTTGTATATTATTTATTTATTATAGATTGTACTTAGATATAAGATGAATAAAATGTAAAAGCAAAAGTCTTTTTAATTCATTCTTCCATTCATTCATTGTTTCTTTAAAATTCAAATTTTAACGTAATATTTTTTAAAACTATTACAACAGCCACAGTAACGCGTGGCCGGGTCAGCTAGTAAACATATAAAAGAGGAGGGAAGGTCAAGGAAGTTTACATTGTTGAAAACAAGGGAGATAGATGTAGGAGATTAAAAATCCGTAATAATAAACATCATCGTTAAGTAATAATCATCCGATAACACTACGACTTGCATAAAAAAAAATTTTCAAGGTTTCATAAACAAATTCTATAAATTTGAGAGATCCAAATAAGTAATAAGAATATTTTTGCAAGAACTGACATATTTATTTAACGCAGAGGTGGCCAACAAAAATGATCTTGCGAACCACAATGGAAATGGTTCATAGTTAAGATATAAAATTATTTATCTCCATGTTAGATTATACTCACTAGATATTCTTTTTTTGGTGTGAATGAGTTACTATTATTGTTTTTAATAACATTTTTGCATACAAAATTAGATAAATTTAATACTCATTATAAAGAGTCTTACATTATATTATTATTATGACTTATCTCATGACTTCGATATGAGATAAGATATAATATAATTTTCGAATACATAGTTGCACAAAAATCTATTTCTTTAATTCACTGGTTTTCAATACTTTGGTCATTATCTGGCGTGCTGAAACTTTTTTAAGGAGTACCATGGGTTGGCCACACCGAATTTAATACTTAGTAATATATAAATACACAATTCGTAACATTCATCATTATGGCTATAAAATTAGGTATTAATAATCAATTAATTAACTATTAATTAATAGTCAAAATGACATTACCAAACTGTTATTTTGAATTCTGCAAAAGTAGTTTCTATCATTCAGCGTAACAGTGGCAATGTAGTGAATTCCTGAATGGTTTTTCCCATTCGGGCACAGTTCTGCGCGAGCAAAGTTAGCATCGACACAGCCTGTCTAAGTTGGAGTTGTTATTGTTTCTGAAGGCGGGTGTAGCCGAGAGAAGTGTGCCAACATAACAGGGGGCAAATATGACTGTATAAATTGTAGAAGAGCAGAGTTAATATTTACCGCCATTATGGATATTACATACAATGGTGTGCTACGGTAATGAAGGGCTGTGAAGCAATTAGAACGCGTTAATATCAATATGTTAATGGTTAGCAATACACCAATACACAATTATAGTCTTCTAATAGGGTATTGATGTATTTACATCTTAATAGAATGTGAGGCAGTAGGCTACTCCTGCAATAACATATACCCTACTATTATTACCCTACAATTAGTCAAATTATTTAATTAATTAAGTTCTTAGTAAATCTAAATTCGACCCATTAATAATATTTACATGAATATTAAACAATATTTAAGGGAAGTGCATTAAAGCTGAATTGTATTAAAGATATCCGAATCTTAGCTTCAAGATTTGGGATACAACCGACAACAAATACCGCGGAATTCCCTAGGATTTTGGAGAATCTAGATTCCGAAGAACATAATTGAGTATTGTTTCCGTAAGATAACGATACCATACAGAATCTGACAGCTAATCAGGACCAAGAATAAAAAGTGTTAGGGATCGATTGTGTACTTGGAGTTGGATACTTAATTTCTATGATTTAACTTCATTAGAATTTATCTTTTTTATATTTAGTATTTCCATTATAAATTTGTTTATATTTTGTCGTGTCCATATGTTTAAAGTAGAAGATACCTTCCCTTGTTGGGATACGGTACCTTTCTTCTCTGAAATGAGTGTGAGTGAGTGAAATGACTATACGTGGAACTTCGATTATCCGTCAGGTTATGGGACCAAGATGGTGACGGATTTGGGAAATATATGGATATGAGAGTGAGACATATATATAGACAAATAAATTGGACAACATACTTCAAACATTCGACATTATATATCTACTCGTAACTTATTTACGTACTAATAAGGTATGCATATGTAGTAAAAATATTTTTTTTAAATAATAATAATTACGTACATCGATGGCTAAAAACACAATCATTGTATATCCATTTTTTCCCTCTTGAGAAATTAATATAACTTTTAAAGGTGGAGTTTAGCCCTTTCCTCGCTCACAGTGGTATGCCCCTTCTTAATTACCATTAAATGATTATATAAAAGGGACATACTAATAACGTAATAGTAACGTAAACTCTTCTTTTGTCTTTTTTTCGACATTATTATACGTACTTTTAAGAAAACGGCAAGTACCCGTAAGACAAGAATGAATACTGAAGGTAGTTTAACTGCGGAAGCTACATTAGGTAGAGATGAGGAGATAATAATTTCTAAGAAATGTGTGCGAGGAAGCCTAGGTTTTGAGTAATCAACAGATTCTAGTAATCGAACTAGGACTTTTGAAGACGCAACGATTGATTCTTAGCTGGGGCCTATGACTTTAGCAACCAAACAGTATATACACATCTTTTTTTTATCTCAAAACTGAGGTGACGGCTAATAGATTGATGGTAAATAGAGTGACGGATAATAGAGGTTTCACTATATTATTAATCGTAAATTTGTAATGAAGATGAATAAAATAAAGGCAATCATAGTATACATAATATAGTAATGAGAAAATAATATAATTTTAGTTAGTTACTGTTTGTGTATAATATCAATCTGTGAATGGCATGTCTTCTCGTTGGTTGCGGGTTCCTCTCTACCCTGCTGGTAGCCTGCTCGAGGTCTACTCCATGATGATGTGTGTGGAGCACATCCCGACTCTGGCTGTTCACTTCTGCTACTTGTCTACTACGACTGGTACTGGTAGATGACCATTTTGGGTCTAGTTGCAGCCTAGGAGGCTATAGAGGTCTCTGCCTCTGGTACAAGGAGGTAGAGCAGATAAAATAAGAAGAGGCCCTGGTTTATATTGAACACCATGGGTACATTTACAGTAAGTTCAGTTTTCCCTTTTTTCAAAACTTGGGTAAATTTTTTTTTCTTTCTATTAATTAGTTTAGTTCATTTTACCTTGACTTTAGGTAAGTTTGAATACTGGCCCAAACTTAATCATCTAAGATAACCTATAGGGACAGCTGTGAGCGAGGTTATAATAGACATTGCTACGTGAAGGACTCGCTCGAGCAACATTTGTTAAGTTAGATTATTAATTATTATTACTGAATATATACAATACATATCTACTTTTGTGTTGATTCAGGTTTGTAATTAAAAATACCTAAAGTTATTAAGTTAGTTGTAACTTTGTAAATATGTTGTTTTTTTTAATTACAGTTCTTTACTGCATCCACACGAGTGTTATTCTGTTCACCTCCTTGGTTAAGTCGTTGAATTCGCGAATCAACACGATGGAGAAGATTAAGGTAAAACTTCATATTATAACTGAAGCCGGAACAAACTCTAAAAGCACAGCTGTAAAGGTTAAAACTATACAATCGCTGAATCAATAGGAAATTTTTGACTTTAGGACCAACAAACTAGTGAACCCCATAAACAATTCTTTGCCACCAATTTTGTTAAGAACGTTGTGAAAAGTTTAAATGTGCAGAATAAATATAGAAATATTGTAATATCTTTAACAGATGAACTGAAACTTCTTTATATGGATGAGGAATTTAATTTAACCTTTCATGATGTGTATTTAGATGAAGTGCAAGAAAAACAAAAAGTAAGTGTACCAAATACCAACACAGAAAGGTCTATGCTAAGGATATGGTTTTGGAAAAATTTGATGGGAATAACTGTAACGCTAAAACATGGATGAATTTATTTATTCAGGAGTGTAAAGATTGAAAGAAAATAAATATGCTCAGGCCATACGGTTATTTATTGAAGGATCTGCACTGACTTGGTATACAATCTATATGCAGACAAATTCATTAACTCATGCATGAGAATTTTGGAAAAATTCTTTTTTGGATACTTTTGATGAACAGTTTTGGGATAAAGTTGAATTACAGCTTCAAATACATGAGTGGATCATTTCTAGATTTTGCTTTAAAGAAAGATTAACTGTAAATAAATATATAGCGAAAACACCTTATAGATGCACATTAGAGGAGAAAATAGAGATTGAAAAGCAAATCAAGGAATTGTTGAAAGCAGGACTAATTCAAGAGTCTTGTAGCCTTTATGCCGCCCCTACAACATTATTCTATAAAAAAGTAAAATGACGTGTACTTTCATAATCGAGCAATCATGTTCATTTTGTAAAAATGAAAGTGATGTCTGATATTATGATACCGCTAATAGAGTGCTTCAGGCTAGATAAAAAAAATAAATAGAGGACTTTTAAAATAAGAGTATGCAACTGTGCTGGAAAGGTTCGAGATCTTGTGGTCTGGGCGTGGATAGGTGACATCAATTGAAGGTGACTGCGAACGCAGAAAGGGCACTGATTGTTAATTACTTAGTAAGGGAGCATCGCAGAGGCAGGTTCACGCCCCTCTCCCTTAATTTCGTAACATATCCAGGATGTAGACCGGCGATGAAAGGTTTGGAGTTTCGAAGGCGTAGGGATGTTGAGGACGTTTGAAATTTGAATAATCAATAATGCGCATACGAAGTACTGATTCTTCCATACAAGTAAGATTTTTCTTTAAACATTTTTTTTTTTTATTATACACACGTGCAAAAAAAAAAATTTTTATTTATTCCATATTTTGAGAGGGGTAGCTCAGTGGTGAAGTGGTGAGTTACTGTAGTTCAAATTCGGCTGTGGCAGATACATTTTTTAATATTTAACACCCATCACTTTGTAAAGGCTTAATTGGGAAATATACCTGGCGGTTGAGCTATAACCTCCTCCTAACTACAAATAACCTCCTTGCACAACCAAAGTCCTAGAAACCCTACAGACTCTACGATGTACTGAACCCAAAACCCTTCATGGATTGCTTTTGGTGGAAATTGGTTTTTTAATCTATGTACAAGTAAAACTTTCAATTTATGTATCGCAAATTTAACCTAAAATATCCGACGATTTAGAGATATCCGAACTTGTTTGGATCGGATAAACTACTTTTGGCATTCCCTTATTTATTGGATTTCAGGTTCGAACGTTTTTTTGGGAAATGATTCTGCAATCACCTGCTTGGACCTATTATCTATCCTTATACACTAAGATAATAATAAAATATTTTGTTCTAATATAAGTAGAATGATAAAACAAGCAGAGGAACTATAAAACCTTTTCACTATTATAAGGGTATAAGACTGTTTGAATAGTATAATATGCCGAAAAACTAATTCTATTAGTTAAATATATTAGTTCAATATATATTATATCTTGAGGAAAAGTTTTTTATTGTTAATCAGGATGATAAACATTTCGAATATTGTTAAGTTAATTCAGGAGTCCTCCAGGCCAGTATTCTAGGCCCAGTTCTATACTCTCTATATACACGTACGACATCAAAGACTCGTGATACAGATGAAGACTCGTGAAGACAATCAAGTTGTGAATAATATATTATATTAGTCAAATGTGGTCTCTTCTTGGAATATTGGCTTAAACGCAAAGTGAAAATTATATAAATTCCATTTATAGACGATTTATATATAATTTCAAATATACCCTGTGCTATTCATTATAATGGACACGCTATAAATATACATTATGATTTAAAATTTACAATGATTACATTGCCAAAATATTGGAAATTAAATGAAACATTTGTTAAGAATAATTCTCGTCCAAAAAATATAATCAGAAGGCTTTTAAATGCAATTCGTTGTTTTCTTTTTCCTTGTATTCAAGTTGCAATCAACAAACTTTATTCCTGGTAAAAAGTATGAAATATCTTATCAGTACTTTATTATCAAACATGAAACTTGATACTTATTTATATTTATATTGGTAGAAAGGGAAAAATATTATAAAGAGAATAACTTGAAACATATTATGTATATAAATGACCATCCTGTCAGATACATTATACAGCTATTTATTCTTCGTTCAATAAAATTTTTGTTTATCACTGATTTGAATTTTTTTTCTTTCAGGCCAAACAAGTCACCTACTGGACCCTAACTAATTTTCTAAATATAGTATTTCTATTGGAGCCTTTCTTCTCAACTTTAGCTTTATGCAGCTTCAGCAATCGTATATATCAGATACGAAAAAAATGCCACAACAAGTATTAATAAAAATAGGATAGTATATATTTTAAAGATATTAACACATTTTACTAAGAATAATGTAATTAATTGTAGATCTGAAATACTGAGTGAATTGGCTTTGTAATGCTGCAAGTAAAGTCCTAATTTGCAATAAATAAATTATGTTGTGACTCAAGAGGGGTATCCTGGTTAATTATTTTTATTAAAGTATTTAATCCTTAATTATTACCCTGTATTATTTAATGATAAATAATAATTTTCAATTCATGAATAATATAACACCTCTGTTGTATGATCTTGAAATGGTTCTACAACTTGGGTTGAACCACTGGTTCTAATAAAACAGTAAAATATTGTTTGCTAAGAGTAATTTTCAATATTTTTAACCACTACATTGAAAAGTTAATAATAATTGACCATACAAAATCATTTTCTTGAAAAATATCCTGATAAATGAAATTACCTTCTTTCATTCAATTCCATGGGGCTATTTTTTTTGCTTGTTAACTCGCAGAACCTGCTTTACGCCATTCCATTGATAATGATCGTATTTTCAGAGATACTCAATAATATAATGAGGTAAAAAAAAAATCGAACGATCTCATTAGAAATAATTCATATCCATCACGATTTAATATTCAATCGTAATATTACATTATAATATCGTTATATTTATTTAAGGCTGTTGATTACCGCTTACCGCTTTCTTTATGGTGAAATTTTACCCGTAGTTGATAATACATTGCAAGAAGTAGTATTTTGTTGAGACAAAATTAATGCGGTATTTATTGGGAATGTGTCACATATGTATTATTTACTTCAACTTTATATTTCCATTATTTCCATTGGATTATGTTCCCTTTGACCAATAAAGAAATCTTATTAAAAAAAAACAAAAAACTTCAATCAAATGCTGAATTGTTGACTGAAAATGTGGAAGTCAATAGCAGTCAGGTCAGTAAATTTGTGTGGGTCTTGAAGGTTTTCGTTGCGCAATTTAAGCGTCGTCGCGAAAATACGATGCGTCACAGTGTTAGCTTTGTAACATATGGCGTCATCCGATTAACCTATACTGTGCATACTCATTGCAGCTCTCGCGATGTTTGATATTATTTTCTCAACTATACTCGTCCGAAGGGATAATTAAGCCAGGATTAAGTGATAGTAGAAAATACAGAAAGTAGTATACCATTCATATTTAATATTAATAAAAGTATAGTTTTATAACTTCTTTTAAGTGCGTCAGGAAAACAACGCAGCGTGCGCAATATTGTCTTAATTCATAATAACGAATTTGATGAAAATTACTACGTTACATTCACACTATAAAAAGAACAAATAGGCTTAACAGAGTTAGGTAGGATAGACACAGTGTATAGAACGTTGAGTTAAATTCAACTGTGGCAAGTAAAGTAAATCAAACTATAAAAATCCATATATTCCTTTTCCAACAGTTCCATACTCTGGGTCCAAGCTTACCTCTCGGATAGGACTCAAGCAGTCTCCATCCCTAATCAACCCCTATCCTCTTTCCTACCGCTGAACACAGGAGTGGCACAGGGTTCTAGTATTCCCCCACTCCTTTTCAACTGTTACATTAATGACCTTCCCAAATCAATCCTCCACTGTTCCCACCATCTGTACGCCGATGATTCCCAGATCTATCTGTCCTTTCCTCCATCTGAGATAGTAGCTGCATTCAACAACATTCAAGGTGACCTAGATAGGATCAATGCCTGGGCAAACTTGAATAAACTGTCGTTGAATGCCGCGAAAACTCAGGCCATCCTAACTGGTTCCAGCACCCTTCTTAAATCTATCAACTCGCTTCCCCAATTAACCTTAAATGATCACCCTATTGCCTTCAGTCCCTCTGTTAAAAACCTCGGGATCATTTTTGACCAATCCCTCTCATGGAAACCCCACATTTCCCAAATTTCCCGCCGAGCAATAAGCTCTCTAAAGTTATTTCACCGTTCCAGGCATCTTCTAACATTACCCATACGTAAGCTCCTCATCACTTCTTTTATCTTTCCTCACTTTGACTATGGTTGTGTGGCATATGGTGGCCTCTCGATCAGGCTCGAGGAGAGGTTGAGGCGGATTATGAACTGTTCGCTTCGATTTGTCTTCGACGCCCCGAGGAGGTCTCATGTGTTTCGCCGTTACGCTGAGGTAAAGTGGCTTTTCCCTTCTATCCGTAGACTTTACTTCCTTGGTTCTTTCTTATATCAAACTATCAACTCACAACATCCGTCTTATATCTATAGTCTCCTACAATTCAAATCCTATATCCAATCCCAGGGCACAAGATCTCGCCCTTCAGATCTTTATATCCGGTCCCACAGAACCAAAACTTTTGAGCGCTCCTTTCTAGCCCGTTCTATCTCTCTTTGGAACTCTCTTCCTCTCGATATCCACCATGCGTCTTCTTTAACCTCATTTAAATACAAATTTTTCCTACATCTTCTTGATTCCCAATCAGATGCTTTATAATCAATGTATAATTTATAGATATATTCAAATTGATCGATTGATGAACTACTGTAAATATTCCTCATTCATAATAATGCCATTGTTTCTTTGTTCTTTTTATTGTCAGATGTTATTATTTATTTACTTATTTTTCCAAAAGCTTATTTCTTTTTATTGTAAATATGTCTGTTCTTTTATTTTAATTTTGTATCACATTTTCTTATTCTCTACATACCTGTTTAGTTATTTACTTTCAGGATATTATGTAATTATTGTTTTATTTTGATGTAGGCCTTTGGCCAGATATATAGTCATTTATTTTGTTCTTCTCTGTTATTCTAAAGGGACCTGGTCCCAGAATAAAATTATTTTTCTATTCTATTCTATTCTATTCTATATAGACTCCGTGGCATATGCAGACTCTCCTGGGGCTCTCTCCGCTTCCATGAAATAGGCACTCTTATTTACGTAGGAAACTTGGCGGCCATCTTGCATATATCTGTTCAATTGTTAGCATTGAAATGGTTTGTTTATTGTTTATCTATTCAATGTCTCTAGATATTGCTGTGGCTTATCGGAAGGATGAAACAGTGGGAGTCCTTAATTTTGCATATCCAAGTATAATTATGATGTGGGGTCTTTACCAATTACCTGACATCGTACGTCCCCACCGAAGAACGCCATAACCACTGTTTTTTACTCCCAGTGAACCCGAGATCTTGTACATTGTATTGAGTTCTGCTAACCACAACACCTTGGGTTACTCCACTTAGAAACAGTGAAAACTCTACTATTTAACTTATTTATATACCAGTATGCTCAGCCCAATACTCTTCATAAGTTTTTTTTTTGCCTGGTGAAATTTGTACCCAAAATTGGAGGAAACTCTCCATATGTTTTTTGGATGAACTTGTTTGACTATTATGTAAGCTAAGACTGAAGTATAGTACATTGAATTATAGAATTTATTTATGGAACCTGAAGAAAAAATCATTATTTGTTGGGGATGGGGAAAGTAAAAAATCAACAAACTTGTAGGCATAATTTATTAATTGTGTGAAGATGTTTAAACTAATTCTTAATAGAAGAAGGGGAAGAACAATAATATTTATTTACTTTAATAAAATTATTTAACGTTTTATTTCGTACAGTATGTCTTTTATGAATCCCAATAAAGATGGCGACACCTTATATTAACTATAGCGTTACTAAACCGTTACTACACTACGCAACATGCCCCGGGTCCTTAGAGTGCTTATACCCGACCCTTGTAAGTACATCTGTAATGCCAGCTATTGTTAAGGGTAGTTATCTTCCTTCTCTCAAATTAAGGGAGGTTCTTATTTCCACCAGTTATGAGCCTGCTGTTTCCTGCAATGGCAAAACTGGTGTATGTGTTGCATTCGAATACGAAAAATAAATTGTCAATGTTAAACCCTCTGTTTTTATAATACATGCAGTGTCATATTACTTAATTACATCTAATTAAGGTAAGAATGCAAATAAAATATAGTTATTGAATTATTTCTATTCAATGTAATTCTTACATTTAAAAAAATAATTTTATTTAAATATAATTTTTCATAAACAGAGATATTGTAATATGGAACTAAGTAGTTAATGAGTATTCTTTATATTTCGGTTCCTTATTCATTACATATTTGTGCTCAAGTTGTCCATTACATTTAATCCCATTATTTAAAAAAATGGACAAGGATAATGTCAAACATATTTACCTCCCATCTTACATTCATCATCTTATTACAACGACCTGCTTGATCAACGGCACTGCTTAAGCGTTTAACTAATTCTAACTTCTCAACATTATATCTGTATAAAAAATTTATCATATATAAAATCACCTGGTTTCATCTTACACACCTGAAATAGTAGGACTTCTTTCTTGGAAAGGCTTAATCTTTCTTACAGGTATCTAGAGTTCCATTATTCGACTTACTTATTTCATGGAATCGTGGAAATTCTCAATTCTAATAATCAACCTAAAGACAAACTAACCATCAGATCTAGTATATTACCACTATTTTGGAAAATACTTGGAAAATCATTATTAAATGAACTCTTCATTTAGTCAGAAGTAAATAACTTAATTCTTTTTTTTTTTTTTTTTTAGAAAACAAACTTTATTCTGGGACCAAGTCCCTTTAGAATAACAATAAAGAACAAGCAAAATAAACATAATGTTCATCTGGCCAGGAGGCTACATAATGATACAAATCATGAAGTAATCATGAGTGACAAAACATAATAGAAATAGAGAAAGAGAAAAAAGAAAATAAAATAAATAACTGATTAAAAAGTAATAGATTTTACAGGAATTTAACTAATTTTCTAGAAAAATAAAAATAGTAATAAAACATATATATATAAAGGTTTGATATTAACAAAATAATAATAAATAACATTAATATAATAGTTAATAACGGAATTGCTAAATAAAGCAAATAAATTGCATAGCATGCAATAAAGTATTTACAAAGTTTGTATCTTCTTTGTTGTTGGAAAAATAAACAAACACGTAGGTAACGAGATCGAGTATTCGACACACATTAATTCAAGCGGAAGATTGGCCTGCCTGGAGAGCATTTTTTTGGGATGCCAAGAGATGATGGAAAAGCAGGGATTTAAATGAGGCCAGTGAAGATGAATGGCGGATGAAAGGAGGGATTGAGTTCCACACAGTAGTGGAACGGGCGAGGAAGGAACGGTCGAATGCCTTAGTTCTATGGGATGGAATGTAGAGATCGGAGAGGCGGGATCTTGTTTGATGGTGTTGGACAGTGGATTTAAATTGAAGGAGACTATAGATGTATGAAGGGTGTTGCGAGTTAATGGATTGGTATAGAAAAACACTAAGGAAATAATGTCTACGAATGGGTGGGAAGAGCCACTTTAACTCATCATAATGATGTGACACCCGGGAACGCCTCGGAGTACCAAGGACAAATCTTAAAGCGCAGTTCATAATTCTTTTTAAGCGATCCTCTAGCAATTTCGAGAGGCCCCCGTATACCACACAACAGTAGTCAAAGTGGGGGAAGATAAGGGAAGATACAAGAAGCTTCCGGGTAGATTGTGTAAGGAGGTGCCGGGATCGATGGAATAATTTCAGGGAACTAATTGATCGTCGGGATATTTGGGCGACATGTGGTTTCCAGGAGAGGTTTTTGTCCATGGTAATGCCTAGGTTTTTAACGGAGGAGTTGAAACTGATAGGGTTGTCGTTTAGGATCAATGTTGGGAGGGTGGGGATAGTTGCAAGAAGGGAGTTGGAACCTAGAACAATGGCCTGGGTTTTCATTGCGTTCAATTCCAATTTGTTCAGCTTTGCCCAGGCACTGATCCTATCGAGGTCTTGCTGAATACTGGCGAACGCGAATGATAGCTCAGAAGGAGGAAAGGATAAATAGATTTGGAAGTCGTCAGCATATAGATGGTAGGAACAGTGGTGAACGGATTTAGGAAGATCGTTGATGTAACAGTTAAAAAGGATAGGAGAGATACATGAGCCCTGTGCCACGCCTGAGGATAGGGCTAGGAAAGAGGAAAGGGGTTGGTTGGGCATAGAAACCGCTTGGGACCTGCCAGAGAGGAAGGACTGGAACCATAGTATAGAGCTGTTGGAAAAGGACAATGACTTTAGTTTGGAAAAAAGGATAGAATGGTCCAAGGAATCAAAAGCTTTGGAAAAATCTAATAGGATTAGCACGGTTAGTTGTTTGTTGTCCATGGCTTTATGTATGTCCGTAGTGATTTTGGTAAGGGCAGATTGAGTGGAAAAACCAGGACGAAAACCAGATTGCAGCGGATCCAGGAGTTTGGACTGTTTGAGAAAATTTGATATTTGCGACTGGACTATTCTTTCGAAAGGTTTGGAAAGGTTGGAAAGTATGGAGATTGGCCGGTAGTCTTTGGGAGAAAAAGGGGTAGAGTTTTTATTTATAGGATGGACTAGGGCTTTTTTCCAAGAAGTTGGGAATATTGCGTTTTGTAGTGAGAAATTATAAATGAAAAGAAGGACAGGTAGGATATCGATGAGGCATAGTTTGAGTAGTTTGACGGGAATCTCATCAAAGCCAGTAGAACTGGAGGAGGATTTGAGAACAGAGGAAATAATGTCGGTAGGTGAAATGTCAGAGAAAAAAAAATTGTCGGGGTTGAAAGATGGAGTTAGTGAGAAGACGGAGGGTGATGATATTGATGTGTTAGTTGAGGCAGACAAAAAATACGAATTCATTTCATCTGGCGAAGAGGAAAGGCTCTGGAATATGTTGAATTGCAGAGGGAGAGTTTTCGGAGGAGTTGCCATTTAGATTTAGGATCGGGAGCCGAGGAAAGGGCTTCGTGGAAATATTTGGATTTTGCTTGTCTGATTGTAGACTGTGTCAAATTGCGAAGAGCCCTGAACGCTTGGTAGTCATCAGTAAGCCTAGTGCGTCTAAAGCGTCTACGGGCAGCATCACGTTTCCTTTGCAGGTCTTTAATTTTTTGACACATCCAAGGAGCAGGATGGTGATGGAAGGTTAAAGTTTTGACTGGGGCATGGGTATCCAGGATGCTTTTGAGATTGGCCGTGAGTATGTCGACCATTGAATCGACGGTGGTACAGGAGTAGATTTGGTTCCAATTCAGGATTTCGAGGGAAGGAGATATAGATTCAGTGGTGAGTCCATCTAGGTTGCGGAACGTTAATGTTTTCGATAGGATTACTGGAGTTTGGATATTGTATGAAATTTGGATTAAATCATGAGAGGACAAGAATGGAACGGGTAATTGTGTGGAAGAAAGAAGTCTCTGCGATGAGTCAATGATGAACAAATCTAACCAGGTGTCAGATAGAAGAGTGTGATGGGTGGGAGAGAATGGGACAATGGAGAGGTGTAGAGAGTAAAAAAGATTTTCAAGGTACAGTTTATCATTGGATTGGACTAGGAGATTGGTATTAAAGTCGCCGGAGATTATGATGTGGTTGTAGAGAGGAACATGGTTGTAAAGGACCGATTCAAAGATAGGATCAAAAGGGACCAAAGGAGGGCGATACACTACGACGTATAGGAGAGGATTTGATTTGCAAGAAATTTCGACGAAAAGGAATTCTATGTGAGGGAAATTGGACGCTGGTGAAGAATACAGAATGCGTGATTTTAGGGAGTTGTGGACATAAAGACCTACACCTCCACCAGTCCGGTCAACACGGTCGTGGCGGAGGAAGGAATAGTCAGGTAAGGAAACAGAGGAGGACGGGATATGGGGTTTTAGCCATGTTTCTGAGATTCCAATAGTGTGGAAAAAATTCTGGGTAAAATATTGATGAAATTCATCAAAGTGAGCGGGCAAGGATTGGGAGTTGATGTGACAGGAGGTTAGAACACTAGACATAATGGGGAAGCAGAAGAGGAGCTCTCAGTATCAGAGGAGAGGAACTAGGAGGAGAAAATCTTATTGGCAGAGCTAATTGAAAAGTTTGATAGTGCCGAGCAAAGATAATCAGTGGCGAGCTATTGCTATTACTAAAATCCGCTATAAATTCTGAACCCAAAGAATAGATAATAAAATTAACGAATAACGAAAGGAAGAATGATACGTAAATAATGAAATAGATTAAACAATAAACAAAAAGAAGAAGATAAAAGTGCGAACAAAAAATAACAGTTAATTTTATATGAAAAAGAAAAAATAATTTCGCGACATATTTCATAGGAAAAAATAAAAAATTTAAGAAACACTTGAGGTTATTAGAGTAATACAAGATGAACGCGTGAGCACCGTTGTGAGAGCCAAGGTTATTAATGCAACTAGAAGGCATACCGGTCTTCAGTAGTCAGCCGAATACATCCAGGTCTTGAGCTTGATCAATGAAGACCACTTGGTGCCCATCTTCTTTTCTGCATCGAACTCTACCTCCCGCAAACCAAACATATTTTATTTTTCCTGTTGCCCTCTTCTGTCGTGCGAGCCAGTAGAGGTGCCTGTTGGTCGCGGTCATCTCCTCGCTAAGATAGATGCGATGGCAGTCGTTTTCTTGCCAGCCAATATCTCGCGTAGAGAAATCTCTCCTGACTTTTCTCTTTTGAATCAGTTCATCCCTCACTGATTGCCTAGTGAACCGTGCAATGATTGGTGGGGGTCGCGGGTCGTCATTCTTCGCTCTGCGACGCTGCACCGTGTCCAGGTCCTCGATGTTCAATTTTAGTCCCAGGCCTGCACCAATGCTCGCAACTAGGCCAGAAGGAGTCTCCCCGGCTCGTATTGGGATTCCTCGTATCTCTAGGGACTTGGATAATAAGCCCTGTTCGCTTTTGTTTACCCGTACCTCCAAATTCACCACCCGTGCCTTGAGCGCTTTATTTTCTGCAACTATCTCCTCGATATATTTAGTTTGGCCCTCTAAGTGTTTTTCGATGGAGTTTAGCCTCTCATTCATTTCGAATGAGAAATCCCCATATTTATCGATTGCGACCTTGATCTTTTTTATCTCCTCTTGGACGTGTTGATCAGAGTGCTTTATAGCCGCTAAAATTTCCATTAGAGAGGGCTGCGAAAATTTATCGGAAGTTTGCCTGTCCCCCGCTTCACTGTTTTTTTTGGCCTGCTCGCACTTAGTGCACAGCCATTGCGTTTTTGAAAATTTGAGGCCCTCTATCTCCTTTTCACTAAGAGTACTGCACCGCCCGTGATAAATTAGATGACATTTTGAGCAGGATAAATTGTATTTATCATCGCGAGCGATGACATTATTGCATTTTGAGCAAAGAGCCATGGTGCCAACGTAAATAAATAAATGTTACTCACAGTGAAAGTTTGTTATGGACGGCAGCTGCTGTTAATCCTGAAGGGCTTACGAGATAGTCTATTGTTGTAGCTCGGACTGGTACTGTTTGATTTTAATTTCAAATGTCCCTTCACTACACTTTACCGGCAGTAGAAATAAGTATGTATATATTTTCACTTATATATGATATGTCTATAATATATTTATCCTGTTAGAATAAATTCTATGCGAGGTACACTACACAACTTAAATGGACGATTTAAAAAGACGATGCGCACTGGTTGCTGTCCCTGGCCAGACTGAATTCTTACACACCAATTCGGCTTTAAACTAGCACACCTCTGTCTACAACATAAATACGACATTCGTATGATTTCTCAAATAAATAAACAATTTTTTTTTCGTATTAACAACTTCGAATCAAAGTACAACTGTATTTTCCTTTGTTTTTTTTCTGGAGGTTTCTCTGTCTCCAATACTCTTAAAGGCGATTAAATCCTTGATTCTTTTGATTCTCTGTCTGTCCATTTTCATCCAGCCTTCTCTGGTCTATCTTCATCCTGAAAACCGTGAAGTTAAGATTTATTAATATATATATTTTTTTTTTTTTTGAGCGTGATAAGGCCTTAAAGACTACGCGAATATCATGTTTAGGTTTTCCTCCTCAACTTCCTCTTTCTTTTCACGAGCTCCGCGTGTCTGCAATTCCTTATTACTATCATTATTATTATTTACAATATTTTATTATTAGTAGATCCTGTGAAATGTACAAAGCTATCAAAAGTATTCGTCCTTAATATTAAAAAATTAAAGTCAAAACCGAAAAGAGGTTACATGGGATACATATTCATAACAGCAACTTTCATTTTCTAGGTTAAAGCTACTATTTTTTTTATGTAGCTACTCGATTATTCTCACGAAGTTTAGTTGACCTCAATCCAAACCTCGAAACTTCTAAAAAATACACCGGGATTAAACCACTCTTTTAGATTCTAGGAAATCATAAGTTTTACTAAATTTTTCCTATTATTTATTCAATGAATTGTTTTTTTAACGTATTTTTTTCCATGAAAAATAGTAATAATAGCCTTTTTAGTAATTTATGGAATATTTGAGATCTAGTCCAGGTATATAAAGTGTTAACTTCTCTTTGAGTAAAATCACTAGTCTAAATTCGGTCTAAATGCTTCAATAATTTACTATATTATAGTTAGAACATCCATGACTTTATCTTTTCTGGATTTGTCCCTTTTCCTTATGTGTCTTTTTCTTGTATTGCATAATATTAGACTGGCTTTCTGCATGCACATTAAAAGTTTATGGTGTTCTAACTTGGAAACCCACATGGGAGATCCACTTCGGTTATTATAATACTCTATAGCCTAGACCAACCTGGGATATCATAAGCTGACCTGGTCCTAATGGTTTCTTTGCAAGTTTCTCAACAATTTGCAGTAGGAACTGTACTGTTTGCGTCATTAGTGTGTATTTAGCTACACACAATATTGAAGATACATGGTACTTGGTGGCTCAAAGACCTTTTCAGTTCAAAGTATTTTCGTGAATACTAGCTTAATTATCACTCGTGTCATCAACCCTAATTAAAAGCGAAGCCTATTTTATAAATACAATATATCAATTAATGCGATCAAAGACTATTAATTAGGCAATGCTTTTATGAAAACATCATTGACAAAAAAAGCCTCAGGTCATTGATTTGTATATTTTTGTTTATATAGAATTTTTTCCGTTTCCCAGTCTTAATGGTCCCTTGAAAGACAACAAGCCTTTTATGCTATCTAATATATAAAATAGTCGTATCACAGTGTTTGTAACAAAACTTCTCCGAAACGACTTGACCGATTCTTAAGAATATTTGTGTGTATATTCAGTATGCCTGAGAACAGGATGTATACTATTTCATTCATACCCCTAAGTGATATGTATTCAATTCATTTTTTTCATTCATTCATTGTATCTTTAAAATTCATTCATCATTTCATTCATTGTATCTTTAAAATTCAAATTTTAACGTAATATTTTTAAAACTATTACAACAGCCACAGCAACGCCTGGCCGGGACAGCTAGTTTTTTTAAATATATTCATGAAAGGCTTTTAAAAACTCTTATACCACCATAACCCGTGAACGGGTCTGGGATTCAGTCATGATACCTTAGACACTGTGCTGTTTCTTGGACAACGGTTGTGCAGGCCCAATCGCCACATTCTCC
Organism: Troilus luridus; assembly: GCA_964056705.1. Lineage (NCBI taxonomy): Eukaryota > Metazoa > Arthropoda > Insecta > Hemiptera > Pentatomidae > Troilus > Troilus luridus. The sequence continues at coordinate 56,116,500 of OZ057415.1, read as the reverse complement.
CCCCTTAATTTTGTTACCTAATTTATAGAGGCTAGGTAAGCCCTAGTAGGCTCCTAGATCCCATAGGGTCCATCTCCGGTTGCTAACAGATCAACTAAATGTTTTGCCAGCATCGGGATTTGAACCAGAATTTTCGGCATGGCAACTCAGTGCTCTACCATTGAGCCACTCCGCTTCCTATTAGTATAACACGTTTATAAATTTTCTTTTCTTTCTTTTTTTTTTTGCATCTTTAGCGGCTTCGTCTTCCATCACTCATTACAAAAAATATTTGGTTATCCTTACCTTAGTGACCATATGAGCATAGTGCCATAACTAGGATTTATGAAAATGGAGACATAGAAACGCTTGGGGGAATTCAGATTATATAGGAAACGGAACACAAAAACCTAGATTGGAACATAGACGAAGCTTGTTAGTGGTGTAGGTCGTTAAGGTATCTACCTTAGCAAACTCGTAATTGGTGCGGCACCGTATCGCCAATAAATTATACAAATTAAATTTTAACTGTCTGTCTGAAGTTTATTCTATGTCCGACTTACTGAATTAATCTCAACCTCTCTATTATGTTTAGAAGTATTGGTTACCTCTTACTTTCCTGTACATGAGTACAAAAGAACCTTAATAAACCGAATATTAAAAAAAAGTTGTGTGGTTTTATGAAACCACGATGCAAGTGAATCTTGTTTTCGGTTTGTAGGCATTTAATTAAAAAAAATTGGAAAATTATTCGATTTAGTGTATTAAAATTTCGTTTGTAATCTTAACCTAATTATTGAAAAATGGGAATGATAATGGGAAATCAATAGTAGACAAAACATTCAATTATAAAATTTAATTTCAATTTGCGTATTAGAGTACGGAATATATAATTAATACAATCATTTATATGATAAACGCATATTAAAAAGTAAGAGAAATATTTATTTAAATCATTGAATCGTTGTCGACTTTAATTATTTTATCAATAACTTCATCTTCGCCTCGAGTCTCACAGTTTTTAAATGTAATTAACTTTTTATGGTAACTAACATAAGTAAATAATATCTTAGATTCTATTTTATGAATGTAACTAGAAAAAACCGCATCATTAAACCGTAGTACCATATCTCGTAGTTGGTACATTTCTATCATTTGTCATTTCAAGGTTGAATACTTCGGTCAAGTATTCAGTAAGTGGAGCAGATTCCTCTTTCTTAAATTCTGTATTGAAATCACCAGATAAAATAATAGGCATTCTTGAATGTGTTTCTCGTGATCGGAAAATTGGTGCCGAAGACCTAGCGAATCGAGCAAGATGAAAACCTAGAAAATTCATATAATTCATATTTTGATTCACTTTAATATAAATTGCCGCGATTACAAGTTTTCTGTTGTCATTAAGTTGACACACAGCTGAATTGAATTGTTGTAATTCAATCAAATAAATGAATGAATGAATAAAATTAATTCATCGTCGAATCTTTTCGCACTATTCTTGGTTTTCCCTTGTTGACCGGTTTATTTAACTCACTAGCTGTATCGTTATCCACCACGATAAAGTAAATAAAAACATTTACATTAATAAATTACAAATACTAATTTTGTATTTGTAATTACTTATAAATACAAACACCACGGAACACTTGCAGGAATAAGTGAGAATACAAATGCTACACGGTCAGCTGATGCGATGGGGAGCCGCCATATTGGCCTTGGCTGCTCTACCATGCACCTTTCACTCTATCCGCGGCCAGCTGTAATTTGGCATGCGATAGGTGAATGAAATATTTTGGGACGATACAAAAAAAGTTTCACTTTAAAAAAAAAAAGTGTAACTTGTTAAATCTTATATTAAATTTATAAAATTTTTGAAGTTTTAGTAAAGCCTTTTAGAAGGAGGTAAGATTTACCTTGATCTTGTTTCAGTTTTAATACAATCATTGTATGATAACAGAATATAAACTTTTACTCGTTATTTGCGTAAAAGACAGTTAATATTAATAACTGATTCTATAACTATAGTTGCTTAATATATGTTAAAGGATCTATCAAAATAATGAAGCTGTCATTCTGAGAATAGTCGTGTATCGAAAAATAAGGAGTAACGGTCATGCATTCCTTTTCTAACATTTGAACCCTGACGTAAACAAGGCCTTTTGAAAACATTTCCCTGAAGGTTTATTTGAAATTAATTTCTGCTGATCAGAAGCGAAATTTAAATGTCTATCCTGTCATGCCCATTGTTTTATTATATTTTACAAATCTCAATTAGGTTTACTCACGGCAAGATCTCTTTTTCATATTCCTATTCCATGGTTGATTTTTTTTTCAACGCAACATTCAACATTAGTGTCTATAAGTATATCTTTTAGGACTGTTTAGTAGATATAGATTTGCTAGAGTTCCTTCAATTTGTTTAAAGCTTATAAGAAGACCTATCTTTTTTTAATACCGGGTTATCTCAGTTTGAAGAGCCCTCCAAATCCAGCAGTTATTATTATTATTATAAATTATTTAATCTATTAACATCCCTACAAAACGCTTTTTGTCCTCAAGACCCTGCTATGGTTCACGTGTGGGGAAAAATCCTGACGGCTCAGGATAATCTCAGACAAATTACCGCCCAGTAAAACTATGATTTGGGTTAATTGTTGTGAATCACCTGATCATTTACCTTTATTATTTTACAAACGTCTTTAAATTACAAAGTATTTCGACAAAAGATTTATATAAGTACAAAGCAGTATGCTTCAGTGTTTCCTTTATGCTTTTATGTTTAAATATTTTCGTAAGTTTTTATTTTACCTATTATATATTAGCACTGAAAACTTATTTAAACTTGAAATATAATAAAAAATTAGTAAAAAAATAAACACACAAGTTATAATAAATGAATAATTAACTTTAAAATAGAATATTAAGTTGTTTTTATTCATCAATAAAAACAAATTTTCAGAGGAAATTAATTACATAAAGTTTAAGTTGATGATAAAGCTTACCCCTTCATTATCACAAGTCGTTAATTAAACACAACTCATCAGTCGTGCGGGACTGCATCTAACTCTCATAAAGGCGCTTAGTATACATAAACTCCTTTACCTGGGCTCAGTGCATGGGTTGTGATGGTTCAGGTATTTTTAATCTTTATTTATAGCCATAATGTAACTAAATAAGATTTTACTATTTATTACTTAAGAACTACAGAATATTATCTATGCATATTTTTTCGTCATTCTTAAACAATGGAGATAGGCCATCGCTAATTTCAGTTTTAGCAGCAGTGATGAACATGCATATCGTGCATACTTCAACTTTCAATTTTTTTATGTTTACATAGCCTTATAAGAATTTCCCACAGCTCCTGTAAAATATTAGATTCAACCATGAACCCAACCTCACCTGTCGACGCCGACACCTTAAAGTAGAATTATATTCATTGTTTTTTTTTTAATATGTATGGATGTACCTAGAAATAATTTAATTTAATTTTTTATATATATTTTGATTTTACTTAGTTGCAATTTGTTATTGATTATTATTATTTTTTTTAATATTGCTACAATTAACTATCCCACTATGCTCTTAAAATGGTCGGTCTGGGCACTCGTATGTTATCGCATCCGTCACGTGCCTAGTGCCGATCAAGCAGTCAGTTACGAGAGCTAGTGAAGTGTGGTCAGGGGGAAGTAGTCGCTCCGTATTGCTCAGTTCAATCGCTGCTTCCTTCCTGAGCCTCTTCTCGCCTCACATTAGCACGATGCTATATTTATTCACACCTCAGTACCATGTACCAAAAGGAGACACAAGAGCGAGAAGAGGACACACTTGAATAGCGCAGGCTCCACATTATGTAACCATTTTCATTTTTATATTGCAGTACTCATAAATTATAAAATTTCACGTTTTTTTCTTAATGTTCTTATTTCACAAATACCCTAACCTGCTGACTCCGGCTAAATCAATCATTTTTTCTTCGACGGTCCGTGCTCAACCTTTCAACCTGGGAAAGGCAGACGGCCGCAACATTTTTTTTTTTTTTAATATATTTTTTTAATTTATTTTGTTTTTTGGCGAGATAATCCATAAAATTCTGCACGGTTGATTGTGATATATGATGAGATTAAAAATTACTCATTTTTTGTGATGCACTAAATGATATAATTCTAAGAATTTTGTTTATGAAATAAAATTATCACACCAGAATCTGTGTAAATACTGACATATTGTACTTAATTAACATTTAACTTTAAAATATTGTGTTACATGCAAACCCATTATTTTGTGGATAACCAAGGTATCGGGTATAATTATCATACAATATATGTGATGTTATGAAAAACGGAAAATTCTGTTATGTAAAAGGGTGTGCTCCCTTCCTGGTAGGGCCTACTCGGAAGGGAGAGATTAAATGGAGCAGCGAGGTTGAAAGCTTTTAATTACAACCTGAAACTTAATCTGACAAGAGAAGGATTTCTATCGGGCGCTGTTCTTTTACGGCGTGTTTCTATTTATAATTCTTGGTAATTCGTTCTAATCTTCTAATTCTTTTTTAATGCCAGTAAAAAGGAAGAATTTTTTTATTCTATTGAAGTACTGCTCAACTGGGTTGGGCTGTAATAAACTTAGTATTTAGTGTTATTATTATTTTTATTTTTTATTTTGGCTAACGTCTCTTCGACTGCTGGGTCCATTAGTGGCAGCTCCTCTGCTGAAATTTCTTGAATTAATATCGTGGGTTTTAAGTATTTAATTAGTTTCTTTAAATGGTTAGTGATTCAATGTTCATATTTATTCTTTATATTTGATAATTTTAGCATTCACTGTGAGTATTGTACTATTACAACTTTGGTAGAAAGGTTGATCCAACCCTATAAGTAGGTGGAGGTAAGTCAGCTTCTCAGACCGTTTACTATACTGTTTTCATCTAAAGTTGTTCTAATACATTTATCATTGATAGTCAGCCTGTTACTATGACTGACTTTCCAATGTCGTTATTCACCTGTGGTGTAGTAGTTAGCCTAACCGACTACTATTGCATGTATCGCAGGTTCGCAGCTCGGCAGGTGGCAATAGGATACATCAAAGGGAATAAAAATCCTTATTCATTATAACAATCCGTATTCCTTCGGTATCCTCATCTTAATTATACCTGGATAACCAAAATTAAGGAATAATATTGTAATATTGCCTTATTAGATATAGGAGCATAAAGTAGTTTTTTAGGCATCTTTTCAGAATCTAGGCAGGCATTTCTGGCTTCAAGTTCCATTTGGGTGTATAATTCTTATATGAATACTTTTTTATGAGAATGGAGGTAACTACCATAGATGTACATTTCATTTTTTCTTCATATTGTCTGTTTATCTTATCACATACAAAAAAGTAACTTAATATCACTTAATATAATCCCCTAGGCTAAATTTTAATTAAATGCCCTTTTTTCATCCGACGAGATAGGGCCTAACCTGATAAAGAACAATAAAAAGCCCAAAGGGCGGGAGAGACTTGCCTAATATTTACACAGCAGATTAAGCGCTCTCTTGCAGGCCGGCTAATTTATTTTACTGTAGGCGCTGTCTTAGAGCAGTTTAGTTGTTAACTTTTAACCTGTTTTACCAAATCAACTACCACTTTGTTACGATTTACCACCTCTACTTGTGATAACCTATAGTGGATTTAAGTGTTGTAGTATTCCAAACTAGAGATACAAATTTAAGTGATATAAGCTATTCATTGTACCGTCTCGATTATCTTAATTAATGTCGTAATATTTTCAATACCTCAGTTTAATTTTTTTATTACTAATTTTTTACTAGCCATAAAAATCCCTGTATTACTACACCCCATAAAGTGACTTGAGTTCATTACGTGTTAGAGACAGTAATGTTCCTTGGACAAAGGTTGTGCAGGGAGGTGATTGGCCCTAGATCACGTTCAACCGCTAGAATTTCCCCCCTATTTAAGATACCCACATTATAGAGACTGGGAGACCCCAGGTGGTCCCAGATCCAAAAGGATCCATCTCCGGCTGATAAAAGATTTAATAAAATCTACCTGACCTCGGATTTGAACCCAACATCTTCTAGCTGACCATAAATTTCTCCAACAATTAAAAAATATTTAATTATAGAAATTTGTATTATAGAATGCGATAAAGGCATAAAGATAGACTAACCCCTAGAAGTACTCAAATAAGAAATTCATATAAGAAGGTCAAGAAGCCATCTTCTTCTCAGACGCCTCGAAGGATTATCAGGAATTTAAGAGGTTGCTAGGTTTAAAACGAGTTGGTTTGAGTGGGAATGTAGTTTACCATGATAGGATTGATATCGGGTTCGAAACAAGCCACCAACAAATGGCATTAATTTCACAATGGATGACTTAATTCATAACAATGTATGGGTCAGTGAGGATTTCGTGGAGGGTTTTAGATTGTAAGGATTGGATATGAGAGGAGGTTGATGTATAAGTGGAATTCCAAAGCTCTACTTCGTAGATCCTATTACAACAAAAAAAAGTGCGAAATAGTCATCATATGGAGAAGTCAACATATGCTATTTTTAATATTTAATTACAATGATTCTTAAGCGGATCAGATACTCCATCTTTGATACTTTATAAGTCCTTCAACAGCATTGGAATTTTTAATGAGTTGCCTCTGTTATACGATGTGAAAACCATCTTCCATGAAATGGTTTTCATATTGTGAATTGATTAAAAGAAATTAAAAAAATCATTGTCTTGAATATATAATTCTTAGAAAAGCTACAGTACAAAAAGCTAGATATAGCTGAAGTTGTTTTAAATTTAATTCAAGCCAGCATTTTTACCTTAATTTATAAGATGACTCGTTGAAGATAATAGTTTATATTACACAAAAAAAAAATAGTGAAAGAAAATTTCATTAAATCGAAAATACGCGTGGTTAACATAATATATATTTGTTAACATATGACTAATGTATTGTATGTCATAGACATAGTTTGCCACTAGCCTGATTTGTATAGATTACTCGAATAGAAATCATTTTAGATGAATTTTACAGGACACCAAGGACAAAAATACGTTCAAAATATAAATGCTTTCACCCCTATCTGAAAACGAATAAATAGTGCTAATCAAATAAGCATATCAAGAAAGATCTATTAGTATTACTAAATAAATGCTATCACAATAAAAGTTAATAGGGACCAGTTGTGAGATCCGTCAGCCTAGTGGAGACAACTCAAAAAGACCGGGCATAAGAGTGTAATATGACCTTATCCCGTGTTATAGGGAATCGCGTTGTTATATCAAGGATGCCAATAGCCGCTCGGAAATTCTATCACGAAAATAACTGCTTTGGAAAAAGAAATACAAATCCCTGTGCACCTGCTGACTCATAAACGGCCATAACCTACGGATCTAGGCGGATTTATCAATGTTCTTCAAAACAGATGTTCGCCTTTGTGAAAGTCATTTGTGAATCGGACCTAAAAGTTTAGTGAGATATAGGTAGCTTGACGCTGTACTACAGGAAACGTGTTGCACATCAACCTGAAGTTATGTTTTTACGCCCGAAGTTAAAGTATGTCTGTCATACGATAGCAGGCCAAAGATATCCATCCTATCATTAAACCTATTCAATTGGTATAATTTAAATATACATATTAAAATTTTCACTATTTTAATATTAACAAAATATATAAAATAACAATGTTTTCGATATTTCGTAACACTGAGTGATATACATTTCTGGTGGGGGTATATATCACACAGATCTATACAAACATGACGAATTAAGGGTATAAAATTTCTAGAATTTTTTTTTTTTTTAGATTGCGGTTTAAATCTATCTTCAAAAGTAAGTAATTGTTTTGTTAATTGTGACGGCCTTAAAGCCAATCTATAAACCGGTCATGGCAATTTTTCTTTTCAAAAATATCGAATAAAGGATTTTTTTATCTGAATGCTGATATATAGGAGTGAAAGGTTTGAGGCAGGTTGTCCACGCATTTAATTAAAAAAATAATCCATATTCATGGAAGGCCGACGCCGGTGGAACAGGGTTATGCTACACAGGAGGGCGCCTAGTCAATTACCTTGCGCGATTCCTCACACGTCAAAAATGTCCGGTATTGTCTGCATGAAATGTTTTAGAGGGGCCTTTGTGGTTGGTATAGGAGAGAAAAAGCGAACTGTGTTGGTTTGGACAATTAGTGGTTATATATAATTTTTTCTAAAGAAAATAACTAAAAAAATGGACCTTGTGATTTCCCAATACAGGTTTTCCTCAGTTATATAAAAATAAGTACGTAATCGATCCGACCCGTGATCGATTGAAAAAACGGCAGTGTTTTTTGGGCAGATTCTCACAAAGGTCTAGTCTGAAAAATAAATATGCCACGCAGATAAAGTATAGGGAAGTACATAGCCAAAAAAAAAATCAAAACAAATGTGCACTATGCACAATAACTGCACAGTATATAGTACATGATTAAATATTTTAATAATTGTGTTCGATTTTTCAAAATGAGGGACCAGATAGTTCAATGTGTAGAGCTTTGAGTAGATGAGCGGAAGGTTGCAGGCTCGAACCCTGCTGAAGTGGATGAATTATTTAATTTGTCTATATAAACAGCTCTAGAGTGAAGGTGTGGGATATGCAGATTTTCCTGAGGCCTACCCAGCTTCTACAAACTGGGTCCCCTTAATGTGGGTACAGCCTGGTGATTTTGCCATCTGCTTGCGCAACCTTTCTTTGGTTACAAACAATACAATCTCAACCATCTAAAAGATTGTAGTGGTACAGGTTGTTTCCATAATGTTCTGTCTGAAGCATGATGATGGGTCAAGTTAGAATAATAATAAGGCTTAGCGAATCCGGAGGGTCGATGCCGACACTACCCATCTCTGCTTAAAAACTTCAGTCCACGGACCACTACCTGAACCCAAATACTCCAGGTCACTGTTAACGCAATCTTCCCACCTACGTCTCGGTCTACCCCTCAGACGCTTCCCAGTCGGCCCAGCGTTTATTAACTTTTTAGGAATTCGTTCGTTACTAAGCCCGGTAACTCTGCAAGCCTTAATCTTCGTAAAGCTATCACTCGAATAATATTAATAGGGTTTAAGCTTTGCAATTCCGCGTTGTGTAATCTCCTAAATTATCCAGTGGTCTCATACTTTTTTGTACCGAATATTCTCCGCAACACCTTATTTTCAAATACCTTGAGGCGTTGTCCTACAGGGGCACGTTTCACATCCGTAAAAAAGAGTTGGAAGGATTATGTTTTTATAAATTCTGATTTTTAGATTTCGAGACAAAAGACGCGAGCTCAGTAATGTCGAGACCGAATATTAACAAGCATTTCTTGCCTTTAATTGTGCCTTTATTTCCTCTTTCATTTCGTTTTTTCTAGTTTATAGTCACCATAGACCCTAACTTTTATATAGTACTTAAACTTTTCGACATGTTCAAACTATTCCCCTCCTAAAACAAGATCCCCTTTTCTGCTACTAACCATATATTTAGTCTTATCAGAATTTAACAATTTATAATGTAGGTCAATTTATAAGGGCAACTTTAATTTAATATCGAGAAGGACATTGTGTTTTGACATGGATACTTCTTAGAATCGCCTTAATACTAGGGGAAAATTTAAAAAAAACGAATCATAACAAAATCGTGCGGTGGAGGGGATCCACCGCCATTTTGAGGTAATTTTGCTATTAAGCGAGATTTCCATTCAGTATAACCTTTGATTCATTTGAGGTTCGTTTAGGCTGTCGTCAAAATCTATCGATTGTATATAAAATTTTAGTGTACAATAGTTTTGGTGAATATAATAAGATGATAGAATAAAAATATATTATCAAAAGTATATAATGTCGGCCGTATACGGTTGGAAAGGGCTTCTCAAGAGCTATGAAATGGTAACAATACAACACCGTATCACCGAATCAAACAGACCTATAATTAATAAATTCATATTGTAACACAGTAATTATCGATTCCTGAATACATAAATAATAATATTTTATATAAAAAATACTATCCGTTACGTAAACGTATTTACCTACAACACACAGCCACACCCCATTTTTTCTTTAAGAATAATTTAGTATTTCTCGAAGAAGTTCATAATCCCTCATAAATAAGCAATAAGGGATCAACTTGTAACTCGAATGATAGGAGGCGGTGATATAAAAGAGTACAAAGTGTGCAAGAACAGGGATTCGTCCCTCTGACCTAACAATGGCCGTAGGCAATATGAGCCGGCTGTATTGTGGCCTGGCCTACTTGAAGGAACGAGAAGTCTTTTGGAGGGCGGGCATAAAGGAACTAAAACTTCCTTACGGAGTAATTCTCAGGACGGCCATTTGTCTCTTCCATGTAATCTTGGGTTGTAAAACATTAATTCTCCAATGGATTACTAAACGTTATAAATAAAACTACATAATAGAATAAAACAGATTTAATAAAAGGCTTAGAACGTTTCATTCGGGGGGTTTTCTAGTTTAGCGAGTGGAAAGACCTGCATGCAGGATCAAAAGGAATCGATAAATTTAATCAACTTCAGATCTCATTTGGGTTCAGGGGCGTTCACAATATCAGGGGTTAAATGAATCCCTTTGACCTTTAATTGCTTAAAATTAAACTGTTTACTGTATTTAAGTCACCTAAGTTCTATACGTTAGAATCTTCTGTACGTTAGAAGAATCTGTATAGAAACAATCTATAACTAATAGAATATTCTATACGTTAGAAACTTTTGCTAACAATATTCGAAACATAGTATAATAACTCAATAACTAAGCATAACATTTTATCCAATGGTTCATTAATTAATGTTTAAAAAACAAAAAAGAACATGAAGTGAACTGCTCAATGTATCTGTTTGTTAGAACTCTTCGAAGGTATTGCTATCGATTTTCGGAAAATGAAGGTAATGGTTCAATTAAATTTCATTATTTTGAACATTGTTGTTTTAAACGGTTAGGAAACGAACAATGCCCAATTTTTATTAAACTCGATAGAAGCGAGAAAGTTAAATGGGTAGAGCGCTGAATTCCTAACTAGTATGTCACAGGTTCGAGTAAGGCAGCGGTACATCCACTATTTAATCTGCTGACAACAATAAATCGACCCTATGGGATCTCCAACCCCTCCCGTGGCTGACCTAGCCTCTATAATGTGGTTACTTGTGAGCTCTTACTATTACTACTACCACTGTGTTATTTCTTGTATTCTGTGTACGAATAATTCAATCGTGTTATTTCGACACAACGGCTATGAAGTTGCCAAACTTAAAATAAGTAAATTTACTGTTGTTTATTGGGCAAAATGATAGAATTATAGTTAAATATAGAATTAATACTATTTAATAAAACAAGTCCATATCTTACTTACTCTAACCTAATAAGAAAACCAGGAATGTAGACCTAAAACATCGCTTTTTATTTTAAGATCCACCTTAAGCATATAAAAATGATCTTATTCTGTAAATATAATTGTGTATTAAATACATAATTATGGTTTTTCCTTCTGATAGTATCATGCTATTCTCTTTAAATTCTGTATACTGCTTTCTTAATATTTGTTTTTAGGGTGATTTTCACTTAGAATATACTTGATTAATTTAAAATTGGTTAAAAAAGTAAAAATAACTAGTACTATCGCTAATTGAACCATAACTGTTCAGTATTATAGGACTAAATTGGCACTCCTATACATCTCTATATTGTTATTTTTTATTCATCCAAATATTTCTGGAATTCGAAAAGTGAATGAAACCGAAAAATAAACAATATTTTATTAGCCATAGAAGGATAATTGATTTTTCTGTAATCTAATATACTCGTACAACGATCACTCCATTTCAATTAAAAACAACTATTTGATTATTTTAATAAACTAGGTGGGAAACCCCTGTCTTCATTTTCCAAATTAAACAACATCCCATTCAATTATACTACTCGTTGCTCAAACTGTATAACTTTAATTTATTTATATTATGTAGTTCAGATTGTACCATCTTTTTAAATACAATTTTAGCGGAAAAAATAGTTATGTATGCACTTAGGGACTAAAGAAGATCATTATTCCCTCAGCTGTAAGTTTGTACCAGACCGAATGGGAGGGAATAATTATCTTTACTCACGAGGCCAAGCCGAGGGAGTAAAGTATTGTTGGGAATAATGATCAATTTAGTCCCGAGGGGCATACAAGATTCTATCTCCAGATGGGATGTAAAAAGGCAAACTATACGGCTTCTTAGAATATATTCTAATTGACTAACTACATTTAATTTAATCATTTAATTTATTAGAACGTTGTAATATAAACCTTAAACATCATTATACATACTATGGTGTAATAATCAAATAGTAAGTGTTAATTATTAAGGAAGTGAACTGTTACCTCGTTTTTGCTCTTAAGATTAAAACTGCAGCGATTTCCTTGATAATTGACCACAATGAGTCATAGATTGAATAAACTCTATATATGTATAATCAATCATTTTAAAAAATTTCTCTATCCACTTCGGTTCAGAACCTGAGGAGACCTGTTCTAATGTTCAAAGTAAAGAAAATAAAATGGATTCTTAGAATATATTCCAATTTACATACTAAACCCAAATTAATTAATTAAATAATAAAAATCTAAAATAAGATGCCTGAGTAATGATTAGCTAAAATTATTTTAAATTCAAGGAAATATTTATAAATTTCTCCAAATAGTTGTAGGGATGTAAAAATAACTTTTACGTAAAAGATAGCATGGTTGAATCATATAATCGATTGTTTATTTGAAATAAATATTAGAAAAATAATTAGCTAAATGGTATTAATACGATTAGTACTATTATGTCACTAATTATTTTGGTATTCCGTAGGTTGTCGCTTCGAGTTGAGTCACAACAAGTTTTAACTTTTCTTTCGGTTTTCCTTTTGATACCCCCCAAAAATAAATGTTATCATGAGTATCGAAAAGATGTATGTAATTATGGGAAATATGTATACTTCGGTAATCATTTCATCTAAAAATGAACGTTTCAGCAATCGTAAATCATCTATATTCGTTAACATCTTGGAAACGTTTATTCCTTGATAAAATAATTACCAAAATCTAATCATTACCCATAATTACATCTTCATTTCCTTACTATGGCTCTCGATAACTTGTATTTTTAGGAAATATTATAAATTAAACGAATAAACAGTTAAAACTTCTAACTCAAATCGAAGCGACAAACTGTGGAATAAATACTACTCTTTCTATTATGAGTAAGAATGAAATATGAGTTATTTGTTTCTGATCGGACGCAGGAATGAATTGTATCTTCAATGTAATTATGAGTAGGAATGTAAGTAAGTGTTGGGATTGTGTGAGGGTGGAATGAGTTAACTTGTGTACTTAGTAAATAAGGAAAGGAATTAACATTAAATAAAGATTCTTAATTTAAATTAAACCTATTTTCAAAATATTGAAGGCACTTCCCGAAGTAAAGAAGGGGATGTTAAATTACAACTCTTGCAGAACTCATCCTCTAACATTACCTTCCGAGAATGGAAAACTCTGAAACATTTATAAGTCCTTGAAACTTTACAACAAACTTCCAGTAATTTGTTTTTACGTTTGAAAACCAATTTTTTTTTCACTTTTAAAGATATGTACATATTATATCTCTAAATTTATACATATAACATAATACACTAAAATAGAAAATTACTTTATTCCGGGACTAGGTCTCTGTAAAATTACAATATCATAACTCCGTAAATCCTAATTCTTCAAAAGAGGTAATTGAAAGTTCCATGTGAGTTATACAAATTAAGAATACAAATTTGGGTATTGGCCATGCTACTGGAATTCTTTTATTAACCATTAGAAAATTTATAAAAACTTGAAACTTTTTTATTTTAACTTATGTCATAATTCCCATAAAATATGATGCCATCTTAAAGTCTAAAATATGATGCCCACTGATTCCTGTAGAACAGGCCCGGTGTGTAGGTATACACCTTGACAAACGCTTAACTTTGGATTCTCATTCTAGACTGAAACGACAAAGTAGCTCGCCGTTTCAGGCTACTTCAACATTTACTAGACAAACGCTCTAAGCTCTCAATTAATTACAAAAGATTCATATACATGACAATCATTGGACCCATCTGGACTTACGGAGTAGAGCTTTGTGGCTCTACTAAGCCATCGAATTCCTATCGTATCCAATCTTTACAATCCAAAATCCTTCGTAAAATGCTCAATGCTCCTTACTTTGTTCCAAATAAAGTAATCTATAATGACCTTAATGTCCCATTTGTTACTGAATGGCCCGAATCCGATATCAATCTTTTCATGACAAACTTTATTTCCACTCAAACCCACTAGTTTCAAACCTAGCAACCTCTTCAATTTCTGATAATCCTCCGAGGCGTCTGCAAAAAGAAGATGGCCTCGTGACCTTATTAAGGTTGACTTTTTATTTGTGTACTACCGCTGGGTAATTTCTCTACTTGTCTTCATTCATGCCAATATGCACCATCCTATTTACTTCTTGTATTAGTGTAATACAGTTGTGAATTTCATTGATTAAAAAAAAATGATGCAGCTCAAAATATGACATAATTAAAAAAAAAACTGTTAGCAGTAGTATATCAGATTTGTAGTTCCTGAATTAATATATTAACCAATACAACCGCTAATGAAGAAAAAAAAACCCTGTACCGCTAAAAACTGTACCCAACAAAAACTAGGGTTCAGTCCGTGGTAGAGGCTGTTCTGTTTCTTGTGCTTCGGGAGGTGATTTGTTCTAGATCACACTAAACCGCCAGATTTTTCCTCCTTATTTTGGGTACCCACTTTATTGAGGCTGAGTGAGGCCAAGTAGGTTCTAGATATCATAGGATCCATCTCTTGCCGCTAACAGATTGAATAAAAGTCTGCCAGCAAGCGGGAATTGAGCAAAGGACCTTCGCCATCTGCCACATTGCCACTATTGAGTTAAGCCTTCAGTAGCAGTGCAATCGGAGTGGCAAAAATACCTCATAATTACGGCATCTAATCGCCATCATGCTTTACAATCGATGAAAATTCTAATAGAAGTATACAAAAAAAATTTGCTGGTGTGAACCCAATTATAAGATTACGTATTATTATTCGTAGAAAAAAAGTTACATTCGTGTGGTATAAGTTCTCTAAATGGTGCTTACACCATTTTCTTTTTAAAAAACGACGTCTATATCTAATGAATCATTATCCCAAACGACTGCTTGGTGTGGGAAGATAGAAATTTATTACTAGTAATTAATAATCCCAGCTGTTTCGCTTGACCTTTGCCACGTAACGTTTGAATTAAATCGCCATAAATCAAAATACGAGGCTTTTTCAGATCACAAAGTTTTCTTTGTGGGACATCGCTTTGATGATATATTCCGGTCAGTCAGAGCCATCCATCGCTGGGTAACACTTCATATTCTCCACACTTTATATCCTTTGATATATTTGCTTGTGGAAAATTCATATTAAAATGTATCCTTTTTTAAATATATATATATATATATATATATATATATATATTTTTTATTTTTTTATTTGAAATTATGTTCATAGAAAGGAAAAAGGAAAAAAAATGGAATGCCAATTTCTTTTTATTTGGTTAATGTAAATTTCTATATTATTTATCATGATCACACGATTTGCCCTTCATAAATTCGTTATTTTTCATCATAAAAATACCTTTAAATAGCTTTATTTTATAGTATCAAGATGTTCTTTTTCTAGTTTTTCAGTAGTAACGGTAGTAGCAGTACGTTTTTTTTTTATAATATACAATCTTATAGAATTAAAAAGCGTTTAGAAAACTTTACAGGATATACATGCAACGTTTTAAATATGAATAACAATACATATTTTCACACATTTCAAAAATACGTGCAGTTTTTTTAGGTTATAGCGCATGCAATTAATTATAAAAATAGTTATATGTCATTATGAACTGGATTTTCAAGTTCATTAAGCTATTTATGGCGAATATATACCATCAGATGGTATACATTTGATAAAATAAAAAATTCAGTTAGTTCATTATAGTTCTTTACAATACAATTGTAATATCCTGGTGTATTCATAAGGGATAAATATGTAAACAACAACTTTAAATAATTTATCAAATTATGTATTTTTGTTCTTTGTTGATTTTGGCATGATTCATGATTCACCCGACCGAGACAATAGAAGAAAAAAAAATTGCTGAATTTTTATGTACGATGCCAAACTTTCTACCTCTCGTTTAAAATACATTGAATTTAGTAATTGCTTTGTACGAAGAGCATTTGATAAACAAATGAATCATAATGAAACGAAATTTCCTGAGGCCTAAAAAGGTATTTAGGTTACACTATTTACATTAAACAAAAAAAAATTGAATTATTCAATTATATCTAACAATAGGTAATAAATACCTCCTAAACAACAATAACATTTTCGTTGCATTCCGAAATCTTAACAAATTACCACTAAAAATAAACCAAGAAGAAAAAAATTTTTTTTTTCTTCTTCAATGTATTGTATAACTATTAAGTATAATATAATCTAACATGTTTAGTATTCGGTTTAAGTATACAAAAACCTTAGTTTGTAAACACTATTCTTTCAAAACTATTATTTAAGAAAAATAAACTTAAAACATAAAAAAAATTATGCAAATTTGGCTTAAACTTAAACTAATCGTTATAATAATAACTTATTCTTGTTGTTTCATTGCTATTAATACAAAGCCCGGGAATAATAATCGTATATCCAAATTCATCATTGCTGACATAAAAATAATATTAACTCTCTCAATTTTTCTTCACTAGCACTCTTAGTCCAGGATCCATGGTCCATTTTTTCACATGATTACTATCAAGCTGAATCTTCGTGAACAGCTTCGTTTCGATGAGACGCCCAACAATTTCCTGTGCAAAAATTCTCGATTATAGTAGCTAACAGAGGTAGCAAGGATAAAATATGTCGATTGGATTATTCTCAAAAATGTATTACTAACTGGTTTTTTTTTTTGTTAAATCTCAAGATAATTATCTAAATTATTTGAAAAAATATTTGTTTACAAAATGTATGGTTTGATCAAAGAGTCCCCTCCTTCCAATATGTATCGATAACGAAGTCAAAAAAGAAGAAGTAAAAAAAACAGCTGGTTAGTTATCAGTTTTGATGATCTCGTTATCAACAATCATCGAAATTGTTGGGCGTCTCATCGAAACGAAGCTATTCACGAAGATTCAGCTTGATACTAATCAAGTGCAAAAATGGACCATGGATCCTGGACTATCTCAATCAAATCAAATAAAAATCTGAACCTTCGGGATTCACGCTAATCTTGAAATAAAAACGATATGAATTTCCGGATTATACGTTCCATCATTTAAATTTAATATTGATTGAATTTAAATTAAATTAAATCTGAATTTGGGGAGCAGGGTAGGCCATTGTGCAGAACGCTGTGTTGTTTGGATTAAGGTTCTGCGTTCAAATCTGGCTGTGACAGATACATTTTTTAATCTAAAAATCACGGATGGACCCTGTGGGATCTAGAGACCCTCTTGGGGCTCATCCTGCCTTTTTTGGGGGGAGCTTAGTGTTTGAGCATAATCCCTGTTTGTTTTAGAAACAGTACAGTCTCTAACATGCACTGGATATGGGCTATAGTTGTAGCGGCATATTTTTTTTTTTAATTAGAATTAATAATTTAAATAGCTTATTTTTTGTTATAAATTTCAGGACTAAATCAGAATTAATTGATTCCGAATTATTCTATCCAAATTAATAGTTTTCGACGGTATAAACCTTGTGGGATTTCAATCAACCATGGGGTTAGATAAACAAACACAGTTATAGGGAGCCTCATAGACCGTTAATACACTCGGTTACAAAGGAACGCAAACACCGGGGGATATGTGAAGTGGGTTGAAGCTGGAGAGGGATCTCAAAACAGGTCCTGGGGTCAGTTAGACAAATACCGAAACCTATCGGCAAAGCCCCCGAGGGATCGGTTGGTTATATTTAAAAAAAATCAGTGATCACAAATATCTTTGAATATTTATGTCTATGCCAGCCCGATAACGGAATGAAAAAACAACAATAAATATTGGATCGGGATTTACTTTTGTGATTTATTCTTTTTAAGTATTTTAAAAACCTTGCCACCTGGAGGAACCATGATGGCAAACAATCCGTTTCAATTAGCCTTTAGGGGAAATATTATATGATAACATTTTGATGAATATTTTTCCTCAAACGTCTATGTGAATATTTTATTGTGGCAGTTGCTTGTAAGAGTGGTTGGATGAAAGAAAAGGTTGTTGATCATGTCAGTTTAGATTTTTTTAAATTGGTACAAAGTTTTTTTTATATTTCTATATTTAATAACTATTTGTCTCAGTTAATAATTACTTCTCACATATCCATAGTTATTTTTTGAAACCTGTACCACCGCAACCTATAAAGGGTCTTGGGTCCAGCATGTGGTAGAAAGTGTAATATTTCTTGGGAAACGGTTGTGCAAAGAGGCAATTTTCCCCCAATTAAGGGCCCCCAGATCATAAAGGTTGGGGCAGCTCGAGGAGGGTCTCCATAATCCCCAAGGTCGATTACTGGCTGTTAGCAGATAAAATAAAACCTTCAGCACGGCATCTGATGAATGGGACCGCAATTTTATGCACACTATTCTGAACTAGTGGACAAATAAATTGACGTTTGATATTTAAAATCACAAAAAATTAATATTAATCCTTATGCATACTGCTCTTCTAAATGCTTATACCCGAGTATCAGTATTTTAACAAACCTGGTTTTAAAATAAAATCGAATTTCTAATTACTTTTGAGTAAAAAAAATATTATAACTATAAATAATTTCTTCGAGAATCATTTTTCTTGTCCCATATCCACATTGAGGTCGGTGATGGCGAAGAACTATTTTTTAAAATTATGTAGTATCTTTTTCATATCAGATATATATATCTAAAGTGCTTTGTGATTTCCACGGAATAGGCATTGTTTAATATTTCGATTTCGACAGAATTGGCCTTTAATAGGCGAGATATCGCCAGTCAATTTCCCTTAAGGAAATTGGCCAATAACCACAGCCTTCTTGATATTCTCCCCCCATTCTAACCCTCGAATCTAATGTGCACTCTACTGAGCAATATTGTTCCCAATCCCGATCCCAGCCAAATCGAACACCATCCCTGGAACACTTTGCCCCTAATAGTGCTTGATAGTGGGCGTCTATTTTATTTTTTATTTTGCTATCTCAGGCTAAAATGTCATATGTAACTAACCGAGATTATCTCAGAATATATGTTGTATGAATTCTTCTTGTGGTTCTTAATATTATCGATGTGAATGAACAAAACAAACAACGTTTGGCGATGTTTCGTGATTTTAAAAATGTATTACCCACTTAGAGACAAAAAAAAACTTTCTTGTCGACAAAAACACCAAATGAAGCCAATAGTAAAATATGCTAAAGAATACTCTCCATAACAATATTCAATGAATCACAGTCGTAAACTAAATAAAATTAGTTATCATTTCCAAATTATTTAAAAAAAATAAAATAAAAATAAAAAAGTAGAAGTAAACTATAAAGTCATACATGACATCCTCTGTAAATACGCCTACTTATAAGTAAATTATATTTTAAACATCGGAATAACACCTAAAATGATGAACGAAGATTGAAGACTCTTTTTTTTACATTTTGTTGTTTTTAGCCAGACAGATCCCTATACAGCTCTAAATATGTTCTCCTTATGATGATTCAGACATTTTAACAGTTTAAGACTTTATCAATATATCGGAGAATGTCACCTCAGCGGACTTATTATCACTTGATTATTTATCTATTATCTGTTATCATTATGGTACAGCTTTCTGTCATAGAAGAGTTTTCAAATCAATCAAACTCTTAAAGATATATTTGTTTTGCTCTTTTGTACGAGAGAACTCAATTCAAACGACGATGTGCTCGTAGCATATCTGTAGATGAATTTTTATTTAGCAGTATTACCAGTTTAATTGTACATATCCTTCTTTATTACATAAATATTTTATACTTATTTTATTCTATGTACCTTTTATAGCTCATCCACACAAGAATGTTAATCTATTGGTTAATCTAAAACTATAAAATTTGTACAGCAAAAAATTCATGAGAAAATTGAAAATACATGCCTGAGAATTAAAAATTCAATGTTTGAGTAAAGAGAGCAGACATTCTGGAATTGTAGACGGAAGGAATATAACCTTCCAAAAAAAAAAGGAAGATTTGTTTTCATTAAGATTCTGGGCGAGGGAAGCCAATGTTTATCAAACAGCTTCTTTGGATTTATTACCCTCCAGCTTCTTAAATCTTTTCAGATAGACACAGTTCTGCATCTTCAGCAGGCCAGAAGGATGGGATGTCTTTTATCCTTCTGAATTTCAGAAAAGGATTACTGAAATAATAAACCTTGTAATTGGAATACCCCTAAGTATGCAATGCGCCTCAACACAAATGGAAAGTGCAATAGTAATAGTTAAAAATAATAAGCCTAAAATTTATTAGTTATACTGCACTTGACCATCCGTCGTACAAGAATAGTAGCTATTGCTTTCAGAAGTAGTAAATTATAAACTAAATTATACGACATTTTCAGAATAGTGCGCGAATCAATATTCTTCATTAAGTTAACAAAGATTGGACTGATTAATAAGAAAGAACTATATTTATCATGAAATTGCGCCATTTAACATGATTCCACAAAGTGATTTTCTCATATGAAGTAACTAGATTCACTATTACCTATGGACTAACATCATAACTTAGTGACTACTCTCTTCACATACTATAGTCAAGTCATATCGTCTTCTATCTACCTATCTCTAAACTTTTTAGAGCTTGAGTATTTACTATATATATATATATATATATATATATATATATATAGATAGATGTAGAGCGCCGAGTTCAAATCATAATTTATTTATATCTGATAAAAGCCAGGAATGGACTTGACACACTTGGACAGGAAGGATCTGGAGACTCTCCTGGGGCTCGCCCAGCCTTTATAAAGTGGGTACCTTTAAGGAGGGAAAAACCAGTGGTTGATCTTGAACAAATCACCTCCCTACACAACCGTTGTCCATGAAACAGTACAGTATCTATCACGTACTGAACCCAAGACTCTCCATGTGTTGTAGTAGTATAGGTTTTTTATCTATATAATAGCTAAGCGCAAAACTTGAGAACCGCTCGACCAATTCCGCTAATTTAAAAAAACATATTTTTGTTAAGGAGCTAAGAAGGTTCTCTAGGGAAGAAAAACAGGAAAAATGTCGAAGGAAATAATAAAAAAAAACACATTTCTTTTCCTTTTATTGCAACATTCTATTTTTTCCTAACCATGATGCTGCATTATTGATATGTTATAAGGGCATATATGAGTAGGGTAAATCCAAGTTTGCAACCGAAAAACGGATGGGAAAACCTTTGGTGGGCAAAAAACCTTGAAATTTTCGGAGTTATTTCAGTTTTTGGCCCGTATCTCCTAATCGGTGTGTTTTAGAGAAAAAAAACGTAGGTTACCATTGTTAAAGTAAATTAAATTTGCTACAATTTGAGCCCAACCGCAGCTCTATAGGTTTAATAGATTTCGAGTTCAGTTCCTATCATATAATAAATAACTGGAATCTTATCTATCTATCTATTCATACTATACAACAAAGTCCTAAGCCGCGTCTTTGCGCGAAAAACTCAATAGATAGAGTGATTCACCAGGAAGGTTTAGGTATATAATATATTGAGGTTTTATGTAAACGGGTTGGAATATAACGATATTTTGCGGAAATGTTGGAAAAAGTATAGCCGCCAGAGAGGTTTCATCGAAGGCACTGCCTAATGCTTTTGCCATATGACGAAACAATGCATGGTGGAATGTTCCTCTTTTATTGATCTACAAAAAAGTCAGTGATAGCATGTATCTATATTTTAAGGAATGCTTACTATACCCATTTTATCTTCTAAAAAAATTGATCACGTACAATGGGGTATTTGGAAAGCTATTTAGATGAGTACAATATTAATCCTTATCAACTTATATACTTTAGTTACCTTAAGCATTTCAGGCGCATTATTAGAATATTTTATACCGTATAATTTA
This sequence comes from Troilus luridus, assembly GCA_964056705.1. Taxonomy (NCBI): domain Eukaryota; kingdom Metazoa; phylum Arthropoda; class Insecta; order Hemiptera; family Pentatomidae; genus Troilus; species Troilus luridus. Next base: position 56,094,328 of record OZ057415.1, on the reverse strand, counting down.
AATGAGTATCTTATGGGTTATCGCAATAACTTAACGCGCAAGAAAATAAATTCTTATATAAAGAAATATTTTGTTTTGTTTTTATGTTTATAATATCTACATAGTAAAATACATTAGACAGACAAAGCATGTGGGCATAATACGTCTTACCTAGCCGTGAAAAGCCAGTAAGAAAGATAGAAAGCCTGGGCGGATCCCTTAGTAATACACATATAAGAGAAACGGGAGGTCGAGAATTTCACAGTGATGAAACTTCCTGGTTTTGAAATCCATTTTATAAACAAATACTTTAGGTCATCGACCGTCCGTTAACAATGAGGTAATTTGACTGAGGTTATTTAAATGATGTTTTTAATGGAAGTCTATCCCGATTCACATAATAATACTGATATAGAAATATTTATAAGTATATGCTTCAGTAAATTAATAGAAAATATTAGAGTGGCAGCTCTGTAAATATTGCCCCTTAAAGCTATTCATGAAATATGTTGGTTACTGCTGCGATGCATTTTGGAAGTAAGTCTTTAACAATTAATCGAGATGTTTCATTCATGAGAGCCCAATTCCAGACTTTAGTTAAGGTAGAATATCACCACTACGGACTTGAATATTTCCAGGATTTCAATTATCATTTTATTTTTATCTATTATCAATAACATCAATATCGATTTATTATTTATTACCTATTACTACGTGTTTGCTCGAAGGACTCCTATCCTATGTGCCCAGGTGTTCTATCTCTGTGAACGTAATGTGCTTAATACTTAATGTAAAGAGTCTCTTTTGCCACATTACAGGCCATTTTATTTTCCCTTGACCATGTGCCCAGTTACTCTTCTGTAATGGATGAACCTCCGGACATCAGTGCTTAAATGCTGCTTAACTAAACGGTACTTAATGGAGACTAGCTTCTATAACTCACGCTATATTCCAAGTATAACTTGATTTTTCTATGATTAATTGATTATTTTGATTCTCTTACATCAATAATCAACGCTTATAGGTTACAATATAATATATTGTTTTTGGTATTTTAAAAACATTATATATATATATATATATATATATATATATATATATATATATATAAAATAATAATAATAATCACTGTTTCCTTCAATTCCCGATATAATAGAACATACGCTATTAACAGTCAAGAAAAATTGATATAAACATATATTATACATTAAAAAGTCGCGGGTTCGTAACCCGGCAGGTGGCCCTAGGATTTTTTAAAGAGAGTAAAAAATCCTTACTTACGCCGTCCTTCGGAAGGGACGTTAAACGGGGGTCCCGAGCCTGTACGATGTCAGGTACTTGTTAAAAATCCCTATCCTAATTAAACCAGGATAGAAAAAATTTAGAGCTCCCAATGTAGCATCGTACGATTAGCCATAGCAGCAAAAAAGTGTCGTTAAATGAACAAACATTAAAAAGTCGATATATACAGTGAAAATAAGAGAGGGAAAAATGAGATTTAAGGAAGATATTAAACGGACACACGGAACACACTTATATTCAAAGGTGATGGTGTTTCAAAACGCAAACAAAAAACTAGGCCACTTCTAAAAATAAATAAAAATATTCAATTATAACGCCGATCAGAACATCAATTGTTTCTCGTATAGAAAATAATTCCCAACACAAGAAATTCTACTAGTAAAATTGAAAGTACGAAATAAAATAATATATAATAGAGCCGTAGATAAGGTACATAACCCGGATGAGGTGAAAAACATTCTAAACATAGAAATAAAAAGTGCGATATGTAAAGTAGATGAACTAAACAATATAGAAAGCTCCAAGTCCAAAATATGTGAAATACTACCACAATATATCTGCCTACACTTTTTTTTTTGCTAATTTCAATTATCAAGTATAAACACAAATTTAAACAATTGAAAGAAAATATCAAAAATAAGTAAAACATATCGGTTAATACAGGGGATGATACGTGGTGGGTAATCATTACGAATACTGAATTTCTATCAGATGTTTTTGCCCCCTGACCCTAAATATTGTGTATCTTATTAGCCAAATCAGTTGCCTTCAGCTTTTATTATCGGTGAAATTGGATATGTAATAGAAATTAATGAAGAAGAAACAGATAATGATACGCAAATACTCGTATATCTATCTATATATATATATATATATATATATATATATATATATATATATATATATATATAAATCTCCTGTCTGTTTGTTCGGGCTAATCTCCGATTAGATCCAGAACTAGTAGACCGATTTTAATGAAATTTCGCACAGTTATGTAACTGTGTCCAACTTAAAATAAAGGATATGCTTTATTTCGATTAATGACCTCAATATATTTTTTTTGCAAAATTATATTTTTTTCTAACCTGCTGCATTTCTGATGTGTTGTAAGGGCATGTCTGAGTAGTGTAAATCCAAATTTGCATCAGAAAAAACGAATGGGAAAACTTTTGGTGGCAGAAAAACCTCTATATTGTAGGAGTTATTTCAGTTTTTGGCAAGTATCACCCAATCAGTGCGTTTTAGGGAAAAAACATAAATAACCTTTTTTACAGTAGATTAAATTGGCTACAATTTGAACTTAATCGCAGCTCAGTAGATGAAACAGATCGTCCTATATACTAGATTTAATATACTAGATAGATATAAGATATATCCAATATGCTAATTGTTAACCGGAATCTTAGCTCTATCTAATATCTAAAATTGTCGTGTCACAGTGTTTGTAACAAAACTCCTCCGAAACGACTTGACCGATTCTTATGAAATTAATTGTTTATATTCAGTAGGAAGAATAGGATATAAACTATTTTTCATACCCCTAAGTTAATTGTTAATTATTATATATTATAGTTTGACATAAGATGAATAAAATGTGAAATCGAAAATATATTATATTAATTTTTTCATTCATTCATTATTTCTTTAAATTTCAAATTTTAACTATTATTTTTTAAAACTATTATGACAGCCACAGCAACGCGTGGCTGGGTCAGCTAGGTATATATATTTTTTCTTATTATTGTCTCAAGTTGCTTGGAGTGAGGGTTCAGCAGTCTTTCTAATTACTTTATTCTTTTCCTCTTTTATACTTAAGGCTCTTTTCACTGCCAAGGGTATTAATTTCCACAAGCCTCAAACCTCGAGCCCTTCATAATATTTTTACTTATTAAGTAATAAAAAAGGGCCTTCTTGAAAATAATGGTTTCCTCCTTAGAAATCGGATCCTTTTTAGATTCAGAACTTTGTTGGGCACCATTTTTTTTTTTTTTTTAGTTTTTATTTTAATTAAGAAGAACTCCAAGAGATATCGATTTTTTACTATTTTAATATGTTTTTTTCATTTGAATTTCATTAGTTTTATTTTGCTGTACTAATTTTTAAGATCTAAAAGCATTCATAATGTTGATGGAACGTTTTTCACTCCACTTATAAATTGTATTACAATAAAAAATGCATTAATCATAAGTTCTAACACCATTTAATATAAACATAAGGGTATTTGTTTAACAATAATACGTAAGTTCTTCTTTACGATACTTTTGTATCACTTATTCGGTCAATTTTCAGAATTTGTTCCCAATAGGTCATCATCAAACATATTGTACACCAAATATAATTATCTATCTATGAATTTTGTTTTTGAATAATCATTTTTTGTATAAAATTATATAATTGATTGGAAAATATTTTTTTTTCTCTTTCCCAATATAAATTGTAAAATTGTACTAAAAACATTAGTTGACAGAAAATCTTTGTATTTTATTTACAATATATTGAATTTATTTTGGAGATTTAAATGATTTGATTTGATTGATTAATTTAACGAACTGATTAGACCAAAATATAAAACAGTAATATATGCAATACAACTTTAACTAGAACACTATACAATGGGTAATCCGTCTGTCGAATTTAAATGATTTATAAGTAATGTTTATATTTCCAACAAAGTGTATAGTGAACCTTTTCGTCACACCAAATTTAAAAAAAATGATATTGGAACTAAAAAAGTTAAAAAATTAATTTTATTTAACATATATAATAATGAAAATTCTACTGGTACATTTTTTTATATAATAGACAGACGTAAGTTAGTTGTACATAATGTATAGAACCTGCTGTTGCCACATATAAAATCATTCCGTGTTGCTATTTTCCGTCAAGTAGTTTTTTATTGAACTGTCTGACTCAGTAATTTATGGTTTTTTATAATTAAATGCTTTCATCCTTCCAGTAATGAGATTGCACTGTATCAATAATTAATACCAGTTAGTTAATATCTGAGCTGAAACTACTTGCGGGGCCAACTTCCACCCGGCATAAATAAACAGACTGAAGAAATACATAGCAACCGTAGACTAGAGTTGTGCAATTAGCAACTATACTCAGATAAATCAGTGCAAGATGGTGCGGTTCTTAATCCGCATTGCCGCCATCACTATAATAACCGTTTTCCATAATAAACAATATCTTATCTATTAGCCACGAATACATGTAATTGCAAGGTATAATGTTACTGATAACGTAACACTTAGAAACACCGAAATTAACTAGTAATTTACCAAAAGCAATTAGGTATTAATTACGTCATTGCTCGGTTATGAACCGTATTACTAGTTCGTCTAGATTCTACAACATGATTACTTTTATATGTCCGTAGGCTGTGTTGAGAAACTAAATAGAAACTAAGCCTTGGATAGCTATTACGAATAAAACAATGATTATTGTTCAAAAAATCAACCAACATTTATTTTATTAATTTCACCAAAATTTATTTAGTTCTCAAAATTCTTATTATTACAATGATCAGTTGTAACTGAGTGATAAACATGTACCTACAGCCGAAGAGTGGGTTAGATTCAGTACTAGATATAGACTCTAGTATTCCTAAGCAAACAGCTGTGCAGGGAAGTAATTTGTCCGAGATTACGCTAAACAGTCTGGTTTTCCCTCGATTAAGGATACCCGTTGGATGAGCCCTCAGAGGGTCTATAGCCACAGGGTCCATCCTTGGCTGTTAACAGATAAAATAATTTATCTGTCACAGCCGGACTTGAACCTGGAACCATCATCATAGCAAGTCAGCACTAATCTACTTCACTCTCTAACAGGGTAAAAAATAAATTCAAAATTATTTAAAATGTAGCAATACCACATGTTTGTAAATCGTGACCTAGCTCTTGAATCGGTTGATTTAGAAATTGATTGATGCCTGACCAAAATGTTAATCACACCAAAACATTTTCCGTGATTTGAAAATACCCGGTTCCTCTATTTTTTTTAACCAAATCTAGAAACATAATCTTTGAACTTATACTTTTGTTGAATGCTATATCAGGTTTATGAAGATCAATGAAAAAGATTCCGATATCTATAGGTGTTCAATTATTGCACTTCAACCTTTCCGATCGGGGTATTTTCCCCTTCAAGAAATCTTAAACCTTTAAAACTTGAAACCTGCATCATGATAAAGACATGACATAATAACAGAAATACTCGCTGAATGCTACTAATGAAATTAATGTTTAAATATTTTTATTTGAAAAGAAAAGATATGTCCAGGACCGGGACTCGAACCCGGGTCTTCCAGATCGCTAGTCTGGGATTCTACCAACTGAGCCATCCTGGCTGTATCAGACATACAGCCGGTCCTGGACATATCTTTTCTTTTAAAATTGGTTCTGGACATATCTTTTCTTTTCCAACAGGTCCTGGACATATCTTTTCTTTTCAAATACAGATACAGCCAGGATGGCTCAGTTGGTAGAGTCCCAGACTAGCGAACTGGAAGACCCGGGTTCGAGTCCCGGTCCTGGGCATATCTTTTCTTTTCAAATAAAAATAATTAAAAATTAATAAAATCAACAACTAATATAATAAAATAAATTAAATTAATGGTTTAATTTAAATAAATTAACATTGGGTTGGTATAGACTTGAAGGAGTTCCGTCATTTTCACAGTGCAAACAATGATCAAGGCAGGGAATTATCATATTTCTAAAATTAAATTATTAATTTCTAAATAATTTTATTTTATTAATTACATTTTAATAATTATAATTAAAATCCAAATTTAATCATATGGAAATATCTACTTTTGAAGCAATTTCAACGATATTACTTACTGACATAGAAATAAGATATTATATATCATATAAATAAGCAGTTGCTTATAATGTATTCCCAATAAACTTTAAAAGAAACTTATGACCCAAATAATCATAGCTGCAATCATTAATGTTATTTTTGTTAAAAGTGTAATATTGAATTGCAAAATAAAATATTGTAAAAGAGTAATTTGCAAAAATAAATAAATATATAAAACCATGTTTTACCCTTCATAAAATATTTCAGACAGAAGAGTAGAGAAAATATAAATAAAATAAAAGCCGCCGCCGAAAGAAGAAAGAAAAAAAGCACACTCTCCGAGTCGGGAATGTTTTTCCAACAAAGATAGAAAGTATATTTTATAGTTATTATTTGTTTTTCCTATTTCTTCTGTCATGCCTTATCATGGATCAATACAAGTACGAGTATATATATTTTCCCCCGAAAATATCTGTGTTATTTATCTTGGTAGGGGATTATTAAATATTGAGAGAAAAGAATATTTAAACAAGTTGGCTGAATATTATCATAATCTGTGGATGTGTGTATGTGTTTTTGTGTTTTTTATAGCAGGAGAATTAATTATTGAAATGGTTGATTATATATAATAATATCTGGGAAAATATTGCTTTTAATTTCATAAAGATCAATAATAAAATGCTCCCTAAACTCATCAGGCCTTTATTTGGAACTGAAAAATGGAAATTCAGGAGATATATCCAGAATCAAGGGTTGCCCATGCTTTTGTAAACTAAATTCTAATATTATAGTATTCTAAATAAATTTGTATTAATATAAAATACAAATGATTGCAATTTCATATCTCATATTTCATTCTTTTCACTGACCCCATATCCAATTTGCGATGTATAAGAAAGGATATGTCTATGGCCAGGGGCGAGCCAGGATAGCTCAATTGGGAGAGCTCCAGACTAATGATCTAAGACGACCCGGGTTCGAGTCCCGGTCCTGAACATATCTTTTCTTTTCAAATAAAAATATTTAAAAATTAATAAAACCAATAACAAATAAAATAAACAATAAATTATAATAATATATAATGACGTAAGTCAACAAGATCCAAATTAAAATAATGTTCAAAGAACATTCTTCCCCTCGTATACATCGCAAATTGCCAGAACGCGGGGACATGGGATCAGGGAAAAGAAAAGATATGTCTATGCCCGGGGGCGAGCCAGGATAACTCAATTGGTAGAGCTTCAGACTAGGATCTGGGCGACCCGGGTCCGAGTCCCGGTCCTGGACATATGTTTTCTTTTCAAATAAAAATATTTATCTTTGATAAATCTAATCTAATTCAATAAAAAGTCTACTATTTGTTATAAAATATTTACACTCTTCAGTAAAAATTTGAAATAATTAGTAAGTATATTTTTATGTCTCGAGAACGGAATGGCTCACTCGTAGAGCACTGAGTTAATCTGCTAATTATAGATATTTTCGTTAGAGCAAACAAATTATTGAAAAGGGCAGTCATGGGAATTCGAAAAATCAATAGTTCTTTTTTGAAGTTTTTAATCAATTACAGTCTGAATTATTTAATTTTAAAGAATTAACATTGGTCTGGTTTTCACAGATTTCCTACTGACACTCGGAACCGTAATTGTATGCATTTTCAAGTAGTTCCTTTATTGGTCAATACTTATGATGGACTGCACAAGCTCAACACAAAATATCAATAATTTAATTGAAATTTAACTTAGTATAAAGTTATAATTTTATCTAGGGAGCGGAGTGGCTCAGTGGTATACCACTAGTATTGAGTTGCCGTGCCGAAAATACTGTATTCAAATCCCGCTCGGTGGCAGGCTTTTATTTAATCTATTAGCGACCGGAGATGAATCCTACGGGATCTAAGATCCTTGTGGGGTTCACCCAGCCTGTATAAAGTGGGTACACAAAATTTGTGAGTAAATTTTGGCTGTAGAGCGTGATCTAGGACAAATCACCTCCCTACCCAACCGTTGTCCAAAATACAGTACAGTCTCTACTATGTAATAAATCCCAGCCCCTTCACGGGTTGCAGTGGTACAGGTTTTTTTTTTATTTCTTTATTTTATATTATTCTCAAATAATTAATTAATAAGATATAATACAATAGATATATACAATATGAATATATATTGTTTAGATGGTGATACTAGATGATTTTATATTGTTTAACGACCTTCTTGCCATACGCCATTGACCTTCATCAACTTGTGGTACTAAATTCTCGATAAATGCAGATACTCGATAAAGTGAATCATTTAATTTTTTTTATTTTAGCGTAATATTATGAATACATGAGTAGAAAATAGACAATGTGCAGTTTTTTTGAACTGCTCTCCACAGCATTCGAGCTTTCCTTTCTCACCCACTCCACCACAGTGTGGAACACAATCCCTCCTTTTATCAGCCAAGCTTCTTCACTGACTTCATTTAAATCCTTGCTTTTCTAACATCTCCTGAACTCCCAAAAAGATGATCTTTAAGCAGATCAATTATTTGCTTAAATAAATCGTCCAGATTTCCTGCAATCAAACTGCTATAAAATCCCTGGATGACATTTCCTCTGATCACAGTCCAGTTCTGCTTCAAGTGCATTCGATTCCCATTCCTAAGCCCTCTCTTCCCCGACTGATTACAGGACGTGTAGACTGGGATAAATTCCGATCAAATCTAGAAAATAATTTAGACCTCAAAATTCCGCTTAAAACAAAAGGAGACATTAATTCTGCAATAGACAAACTAACAGAAGCAATACAAGTCAATATAAAATATAACACTTTACCAAGTAAAAATCATTATCAACAGAATAACTGGCCACTTCATATTCGCGAGTTATTAAAAGAAAAACGACGGGCAAGAGCAAAGTGGCACCGCACGAGATATCCATCGGACAAGAGTCATTATACCAAACTGACCAACAAATTAAAATCAGAGATCAGAACATTCAAAATTCAAAATTTGTATTACCGTACAGAAAATCTCAGTACTACTGACAAATCCTTATGGAATACCACTAGAAAACTCCTAAACTATAAAAAATTCAACCATCCACTTTTAACCGAATCCCAAACCTGGTCAAGATCTGATGAAGAAAAATCACAAATTTTCGGCCAGCACCTATTCAAAACATTTAACCCTCATCCAGATATCCTTAATCAAACCCACTCTGAATGCATTGGAGCAGAATTAAGTATTCCTCTTCAGTTGTCCCCTCCTCCTAAAGCATTCCATCCTTCCGAAATATCAAACATTATTCATAGATTACCCGCCAACAAAGCCCCTGGACACGACCTAATCACATCCCAGATTCTAAAACGCCTTCCTCGGAAAGCGATCCTACTCCTTACATATATATACAATGCCGTACTCCGCACCACATATTTTCCTGATTCCTGGAAATTATCCATAATTAAGATGATTCCAAAACCTAAAAAACCACCAGAACTCCCATCCTCTTATCGTCCTATATCTCTCTTGCCCATAATGGGGAAAATACTTGAAAAACTCATTCTGAAACGTCTTCATCCTATCATAGAATCCAATCAAATAATCCCAGATCACCAATTTGGTTTCCGAACATCACACTCCACCATCCAGCAATGCCATCGTGTGGTGGACGTTGTCTCATCTGCATTAGAGCGCGGAATGTACTGCACGGGAGCTTTTCTCGATGTAGAGCAGGCTTTTGATCGAGTCTGGCATCCAGGACTGCTGTACAAACTCCGTAAATTCTTACCTTCAACTTACTTCCTTATTATCAGTTCCTACCTCAGTAATAGAACCTTTAAAGTAAACCATAATTGTTCCTACTCTTCCCTCTTCACCCAGTCTGCCGGTGTTCCTCAAGGTAGTATCCTGGGGCCCATCCTATACACGATATATACAGCTGACATCCCAACCCATCCAAGCACTGTCCTCACTACTTACGCTGATGACACATGTGTGTTATCAGTTAATAAGGATCCATTTGTTGCATCCCAATCTCTTCAATCCCATATCTCACACCTACAAGAATGGTGTCAAAATTGGAGGATTAAAATAAATCCTAACAAATCCCATCAAATTACCTTCACCCTTCGTCGTAAACCTACGAATTCCTGTCCTACTGTATCGTTTAATAATACACCACTGAACCCTGTCGAACAGATACGTTACCTAGGACTCCATCTGGATAAACGTCTCACTTGGAATCCTCATACAAGACTGAAAAGACAAGAAACTGCTCGACGTTTTCGCCTACTTCAACACTTACTGGACAAACGCTCTAAGTTACCAATTAATTACAAAAGACTTATTTACATGACAGTCATCAGACCTATTTGGGCATACGGAGTTGAGCTTTGGGGCTCTACTAAACCATCCAATTCATCTCGTATCCAATCCTTGCAATCCAAAATCCTTCGTAAAATCCTCAATGCTCCTTATTATGTCACAAACAAACTCATCCATCATGATCTTAATATCCCATATGTTACTGATTTGGCCCAAACTAGATACCTATCCTTCCATAACAAGCTCCATACGCACTTGAATCCGCTAGTCTCTCAGCTTGCTTCCCATACTATTCCTGATAACCCTCCGAGGCGCCTGAAAAGAAGATGGCCTCGAGATCATCTACTATAGAACTTAATGGAGTGCTATCGATGGGTAGTTTCTCCACAAGTGTTCATGTCATATTCTACATTTTTGCACATTTACTTGATATAATACCATTATAGTTGTAAATATCATTGAATTAAATAAAAAAAAAAAAATAAAAAAAAAAATAAATCGTTAAGCGATTTCGTTGCTTCCTCGTTTTTGTTTTTTTTTCCTGTTGAAGATATACAACATTCACTTCATTGGATGCTATCCCATTCATTTATTTTATTTAGTAGCAGTTGTTATTAATATATTTATTCTCCAAAATTGGTTAAAATCCTGTTAAGAATCGTACTTTTTAGTTATTTCAATTGTATTTTTATTTTTCTTATTTTTTGTCAATTTTTAAATACTTAATGATTTGTGTTAATATGTAGTCTTCTGGCCAGATGAATATTATGTTTATTTTATTTGTTCTTTATTGTTATTCTAAAGGGGCTTGGTCCCAGAATAAAGTTTGTTTTCTATTCTATTCTAAAAATAATAATTGGTCTGGGAAATAACTTTAAGAATATCTAAATATTTGTTGTTATCCAGTCGCAAAGTAACCTACGATGTTGTAAAACTGTATTATATACAGGTTGATTTAACGATATTGTTATATAGTATATCACCAGTTGTTATTATTAATTTATGTTAAAATTATAATTAATGTAGAAATAAATTCTACTTTACATCAACAAGATTAAAGATTCTTAACATTTTGCGATATATTTTTTTTTTATATCCTCCATTCGAAGTAAAATAAAACCGAACAGTTCATTATAGTCCTATATCGCCAAAGAATAAACTGATCCTCGATTCTCTGTTACCGAAGGGATATTTAACCATAATTGAACGAGATGATTATCTGGTATTTGTCATGGTCTCTCACTTGCATTTTACTGAGTGACATCGAAATAGCAGAATTGGTGTTATACTAAATGGTATTTTAAGTCTAATGATTATTGTGATTTTTGTCGTTTAAACTTATTTTGATGGAATGAATTAATTTATTAAATAAATTATTAAATGAATAAATAAATTTATTAAATGAATTAATTTAATAAATAACAATATTGATATAAGATATGGAACTAAGAATGAGAATATCTTAGTGTTTCGGAGGGTGTGAGTAATTCAAGACTTTCTCACTTCCTTGCTTGGGTTCGATTCTGGCTGTAATTGATAATATATTTCTTTATATCTGACATTCAGGAGTTGAGAGGCTATCTTGAATTGAGAACCTATCATCTCTTTTCATGCAACGAAAAAAATCTGATGGTTAAACGTAATGCTTTATATAGACGTTTGTATTAAAGTTCCTGGACTTTGAATTTCTGGAATGTCTTGAAATTGGACTTTGAAAGAAGAGTTGTGGCACAAATAAGTATTACTACAGTTTCTAAATGAAAATCTATAGAAATCGATGCGAAAGGGTGAATAAAAATATTAAATTACTTTGAGATAAAATATTTAAAAATTGTTTTTACCTATATATGTAAAAGATGAAAAAATAAAGGCGGTAATGTAACAATTTTTAAAAATTAAATATTAAAAATGGGAGGAGATAGCTCAACATGTTGAGCGCTGAGTTCGTGTCGGAATCATTCAAACATCCACGGATGGATCCAATACATGTCCAATACGAAATCATAGTCTCTACCATTTCCTGAGCCTAAGAACTTCATGTAGTTGTACAGATTTTTTTTGACATTATGAAATAAATATGTTGATTTAAATAATATATAAATATATGGAATTATTGCCTCATTAAATATTTAAAACTGTTTATAAATATTTAAAAAAGGTAACAATTAAAGAGATAATGGATGATTGAAAAAAAAATAAATAGAAGTATTTGCACCCTCTACCTTCTGTAGACTAATTTGTTTTATTTATTACAGTATGGCACTTCAGTGCATTGGGACTGATACTGTTTCTAGAGAAAATAAATTTAAATAAACAACCAGTTCAGACTAGCTAAGGCCTGAGACAGAAGAAGGGTCAGGTATATATTATGCAGTAGATGCCTTTTATCGGATGTGGTCAGACCTTTAGTATAGGCCAAGAAGATTTCGATAACGTTATCCATCGGCGAAGGAGGAAAAAACAATATTATTACGATCATTAAACCGATTTTTATATAATTTTTGGATTTAACCCCTTTTCAATTGGCCACATGACTTTAAAATTTCCACATTATTGCATAGTTAAACTTTTCTTGTTGTAGGTCCTACTTCATATGTTTGAAAACTACTTATCATTACAACTAGAGCAAATTTCTCATTTTTTGAATTTCATTGTTCTATCACCCCTATGTCATTCTTTCATAAGGCTAGTTAATACTATTTCATAAATTATTTCTGTAATAATTTATATTAATTGAGATTACTGTATTATTAGATATACCTCGATACGTTTGATACTGTATTTATTAAAAACCTTTTTAATAAAACATTATCAAGGTTTTTTAAGGCCTAAAAAACAACTAAGTGCGTAATGAAACGGCAAATTATAATACAGTTGAATACACAGCAAAAACACAGCCTTAAGTCTTTAAGATACTGCGAGCAAAAACCAGCCAGGCAATGTTCGCAGTCCTGATTTTGACATACACTATAAAAAATACACATCAAAGATAATCACAGCCCACATCAACAGTCCAAAAAGTCTCATAAAACATTAACAGCAACCTTACTCCATGATCTCCAACAGAGAACTAAAGCAATGGAGGGTAACAAAAAGAGGTGATAAGCAGGAAAAATTAAAACAAAAATACGAATAAGATAAGCCAACCAATCAAATAGCTGCTTAATGAAACGACTAATTACAATACAATTGGAAAACCTCGAAAAGAAAGCCTTGCGATCTAAAACTAAAATAATTAAATTGTTTTAAATAAATAGACTTATTCATAAGAACCTAGAGCCTCAAAAAGGAATAAAAAGAGCGGAATAGCCTAAAACTAGAAACTAAAAAAGAAAAATATAAGCTAACTATTTAACCGAAGTAAAAAAATAAACATATAGAAAAATTAGCAAGACCTATTAGGATTATTTATAACGCTTAAAGTTCTTTAAAACGATTCGTTTCTACTGTTTTCTTTATAATTAACAGTAATATGTAAATTTTACGCAAAAGGAATCGAATAACTTTCTTCTAGAGCTGTTATCTTCTTTATAAATAATTATAAAAAAAAAGCCTGTACCACTACAACCCGTGAATGGTCTGGGGTTCAGTGCAAGGTAGAGACTGTACTGTTTCATGGACAACGGTTCTGCAAGGAGATGACTTGTCCTAGGTCACGCTCAACCACCAGATTTTCTCCCCTTATTTTTTGTACCCTGTTTTTATAATATTTTATAGAGACTGAGTGGGCCCCAGGAGGGTCTGAAATCCTATATGATCCATCTCCCGCTGCAAACAGACTAAATAAAATTCATGGCCTGCAGCAGGATTTGAACCAGGATTTCCAGCATGGCAACTCAGTGATATAAATAATTATAATCTTATCAAAATCTATAAGATGCTTTTATAATCTAAGTGTGTGGGAATTATAAGTTATTGTAATAACGACCACATTACTATTATTTTAGACACTTAAATCATTGTTTTTGGAATTTTCAATTGCATTTTAGTTATAATTTTGAGTCTCTTTATGATTTTTTACTTATATTACTGCAGCCAATAGTGTTTTATATAAACCTTAGCTCTTCATTAAATTGACAAATGAATTTACTTAATATTTATTATCATAGATCGTACAGAGGTTGTCATATTTAAGAACCAACCAATTCAAAACCAACACGAGTTGACATAACATAATACACAATATAACATAACAAAATAAACAAATAAATTCTCAAAACAAGAAATGAATAAACCAGTACATCCGAGCCAGGTTGAATGGTAGAGAATAAAGATTTTGGACCACTCCCTTAAAAGTGCTCACTGCTTTCCTCCGAGGTCATCAATGATGCATGAAGTAGAATCACAAGGGGATCATAATCGATTGTCTCCTTTCCGATGTCTTTTTATGTTCTCGGGGGAGGCACGACGGGGGTCCAAAAATAACCGTTGAGATATATCGTACTATTTTATAAAATCCGGACATAAAATCTTGCTTTCTTTCTAAACTGGCGGATAATTGATGCCATCGGTCATTCATTTAAGTTATACAAGTATATTTTTTCTTGAAACTACATGGTTATGTACATAATAAGACATATAATATCAAATCTCTAAGTAAATCGTATAAAGTAATCGGTTCAAATGTCATTAAAAGTTATAAATAAATCGCAAAGAATTGTCTATGAAATATGTTTGTGTATATATATATATATATATATATATATATATATATATATATATATATATATATATATTTCTAAGAGCTCATTTGGAACTCAAATCAGATACATGACTGCTAAACCTATGAAGAACAATGATGTAATTTAATTTGTAGATACTAAATGTAATCCTTAGTTTAAAAATTGGAGAAAAAAACTTCTGAGTTCTAATCCCGTCGTCAGAGTTCATCGAGCCTCTGTTCGTCCCAAAAGTATGTGAGGGCCATCAACTTATTGGAAGAGAATCCATAAGATCTGGAGTGGGGGTAGTAATTGTGAGTAACTTCATAGTGTAGCCGGATGTCAAACAGCCCATCGGAGATTTGCATCAACGACAGCATCGGCCTGTTAAAGGTCTTCGTGCGCCTGCTAGCATAGAACTGGGCATCATTTGGATCTAGACCGATTTTTCACTTTCGACAGTGCGTAGGAAGCACTGTGACTAATGGAAATAATGGTTCGTAACAGACCCCTAACAAGCGTTTTATACTTTATAAAATAATATATGTTTTCAAGGATGACAAAAGCGAGGCCAAAACACTTCATAGTTTATACCCTATACCGAAAAAAGAGGATAATTTAGTTCTTGGAGAAATCACGAAGAAGAAAAGATGGTAAGCCAAGACTATGTGGACATATTAGAGTTGCAGTGTATACAAGAAGCCTCTTTAGAATCAAGAACTGGAAGATTGCAGAGCTAGCCAGAGGTGTGAGGTGTATTGAGGGGGATCATCTGTTGCGTAGTAGGTAATATTACAGCCTACTAATCCCAAAGTATTCGTAGCAGATATCCGGAAGGCGGACGTATATATTTTTTTAAATGGATTAAAAATTCCTTAGTTATGATGTCAATCGTAAAATGTAGGTTCCGAGCCAGTAGGGTTTCAGATACTTGTTAAAGGTCCCAATCTTAAATATACCTGGATAGGTACAATTTAGGACTTCCTACCGTAGAATCGTCCGATCAGCCATAGCTGCAGAAAGTCCCAATAAATAAATAAACAAACAGGGTCAGTAATGAGGCAACCATACAATTCGGGATGCAGTGCCATGAAATTATATATTTAATAAAAACAAAGATTTATACATTTAAATTCGGCATTGAAGATGTCAAGACTTTTACTAATTTATAGTGACTCCTCATTCCAATCAGTATTACATCTGAAAAGAAATTGGCTGAAGCAAGGAGACTTTGATGGAAACACTTTGCTGGGAGCGGATTAAAGAAAAGCTGTTAGGCTAACTGCCAGGTCAGCTAGCTGCGGGAGATAGCCGCTCTAAATAAGGCTATTTCTTCAGGATCTTTTGTCAGCTATCTTGTATCGCTAATTTCTTAGTCCTCTTGATTCTTTCTTCGTGTAGAATCTCTTTGCCATTGTCCTTTGCTTCAACCTAAAACTTAATAAATTGTAATGAATTTGTTTCATTCATGGCATTTAATTCTTAAAGAATTAAAAAATAATAATAAAAAAAAGTATTTTTAAATTAACAACAAACAGCTGTATATTGCGAATTAGGGTAGATTCCAAACGGTCTATGACCATCGCCATTCATTAAGGGTCTTTGAGAGATTAGAGGGATTTGATTGGTAAGGCAAATTACTTGTTAATCATAATATCAGTTCAACCTAATGATAATTAATAATTTATTTGATAATCTATTTCTAATATTTACAGACATTCATAATTATATTAATTATAATATTCAATTATGAAAAACATATTAAAAGAATATAGAGTATATGCACTTTAGTATTGGTGTTATTTTGACACAGGTATGAAATAATAGTATATACTAGAAGTATATATTTATTTTATTTATATTTTTATGTAACTTTTCATTGGATATAAATATTAAAAGCTTTGATTTTATGTGTTTTATTTTTATGTTGATTTGCTTATCAAGTTTTAATTTATTACATCAATAGAGCATACACAATAACGCACGCTTTTAGAAAGAATTTATAATTCAAAGATTTAAAAAAAATATTGATTGAAATTTACTACTATATAATAAAAATACATCAAGTAAATAGAATGAAAGATATAAAATGCCATGAGACATCGACAGTACCCACTGGTAGTGGTCGAATAACAAATTCAAGTAAGAAGGTTACTAGACCATCTTATTTTCATACACCCCGGAGGATTATAAGGATTTGAAGAGGTTGCTTGGTCTAAAACGAGGAGGTTTTAGAGAGAATAAAGTTCGTCATGAAAGGATTGATATAAGATTTGGTAGTTACAATTGGGACATTATGGAAGACTTTGTTCGTAACAAAGTAAGGAGCATTGAGGATTTTAACATGCATTTTGGATTGAAGGATTGGATAGGAGAGGATTTCGATGGCTTAGTGGATCCCCAAAGCTCTACTCCGTATGTCCTGAATGATCTTGCAAAAACCATGTAAACGAGTCTTTTGTACTTAACTGGGATCTCAGAGCGATTGTCTTGAAAATCTTTAAGTAGCCTGAAACGCCAAGCAGTTTCTTCTCGTTTCAGTCTAGGATTCTAAGTTAAATGTTTGTCAAGAAGAGCCCTAAATACCGAGTCTCTTTTACAGGAATCAGTGGGGTGTTATTAAACAATATAGGAGAACAGGATGTCATTAGTGTACGGCTGAGGGTAAAGGGAATTTGAAGGGATTTGTGGGAATATATTTTAATGCTCCAGTTTTGACATTATTCGAGATCAGTGATATAGGATTGAAGAGTATGGAATACAATAACTGGATTAGCGTTGACTGATTATGCTTATGTATCATAATAATACTAATGTCAAATGTATTAAGTGTTTAGAGGATTGGGTCTTGATGAACACCAGCATATAGAAGGGTGATGGTTGAGCAAAGATTGTTATGATTTACTTTGAATGTCCTGTTCTTGAGATAGAATTTAATTATTCATCTATATTTATCATTTCTAGTATTGTCGCGCTATTTTAAACGCTATTATAGTAGTTATGCGATTATACAAACATCATTGTACGATGGACAGAATATATTCGTCTGATTGTGATAGTTTTTTTTTTTAATTCATTAAAGGATTTTCTCTGGCAATAAGGAAAGAAACGCTAGAAACAAATAAGATTAAGAAGTTACTTCAGAAAAAATTGTAATCTGATAAAAAAAAAACAATTGCGTTGGAGAAAATTAAAAATGTTAATAAGTTAAAATAGCTTTATTTGACAGTTTTAAAAATTTAATTAAGCCTGAGCTTGTAATTATCCAACGAAATTGTTCATTTAAGTAATGAAATTTGGCAATTTTATGGCATCTAACTAAAATAATAATTTCAACAAATAATAGAAATAATTGTAACTCTTGCCAAAATTACAATATTGTCACAAACTTGCCAAAAATCTTTTCACTCATTAACTTTCTTTTGGAAAATCAAGGTAAAGGTTAGTTTAAGGTACTCCATCTAAGCTCATATATATATATATATATATATATATATATATATATATATATATATATATATATATATATATTGATTATTAGTTCCAGAACAACCGTTCCTGACGAATTGTGGTGTGCGATCTTCTAGGAATATTTTAGATCTCGTTGAAGAAGGTTAAGACTTTTTTTAAACTTTTTTCTATTTTTGATGGAAATTTCTTTATTATGTTTATAATGATTTTATGGTTGTATTTAGATGTGAAAATGTAAGCCATATCTGAACATGCAAGTTTCAAGGACAATTTTAAGTTTTAATTTTTTTGTTTTTTAACCGTTGTGTACAAGTTGTCAGTTGTTGAAGGATATGTTTTAGTTTACCATATTTAGTCCTATTACGCGATGGTATTATTAATTTATGGTGTTTTAAGCAAGTCTTATCTTAAACGTAAAACAGTCATTTATGGAGACACTTAGTTTTTTCTTCATATGTTAGCTAAAAAACGATTATTAAATTATCATTCATTTTTTAAAGGTTCATTCAGTATTTAATTTAAAAAAAATATCACGTTTTCGCTAGTCAATAGCTATTATTATATATGACTAAATAAACATCTTGCTGTATTAATTATTCACCCCTTCATTAAGGTGAGTAGTTTATCTTTCACGACTGAACAGTCATGCGGGTGTGTATCTTTGAGTTATTGAAGGCGCGCTTTCTAACTAATTCCTACATTAGGAAGTCATTACAATTTCCTTATACATTAATGTTATGTACTTTTATATATTTATTTTTTTTTTCATCCGATTTAATCGGATATATTTATACATCCTACTTAAGTCCATATACCTTATTTTGTCCATGATATATATATTTTTTTTTTTATATGTAATACTTAGTTATAATGACTTTTGTGATGACGCCTAAATACAACGCATTTATTCTAAGAATCGAGGGCAGACTATGTCTAGTTTGTACCAATTATAATTTACATACTTCAATATTACTAGAATACATATCATAGAGGATACATAAAAACAAAATAATAATAATAAAAAAAAAAGTTTATGACACAACTGTCATATACAGAAGCGTAATTTTCACATTCACATTCCAGCAGAATAATACAATATTTGAGGACATATGACATATACAGCAATATGGAGAGGCAAATGAAAAAGAGACATATTTTATACAAATATACTTTCTGTAAAATATTTATATAATGTTAGAGACTTCATTTTTATTCAATCATAAAATTTAAAGTAACTGTTATATATTTATATATATATATCCAGCCCCAGTGAATTAGTGGTTAAGTCGAATTTTGTCCAGATTGATTTAACTATACTATTGGGAGCAAAATCGTGACATTCACGTAAATTTTGGCTTCAAATGTAGTAATTATATAAGCATTAACTCTCTGTAATCCAAGAACTGCCCTAGCCACCTATTCACTGGGAGAATGGCATGAGATCCCTTTCTTCAGTAAAATTAACTAATTTTAGAAAAAATTCAACTTAACTACTTATTTACCGGTACTGCAGATATATCCTATTGAAGTTATAATTCTTAACTCTAGGTTTTGTAAATCAGTCCAGGCACTGATTCAATTTTCAGATCCTACCTTTCAGAAATTGTTTAATAATATTCAATATTACGCTATGGTATGACACCTTCGAAGATATTTCTAAAAATAAACCAATAAATCATGGTTTACCATCATCAATCAATAAACCTTAACCAATAAACCTTAATCATAAAAAAAGATATAAGCAGAAATTTGTGTTTGTATATCAATCAAGGATAACTATAGACACGAAGATAATAGAACTTGTGAGTCCTACATTGGAAATAGCGATTATATGATGAAATAATTAAGGAAAAAATAAATTAATTGATATTTACGGATTATATATTTATTACAATTTATATTTATTTGTTACTCTTATTTTCGACGAAGAAGAGAGAAATATTCTAAACCGTAATGATGAAATAGGAAGATGAAGAAAATATTTCCCGGTATTATTGTGAGTAGATTGTGGTACTGGGTGTGGTACCTCCTATTGTATCTCTTATACAAGTAGTGAGTCCATGAAAAGATATTTTTTTAAATATTCGTTCTTCAACTTGACAAAACAGTTTCTTTTATTTAGTATAACTTGTTTTGTTATTTAAAATTGTTAAGTTGTCACAAAAGGTGTTGTAGGTTACAATATTTTTCTAGACTAAATATATTTTCTTTAAATATATAAAAAAAATTAATAGTCAGATGATTTGCTAGTTGTGCAAGGAATGTTTTAGACATAAAAAAACTTTTTTCAGGATTTTTTAGGTATGCAAAAATATAAAATAGTGAGAGAATAAATTTAAAATTTTCCTCGACATTTCAGACTACTTGACACTTACTAGGCAAACCCTCTAAGCTCCTAATTAATTTAATTAATAAAAAAATCTATACGTGACAATCATAAGACTTATTTAGGCTTAGCTAATTTAACTTTGGGGCTCCTCTACTCTTGCAATCCAAAATTATTTTTGCTCCTTACTTATTATGAATCAAGTCATCCATAATGACCTTAATGTTCCAATTGTTGCTGATTCAGGCCGAACTCGTTATCAGTCATTTTATGAAAAACTTTATTCTCACTCTAATCCACTAGTTCCATACCTCTTCAATTCCAGATAATCCTCCGAGGCCTCAGAAAAGATGGTCTCGGGACTTTCTAAGTTGAATTTTTTATTTGAGTACTAACCTTGGGTTGTTTTCTTTATCCATGTCATTATGTATCAATCATTCTATTTACTTGTTTATTATTATAATACAGTTGTAAATTTCAATATATACGAGAGAGAAATGCTTCATTTTCTTCCGCAGTCCAACTACATTGGATTGCCATAACACACAGCGTACTCATCGATCCATATTAGACATACTGTATATTACAATTTTAAATTTAAGAATATTCGTTTTACACATTCCTTACCATACCTATTACATATTTCTCCTTATCATACCATTAATCAAGATACATACTTAAGAACTGCAATACAATTCCTATTTCTTTTTACTTCCCTTTTTCTTTTTTCTTCTTAATAACGATAAAGGAAAGAAAATATAAAACAATCGTGTGGGGTATCAGCTACTAGATATATATGATTGTGAATTATCCCCAGGGAGTCGAGTATAATATTTTCAGCGAGCACTGCCACATCCCTGCCACTGACACCCAAGTCATCGAGGAAGCACCATGTCCATTTCGGGATCGTTCCGCGGGTCCCAATCCAAAGGCCTCTCACGTTGAACTCTCTCTCTCTCCGGAGGTCTTGCGGAATTTCTCCTTCATGAAAGGGATGCACTTATAATATATTTCCTTATTTTCCCTTTCCACTCCACCAGGCGGGTCGTTATTTTCAAATCTCAACGTCGGATCCAATACCCACGCTATCTTTCCGGTCTTCGGAAATGCGACAATATCCACATATCTTGTGGATCCCTCGGTGTCGATACAATAGACCACGTCAAAGAAGGCGAAGTCTTTTTCTTTAAGGTGCCTCATTAATTCCTGTTTGACCCTATAGTTGATATTCAGTTTTAGGGCGGTGGTCCACTCCGATCCCGGAAGTACCTGTTTCTCGTATATCTACCTGTTGGCTTTCGGTGTCTTCTTGAAATGACGGACTCCAACGCCCTACCATCTGCAATAAGCCCATTGTTCGTAAGAATTCTCTCGCAGCGACTGTCGTTGAGCTCTCACGCTTTGGAAGCCCTGATCAACATCCAGTCTTTCAACACATTGAGCTACTTCAGTTTCATAATTAAATATGGACTGGAACAGGGCATCCGGGACATTAGACAGTCGCTGGGCAATTGACCAATGCTGCAGGGGAGCTTCCAATTTACAGGCCTCGATACATCCTCGGTGCGTATATCATGGCCGTAGAGGTGTTTGCTGAGAGCCCGATAATGGTCTTAACACCACATGAGATATCTTTGTTAAGGGCACGGTTTGGGGAGGATAGGTAAGTCCTAAGAACAGATACTGATTGACAGCGTTGATCTTTTGTCCGGTTTGAGTAGACAAGAGCTCACTTATTTGTCTAAAATTTCAGTTAATTTAGTCACCCCTTCCTCATCGAATACAAGCTCTTCCGAGAATGTGCATCCTAAATATTTTATTCGCTCTTCAGACTTACATATATGGATGACATCTCCGTTCTCGAGGGAGAGCGTATTCGTCCGCAGCTCTCCTTTTTCAATCAAGATGACCACACTCTTTTGGCATATCGAGTGGGCTCCTACGCATATCTTAATCCTGTTCGTGCTAAGGAGAGCCGCTATCACGTTCCTGAGGTACGGTGACACACATCTTGCCTCTAATGAGCTGACGTTATGATCATGACCAACGTTGCCAAAAGCGCCAACCACGTCCAGGAAAACCACCGCGCAATCATTCTTTTTTTTTTGGCGTCTTTTATGATCGCGTCTATGATACTAGCGCTGATGTGTCTTCCCGGTAGGCCCATAATAAAGCCTCTTTGATTTTTGCTAAAGGTGATCTGTTTACTTAATTCTTTGTCGAGATCCTTCTCTAAGATGGGGCGTACAATGGAGTAAATTGTTATTGGTCTCCATGATGAGAGGCTTTTGGTATCTACTTTTCCTTTATAAACCAATATGGTTAGCCCTTGTCGAAAAGACTCCGGAACAGGAATAAGAAACAATCAAAATCTTTTATAATCGTTAGGAGGCGATATGACTACTAGTGATCACAAAAACAAATGTATAAAAATATTACTAATGGACATTAATAAATTCTGCATAAAATATATCAAATAAACCGTAGTATAATATTATGGATGGAGAATGCAAAGGGTAGTTTCTCTAATTGCCTTTATTCATGCCATTATGTAATTCCCTCGCCCTTCGTTCATTTACAGACTAAAGTGCTCGATCGGATAATCTTAAAAATATTTAGCGGCAAATCTAGGTCGAATTAGCATATTTTTTTTATTAATACTAATGGAACCGTAAATCAAGGGAGAATTGCCAATCAGAATTATTCAACTTCGTTAATTAAAAGTATATATCTCCATAACTGGCTAATATAGGAAAAAGTTTCTAGTTGAAAAGATAAATTACTTTTTCTTCAGGGATCAGTGGGTTCAATTGCCAAACTTCTCAACAAGTAATCCAACGAAAGGAGGGGGAACATAAATCTTTATAATAGTTTGTAAACTTGATAATAGAGCTTATTCATGATGGCTGTTCAACATAACAGTCCCATTCATCCAGCCCTTATCTTTCAGTGAAACTGATCGGCCTCGCACAACCGAGCTCATAAATTATCATATTTAAAAGAGGCTGCCTCAAAAGACTCAAGATATCGTCTGACACTTAAGGAAAGAGTTCGAAAAATCAAAGGCTATCAGCAAGAAAAATTTTGCGACTCCCCTCCGTTCATGGATTTGTTTGAATTTTTATGTTACTGATCTTGTTAGAATCCGGAATTTTTTTTTCGGAGTCATGTATAGAAAAAAAAAGGATCATATATCTAAATGACTTTCAAGATCCATTAAAATTATTTTAATTTTTTTCCCTTATTTCTTAATTTATTTTGCATCTTATCTATTTCTGACATGAAATGAGTTAATATCTAAATCGATAAGAATAACTGGACATTTATATGCATTATTATATGATGTGTTTGGTTTCAAAACGGGTTACATCCATTTTCAAAAATTTCTCAGTACTGACTAAAAAATTTTTATTTTAATAAATAATCAACTTAATATTTTATTTGTATTTTTTTTCTAACAATTCAGTTCAAACAATAATTATTAAAATTTGTTATGATCTCCTCTTTTTTTTCAAATATCATTTATCAACATAAAAAAAAATATGTTGGATATGTATTGATCAGAAATTATTGATATCTGGTTAGTTTATGGCTGGAGACTCATATACATGACAATCAGTAGACCCATCTGGACTTACAGAATAGATCTTTGGGGCTCCACTAAGCTATCGAATTCCTCTCGTATTCAATCCTTACAATCCTTCTGAAAATCCTCAATGCTCCTTACTTTATTACGAACAAAGTAATCCATAATGACCTTAACGTCCCGTTTATTGCTGATTTGGCCCGAATCCGATATCAATCTTTTCATGACGAACTTCATTTCCACTCAAACCCACTAGTTTCAAACCTCGCAACCTCTTCAATTCTTGATAATCCTCCGAGGCGTTTGAAAAGAAGATGCCCTCCTGACCTTCTAAGCTGAACTTTTTATTTGAGTACTACCACTGGGTAGTTTCTCTACTTTTCTTTTCATGTCAATGTATTTATTCATTATATTTACTTGATGTATTCTGTATACAGTTGTAAATTTCAATAAATATATTTTTTTTTTTAAAGTTTACGGCTGATAAAAAATAAACAAATAAATAAAATATACATTTTTAAAAATAAATCACTTTATTAAATGTAATTAAACATATATTATATTATACATTATATTATATATATTTTTGATTTTTCATACATCAAAAATTTTAATTTAATGTAGTGATTTAAAATATATAAATATACAGCTCTTAGTCTTTTTTTTTCTTTCCCACGAACATTAGTAGTGTACTGGGTTCATTCTTCATTAATGTTGCTAAAAAATTTTAATATCTTTAAGTAATTTTAATATAATCACTATACATTACTATACAATATTAAATGTATAGTATTTTTTTTTTCAATTAACTAATTTATGATTATTTAACTACAACTTTATCAAACGCCTACTATCCTTGAGAAAATGAATAACCAAGAGGCGAGTGCCCTAAGCAAACACTAATCATGGTAACTGAAATTAAGCACTTCCCTGTAATTGCTTACTGGTTATTACCATAAGGCATCCATTGTTTATCTATTTAATATCAGATCCGAATTGCTGACTATATCAGAAGGTAAATACTAAAACAAACTCGTGTATATATGGTCAGCAGAAAGAAGAAGTTTTCATTTAACAGTTCTTGACAAATAAGTCTACATTATACTCGTATTAATTAATTTGTCCTTATGTCTAAGAAATGACAATGAGCTATATAGTATAGCGTATAAAAAGTGACAAAAAGCAGTATATATATGTATATATATATATATATATATATATATATGTATATACAAACTTGTGATGTGCCGGATATCCGTATCCGTATTCGCGGATATCCGAGAGAGAAGAAAGATCCGTATCCGTGACTTTTTTGGCGGATCTTATACCTTATTAATTTTCAATACATAGATGAAATTTTATAAAGGGGTATTTTGTATTCACTGAAAAACTCCTAGGTACGTATCAGTAACCCTTAAACAGCAACTTTTGTTCTGGACAACGTCGAAATGAAAAAAAAAATCAGTCCTCCATTCAAATGACCGGATCTTAGTTTGTATGGAGAAATGAATTTTTTCTTTCGTTTTCGATGTTTGCCCATACACAAAAGTGTATGTATATGGGGTTACTAACACGTACCAAAGAGGTTTTCAGTAAATTTAAAATAACCCTGATTTAAGGTTATTAGGTAAAAACTATTGACATTTAAAATTCGACTCAGGTAAAAGGATTACCTCAAGAAAAACTTCTTTGTAGACAATTTTATATCTCACTACCAAACACAAACGTTATCCATGCCGCCCAGTATGCTATGCTAGTAGTATACTATAAAGAAAGTACTATAAACTAAGTACTATAAACAAATAGTATACTAGTATATGACTATAGGTAGTATATAGGTAGTACTATAAACAAACAAAAGGAAGAACCGCTCAGTGCAAGTAGAAGACTCGACACACGTACTATCCTGCCTGTTACGGAAATCGTTAAGTGTCGACAACTATTAAGGTCACGCGCACCTACATGGATTGAGTAAAAAAGTTAAGATCCGTATCCGTATCCGCGGATCTTGGCACCAAATATCCGTATTCAGATCCGTATCCGCGGATATACTTTATTAACGAACCGGCACATCACTAATATAAACAAATAATAATAATGAGTAAATAAGCAGTACAAATCCTGACTAGATAAGCAATTAAAAGAATTGATTAATCAATAACAACTACTGATAGCATGAGCTAGCAAGTAATGCTTTCTTTACTCGATGTACATTTTCTTAAAACACCATAATAACACAATAAATTATTCTATACATTTCATTTTAGGCAAATGACTAACCTGCTTAGAACGGATCATTTTGGGAAGCCAGAAGATCTTGGAAAAGCGAGGATTTAAATGACGATAGTGGGGGCGCATGACGGATGTTAGGAGAGATTGAGTTCCACACTGTGGTGGAGCAGGCGAGAAAGGAACGTTCGAATGCTAAGCTTCTGTGGGAACGTATATAGAGATCGGAAAGACGGGATCTTGTTTTATGGTACTGGACTGAGGATTTGAATTGGAGGAAACTGTAGATATATGAAGGGTGTTGAGAGTTAATGGATTGGTATAAGAATAAACAAAGGAAATATTGTCTTCGGAAAGGGGAAGAGCCACTTTAACTCATCAAAAAGGTGGGAAACGCGGGATCGCCTCGGAGTACCGAGGACAAATCTTGGAGAACATTGTATTTTATTTTCCTAGCTGGCTTCTGCTGACGAGCCAACCAGTAGACCTACCTGTTCGTGCCGGTCATTTCCTCGCTGAGATAAATACGCTTGCAATCATTTTCCTACCAGCCAATATCGCGCGTGGAAAAGTCTCTTTTTGTTTTCCTTTTCTGAATTAGGTCATCCCTCACTGACTGCCTAACAAAGCGTGCGATGACTGGAGGGGGTCGCGGGCAATCTTTCCTTGCTCTCCGACCCTAAACCCAGTGTCCAGGTCCTCCAAATTTAATTTGATAAATATATATTTAAGATTAGATTGAAATAAAGCACTTCCCTTGATTACACGTCTAACTATCAATACTCTTTAAAACAAAGCAATAAATAAAGAACAAAGAATTATAAATTTCATTAAGTACGTTATATTTACAGCTAACTTATATAATATTAAAAATGAGACGCTTCTTGAAAATTCTTTGGACAACCATTTGGGTTGGAAAATAATAATTTAGATTATAAATATTTTCTCCCCTCTCTCTCTCTCACTCTTTGTCTCTCCCTCCCACCCTCTCACCCTCTCTCCCTCTCTCCAGTGTTGTAAATGAGAAACTTGTAATTAATCAAAATTACTGAAGTTTCTGCTAAATCGACAGTTTAATGATATAACACGAACCTGATAACACTAACAAGCTATCGCACTTAGGATCAGTTACTAAGAGTTAAGAAAGGAATAGTTAGAACTTGTATCCATCTTCAATCATTGATCTTAATGCTTTGCTCCCAACGCTGCTTAGTATATTGGAGTTGTTTATAAATATTGGAGGATAATGTAAACAAAATAATATGTGAATAGATGAAGAAATCGCAAGTGGTCAGAGGTATGGTATTGGGAACTTGACAGATTGGACACAGACCAACGCATACGGAAAACTAAGCCTCCATGGAAAACAGACTAGAATTATCAGAGCGTTTTCATAAAATACCTAATATAATTCAAATGCAGGAAATACAACAATTCAAATGGCTCAATACCATAATTAGGATTGTTAAAAAAAATCAGAAAACAGTTCTTAAATATTAAAAAGTACCTACAACCCATGAAAGGTCTTGGGTACAGTGCATGGTAGAGACAGTACTGTTTCTAAGCCAACGGTTGTCCAGGGAGTGGTTTTTTAGAGGTGACTTTTTCTCTAACTAGGAGTACCAAATTTGCAGTGCTTGGAAGAATACTCAAACTTGGACGAATCATCTTACTATTCGTTAATGGCGTTGATTTAATAACATTAATGAATAAAAAAAATGTGTGTGTTAGCTCCGACGCAAGTTTCCTCCTACAGAACTCGTATTGTGTATATTATATAAAAAGAGGGTAAATGAAAGCATCTTAAAAAATAATCAAAGGATATACAAATATTTATTCATAATATTTACACCATTCCAATGATTTCCAATGATAACATAATACTAATTGTTAATATTTTTATATAAATCATTCATGGGAAGATTCGTTTGTTCTACCATGAGCATATAAAATGATTTTGAACAGTATTTAGTCCGTGAATAGTCATCACTATTAAATACTGTGACAATAGGTTTGTGGTAACTAAAATACAATACGGGTACGTCAGAAGTTAAATGGGTTATTAATAGTGAAAACATTGCATCAATAGTTGCACCATATCTAGTCGTCCCGAGTAATCTTCCAGAAATAAAGTCTAAATATAGCCCTGAATTAAGGTTATTTTTCAAGAATTGTACTAAGTTTAACTTTCGTCTTTACTTAATGAAAATTAATGACGTTAAGTGAATAAACAAATATCCTCTGTGTCTTTATCTTTGAAAGAACCAAAGATAAATGATATCATACTAAAACTGGTTTCGCTGTAAGTATTTTTCAATTTAACAACAGACAACAGAAATTGACGGTTAGGTTGCTGTTATACACATACATAACCTCGAAGTGAGAGGTGCGCAAAGGAACGTAACGTCTCTCAATCTATATATATGTATATACATATATATATATGTATATACATATATATATATGTATATATATATATATATATATATATATATATATATATATACACATACATATATATATATATATATATATATATATATAAAAGATTTCGTCATGACTGAGAAGACCATCGCAGAACCAAAACGCCATAAGCTACAGACTTGAAATTCGGACAGTAGGTACATTTTAAAGGTGCGTCGGCCTTTTCACGAGGGTGAAACGTCTTTAATATCGCCAAAAAAATCAGAGTGCTTCTGATATCAATTATATGCCTCTAGGGGCATTCGAATGCCTGCTGATAGGAAAAAAGTCAATTTACTAAGTTCCTTACTATCCGATAGAATATTAGAAAAATTTGATTCCATTTGGTCTCCCCTTTCACATAATCTTTTCATAATGTAGGGGCAAGTGTAATGCTACTTAGAAATTTAAAACCTCCAAAATTGTGAAACGGGAATAGACTGCAGGTAAAAGTTTTGCAAAAAAATATAGAAGCTACAGTAATAACGGGATGTGGTCGAGATGAAACTGTTTTTATCACAAGAATACCTCTAATAACATCCGAGTGTGCATTTTAATTTAAGAGATTACTGTTTTGGCTATTAATTATTGGATTTCAATCGATAACACATCTAAAGTTATGCATTTATGCCAATTAATATTAAATAGGGCATTTCATTAACATCGATCAACAGAGGGATAAGAATTGGCAGGCTGGTTGAATTCATTATTGCTTTTAGTCTTTCTGAATATTATGGAGTTCAAAATTCACTCTCCGTTTAAAGTCAACATAAGTTCTTATTCAAAATCAAGGCGGACGAAGTCGCGGGCAAAAGCTAGTATATTTATATTTTACTGTAAATTTTATTGACTAAACCTCCTCCCTGACTATTTAAAACATCTGTAAATCTATTGTCATAATAAAAAATTATAAAAAACATCTAAGCTCAAAGGTAACATTGAGGTTAAATATTGATCTTCAAAGCTAACCATAATTTGATTGTTAGCGTAACAAACTACTAAACCCAAGATCGCGGGTTCGTAGCCCGGCAGGTGGCCCTAGGATTTTTAAAGGGAGTAAAAAATCCTTAGTTACGCCGTCCTTCGGAAGGGACGTTAAACGGGGGTCCCGAGCCTGTACGATGTCAGGTACTCGTTAAAGATCCCTATCCTAATTAAACCTGGATAGACAAAATTTAGAGCTCCCATTGTAGCATCGTCCGATTATTGCAGCATAAAGTGACGTTAAATGAACAAACTACAACCTTAATTTGAGGTTTTAAAAATTTATCGCTTTTCAACACTTCGAGAAATAAACCATATAATACACTGTTACCATAGATACCATACGTATCTCTTCCCGATTAGTCCCGGAATTTAACTTTTAATTTCTATTTATTACGTAAAACAAATAATACAATATTATCGCGAAAGGAACGTAACGCACTACATTTAGCTACAATTCGATTTTACTCCTCATAAAATTTTCATACCACGGGCTTAATATGAAAATAGTTTCTTAAGGAGTAAACGCAAAAAATAAGGAACCTGTACCACTACAATCAATGAAGGGGTAATTGGCAGAGAATTATTTCTTGGACAATGTTTGTACAGGGAGATGATATGTCCAAGATCACACTCAACCACCATGTTTTCACCCAATGAAGGGTAGCCCTTTATACACATTGTTTGACCCCCAGGAGAGTCTGTGGATCCCAAAGACTCTATCTGTGGTTTTTAACAAATTAATTTAATAAATTATATTCAAGTCAATAAATCAATAAATTATAGTCTGCTGGTGTACCTCAAGGTAGCATCCTCGGTCCTATCCTCTACACGGTATATACAGCTGACATCCCATCCCATTCTAACACCTTCATCTCCACCTAAGCTGATGACACGTGTGTGTTATCAGTTAATAACGACGCAAATATTGCATCCCAATCCCTTCAATCACATTTATCAAGCCTCGAAGAATGGTGTCGGAATTGGAGAATTAAAATCAATTCCAAAAAGTCCCATCAAATTACCTTTACCCTTCGCCGAAAACCCATGACTTCCTGTCCTACTGTATCCTTTAATAGTACTCCACTTATCCCTGTTGAACAGATCCGCTACCTAGGACTCAACTTAGACAAACTTCTTACTTAGAACCCTCACACAAGACTGAAAAGACAAGAAACAGCTAGACGCTTCCGACTACTTCAATACATACTAGACAAACGCTCAAAGCTTCAGATCAATTACAAAAGACTTATTTATGTTACTGTTATAAGACCTATATGGACTTACGGAATTGAACTATGGGGCTCCACCAAACCATCAAATTCCTCTCGTATTCAATCCTTGCAATCCAAAATCCTTCGCAAAATCCTAAACGCTCCTTATTTTGTCACAAATAAAACCATCCATAATGACCTGAACGTTCCATATGTTACCGATTTAGCCGATTCCAGATACCTATCATTCCATAATAAACTCCAGGCCCATCCAAACCCACTAGTTTCCATCCTTGAATCCAATTCCATCCCGGACAATCCTCCTAGGCGTCTGAAGAGAAGATGGCCTCGCGACCTTCTATAATAGAAATGTAATTAGAGTGCTGCCAATGGGTAGTGCCTCTACACGTCCTTTCATGTATTTATTTATTCATACAGGCCTTGTACTAGATGTATATATTACAGTTGTACAATTCAATAAAATAATTAAAAATAAATAAATAAATTATATTATGATAAATTAACAAATAATACTTTATCAGTTGATAAAGCTCGGTTTGATCTTATGAACTACAGTTCTGTAGCTCAGAGCTGCAAATACTCAGTTTCTTCGTCCCCTCTGTATTCATATTATTATCACTGAACCCGTTAAAGATAGAGGAATCATGTTAAATTCCAAAAAAAAAATCTCGAAATCGGAGTTTGACCAGATTCTCGGAAAAAATCTGTAAAATTTTTATTCTTTTCAAATTTAATTTTACTCCCATTTTATCGTCTGTGAGTTTCGCGTTACTGATGAGAGTGATTTTAACATTTAGCTGAAAGGGATGCGTAGGGGCCCCGAAGCGCTTTGTCGGAAGACGACTAATAAAATATCTAAAGCCTATTAGCCCTAAATGGAGTGGATCCACTCCCAGGACTGACTCAATGCTTCATCAAAGAGAATAGAACTAATTGCAGCCGAAGCAGTTAAAAATATTCCAACCCCAACGATTTTCTCTTCTCGTATCAGCAACAAAGGTTAACATCTTCTCTTATTCAATAGACGAGTAATCAATTATCAACTATCACTCTTTGGTTTATTAATTTCCAGAAAGCCGTATAAATAATTAGAATCACTAATTGAGTTAAGCATGGAGGGACACGTTTTATTACAAAAAAGATAAGACGTTTTTCATAATCGGATGCTATGTCGTTTAGAGCATCTTATTTTTTTAATAGTTAAATTTATTGAGATTTACAACTATAATAATATTACAAGTAAATGTGATATGAACAATATGACATGAAAAAAAAAAACACTTGTTGAGAAACTACCCATCGGTAGTACTCCAATAAAGTTCTATAGTAAAAGGTCTCGAGATCATCTTCTTTTCAGACGCCTCGGAGGGTTATCAGGAATAGTAAGGGAAGCAAGTTGAGAGACTAGCGGATTCAAGTGGGTAAGGAACTTGTCATGGAAGGACAGGTATCTAGTTTTTGGCCAAATCGGCAATATATGGGATATTAAGATCATGATGGATGATGATATTGTTTGTGACATAATGAGGAGCATTGAGGATTTTACGAAATAATTTGTTAAATAATTATGAATAATTAAATTATAACTAAATAAATAATTAACTAAATAATTAAATAATAAAATAATAAATAAATAAATTAATAAATAATGAAATAATAAGTAAATAATTACTAAAATATAAATTATTTTTCTCCCTATCCTCGTTGGACGATTGTACATTGGACTAATATAATTTTGAGTTGTGTTTATTAAAACCAATAATGCTTATGCTCTGATTTATTTAATAATTTTCCGATCAATGTTATAATCAAGTTTAGTTCAGTTAATTGAACTTCCAGTTAAACATTACTTTTTAATACAATATTACCGAAATATTGAATATTAAAAAAACCTTCCCCCTTTGGATGTTGGCGATTATAATGGGTGATGTTTAATTTAATTTAATTACGTTAATATAATTAATTACTGAATTGGACGAAACATGTCTATCGATATTAATCCGGACCATTTCTTCAGATTTTTCAGCCAGAAGTGACGTCTGTTATCGGGAGATTTATTTCCTTCAATCTTCCATTTTTCAATATTCAATGCCCAGCAATACCCTGTATGATTAACGGCATTGTTACACATTCACATAACCAAAGTATGCCAATTTATATCCTTCGGTCCTATCCAATATCTCTAGGCAAGTCTGTATGATTTCGTTGCTGACATTGTGCAACCATGAAACTCTGAGCATACGCCGAGAACATATGGTGTTATCACCCGAATGCTTGCTTACTTGAATAATCGTAATTGTCCATGACTCTAATCCATAAAATTCAATATCATTCCTAAAATCTTGTTTTACGTTTTCCGTAAACTTAAAGAGGGAGACTTCTAACACTTATTTTCTTATTCGGTGAATGTTGAAATACCAAAATAAAGAATGTGCTTAACCCTTTAATGGTTAGATTTGCAAAAAAATAAACAGAAATGCCTAGCCAATCTTAAGAGTTAATTATTGATTTTTTTTTAGATTTACTGTATTCATTTAACCAATATGAATTCAATTAATAAAGGTCCAGTTAACTTAAATTAATTAATAGGGGACATACTGTAGCTTGTAGAAAATAAAACGGAATAGAAATAAACTAACATCAAAACAATTTACAGTTTAGCAAGAATATTATTGTTCAAACAATTTAATAAAATAAATTCAATAGCCAAAATCTTTAAGGAAAGTCCATTCCCAAATAAAATACAAGCTAACAATAATTGGTAGTTGCCCCCTTTAATGTCTAAGTTATAATTCAGATTCAAATTTGATGCCACAGCTGAACATATATAAACGAGTAAAAATATGCAAAATGATTTTTGCTAACAGCTTTTTGGAAAAAAACTTTCAGGCAGCTAAAACAAGAAAAAGAAGATTACGCTAGACTTACACCTCTATCAGCAAAGGTGTACAATTTTATAATTAATGACGACTTCAACCCATAATCGAAGAGGATAATAATAGTGGGTTTAATGCTAGTAAAAGCTTTTTTTCTTATAAGAATTTATAACATATAGTATTATAATAATCATAAGAATTTCTTATACTATTGGATTTCACCAACTGCTTATCGGGTGTGAACGGAATTAGTCGAACGGACTATTTTTTAATTTTTATTTGATATTGAAATTCTAAAGAATCACCATTGAACTTAAATTCTCAAAGTTCGAGGGAAGTGGTTAGAACTTTCACAATTTATGAAAAAATTATCTTTTACCTCGTTTCAGTATCAATACTTAGTACCAGAAATAACTAATGGCAATTTTCATTAACGTCAAAGGTATTTTCAATCATCTATTCATTTACATTCAGCGCTTGAAGAGCTTGAATAAATCATGATTTATTACCACTTTATCAATCATATTTATTCATTCTTCACTGACCATGGGCTTCAATAATTTAATGAAAGTAATTGATAAAAAAAAGGTCTTTGTTTTGAATTTTACTACAAGTTTTATATGTTTTGTAAAAACATACAATTAAAAATTCAATTTAACATATTAAATATTTCAATTAAGTCCGATGATTTTTGGTTTACAATATATTTTAATTTTTTTTTTAATGTAATGCATACGATTGATCAGTTGAAAGCTAAACGATATGCAAAGCCTAATTTTAGGTTTAAAGTGTCAAAACAAAGGATTAAAATTAATTCTCACGAATCCAGTGAATTCACTGTTATATATCGTCGTAAACCAATGACGTCCTGTCTTCCACCAATCTTTAACAATACCCCACTAATTCCAGTAGAAAAGATCCGATACTTAGTACTACATCTTGACAAACGTTTAACTTTGAATCCTCAATTTAGTCTGAAACAATACTTCAACACTTACTTGACAAACGCTCTAAGCTCCCTATTAATTACAAAAGACTCTTATATACGAACATTATAATACCCTTTTGGGAAGAAAAGGCATTGAATTCCTCTCGTATCCAATCATTACATTACACAATCTAAGATAATATTTTACGAGTAAAGTCAGCCGTAAAAACTTTAATGGCCCATTTGTTTCTGATTTAGGCCGAAACCCTACATCAATCCTATCATGACAAACTTAATTCCCATTCAAAGC
Source organism: Troilus luridus (assembly GCA_964056705.1). NCBI lineage: Eukaryota > Metazoa > Arthropoda > Insecta > Hemiptera > Pentatomidae > Troilus > Troilus luridus. The sequence goes on along the minus strand of OZ057415.1, from coordinate 56,058,864 downwards.
CGACTGAAAAAAAAGCCTCGTGACCTTCTAAGTTGTATGTGTTATTTAAGTACATGTGTTATTTTGTCATGCAATTGTGATTGTGATCAAAATTAGACGGGTGGACGGACGAATTATTTATTTTATTTTATATTGAGAATCCATCATTCACCATTAAATGAAAATTCAGAAATTTCGAGGGAAGGGGTTAGAATTTTACATTATATAGACAAATCATCTTTTACCTCGTTTTAGTATCACGATCTTAGTACCAGTAATAAACAATGGAATTCTATTTACTAGTTGTAATATAAACATATAACATAATATAATATAGTGATTCTTGTTTCCGAGATGCAAAATTTAAAAATGTTAAATAATGGTCTCATGAATGGAAATATGTTTACTTTATTTGTTATGGCAATAATTTTTCCGGATGAATAAAACAGGAAGTATGATATTTTATTAATTTCACAGCAGTGTTGATCACTATAATCAGGTTTGTGCGTTTTGTATTGGGAATTGGACGGATCACACTTCATTATTAATATTGTAAAATATTAATTTATATTTTACTCAATCTTGCAGGATATGTTTCCTTTAGCAACTTAAAGGAACCCCGCTAGGCATATATGGGTTTATATGGGTTGTTCACTAAAAATTGTCTTCCCGATCTGTTTCGATGTCCCACCATAACTCTCCTGACATATGTCATTATTCTATAAGAAAATTAAAGGCAGACTTACAATTTACCTCCAGCTGCCCAAAAATTTGGAACGTATTATCATCATCGTCATTATTTAAAGGAAGTCAGAAAACCCTTGAACGTAAAGGCCTGTTTTTCTCATCGACTTGGCACTCACCACCTTTTAAGATGTACAACCGCTTCCATATCCAGTGTTCCGTCTCTGGTTCAAAGAGGAGCAGTTTTTTTTTTCGTTCAACGAAACAAGAAAAGCTACAAAATAAGACGTCAACTCTTTCTGTTTAATCGATAGACTGAAATCCATATAAATCATATTTTATTATTTTTCTTTAATTTTCATTAGCACCTGCACAATTGCGCATCCTGCAAATTTGGTCCTAGTGTTCTTCTCTTTACTTTGCTACATGAATATCAAGTTTTGGAAGAGAAAACATCAATAGCTAAGCCCGGGTAACAGGGAGTAAGGAAGCGGAAGAGCGAGTGGATTTTGTGTCGAAGATGATTTTATAGTGGTAATGTTTATGACGTTGTGTGTTCGAAATAAACCAAGGAGCATTAAAAATTGTTATTATAATTTTAGACGGAGTTGTTTGTGTCATGTGTATATGGACGTGTTTTGCTGAACCCCAAAGTTCTGCCCCATACCTCCAAATACGTCTAAGTATACTGTTATTGATTAGTCGTTTGCTTTGTAGGGCAAGTGAAGATCTGAAGTCCAGAAGATGTGATAGTTGTTTGTAGCGTCTAGTCAGTTCTTGTCTTTTTAATTTTGTATGTATGTCCCATGCACGTCTTTTGTCCAAGTATAGTCCGATATGACGTACATAATAAGAAGGTACTTCGTCGTTGTTAATTTTGACAGCTGGACACAAAGCTTTTCCCAGGGAGAAGCTTATATGGCTCGTTTTTGAGGCGTTCATTCTGATTTGCCATTTGTTGAATCACTTTTGAAGAGCTACAGAGGCTAGGTTTGAATTTTTGTGAAAATAAGTAATAACCGGTAGCTCCGGAATATCAGAGGAGTAAACGGAATAGAGAATAGGGCTTAAAACACTGCTTTGCGATACACCTCTGTGTTGAGGAAAGAAAGGGAAAATCGAAGATTCAACGGAAGTACAAAGGAATCTGTCTTGGAAATATGATTGAAGAATTAAAAAGTAAGGATTAGGAAATTTGATCATTTTCTGATAATTTTATTATTCTGTATATGATTTGTTATTAGTGTTAATATGTTTTTGTAAATAGGTTTGCTTAGCAAATTCTGCTTCTTTTTCTTCTGATTCTGTTTCTTTAGCGAATTCTGAAACAAGCCCATATGCTGGCACGAACGTTTTTGATTAATTAATATAGACAGATATTGTTAATGTACCTTTTATAATTTGTAGTACAATTTAAGGTAATATTTATTTGTAAAAAGGAAAAGGTTCATTAAACGAATAAGGCTGAAGAGCCAGGCCCTCAGAAGTAATTTCATCATTTAACTTAACAATGATGAAAAAGAAGCATACGTATTATACATGGATATAGAAACCAAAAAAGTTGAAAGTAAAATTAAGGATTGCTAAAAGAATCATTCAGATATTACAAACGATGCACGAAGTAATTTCTTATGAATATTGTATAGCTTCTGAAAGAAAAATTCGGTGAGTAGATCGTTATAAACAAAAGAGTCTTAAGCAAGAAACCTATAAATTTCAAAAGCTACTTTTCTTTATCCTACAAGTTGAAGAGATATTCAGGGAACTCTTTGTTTGAGTTGGAACTTTTTGAATAGGAAATCAGTGAGAGTACTGAAGAGGTGTAGATTTCTCCAAGCTCCAGTGATTAAAGTACCTCGGAATTTAGGAGCCATTGAAGGAGAAATGGCTGCAGCCGGCTAAACCGCAGTTTTGACAAAGACTAATGTTTCCCCCTCCGTTTTGACTGGAGTAATCCACTGGATTCTTCTAAAAAAAGGTCCTTCTCTGCATGAGCGATGATGATTTGAATATTTAAAACCGTTTTTAAAACACTGGATCTAATGTCTAAACAAATATTTTACAGAAGTAATTTCATTATTATCATGAAATAGAAAACTCTCATTCGTATTCAGAGTTTTTAACATCAATTTTTTTTTATTTTTAATGAAAATAGTTGACCTTGATGAAATATGTGAAAGAAAATGGGCCGGGTAGAGGTCAATAAATTTCTCTTAAATATCAAGAAATATTTATTCAGAAACCATTATTTCGACCTACTTTTAAGTCTTCTTCAGGGCTAAATATGCAAAATTCAGACAATTGATAATTAAAAAATTGTCAAGCAAAGAAAAACAAGATAATAAAAGCATGGTAACTGTAGAAAATGAACATTAAAAAATATTAAAAAAATTCTTAAGCGTGGTAAATACATTATAAAGGTTAAAATGAATGAGTTTATAATATTAATAACCAAGTGACAGGAAGGTAGTGAAATACATAACAGAGATTACAATAATAATAAAACAGAACAGAACATGTTAAAATTAAAGAATAATAAGGTATCAAGAATAAGTTAATAAAGATAAATACTAAAATAAAATGGGTAAATATTAAAGTTGAAATACAAGCAATTGATTTTCAACTGCAATATTTGAACCTAGGTCGAAACGTTGGCTACTGAATAAATATTTCTTGATATTTAAGAGAAATTTATTGACCTCTACCCGGACCATTTTCTTCCACAGATTTTTTTTTATTTTAAAACGACCAAATCGTTTATTTTAAAATTTTGAGGCCAGTTTAGCTTGTTCGGTTTTAAATAATTTACAATATTTTAAATCCTCAAGGTAGTATCCTTTTATTTAGTGGTTGTATCGGTTTATTTTATACAGCCAGATTTAAATTGTCTAAATTTAAGTAGCATTTTTACTTAAATGCTTAACATCTATAATATACATATTAATAATATTGTTTAATAATCTTGATATGATTTCTGTTTAATCGATTACGTAATTTTAAATAAATGATAGTTACCATTGCTAAGAATAGTTAATTTAGTTTACGAAATCGCCTTTGATTTCAAATATTGGATATTTTTTTTTTTTTAAATGTATGCATATTTTTAAAAATAAAAAATCTCGGAAAATATGACCATATAAAATTCAAATATAACAATAATTAGTGTTATATGTAACATTCTTGTATATCTAATGTGTCATTACAATAATAGATTCACTTAAGATATTTTAAACTAATAAATTCAAATTTTAAAAAAATGATTGAGGGAAATTCTCAATTTCTTAAGTAAATAAGTAAATTTTTTCAGTACAAGTTATTCTAATTTATCCAATAGTAAAACGAGTAATGAAGAAAAACAAATTGCTTTTTGTATTAATTTTTACATTTTAATTCTTTTTTTAAGTTTGATTTTCAACTTTCGAAACATTAGTTGATAGTAGAAATGCTTATATCAATCTGTATCATATTTACAAACCAGCAATATGGTCGTAAACTAGATGTAAATTTCCATAATAATCATATAAATACGAAATAATTAATTAGCTTTCGATGATTAGTTAATCCAAATACGATAAACCGATGTAATATCGATTTGTAACTAACTTAATATGTAGTGAAAGTTAGCACTTAATTTATTCTGTTGCTCAACTAAAGATAAATTTTGAAGAAAATATGTCAATTATTTTATATGTTGCAATTGAATAAAGTTATACATTTATTTGGGCTTTTTATGCCACATTTATTCTTCAAGTACGTGAGTAACTACACATTCTAAGAAATATTTGAATACCGTCATCTTAAAAAATAGAATGACAGAGTCCTCATTATATTCATTTTGACTATTCTTTACAGGACGTAGCTCAAACAGGCAGCAGACTAGTGCCCTTCTAGAGGTACGAATTATTAATAATTGTTGAGCATATGTAAATAATTTAAATGCAAATAGAGAAAGCCGGTTGTAAAAAAGGAAGCCCTTGGTAGGTAATGTTTACCGAGCACTCCAATTTAAAGGGAGTCCGATGAAATTGGTGGAGTGGTGTTGGCCCACTCTGCGCGTTGAGCATATTTGTCGACAGTCTGGCTCCATCATGACAAGCCGCAGCTTGAGCGACTTGCTAGAGCCACTCTACACTTTGGCGAAGTTCACTGGGATCTTGCCTTTCGATCAGGATCTTCATCTGTCCAGGAAATGGTGGAGGATATCCATTATCCTCTTGTTCCTAATGCCTGTAACGGTATTCTCAGCAATTTACATCTAAACAACTTCTTCCAATGCTTTTAAGCAACTAAGAAAAAAAAATCGCTAAATTAAAAACATTAAACAAATCGAATCCAAAAACATGCATTCTATTGGTTCGTCCCATACGAAATTCACTTTTACAGGAATGGCTATTTAGTGAAACAACTTTACGGAATAAAAAAATTTTTTTAATAAAATATTTACCCTCATTTTCAATAAACTTTTTCTAACATGTTATAAATTTTTCAATCCAAGTACTGAAAAAAATCAAGATTTTATGATGAAATAAAAGAAGAAAATGAGTTTTTGACTTTAGAATTATCTTCAAAAAGTTTACCATTTAAGGGAGTTGTTCCAAATTTCTGAACAGATGGAAAGTCCGACGGATAAGGTGGGTGTGGGAGGACTTCGTAGCCCACATTGTTTAGATTTTTCACTAAATGTCGAGATATGGTTGTTGTGTAAGAATATAGGTCCCTTCCGATCAACCAATGCAGATTATTTTGTGATAAGTATTTTTTGCATTATTCTAATATCCTTGCAAGAAGATATCACATTTAAAAAAATTACATTAAAATCACGTGTTCCCCAGCTCGTTGAGTTTCTTCACCATTTATTGTGAAACATGAGGTCTGGCGTTGTTGCGCAATATTATAGGTCCTTTCCGACTATAAAATGCAAGTTTTTAAAATAATTTTGTATTACATTAAGTCAATATCCTTGCAATAAAATACACGAAAAACGCTTGTTTTCATGGTAATATTTGATGGGATAATAAACAATGTTCGTTGAATTGATCTGATAGAAAATACTATAAAATAGATAGAATTAATAACAGACCATTGCAATCTGTAAAACATTAACAGTAAACAACAGAAGTCCACCAATTTTACTTGAAATTTTAGAAAAAATAAAAACGGACATTTCATTTGATAACTTACAATGCAGGAACATACTCCATTTGCTTAGAAATAAATTTTCTATCTAAAAAGATGGCCTCATGACCTTCTAAGTTGAAGTTTTTATTTGAGTACTACCACTGGGTAGTTTCTCTACTGGTTTTTATTCGTGACAATATGTACCGTTCCTGCCATTTACTTGTTGCATTGTTTAAAAAGTTATAAAGTTTACTGAATAAATTATTTAAAAAAAAAAAAATATATATATATATGCTGAAAACTATAAAGCAATGGTTTATTCTTTTAAAATAATAATAGTTCATAATAATAACTCATTATTCAATATAATAATTAATAATTTAAATAATAATAATTACATACACCGTTCATCATCTATTTGAATAATGTTTCCACAATTTAGTCAGATTTACGTTGGTTGATTACCAAGATTCAGTATTAAAAATTTAAAACTATAAACAATTATATCGATTTTCTAGTTGACGTTTTGCCTATATTTTTAAAAATTGCCGAAATAAATCTTTTGAAAAATGTTATTGATAGTTTCCCTAAAGTTGAGGTTTTCTCCAGCCAACTTTTATGACAGTATTTTCTCCACACATTCTTGTTTAGCGCAACTCCTTCATTCATTATTTTAGTATCATTTCTATTTCCTTTAAAAAGGATATGATTCAGAATATATAAGAGTATTTTGATTTTACCCGAAACATTGAGTAAATAAGTAGAACTAAAAAGGACGTGCATGGCTAAAAAATTCGAAATATACAAGAGAAGTTTGAAGTTGGCTCGGGCTTAAAGCAAAGTAATCACTTTTCGCCTGCTCACTTTAATTAGGAAAATCCCATCAGTAAGATGATTAGGACCGGAAAAATTATGACTTAAATATAAACTTATATTTATTTATAAACAAATATTTATTTTAATATCACTTAAAGTTTTATTTATTTCTTTTCAGGGATTTTTCGTACAATTGTACATGTTGATCAGTATTACACCTAGAGAAGATTATCTTTCAATCTTCATCCAATTTAATATTCATATTTTATCATTAGCGACTATATGGAGCCACTTATTTTCAATCTACCGTTTCAAGAATAAACTGGAAAGATTGGGAAGGACCGTGGCGATTTTGAGTGACGGTTATTCGTACAAGCTGTACGTTCCAATTGTCCACGCTCCGTTTGGAATTATCATCCTCATTTTATGGTTTATTGCAGTCAATGCTGGAATTAATGGATATTCATCGTTAATTTGTCGGATTGTAATTAGTCTAATGGAAGCCCTAATTCACATTCTCAATATGACATTGTGTATGTTTTTGGAAATAATACATCAACATTTCAAAGGCATCATCAACGATATCTGCTATGTAAGGTAAAGAAACTACAGACGTGGTCATACAAATTGCATCGCTTAAAATAATGGAGGATCTCCTTAAACCAATGTTGTTCTTACCTTTTGATAATTTTAAAATGTTTTGCGAAGGAAAAGAGTATGTTATTAGGCGTGAAAAATAAATAATATTCATAAAATGATAAATAACATTTTTAGTGTTAACGAGAAATTTAGGAAACACATTGTTTTTTACATATTCATATGATTTTATTTGGAAAAAATTATTTGAAAACATTAAAAATATATTTATTGAAATACTAATATAAACTAGTATTTTGTCGAACCGAGCTAATGGTCTGATAACTGAGCCAATCATTTTTTTTATGATTTCGTCACTAATCTCCTCACTCCACACCTTTTCGATTGCCTGTTTTAGCTCATCTTTATTCTTAGCCTTTGCAATATTAATTTGTTTTTCATAATCATCCACAAGTTTTCTATAGGATTTAAATCAGGGCTATTTCCTGGGCATGGCAGCGTCAAGATCTCGTTTTCTCTTAGAAGCTGCTTTGCCTATCCAAAAACACAATGGTAAAGGCAATCAAAAATATTGTATCTTGCAGGTAATGCATTTTTTAAATAAATAAATAATTAACTTATCGATTTGGCTCTATGGCATGGAGCAGAATCATCTTGAAAAATGAAGTCTCCGCAGTGTGTAAGATGGGAATTTATTGAGGGAATCAAACTCTCTTCCAAAATTTTTCTACACCAACCGTCCCATCTATGAAGTTGATTTTGCCAATTCCAAAGTAGGAAAAACATCCCCAGACCATCACACTTGCCGGATGTTTCACTGGTTTTTATAGTACAGGATGCGTCAAATCTTTCATTTGGCCGAAGTCTTACGTATGGAGCACCGTCAGAACTAAAGATATTGAATTTACTCTCATCTGAAAACATCAGATGTCCAATTTTTAAAATTCAGCACCAATTTAGGCGAGATTGTTTCATTTGTTTGTTAAGAAATGGCTTTTTGGCTGGTTTTCTTCCCCGTAAACCTTGTTCTCTTAATCTTCTGCCCACTGTTTCTCGGCTCACTTCTGCTAAATTGCAATCTTCTAGATCTCTAGATATTTCTTTAGCAGTTTTGAAGCGATTTTCTAAGGATAATCTCATCATCATGCGATCTAATCGCTCATCCCTCTGCCATTTCCTTCCAGTCCCTTTCTTTCGCTCGGTAGAGCCCTGGGAAAGATGTTTGTCTATTATTCTTACCACAGTGGATTGGTTGCACCTCACTCTCCTTGTTATCTCACGCGAAGAAAGTCCAGCTGCAGCAAACGTCACTATTTTAAATGTTTTTCTCAATAGACATTTGTTTGAAAATCTGTCTATTGGGCATAATAATAATAAATACGTGCTTAATATTGGATACTCTAGGCACAAATATACTATGAGTCACTGATTCCATTTCACTCTAATATTAATGGGTAAACAAATACAATCCTACTTTTTGCTTACACATTTAGGATCAAAAAGGTAACAATCACAGGTGATGCAATTTCTATGACCACGACTGTATAATCACTGTTTTATAAAACAATATTAATTTTTGTTATTACTTTATTTTATATATGCACGTTTGCAGTTTCTTATTAAGCAAATTAAATAGAAAATATATTTTTTTTAAGTAAGTATTTGATAATGATTGTTTTTAAATTCAGTTTGACTGAATCCTATGTTACCAATATTTTCATTAGGTAGTTAGTTGGGTTTTCAACATACATACTAAGATTTAACTGTCAATATTCGTTTAATATTAAACGCCAAAGTTTTATAAATGGATTTTTAAATTTAAAAACTTCAAAAAAAAAGTTTATTAATTTTTGTAATTACGAACAAGAAATTTTATTTTGGAGAGAAAAGATTTGTCCTGGCCGCGTTCGAATCCCGGCCAGGACAAATCTTTTCTTTTCAAAATGAAAATTTTAAAATAATCACCATCAAATAGAAATAAATAAAATATAATTTACAAGAAATTTTATTGTTTTTTAAATTGGTATGCTGTATAAACACGAAGAAAATCGTGTATCCAAGTTATTTTAGAATTATGATATATCGATTTATTAACACACAGATAAAAATGCCTCTTTATTACTGTTAGTAGACAAAAAGAATAACACAAGAATTAATTTTATATTCATTTTGGCTTCACAGTTAAAAAAAAATGTATTTAAATTTAGAATTAGTTTTTTAACGGTAAGAGATGATAAACTACTGTTTAAGCCAAGATATTCTCTATCAATTTATCCAAAACTAGACAAAAAGGTCTTAAAATTTGCAGCTAAGTTAATACAAATTTTCCTACAAACTCTAGATTTTATTTTCAGCTTTTACTGACTAAATAATTCTCTAATTTTGCGAAAACAATTTTTGTAATATATTCTAAAACCATGTTAATTAAATCAAAATCTGTTACAAAATAATTTAGGCTTTAACTGATAGCTTTTGTTTCCTCCTTTCGTCATTAACACGGGAAATCTTGAGTGCTAAATTAATTACCAAAATATAATGTTTATTTTTTATATGTATAACGTAGTTAGTTTAGTTGACAGTATGAACCAAGTACTAAAAAAACATTGCTGTTTGGTGTACCAGCAACAAAATGATTGTAAACGAGGAGAAAACAATGTTTGAACTGTTTAAACTTTCCTCGAAACAACTAGAAATAGAGCTACTTTTCGATGGGATAATATTAAGCAGAACATATGGCGCAAAATATTTGGGTGTCACATTGGACCACAAACTAAATTGGTCACAACATATCGCTCAAACAGCTGAAAAATCTCAAAATAGAACAAACCTTCTTAAGCGTCTTACTGATGTAAAATGGGGTGCCAACCAAGATGTATTAGCAACAGCATAAAAGGCATACGTACGACCATTCACAGAATACGCAGCAGAAGTGACTGTCCTGGCTTCAGACACCAACCTGAAGAAATTAGAAATAGTACAAAACAATGCTCTTCGAATAGTAACAGGTGCTGCAAAATCAACCCCAATCACAGCGATGCAGTCTCAAACTGGCATTGAACCACTAAATATCAGAAGAGGGAAAATAACGCTGAAATTTTGGTAAAGAGCCAGAAGAATTGATGCATACTACTGAGACCAGTGCAAAGGGGCCTCATCCCGTCTTGAAACCCAAAAATCACCAATTGTTCATGCGGGGGAAATAAGATACAAATATGGTCTGCAACTTAATCCAGTAGCTATACTGAAGATACATCACACTGTCTTATCTTCGCTACCAAATTTCAAGCTGTGTTTACTTAACCATACCACATCAAAAACGCTCAGCAACCCACACGAATTGAAAGGTTCAGCACTGGAAACAATTGCTGAACTATAAAGTCGGGAAACTGGCTTCACATATATACAGATGGTTCAGCGACAATGAACTGCACAGGAGCTGGCTACTTTAGCTCAGTCTTCTAGGGCTCTGTACCTGAGGAGTCCAATGCAAGCAATTACGACGGCGAAATAATAGCAATATACAGGGCCGTAGAAGAGCTCTCCAAAATAGAAACCGTCTACAGAAAAGCTGTTTTCCCAGTAGATTCGCAAGCCGCCATAATAGCCCTCTCCAATAACTCTGTGATTGTGAGACCACAAGATCCTTTCGGATAGCTATATTGAATGCCTTTACTGGGAGGCTCGGCGGCGTATGGCATAAATTCTGCTCGCATTGGTAAATAAAAAAATTTTAAAAATGTTAATTTGTAAAGGGTATGTAAAATGGACTGATTAACGTGGATTTAATAATTAAATTAAATTACACGTTTTTAATTATATTCCCTCAAGTTCCTGGTAATTATAATATATATATATATATATTTAAAAATTGAAATTTTGATTGAGCTCTCCATACTTGGCCATTTTTTTTGTAATTCCTACACGATTCTGCAAAACTCATATTTATATATTTTTAGAAGAAAAACATTGTGCAATGTCATAACATCCAAGTATACGGGCACACTAGGCACTACTGTCATCACACTCCAAGGTGCGTCAAATGCGTAAAACCCCATAAAACTGCAGAGTGTGTCAAGCCGCGAGAAACACCTCCTGTCTGCGCATTATGTCTTCAAGGACATCCAGGTTGTCTATAAAAAAGATTGTCAAACGTACAAAATATAAAATCACGCGTTCTGGCAGCATTTCGGCCCAGCGACGAAGCGAGAACGTCAATAATAGTCTCTGGGCCACGCTCTAACCAGAACCCCCAAAACTCCTCCATAAACCACAAATCAATCATTTACAACCACAAAGCCGGTCCCAATAACCACAATATTCCATGAATCAAAATTCAAATACCCCACATCAAATCCCTCATCCCCCTCCTCCTTCAAATGCTACTGATCTCATGACACTTCTCCCATCATTCTTCTATGAGTTCAAATCCATGGTCACACCACTAATATCACCCCTAACAAATCTTGTTTCCCATCCCTTTCCTGTCCAACAACATTCTTAAATGACATCCATCCTATCCATTCTCCTTTGGAATGCGAATGGTATTAGAAACAACACTGACGAACAAACATCTTTGCTGTATGATAAAAAAAATAATGTAGCCTTACTTACAGAAACTCTAGTGACCATTAAACGGCAGCTCAACATAACACAGTACCAAAACTACCGGACTGACCATCCTGATGGAAAAGCTAACGATGGTACTGCTGCCATAGTCCATCATTCCCTCTCCCAACACTCATTTCCCCTACCTTCAAACGATTTCCTTCAGGCTACAGCTGTTACAATCAAATCCTTTTCCTTTCCCATCACATTAGCATCACTGTACTGCCCTCCTAATAAATCCATCTCCATTTCCCAACTCAGCTCTCTCCTGAACTCCTTAGGGATCCATTTCCTTTTAGGTGCAGACTTTAATGCGAAACATCAACAATAGGGCTCAAGAACTACCAATTCCCGAGGCCGTATGCTTCTGTCTGCACTTAGTTCCCACAATTCCTGTTTTATTTTTCCTGGCACCCCTACATATTGGCCCACTCAAAACAGAACTCCTGATCTCCTCGACTTTTTCATACATGCTGGCTTAGGTACCCTAAACTACTCCATAGAACGCCTCGCCTACAGCCCCAATATCCAAACTTCCTCCGTCATTGGGGACCAGTTGACTGGAACACATTTCACCACCTTGTATCCGACACCATTGACCTCAGAGTTTCCCTAAAAACACCTCAAGAGTTAGATGATGCCGTTGATTACATTACCAATTTGATCCAGCAAGCAGTTTGGACTGAATCTTCACCTCGTCCTTCCTTAAAAATCCGTAACAAAAATCCAATACAGCAAGATCTTTGGGACATTATCCTTAACAAACGCCGTTACCGATCCTTTTGTCCAAGAGCAAGGCATCCTCTGTATAACTGCTTCACCAAACTAGTTAAAAAGAACCTGACAACCTATAGATCCGAATCCTACAAATCCTATCTTTCCGCACTATCCGCTTCTGATAATTCCCTCTGGAATGCTACAAAGATATCCTTAAATACCACTGTATTTCTCCCACCCCCTCCGAGGTGAAGACGGTTCTTGGGCTGCATCAGATGAGGAGAAAGCAGAGGAATTCGCCTAACACCTCTCAAATACATTTACCCTGCATCCTGAAATCCACCCTATGCACGCTTGCAACATTAATGCATTCCTCTCTTCACTCATTCCTTTATCCTTACCTCCTAAAGCTGTAAACCCTCCTGAGGTCAAATTCCTGTTACAAAAGTTAAAAGTTCGCAAATCTCCTGGACATGACCTTCTAACCACCCAGATCCTTCAGCGATTATTTTCCTTACCTATCTATACAACAGTATTCTGCGTAAAATTCACTTCCCTTTGTTGTGGAAACACTCCGGCATACCGGTTTGCTGTTCAAGCTCAAAACCCAGTTACTGCAATCCTTATTCCTAGTATGCTGATCGCTTCTTCCAAGTACGCTGTGATAATGAATACTCTAATCTTTACCCAATTCAAGCTGGAGTCCCCCAGGGCAGCGTCTTAGACCCTATCCTATACATATTGTACACCGCTGATATCCCAACTACTCCTGAGTCCTTGCTTGCAACGTTCGCAGACGAAACAGCCCTTCTATCATCACATCCAGACCCTGAAATGGCTCCCTCGAACCTCCAAAGGCACCTTTTACTCATTGAAATTAGGTGTAACCGATGGCGAATCAAAGTCAACGAGGAAAAATGCAATAACTTGACTTTTTCACTTCGCCGGGGAGCATGTCCTTCTGTCCTATTCAACGATACCATCTTGCCTATTTCCGACACAGTACGATACCTTAGCTTACAAAAGACTTACATGGAACCCTCACACCAGTCTTAAAAGACAAGAACCTAACAGACGATTCAGCTAACTCTACAGATTATTATGTAGGACCTCCCATCTTTCAATAGACAATATACTTCTAATATACAAGAACATCATCAAAACCTATTTGGACATATGGACCGGAACTGTGGGGACCGCAAAAAATCGAATATCAGACCCATTCAACCCTTTCAATCCAAAGTCCTGGGAACTATTGGCAATGCTCCTTACTATGTATCCAATAAAAGCCTCCATAATGATCAACATTCCTTTCGTCCACGTCCTCATCCCTACTAAATTTTTAAACTTTCACCAAAACCTTGCCTGTCATCCCAATCCCCTAGCTCAGTCACTGTCCAGTTCCACACATTCATATAACCCACCCCGCCGTTTAAACCGTCGGTGGCCCCGAGACCTGTTGTAATAATGTTATTTGGAGTCCTGGTACTGGCTAGATTCTCCACTCACGACCTGTGTGTAAGTGATGCGCCCTTAACAAGCTTCCATTGGCGTTAAGCCTGTAACGCGGCAGGGAGTCGCCCCCCCCCCCCCCGGACTCTTGATTTGCCCTCATTCCTTATTAAAATTAAATTTTTATTATCATTTTCGCAAGAATTTATTTTATTTTATAATTGTCATGTATATATTTTTATTTTATTTATTTTTTTACTGAATGATTGTAAAGCTATTTAGCGCTATTACTTATTGCCTAAAAGTGGCAGTTATATATATATTTAGAATATTCTTATACTGAATGAATTTGAACAAACAAACCAATATATAGTCTTTATGCGTTATTAATTAATTAAAACAGCAAAGAAATAATCATAATAGTGTTGATATAACATATAATTCAGATACATTGTTTAAATTAATTAGACTTGGTAATTTTAATCAAAATCCTAATTTCCTATACATTTACCAAGGATTTGATTTAAAACATTTTATACTGTTCAATATCATATTTTTGTAACAGATATATTTGTGGTTTTTTTTTTAATTTAGTTTGGAGCAGACGACGAAAAAATCGCTTGTTCTTATTTCTGCTTGTGAAGATGTCAGTGAAATATACGGACCACCACTGCTCTTTTCGTCCATAAGGGTAATAAAATTGTATTTCCTAACCGTTACCTAATTTATCCATACATTTTTCAAACTTCGTATATTATTAAAATTATGATAAAGAAATAAATGTTATAGGATATTTGTACCTGTAGAATTTGTACTTTTTTCCTATCTCTAAATTTACATACTCTTTGTTACATTATGTCTTAATAACTAGATTTTTTACAATAATGTACAAAAATTAAACGTAAATTAACTTATAACCATTATTTTTACCTAGGATAATTTTAATTGCCTATATATTCTAATTATTAAAAAACTTTCTCAGAATTTAGTATTCACATTCATGGTTGGACACAATATATCAGAGCACTTGCACTACATTGATGAAGTTCCCATCGGCTCAAGCATACAACGCCTATCGCGTGAAACTATTTTAGTAGTTCTGGTACTATTTTCTATGGTGACTGTAACTGGCTCATGCAGAAGAATACAGGCTTCGGTATGTTCCTTTTCTTGTTTCTGTTAATTAGTTAATATGAGAATTATTTATTTTTTCGCTCCATAAAAAATAATCCAGGCTTGAAAATTCAACAATTGTTTTTAAATGAACTGGGAGGGAAAACTTGTGAAGTAGACCCAGATTTTTTTTCAGCTTGACCGTTTTAACTCACTTGTCTTCATAGAATTTAGACGGAAACCGAATCTAGTAAACAATGTAAGTTTCCTGTTTTTCTGATAAGGCAAATTAACTTCTTTCTTTTATATAATAATAATTTTTGCAGAATGTGATCAAGCTCTACATTACTAAAAACCCATCGGTTAACTTTTCCGCATGTGGATTCTTCTCAATTGATAATACGTTGGTTACAGCTGTAAGTGTTTCTCTTTATTTTTAAAAGAATCTTAATTTAATTAGAACCTAATTACTTTTTTCTAAACCTGATTTATTTTCATTTATATAATACAATTAAAACACATTACAACAATAGAATATGTACATAAAAATACTACAGACTTCTATTTCCCGGAGTGATGAAACTTCATTACAACGAAATTTCAATAATATATTTAATTTATTCTAATCATTGAGTAAATAATACAATTCATATAATAGAGTAATAAATTCATATGTCCATTGTTTTGCATTTTGTCTAATCTCGAATTCTAGTGGTATGATTTATATTTTCCATCTGGGGTATTATATGATGACGAATATATATTTATCGAAAGGAGCGGTGTAGCTCAATATGTAGAGGGGACTTTCAAGGCTGAAGATTCCGGGTTCAGATCCAACTGTGGCAGATAAAATATTTATCTATTCCCGCTACGGATGGACCTAGTGGGATCTACAGAACCTCCTGGTGTACACCCCGGCTCTAAATATTTCCTATCCTAAATTGGGACTAAAATCTGTCGGCCGCAAACAAATCAGCTCCCTGCACAAACATTGTCCTATAAGTCTCCTATAAGTCTCTACAATGTACTAAACTCATGACCCTCCTTGTGTTGTAGTGGTACAGGTTTACGTATATTTACCGTATAAAACCATATTTTTCATTACCCTATTTACCAATAAATATACCATTATCTTTTATTCATTGTTCTTTTGATGGTGATTATTTTTAAATATTTGTATTTTGAAGAGAAAAGATTTGTCTTGGCCGGGAGTCGAACCCGGGTCTTCCGCAACTCTAGCGCGGTGCTCTATACAAATATTTTCTCTTCAAAATACAAATATTTAAAAATATCAAAAAAACAATAAATGAAATATAAAATTGACGTACGTCAACGAGACCTCAATTAAAATAATGTTCAATGAAAATTCTCCCCCTTGTATACATTGCAAAAATTGAGAGAACACGGGGATATTGGATCGATGAAAAGAATGGATGTGTCTGGTTTGGATACGAGCCTTGGTAGCTCAGCGGTTAGAGCTCCGCGCTAGAGACGCGGGCAACCCGTGTTTTAATCCTAACAAAGACAAATCTTTTCTCGTCAAAATAAAAATAATCACTATCAAAAGAATAATAAATAAAAAATTAATTATGAAAATATAAAATTGACGTAACTCATCGAGATCCCAATTAAAGTAATGTTCAATGAACATTCTCCCCCGTGTAAACAACGCAAAAATTACGAGAACTCGGGGATATTGGATCGATGAAAAGAATAGATGTGTCTTGCTAGGATACGAGCCTTGGTAGCTCAGCGGTTAGAGCTCCGCGAGACGCGGGCGACCCAGGTTCGAATCCCGGCCAAGACAAATCTTTTCTCTTAAAAATAAAATATTTATATACAGTTATATTAATTTACCGTACAATTATATTTTTTTTAATTACATAGGAATATTGCGTAATTAATTTTTTTCTACGGGGGTATCTGTGGCGTTGTAGTTAGCATACTACGCTCACGATCGAGGGTTCGCAGGCCGGCAGGCGGCCCTAGGATGATTTAAATTGGCAGTTCAGTGTCAGGTATTCATTAAAGATAAATTTCTTAATTGTACCTGTCTCGGCAAAACCTAGGACACCCAGTGTAGTATCGTCCGATCAGTTGTAGCAGCAGTGACTTTAAATGAATAAACAAATTAGACAGGCAAAGTGATTGTTATGCATATTCATACCGCATATAAAGAAAATTGAATTTAAAAATATTGTGACCAGGCATGTAGGTTTTATGTCCAAGGATCAAATTAAAAAAAAAATCCACGCCGTGATACTTCATAACTGTAATATAACAAAAACAAGACCATAACACCAACTAAAAAAAATTACGACAAAATTAAATTTAAGATAAAATAAAAATTATATTTTCTAATTACTGTTGCCATGCCGGAAATCCTGGTTCAAATCCCGCTGCAGGGCATGACTTTTATTTAATCTGTTTTCAGCGGGAGATGGATCATATAGTATCTAGGATCCTCCTGGGGCTCACCCAGCCTCTATAAAATATTATACCCAAAATAAGGGGGAACAAATCCGGCGGTTGAGCGTGACCTAGTACAAGTCACCTCCTTGCAGAACCGTAGTCCATGAAACAGTACAGTCTCTACCATGTACTGAACCCCAGACCCGTTTGCGGTTTGCAGTGGTACAGGATTTTTTTTTAAAATTACTGTTGGATGCTAACCACTTAGTCGCAAAGACAAAAACATTAATATTAAGGAAAATATTGGCTTTTACTTGACCAAATAAAACAATAAACTGAGGTTAAGTAAAAGTCCACTTTTAACGATACCTCACCACAATATGAGCTCACAGATGGTATGATAGTGTGTTAATAGTCACAAGGTCACAGGGCTTCAAAATCACTTCGGTCTACAGTGATAGATAGTAGCACTGGTCGGACGAAATTAGCGATAAAAAAAGGATAATCGTTAAAACATAAATAATAAAAACTAAAATAAAAACCCAGTACCATTAAATTCCATAAAAGGTTTTGGGTTCAGTATGCAGGTTGGAAACTGTACCGTTTCCAGGAATAAGGTTGTGCACGGGGGCGATTGACCCAAAAATGCGCTCAACCATCTTCCAATTAAGAGCTTACACTTTGTAGTGACTAGGAGAGACACAGGAGGGTCCGTGTATCCCACAGGGTCCACGTGGCTCCCAATAGATTAAGTAATTTATCTGCCACTTTGGTATACCAACTGATTACTCTATATCGGTTGAGTGCAATTTCCTCCTTGTACAACCGTAGGTACCGTTGGTAAAAATTCTCTTTTCTTTTCCCTCCCATCCACCTCCCCAATCTATTTCTCGGTCTTTTAAAAACAATAATTGTTAGGTCTTTAATAAAACCTTAATCATTGAGCGCTACAATTTAAGATAGAGACTAAAAAATTCGGATGACATACTAATTAACTTATTATAGATGTATAATGAGTCTTATAGTACACTCACGATACAGAAATATAAACTATAAATTTCCTTAGCCAGAAATTGACTTCTAATCCTCTCATTTGCGACGGCATTATTCAATTGGACAAAAGAGAAAAATCGGATAACATGGACTCGGAGAACAATTAGGATTAGAGGATTCCCCAAAGAAAGAACCTTTGTAATATTTATATTTCTCTTGATTACCCCCTTTCCTATTTTCATTACATTCCTCGTAATGACTATTAGAAGTATTGGCACTTACAATAATGCTTATAATAATTGCTATAATAGCAATTATTATAAGCTTAGATAATATTAATAGAAGCATAGAATAAGCATAGAAATATTTTTTAATCATAGATTATAAATGTTATACACGTTACAATATAAGTAGGTCCAAAAGTATATAATAATAATACGGATTAGCGAACCGTAAGAATTATACGGAATAGCCAACCGACCAATCTCTGATTATATACTATTTTCCACTAACTACTACTCAAACCCGCGAGATCACTCTTAGCGCAATCCTCCCACCTATGTCTCGGTCTCCCCTTAGGCGTTTACGAGTCGGCTTAGCGCTCATTGATACTTTATTCGTTAGATATTAAGCTTAGCAACTCCACTAGCCTATCTTAATCTTCGTGATAGGCTACTATATTCCTCCTTTTTTGAGCTATATATGTTAATGTATATATGTTATATATAAAATACATGCTTATAAGCAGACTTGATTTGTAACTTATACTCTTGCTTGGCTGAGAACAAAAAATACCGAAATTCAGCCTATTCTAAAATATTAGGCTGTAAATACAGCCTATTTTTAACTAATCCTACTCCACATCTGAACATTTTACGCAAATGTTTAAGTTGAAACACTCGTTTGGATTTCGAAATTGATCCTTTAAACCTTTAATACGATTAAACATTTTAAATATAAAGTTTTATAATTTTTCTGTTTAGGAGAATAATAATGTACTCCGTTGCATGTTTTTCCATTAATACTCTTTACGGCCCCGTCAGAGCAGTTGCTTTTTTTCATAAAGTATCGTTGACGTCATTGGCAATCCGTCTTCGTGCTATCAATGCACGCCTACGGACTTTCCATCACTAAGCTTCCCCACGATTCAGAAGACACGGATTCGTTTTGAATTATGTACTGTTAATGTTTACATTATCAAGATATGTATTCAACATCGGCACTAGCTTGGTCTATTTTCTGAGTCAACAGTTTGGTAATAAATGTTTTGATTAAGGATTAAACATATGATAAAACCATATAGAATTTTAAGACTATGATTAGCGATGATGTCTGGTAATTACATGAATACTGTAATTCGATTTCTCAGCATAAATGTGATTATATATGTAATCATAGTAAGTGGGTTATGATATTGATAGGTAATCCATAGATCTAAAATTGTCAGGTTTGAATGGGTAAATCCATTTTGACTGGGTAAATCCATTTTGACTACGACCATTTGAATTGAATCATATTGAATTAGTTTAGAAGTGCCCCATCCGATATATGTATCTCTATCCTGTACCTCTCTTCCTAGATTGATAGAAAAAATAATCTCTTCTCCAAAAAAGAATTATTTATTTGATTTATAATTCAACTAACAATAAATCCAACTAAAAAATACAATTTTTAAATATCGATAGTCAATATTCCCTTAACTGAGACCCTAAACTTTTATCTTCCACTAAATAGTAAGTAAGGTATTGGAATCGTGCTAAAAATCATCTATCCATGATTTTACCTAATTTTACGCAATACGAGATGTATTGTAATCGCGAATATTGACAATCATCTTCTCTAGTTTGTTGTTGTAATTTTAAATTTTATTTTCTGTATATTTTGTAGTATTTTGTACAAAGTGATATAAGAAAATATTGCATTACACACAGATTTTAAATTGGATTTAGGAACACCTATTGAAAAACTGATTTTGATATTAATTGGCGTATTAGGAAGTTCTTACTTAATTTTACGCACTAAAAGATGTATCGTAATCGAGAATATTTACATTCACCTTGACTAGTTTATTGTTGTAATTTTAAATTGTCTTTTCTGTATATTGTGTATTAATCTGTACAGAGTAATTTAAGAAAATTAAAAAATATTTCAGTACATACAGATTTTAAATTGGATTCAGGAACACTTTTTGAAAAGCTTATTTTTAGATTAACTAACGTATTAGGAAGTCATGTTTTGTTTGTCTTTGCTTTTTCATTCCTTTGTTTAATATTTACTTTTTCCGTTTCAGATTCTGGCGAAGGGTGTAACATATGTTATAATATTTGTTCAGTTCTACCTATCAGCTCCTAGACAATAATTTATTTTATTTTTAATATTAGTTTTATAAGGATTCTTGATAGTTTCTCTTATGAGTTACAGTTCTTTATTCTATATCGTATATTCAACAGGAAGTAATATGGTTACATAAGAAGCATTTCAAAATTTATTGTTATTTTATTATTGTTTTAAAACACATAACATAGACAAAAAATTAAGATTACTCATGAATAATTTATCTGTTGTTAAATGAGAAATTATTCAATCCTTAAAATTTTGCTTATTGCAGCAAATCATAACTCCTTAAACATTATATTAATACGAAGAATGTATGGTGTAATTCCATTAATTAGTTATGTATGAAAAAATGATTTAGACTAATAAATAAATATATAATATAATAAATTAGTTATTGTAATCACTGTACCTTTATTAAATTGCACTATTAAATGAGCATACTGACTACGGGTTTAATCTAAGATATTTAATATTCGATATTTTACAGAGTGGTGTTTGAATATTGAATTAGAATCTTTATTTTACTAATTAAAAAGACATTTGGACTAACATAATTAAAGTAATTAAGTAAGGTAAGTGCGCCTAAAATAGACTAAACCGTAAAACAGTTTTGTATTGCGGAACGGTATCCACTAACGCCGGCTAATGATCTTTCCAAAACCATTCTCTTTTTCCTGCTTGTCCGAAATATCACCGCTAGATGAAGTTCAGACTTCGTACAATTATTTTTAAGATTATAAATTTATTATCTTTTTGACAATTTCATCATAAATTAGACAGAATTGAGCATTATGATTCGATTTAATTTTTTCCCCTGTTTCGTGTGAATTAATTATTTATTCTTGGAAAAATGTTTTATACCAGATTTTATTTTCATACCCACCAGTACGGCATAGTGTATCATTTGGACGAATGTGAAATATGTAACGCTCTCCTATTGTCCTTGTGAAGAAAATATGATGAATAAAATTATCTTTAATTTAATTTAGCCCATTTCGGATTTTTTTTAGATAATGTCTATAAGCTGATAGAAAAAGGACTAATTATTAACGCAAAATAAACTAACTTGTTGCCATGGCAATTACTACTGTACTTCATTACCCAGTGATTATTTTTATCGTTTTACAGATCATTTATATGCTTATATTTTATATGGATATCTATCTATAGTTACAAACAAATGTTCATGTGAATAATTATTAAACCTTCATATTCGCAAAAATTTAGTTGGTCACTTTTACCTTCAAACCGAGAATAGATTCCTTCAATAATTTAATTACAGAGTTTTTGTGGAACAAAGTAAAAACAATAATATAATTGATTCAGGAATTTTTCTACGCATTGTTGTGGGATTCAAAAGCATCCTTGTAGAACATTCCGATTGGTAAAGGGACTGCATTTATGGTATATATTCCATGAATGAGGAAGTCCTGTGCACTAACTGGTAATGAATTCAAGTTCACTGCTAGCTTACAATTCAAAATCAGTAACATGTTTGGTTAATACTGGATAAATAATTTCAATATTAGACAAGCTGTTTGAAAATGCCAACGAATTTCTATGATGTTTACGTACCTAAATAAACTGAACTAAGGATTCATCTATATAATATATAGATTATAATAGCAATATGTCATTACAATGATTATTATTAATGATTATAATTATAATCATTAATAATAATCATTGTTAAAACCTTAACAGATATTTAATAATATTAAACATCTGTTAAGGTTTTCTTAATTAACTAATAGGCGAATGTTTTACCTCTCATACAAAAATTTCCTGTACAAAAAATATTTTACATATATACATATAACTTTGTTTTATCGCGCTTTAGTAATAAAATTCTGTTTGCATTATTAATCATTAATAAAAGGAAAAAATTGACCTAGAAGTACTTCTGTTGCAAACAGGATAGATGCTACAGCCAACCAGGTTATATACCCTATCAGCAGGAGTATAGTTGGACATAAGGATCTTGGTAAAGATATAAATAATTCATATATATAAGTCAGTTTACCTCCCAACCCTCACTTATACTTATAGAAGTGATAGCTGGACAACAGCTAGCCGTGCGACAGCTGCTGAAATGGAATTCCTACGAGAGTCCTGGAAAGATCAGGAGGACCGCGCTAGGAATAAACGCATAAGAAAAGTGCGGAGCTAAGGCTTCAATTGAACACCGACAGCTTAACTGTTTTGCCCATGTATGTCGGATGGAGGAAGAGGGAGAGATCCAAGGAAGTCGTATTAGATAGACCCGCTGGTCCGTTCCAGAATTTCCTATCAAGAATATATTCAGCCGAATGAAGGTGAGACGTAAAACCTTCCCATGAATGAGCCAGCTTTACTGGAACCGAAAGGCAGCCTCTATCCATGGTTGCATTGGCAATAGGGTTATAGATCCTTCAATGACATTAAAGAATAAGACAAAGAAGGAGAAGAAAGCCTTGCTGATCTTCCATTTTATTAACCTGAGGGTACATTACAGATTAAGGATCAACCCTAAAAGCATAATATGTTTATGAAAATAGCAGACACTGGGATCAACAATGCATTAAGAGCAACTGCGATGCTTAAACCTTCATACAGACCACTAGTCATTCAGTTTATTCGATCATTAAGATGGTCGATACACAATAATGAAACTTGTCTTGAATAATATTTGTTCAGTCGCAAATCAATCCCATAAATTAAAATTTAAATCTCCGCGGGTCTCGTTCGTAGTTGTTGCCTTGGTGACGGATAAAAAGGGACTTTGTTACCCCCACTCCGTTATCTCGCACTTCACTTCTCTTCGCATCCAGACTCCAAGCAATCCACATCTCTCCGCTCTCCTCAACAAAAACTATCCTCGCCGTTCACCGCATGGAGGGCATTGATGATATTCGCCCATAGCCCTAGATCGCCTAGCACCAGATACAAGAAGTACACCCTCAATGCAACCAGATCGCCTGCTAACCAAAGATAATCAGAGCTCAAGAAACGGATCCTTCGCTTCAAGTGTAAGTCTCCTTTTTTGATTCAATTAATAAGAGGGAGCAGTTCACCGGCCATCAACCTCAAAGAAAATATATTTAATTCACCGTACGAAGCAAAGACTCTATACATTCCTCGCCATATGGCCCTGTCGCCTACTGTTAATTTGTTTTAATTTATAATATTCTAATTTGTTCATGTTTTTCTCTTTCTTTGTAAAAAATGATAATTTCTTTATTTTTCTTTAATTGTAAAAAATGCATAACCTATAATTGTATTTAGATTTAATTAGCTCCACATGTTTCAGTATCTGGCCAACTTATTTAATTACCCGACTCTATTCTAATAATATATTTTATTATTTATCCTTTTTTTTCCATTCAGTCTAATCACGCCCGTACAATATTAGTTGTCCTTTATTTATTGGGAAGTAAAGAAATCCTGTTGACCTTCTTAGCTGTGACCCACATTGCAATTTGGCTCGAAATATGGTTCGAATGGTTGCAATGTGGGTCGAAATTTCGAAATGTTTCTAATAAATAATTTATCACTAATTTTGAACTATTTCTTTGACCTCCTTCCGGACCATATTCTTCCCCATAATTATGAAAGTAAAAAAAAAAAAAAAAAGGCAGTAATGAAGACTGCCCATGTAAGTGAAGACTCAAAACAGTGGAATAATTGTGTTTTTTTAATTTCTAAAATGCTAAATCAATCATAGTCTAGGTTATTTCAATTTCAAATTTTTAAATTTAAATTATTAATATTAGTCAGGCTTTCACATATATTGACACTCCGAACA
Organism: Troilus luridus; assembly: GCA_964056705.1. NCBI lineage: Eukaryota > Metazoa > Arthropoda > Insecta > Hemiptera > Pentatomidae > Troilus > Troilus luridus. The sequence continues at coordinate 56,034,257 of OZ057415.1, read as the reverse complement.
ATAATTATAAACATTTTCAACTAGTTTATTTATTAATCAAAACATATTATGGGCTGCACTAGCTCAATATAAAATATCAATAATTTAATTTAAATAATTAATGTATGGTGGTATTATTTATCCCTTGAATTTCTTTATTCCTACATTTTTATTTTCATTATTATCATCCTTAAGTTCAAGAATACTTAAATCATTTGTACTTTTAATAATTTCATAAACCAAGATATTTAACAATTACAAATAAAATCTTGTAAAGAAAAATATTGTAAAGGTTCAACTAGCTATTGATGTTTTAGGTTATAATTAGTATCAATTGCACAACTATTAAACGACCTTTTAGTTAAATATAATTGTTCATGAATCAATGGAAACCTAACCTGTAAAATAAAGATGATTAAAATAAATTTTATAGCTCATATACAGGCCGCTAAGCGTCACCAGCCTCGCGTAATACGTCCGGAGCATGTTGAGCATATCAGTGACGCAATCCCATAAGTTTTTCATTTATCCAAAGCCGCTGAACGTGGCTGAAGAAGATTTCACTTAACAAAAAACAACATAAACATTCACGAAAATGATTTGTGACTTTTGCCTAGGTCTTATTGAAACTAATAGGGTGAACTATGGAATTGTGGAATCCAGCATGTTCGTAAACTCATGGGATATGAAGGCCTCAAATATTTTTGTACTTGGATGTGATTTTCGTGTATTTGTATACGGTTTTCATTAGTTTTAAACGGAAGAAAAGATTCAGGAGAGGCATTAAGGTCTGAATATGGCAGAGCCAGAACCATACCCTGGAGGGCCGAGAATTATAAAGGTTTCTACTAAGTAAATGAGTGAGAGTAAACTCATGGCTGAGTTATAACGCAGGTGAAAGGCTGTAAAAGCCCTAAGGGTTGGAAAATACCCACCCTACCCTCCTCCCCGCACACACTCTGCCTTCCCAATTACATTAATTCCCCTCCAGGAGCGATTCCTTTAGTCCTCGGGTTCCACTTTGCAACAAGATTAAATATCAACGCTGCTGCATCCTGCCACTTATGCTAATAAAGTGTGAGCGTTTTATTAGTGAATAGAATCCAGTAATGAAGGGGGGAGAACGCTGCGTATGTAATTACTCCTAAATTAAGTTCGCCTAAAGTTGTTTTCATGTAGGAATGAAATTTATAATTATAATAATAATTGTTCCAAAAGCATAACGTTTTATATCAGCGGTCCCGGTGAATAAGTGGTTAAACCAAATTTTCCCAGAGAATAAACTATATTGAGGGAACCTTCATTCACGTGTCATTTTCGTAGTTTTGTGGCTTGAAATGAAGAATTCAATTTCAATGCCTGACACTGAAAATGTTCTGAGTTTTTCATTATCACACATCATTATGACTGGGGAATTGTTTCAAAATGACGACAATGTTCCGATTGTGGCAATGATATACTTCTTCGTCAACCACCTGATGCAGTTTGAGGGTTCTTAATGTAGAGCTTGTCCCATTCTGCTCGGTCCTGTGCTATTTCTCATCGCCTTCCCCAGTCCAGATTCCTGGCCACTATCGCCTGGGCACCTTCGTTCCAAATTATACTAGAGCGCCCTTCATACACCTTAGAAGGGTTCCTTCTTCCATACACTTTCATGTCATAGGTCATCTTGGCTATTCTCTCTCATGTGGTTAGGAGGATATGTCTAAACCCTCATAGAAGATTCTTCTTTAGAGTTCCCTGTAATGATATTAGGCTGAGATTATCTCGGTAGATTTTCCACAGGAATATCATCTCTCACGGCCTGGAATTGACTTGTATAGTATCACTAATAATGATCAAAAATTCTTGTGGAGGGGGTATGTGCCATCATTTTTATTTCATTCTTAATATCACAGCTTCAATTTTTTAGAAATTAATATAAGATTTTTCTATAAGAATTCGGAAGAGGGGGAATACAAGATTTTATAATTTATAAAATATATATTAAAATATTATTAATTCAACGAAACTTTCTATAGTTGATAAACTATAATTATGATCATGTTCGGATAATTAATGACTATACCCCACTGACTTGGTATTTCGATCCCTGTACAGTCCTTTTTCCCTTGACTCTTATTGCCTCAAAACACGTCGTGGGCCGTTAGGACGTGCTCAGCAGTTTCCGGAAAACCACAACGGGGCCAAAGGGAATCAAAGCCCTTTCCAAATTCGGAGAATTCGGCACAATTACTTCCTTATAAATGTTCATGCAGTGTTCATGCAGGAACCTTTTGGTATCAAACCCAAAACGGACGGTGGATAAGTATGTCGGATAAAAAAAAAGTAAAAACTCAACAATATCTAAAAGCATTAAGACTCCAAAATTCCAAATTAACATTTAACCAGTCAACGTTTCGCCATTTAGCATATCACAAAGAAGCATAGCTTAACGATTGTAATCGTAATGAATGTCAATTACCCAAAAGGGTAATGGCAGAACAAAGAATTTATCTAATTCAATTTTATTTCTCAAATTTCAGAGAATCGCTATAGGAACTGCTATTTGTAAGTTATATATATTAATGTATATAAATGAATTTATAAACAGCATAGATCGTTTTCTTCAATCAATACCCCATTATCTCATGTCCATTGCATCTTCTGTAATCAGCTGATTACACATAAACTTCTTATACGCCGTCTCCCACGTTTTCTGGGCCACCTTTTTTTTCCCTTACTTATGATGTCCAATTCCAGATCTTCTTCACCTATCTTCATACATCCAGTTCAAATGACAAATGTGTCAAATGGTTTTTTCTATCCTATCGATAGTCATATTTGACCTTCAATGAAGGATTCTCTTTGAAATGATTACTATATCAAACTAAGAATTCTTTTTAATAAAAATTGGTTTTTCATACAGCCATACAGTCAATGTCATTTTGTATCTGTAATAATAAAATATCACGTGAGAGCTATTAAACATAATATGGCAGAATTGTAAGAGTCATATCAAATCATTTAAATACAAATTAGAAACCTACATAAGTATTAAAAGTAAAAGAGATACCGTTTTTATAATTTTTATTTTATAAGACTTGACGAATGTAAGCTTCCTCGTTTGGGAGATAGCTAGGAAGATTCACTTTACGTTCAGACTTGTTACCCTAAAAGAATTTACTGTTGTATGATATCCATTTTGCTATAGCTTGAAATTATCCTACGTATAGCATAGATGGACTAATTAATACTTATTTTTGTTTGTATGTTTAGAATACTCATTTTTAATTATATATTCGAATTACTCATTTATAACCCTCGAGTGGTCGCGCGGATGACAATAGTCATCCACACCCTTTTGATCTGCTCCTGTGTATATGTTTCGGAAGTGACGAGGGTGGGGCTCCAGGAGTTTTAGAGGGAGGAGTTGGGGGGAAGCCTAGACCAAACAGATACTAGGTGTTTACTTTTGGAGAAGAGAGATGCTGCTTATTTTTTTCTGGATGAGAGTTGTCTTCCACGCGACTATTAATGTAAGTGTTAGTATTTTTCTTTCTTCTTAACTACATTATAATTTACACATTTTATGTCTAGTTTTAATTTTCTGTATGTAATGTATTATTATTTACACAAAATTTACTTTTTGTGTGCTATTTTTTTATTTGTCATCCACGCGACCTGTTATGTAACTGTTTTCATTTTTTTTTTCATGCACGTATTTCCCCCCATGATATTGCAAAGATTACGGTATTCACATTTGAAAAAATTATCTAATTCAAGTTAACACAATTAGCAAGTCATATTGTCAAGTGCTGCTTTTATATAGGAGTATTTTTCCCTTATTCCAGCCTACCTTCTTGATAGTAATTTTGTTTTGTTTGTTTAGTAGAAAATATAATTTTCATCATGGTGGAACGAAGCGAAGCTCTGATCCAAGAAGTGACTGGAGGAATGTGATTCAGAATGTTTAATTTAGAAAAGGTTTACAGTTATCCAGGCCCGGAGGACCGTGTTTAATTTAGAAGGGGGTACATCATGTTTACGTTAGAAGGGTGCTTCCCTAAACGGGATATGGTACCTCTGGTATGATTTAAATGGGCTGTATGAAGATGAAATGAAATAAATATATTTTGATATACAAGAATACAAGAAAATAACTTTATATTACTGTTTTTGCATAATCTGTGAATGGCTTGTCTTCTTCTGTGTGGCTGTGGGTTCCTCCTCACCCTGATGGTTCTCTAAATCGATGTCTACTCCATGATGTCCTGTACTCATTCCTTCCTAGTGTACTGCTTGAATTGTTCTGAGTGTCCATTTTGTACCTATAGTTGGCCCAGGAAGTGATAGAGGGCTCTGCTTCTGGTAAAAGGAGGTAGGTGAGGTAAAATATGGAGAGTGGTTGTTTTAGATTAATCAACCACCCGCCTAATTTGATTAGTCATTTTAATGATTTAAAAGCACAGTTCGAAGTGAGATTATTTCGAGATAAAACACTTTACACTCACTAGCGATAATGAATTGTCACTCACATCAATCACTTACAATGATCAGCAAATTATAAGCAATTGGATGATTATATGACAAACAAAATTACATAAATACTTGTAGATAGATAAATTGGAATTAGAAAAAATTACATAAATAGATGACTAGATGGAGAGAAAATTACACAATTAGATGACAGAGATGTAACAATTAATTAACAAATAAGGTCATCTTATATTGGTATGTGAGAAAAGAAAAATAATGTGCAATGTGATGCCGTTGAGAATGCATGGATAGATAGAAAATGGCAAGAAATCTCGTCGTAGGCGTCATTCTGCTGATTGAGCAGTTCAGGGGGCCGAGAGCCGTCCCAATATAACCTTCTTCTGCACGATGCATGTGTTCCTACCTTCACAAGAACAATGATGCGGGATTAAAATAGGAGATGAGTGAATAGAAGGCGACCACAATTCTGACACAGAACAGGAGGAGAGCCGCTCAGATGAAAGTGATCAGGGTAGTGATGGTGATCAATTCATAGGAATAGATGGAATCACGAGATGGAATAAAAAAGAGCGTCGAAAAAATGTAAAAACCCTGTCTCGTAATATTATAAGCCACTTGCCAGGACCTGAAGACGCTGGCAAATTTGCAAACACGGAAATTGATGCATTTCAACTTTTCGTTAATGATAAAACTGTAAAAATGTTAACGGACTGTAAAAATCCTCATATTGAGTAAATTAAAAATAATTTCACCAGGGAACGAAAACTTACCCGATGAATCCGAAATCAAAGCCTTCATTGGAATTCTTTTTCTGATCGGTTCTCAGCGCTGTAGCAGGACCAGTACTCGAAAGGTTTGGGATAACTCAAAGGATTGTGGAATAGAAGCCTGCTACTTGGCAATCAGCGAGCATAGATTTCGTTTTCTCATGCAATGTCTCCGCTTTGACGATTATAGTACCAGAAGGAAACTGGACATTCTTTAGCAACGATTTGTAGTGTGCAGATTATACTTAGTAATTACATATTAAACACACATATGTAATCATTTTTATACCTTTTTATATTAGAAGTCAGAATTACAATAAATAATACAAAAAATAGAGACAAATATGGGGAAAAGGAATTGATGACCATTGTCATCCTAGCGACCTCTCTTGTTGCATAACAAGGCGCGATCACTCGAGGGTTAAAAATATAAAATTAAATTTAGAATTAAAACGGTATTTTTAATTGTTGCCATTAATGTATTTTATAATTTATTTTCACACTTGAAGCCGCTTGAATAACCGGAGAACTCATCGATTGGGTATATAATTGTATTTGAAAGACTTCAAGCATTTAATTCATCCAATTACAGCCAAATTATTGTTTTTCCCTTTTTTGTGGATGTTTTTTGCTCTCGTGAATTCTTAGAAAATTTTAAAACGATACTTTATGAACATTATATACCTATTTGCACCTAACTGCCTAATTTCCTAATTCATGGTTATGTGATATGGCTTAAAATAAATCATTAATAACTCTTAACAGAGTTGAATTCTGTGAAAGTTAAACAAATACTTGATATTTGATAAGCTGAAGAATTCTTGTAGGCTTCCGAACTGACCAGTATTATCCACCCAGCAGTACAGAAATATGTATTAAGGCATGTCTTACATCAATGATTATCTATAATTGTCGTAAAAATAAATAATTTTTATCACATTTGAGGTTATTTCTCTGATTTTAGGGAGAAAAATATAGGGAAATATTTTTAAAATATGGTGTAGCTTGAATTTCCATCAGGATATTCACTGCTAGACGTATGGTATATTCGTATATCAAACAATTTTCAACATTGCATATTATACAAGTGAAACTTTCGTAGAATGATATAATATTGGCAAGTGAATAGGTTCATGCGTCCCGTCGAATTACAATGGAGCCTCTAAACCTCTTGTTTATCCTCATTACCATCTGTCTGTCATTCCCGCTCCCTCGCTCCCTCATCCGGGAACATGCTGTCACTAAAGCACAAAAGCGTTATTTATGGATCACACTTGTTCAAGAACAACTTCACACCAATCTGTATTAATAAAATAAATTAATTAAACACTAAATAATATGTGTATACAAGGTTTTAGTCACCATATTTTTTCCAAGCCTCCTCCCCAGGTCTGAAACAAGCTTATCTACAAGTTATTTATTAACATATTGTAATGTATATGCACTGGGTGCATATTAAGAGGATATTAAGGATAAGAAAATGCAAGAATGTCATTGGTTCACAGGAACATAGATAAAAGTGAAAGGGTTCACTAGTTGGTTTAGTTACCATATATTTTTTTTTTTCGGATCGTATGAAACAGACATAAAAGCTATCCAATTAGTTGGAAATTCGTGTATGCACTGGGTGCATTTTAAGAGGGGCCTGAGGATGATGCAGGTTATTGGCTATCAGAGGAATCTGGATCACTAGTTGGATGTGGCCATATAAATATTATTTTATGGTTATAAAATGGAACGGACCGTAATGAAGACTCCAACTTCATTCAATTAATTCTTATTCTCAGAATTATTTTTCTCTGAACCCGGATTATTTTTTTTTTCATCTCTCATCATTCTATTCACTGCATTCTGAAAATAACGAAAATAACTTATTAATCATTTATTAGGAGGAATGTTTAGGAATATTTAAAAAAAAAAAAAAATTATTCCCCCACCATTTATTTCACTTTCAGTGAAATGATGGTTTAATGCATAATGGAGGAATACGGGTTAAACAGGAAATATACGAAAATCGGCATTTAAAGATTATTGTGTTTTTTTAACCCAGTTAATTCTGATAGCTTCTTTTAAAAAATTCTTGATGTGCTTTGAACGGTATTCGTCCATCGAATCATGCTGAAAAAAACTGTTATAAAGTCAGAACCTTATTAATTTTCATATACTTGTATAAAGTTATAATCTATGTATAAATGTTTTTTCTTTCTGTACACACATACGTGCGTGTGAATCTGAATTGAGTGTGTGTGTGGATGTGTTGGTGTGTGTGTGGATGTGTTGGTGTGTGTGAGTATGCGTGCATGCGTGTGTGTGTGTGTGTGTGTGTGTGTGTGTGTGTGTGTGTGTATGTGAGACCATGTGTTTATTGCCGTAGGACTGATTGTCATTTTTTATTCATTAATAAGTTGCAGTACAAAATATCAGTGTGTGTGAAAGTAGTGTTAAGTAAATGTTTTGATTTTAAGTATGATTTGTTGCATATTTATCATATAATGAATAGTATGCATGATCAAACCTAATAAACTTATGATTTGGTTTTAGCAATCGATTAACCGTTTTCTTAGTGAAAATATCAGAAATTGATTGACAATTTTTTTGTACACACTGATATTTTATACTGCCACTAACAAAAGACAATCAAATAATATATGGCAATAAACATATGTTAACCTGTAAATATTCTTTCTTTTTTTAACTTTGTGAATATTCCAAGAATCTGTTATTGTACTATTGTATATTGTAAACTAATTCCTTATACAATATCGCTTGGGTAAGAAAAGAAAGATTAATAAAAATATAAACTCAGACTGCTCAAATATTTGTTAAAATTTCGCAAATCGCAGATCGCAGTCAAAATCAATAAAGGTTCAAGCATTTAAAAATAATCTAATTGTTAATAAAAGAATTTCAGTGTCGTCCTTACGCTAGAAATACTTTGCTTTACCGATACCCAATTTTTTTTTTTTTTTAACTAAATGCATTCATTTCTAATACATGTATTAAAAAATTATGTTATTTGAGTTATGACTTTTTTTCGAAGGAACGATGTATTCAATTCATATGAGATTTATAATATATATTCATCTTATAAATACACAATTTTAAAATTTATAATGTAGGTCAGAAATAACTATTATGATATCCTTCATATCTGTTATAGGGGATTTTATTCCGGAATGAAGATTTTTTTTCATTTCCATCACTGAATAACCGATTGAATCCTCGTCCACCCCGACCGGCCACTGCTACCTATACCATTGGCTGAAGAAGAGACTGCGGTAGATCCGGAGGTCCCGAACTGGACTTCCCCGGAGGGTTGTTAGTTGGGATCACTCCAACTCTCAATAGGGCTTCCCTTCGCCCTAATGATCTCTCTCAGTTTCGCCTAACTGTTCCTTTGACCTTTCCCTTCCATTTGACCTCTGAGGTAATAATATCCAGGGGATATATTTATATGTGAACTTCCAATCGATTTGAAACTAATAATCAAAGAACATTTAATAGAAACCTTCCGTATACATAATTACGGAAAAAATATAATCTCAAAGCTCAATGTGTAGCGTTCAACGAAGGTTTAATCAGCAATATATATATATATATATATATATATATATATATATATATATATATATATATATATATATATATATATATATATACAAATAATTAATTAATATAATTTATTTTATGTAATATAATTTATAATTATGTATATGTATATCTATATGTTGTTGATGTATATGCATATTGTATCTAATATAACAGTATATATTTAATTGAGGAAGTTCTAATTCTTAAAAAAGGAAACGGTGTGGAGTAAACCAGACTATAACGAGTTCAAATTGTAGAGTTTCTTTGTAGCTAGAAAAAGTGGAGTACCTTTTATTTGAGATTCGAATTAGGAAAAAATAATTAAACATAAAATCTGGCCATCAAAGAAACCTGTGGCTCTACCAGCAATATAAACTAAAAGCCTTGAGTTCAGTAAGTGGTCGGTACTGTACTGTTGCTAGGACAACGATTATGCAGGGAGATGATTTATTCGAAATCGTGCTTTTTCCCCCAGTGTACTCTTTAGATACCACAGGGCCCATCTGTGACTGTGAACAGATTATAAAATTCATCTTTCACGGCCGGTTTTGATCTCGGAACCTTTGACATAGCAACTCTACACGCTACACATCGAACAACCCCGCTACTTGGTATATATTAAAAAATAAAATCATTAGTAAAATTATTCAAGCATTAGTGAACAAAATCTAATATTAATATTAATGATTTTATTTCAATTATTGTTTCACAAATTAATTGGTATTACTTGATAAACATCTGAGATGCAACAACAATCAATAGTTTATCCAGATTAATTAGAATAATTAACTACAATCTTATTGTAGAATGGTTGGTTTACTTCTAGAACTACAAATAACTTCGATTATACAATTATGACCTAAATTTATGTAGTATGAAAATGAAATAAAAAAATTAATGAAATAGAAAAAATAAATTCAGTAAGAAACCTGGTCTTATTTAGACATTATTATTAACTACACTCTTTTCGACGATAATGGTTTAATTTCTAGATCTACAAGTACCTTAAATTTTAAATCGTTGATACAAGTTTATCAATATATAAATATGTTTCACTGAATACAGTATTGCAAACACTTTGACGAAATTTTAAGTACAATAGATATTCTATAAATTTATAATCTACAATTGTAATTCCAATCGCTTAGCTTTTAGGAGTATTTGCAATTGCTATAATTTAGTATCAAGGGTTAATTGCAAACACATGTAGTATGAATTGGAGTTAAATTGTTAAATTTGAATTGAATTGTTTATTAAAACCAATAATGTTTATGTTCTGATTTATTTAATCATTTTCCTGTTAGTATTATAATCAGCTTTAGCTCATGTAATTGAATTCATAGTTTAATTTGTCTATATAATATAATAACAATAAAAAAATTTTAGTATATTATATCAATATTGAATACAAAGTGTGCACATATTCTTTGGATGGTGATTCATTAATTACTCTACTGATCGAAATGCTATAAAAGTATATCGATATGAAATTTATCCATTGTCTGAGGTTTTTCAACCAGGACTGACGCCTGCGATTTGCTGTCCTTTATGATACATGTCTGTTCTTAATATTATTCTAAGAAAAATAAGACAAGTCAATTGTTGGAATAGGATATGGATACTGTTATATTACTCTATTATATCTCACCTCAGTAAATCACCTAGTTAGTGGTACATAATTGCGGCGCATCTGACATACATTACAATTATGATATATGTTGAGGGCGAGGTACTATGTCATGCTGCTATATGAAGGTTACACGAAGAATTTTCTATTAAAAGTTAACATAACATATATTTTTTATTTATTTCACAAACAAATGCGGAAATTTAATGAAGATATTGCAATTTTTAAATATTTAATTTAATTTATATATTCATATTTAACATTTCTTAAACCAGGTATAATTAAATAGTACGAATAAACTGATAACATAGAATTTAGTTTTGACTGAAACATCCTTATTTTTTTTAATAAGGAAAGTTAATATTTTTAATGAAAACTCCTCAATTAAACATTATCAGGGGTATTTACACCATATTTAGATCTCATTTGTGTGCAGAGTGCTGAGCTGAAATGCTGAAGGTTCCAGGTTCAAATCTGGCTGTGTCAGATAAATTACTTAATCCGTTAACAACCACGGATGGACCCTGTAGGATCTACTCTAAATAAAAGGCGAAATGATCCGGCCAAATCACCACTTTAGACAACTGTTGTCCTAGAAACAGTACTGACTGTAACGTGTACTAAACCCTTTTTTTATTTTTTATTTATTTCTACTATTATTTGATACAATTCACAAAAGTAATATGCTGTACCAAACAGACCAGTCTCAAACTTCAAAATCTTTTTAACACATAAACACTATCGACTATATATATATGAGAGATAAGAGAAATAAAGTCAGTTGTTAACTTGAGTCTGTGTCGTTACTATGCTCGAAACCCTATTTTTTTTATAGTGTTTTTTCAGTCTAATTAAAACTTATATATATATACATATAAAAGAGTTTGTCCTGACTGACAAACCATCGCAGAGCCAAAACGGCATAAGCTACGGACTTGAAATTTGGACAGTAGGCACAATTTATAAGGCCAACGCGCATTAAAAAAGGATTTATGAAAATTCATCCCCTAAGAGTGTGAAAAGGGTGAACAACATTTGTAATAAAGATACGTCATTTTTAAAGCTTTACCATGAAATATTTTCTTTAGCTTCTGCATTTAAAATAAAAAATTACGTGTTTTTTTTTTGGAAAATCTACCTTTGAAAGTGAAAAATACGGGAAATCGTAAAATTTTAAGTAAGAGATGTGAAAATAAGTAAGCAGGCTTTACTTTTAAAGATAATAATAATTGTATTCATGATTTTGCAATATCTAACCCTAGAAGCGTTTCAGAAGATTTTGCATAAGGAGGCCAATAATTACAGGTTAACGCTCATTAAACTAGTTTCATTACTTCCCCCCCTCTATATATCGTTATTATCAAATTTAAATTAATTAGTTACATTACTTTTTTTCTTTTGTCATATTTAATTCTTTAGTTAGTAATTGATTTGATTATAATGAACGAGACAAAAATATTGGAGAAAATGTACATAAAGCTTTATTTTGTAATTAGAAGTTAGTAGATTATATATAGTTTATAGACAATGCGAAGCATCACGTTAATTCATATGTCGACAAAACACGACCACCGTTGTCTTGGTAACGGCGGCGAGACGCTTACAGTCATTGTTGCATTGTGCTTCAGTCAGTGAACACTCATTACGAGTTTCTTTTAGTGTAGACTTAGTGCAGTCTAACATTACTCATTACGAGTACTTTGGTAATTACATTCATTGTTGCTTTGAACATCAATCATTCATTTGTATTTTAAGGGATCCACCTTAGTTCCTCTTAGCAGCATCGGATGAAAAAGATCGGAGGCGCCCAACCTAATCATGGATGTGAATTGGCCCCATCAAATCTACGGTTCATAATTAACCCCTGTTCACCAGTAAATCTGTCCTCGCCGCCCACACTCATTGGTCATTCGGGTTGCCAACACAGGGACAACATAGCGTCCAACAGATGTCATACACAGAAATCGCTGTCATCTGATCATGTGACGTTCGCTACAATTCATCATTCATCAGTCTACGTGGTGCTGTACTGTCGGGTTTGGAAATGGAAGCGATTTGACGAAATTTCAATTGTTGAAAAGCAAGATACCTGATCTTTATTTTGTCAAGATATATATTAATCAATTTAATGTCATAGTCGATGACATTACTGACAATAGTTTGTTTTTTATTCATTTAACACCACTTTATGCCGCTATGGCTAATCAGGCGATGATCTCTCATAATATAACTATATCCTATCTATCCTGTATTATTTTAGTATATAATCATATCAAAGAGCTATGGTTGTTTACAATACTGACTTCCAGAAAGCAAAGAAATAACTCTCTGTATTACAAACCTGAATTATAATAAGATTTTGAAAAGTTTGTTTGTTTATTTATTTAATGTCACTTTAAGCTGAAATGGCTAATCGGACAATGCTACTGTATAATTAGAATCGGAATGTTTAACGATTATATGTCACCTTATATAGGCTCTGAACCAACATTTTACGTCCTTATCGAAAGACGACATGAGGAAGATTTGTTTACTTCCTTTAACCCATTGAACGGAGCATACGTCAAAATGACGGCGTTGTTTCACATTTTTATTGATAAGCACGGACGGGTACAGCACAAGGCTGGTCTTTGTGACATCTTCTGCCAGGTATCGGTACGCGACTGCGTCACTTCGGGAGCCCCTTGCCACCCTTTGTTTTGGCGGAAAAAATCCAACGGACGGAAAAAAAAATTAAATAAATAAAGACTAATTTTATCATTTCAAAAATGATGTCTAATGGAAAATAATTCTTTTATTACTAATTTTCCCTATGGTATGAAATGATAGTGATGTACCAACAGAAATCAATCGAATAACCTTACCCATAACTGTAAGGGAACTCGCATCTTAGGTAGCAATGAGTGGTTCGGAAAATTTCGAAGCCCATACACATATTATTTTAAAATTTACAGTGTTTTACGCGTTATACGAACTGTATAACTGTGTAGAATAGGAGAATTTGCAAAAAAATATGCAAATTCTCACGTTCTACACTGATAGCCCTCATTATGACGGATGTTCCCTGAAGACCACAACTCAGAGATGTTCCGATCACCTGGCTAGGCTAATAGGACTACTGCTGTTACTTACATTACTGTTTGCAGTGCACTGGTCAGAAAAATATAGGCTGTTATTTAATTAGATGGCGTAGTTCCGCAACAATACTTTAAACAAGAATGTTTTACGCGATAAATATTATATGACATGTATAATGGATACATATTGCAATTTATTTATTCATCTATAATCCTTAGCTGTAATGGCATAATCGTAATTAATTTATATGAAGATATTATAAATGGTTTTATAACATGAACCCCTCAATTGTTACACAGCATCATGAATAAGATTGTATTTATATTTCGATTTATTTATTCAACTATAATCCTTTGTAATGGGGGCTTATCTGTTATGAATACGAGTGTCTATAGGTAAAGTTTTTGTTTATAAAATTTAATTATCTAAATACAATTTCACTATAGTTTATTTCATAACTATAATTGTAATAAAAAAAAGTTTTGCATAGAGGACACGGATGACATATTTATATTTAGGTCTTTGAGACTACCTGTTCCTTACCTCAGAGGCAACTTTCACCCTAATTTTACCATTTATATGCGAGATCCTATTGCATATTCATAACATTGTGTTAGTTGGCCGCTCTGTGCCATCTCATTGTATATCTTAAAATTGTTGTGACACTAACAATTTTAAAGTGAATGAGACGACTTCCTTCTGCGTGGAACAGCTCGCCTGGAGGATCCCTTATTCTGGCAATGTTTTAATTTATACAGATAAGCTTTTTATTTTCTTTTTTTTTTGGAATTTACTTAACGTGTTGAACGGATCATACGTCAAAATGTAAAATTGTTTCACATTTTTATTTATAAAACCACGGGCGGGTGCAGCACAAGTCTGGGTCTTTGTGACATCTTCTGTCAGGTATCGGTACCCCAGCAATCAATTGAATACACTTACCCATAACTGTAAGGCTACTGGGATAGGTAGCAATGTGTGGTTGGTAAAATTTCGAAGTCCGTACACATATTATACTATATAATATAATAACTCATTGTGTTATCTAGTTCTTTTAATTTTGCTCTTTGAAAAGCTGTACATCATGTAAACAAATTATTGAATACCAGCTCATGCATCTGACAAAAGCTGTGGATTTATCTTTTCTCTGTAATTGCTTAATATCCTGTCAAGATCTGTACTATTTATTTACTTACTATTATTTTTGTTTATATATTTCTTTTTAAATTGTTTTCTGTCATGTTTTCACGCTTTATGATTTGTAACATTTAGCCTTCTGGCCAGATAAATATTATGTTTTTTATTTTTGTTCATATCTGTTATTCTAAAGGGACTTAGTCCCAGAATAAAGTTACTTTTCTATTCTATTCTATATTATTCCAAACTATACAGTGTTTTACGCTTAGTTATGCAAACTGCATAACTGTGTAGAATATGAGAAATTGCAAAAAAAATAAGCATTTAGCCGTCATTATGAAGGATTTTCCCTGTAGACTACAACTCAGAGATGTTCCGTTCAACGAGTTAAAGCTAATAGGTTTATAAGAAGAAGATATAAGAGTGTCTCTGATAACTATTACTCTTTAGGTGATGTGATTGGTAATGTTTAGCTTAGTATTAATATTCTGTTGGAATATTATACAAATTTACTGTAGGAACACTTTAGAATGATATTTATTCCAATAATCAATTAAAAAAATGTTTAAAGTATTTGTTAAGTTAACTTACAGAGCGTTGAGGTGCAAGATCAAACATGAATTTATTGTTTAAAGCAATAAAATTTACACAGTTTATATAAAAACCGGCTACAAATAAGATTGTGAATCTACTAAAACTATATTGTATCATTATGTACTTATATAAATATGACCACTATAAATTATTTCAGTTAATGGAAATTATCATTTAAGAATTAATTTTTATATGAGCAAATCTTTTGCGTAAAATACTTTTTATTATAAATAATTATTTAATATACGCTTAAATTATTCAGTAAACTTACAGAGAGTTAAAACGTAAGATGAAAAATTAATTAATTGCTGAATGGGATGAAATTTACATAGTTTATATAAAAATCTCCGACGAAACATCTATCGACGATACGATAGTCAATCGACCATGGACTATTGTATCATTACATTCATATAGAAACATGATCGGTATGACACATTCAGTGATGGGATTATTTATCTTAATTTTACCTAAAATATTCTTAAATTATTCGTTAAATCAACTCACAGAGACTTGAAGTCAAGGATGAAAAATATATCCACTTGTACTGTAGAATGAAATTTGCATTGCAGACATCAACTCTAGGCTGTCACTGTAGATTATAAATTATCTGACGGAGTACACTTTACTTTCTACATCTTCTTCTTTTCTCTATTCTCTCTTATCTCAATATCCTATTAATAATATAGAATTTTAGTATATAATGATATCAAAGAAGAGTGGGTGTTAAGGAAGTTTACAATGTTGACTACAAGAAAGTGACTTCCTGGATTTTTATTTATACACATAATTGATTTACGTTGGTTTGTTTATTTAACTTCACATTACGCTGTTATGTTATGGTCAGTCGACGCTTCAGTAGGGGTTCTAAATTTTGCCTGTTCAGGTATAGTTAGGATAGGTATCTTTAACGAGTATCTCATACCGTACAGGCTCGGGATCCTTATTTTACTTCTCTCACCAAAGACGTAATAACCAACGATTTTTTACTCCCATTTAAAATATCCTGTTGGGTTACGAACCCGCGATCATCATTGGGAATACAATGTAGATATGTTTACAACTACACCACAGTTAACTACTTATTTTATACTTTCTACATCTTCTATCTCTGTTTATTCCCTCTTAAATCTGCATCATATATACGGATATGCCATAATAATTTATAGTTTAGTATATATGCATATTAAACAGGAAGGGATCCTATGGAAGTTTATAAAACTGAGTCCCAGGAAGCAACAATATTACTACCTGGGCTACAAACATAATTATATAATAACCAGTATTATAAACATAATTGTTTCCCTTTTATTTGTTTATTTAACGTCCCTTATAATGGCTATAGGTAAATGGACCATGTATAGTGGGAGTGATAATGTTTGCCAATTCAGGTATAATTAGAATAGGTGTTTAGCGAGTACCTGACACCATACAAGCTCGTCACCCCCGAATATTGCACAACCATGGAATTTTGATTTCTTTTAAAAGATCCTTAAGCCACCTCTTCCAAATTATTTTATATAACGTATTCTCTTTCTTCTCTCTCTCTCTCCCTCTCTCTCTCTCTCTGTCTCTCTCTCTCTCTATATATATATATATATATATATATATATATATATATATATATATATATATATATATATAGAGAGAGAGAGAGAGAGAGAGAGAGAGAGAGAGATACATGTATATATCCTCTTTCATATGTTATCTTAATATTTATTTATAAAAGAGGAGGGTATTTTAGGGAAAAATACAATACTGACTAGTAAGAAGATATAACTTTCTGGGTTACTAAGCTGCATTTGTATTATAAATATAATTATTTACGTCTGTTTGATTACTAATTCAATTTGTGCTGTCATGGCTAATCGATGATGATTTAATTTATTTTATACTAGTACCCCCCCCCCCGGCTTTGCATGGGTTCTAAGACATATTATGCCTACATATTCTGTCTGTCTAAAGTATTTTATTATGTAGAAATAATAAACATAAAAACAAAACAAAATATTTCATTAAATAGTTATTTTTTTGCGATAACCCATAAGATACTCATTTAAATTATGTGGTATAAAATATTCTAATAATGCGCATGAAATTCTTAAGGTAACTAAAGTATATAAGTTGATAAGGATTAATATTGTACTCCTCCAAATATCTTTCCAAATACTGCTTTGTACGTTATCAACTTTTTAGAAGATAAAATAGGTACAGTAAGTTATCCTTAAAAGAGAGATATATGCTATCTTCGACTTTTTTGTATATCTATAAAAGAGTAATATACCACTATGCATTGTTTCCTTATATGACAAAGGGATAAGGCAGTATCATCCATGAAACCTCCCTGGAGGCTATACTTGTTCCTATAATTGCTAAATTTTTGCTACTATATTGCTGAAAACCGCATGAAAATCCGTGCAGTAGTTACTGAGCTTACGGCGAACAGACAGACAGACGCGGGCGTAGACTTTGTTTTATAATCTGTATTTTAAATAATAAATAATAAATGTTTATTTTAAATTAGGGATCGTAAACAAGTACCTGGCTTTATACAGACTCGGGATTCTCATTTTAAATCTCTCCCAAAGGAAAACATTTTTTAATCTATAGCCACCTCCATGCCGGGCTTCTAACTTGTAGTCTTGGGAATATAATTTTTATTTAAAGTCCTGGGCTCATTAGTTAATTGATATTGTTCTACAGCGGGTGTTACGTTTATCTTTAATCAGTTGATGAAATAGTAAACAATTTTATCCGATATCCTTTATTCATCATTTTCGAATTCTCTCCTGGTCTGTCTTTTGTCTGAACTGGTACATTGTTAACAGTTTCCAATTATTTCTGTCCTCCTTGGAATATTTATTTTTTATTATTATCATTTAGCAATAAAACCGTGCTTTGATTTCCTATGATAAAATTGCTTTGTTAGTGTCATCCTTTGTTAACTTTTTATTCCAAAGTTTCCGAGAAGTATCTCTTTATCGGATTGATCCATCCCTCGACTTTATTCACCTCGTACTAAAAATAAGTTTGTCAACTTGGGCGAAGTACTGCGGGTAGCAGGCCTACCTGTCCTTTATCCATCCCGTGCCTCCACCCGCGGGATGGTGCAATTTAGATCTACAGCGGCCTACCGGTTTCGCTCCATTGAATAAAAAGTGGATATTGATGACCGGTGAGCCTGGATTATAGCCACCGGTTCGAGGGAGCGGATATACCCTGGATTTTAGTACCGTTCCCCAGTCCCCTGTCAAACGCCGGCGTGTCGTCATATTTATCTATCTATAACCCGTCTATTATATATGATGTGTTTATTTGTTCTTTTTCTTTTGTTTATTTATTGCATTATTAGTGATTCCAAAAAAAAAAAACTAGATATATTTGATTATGTTACGAAAATATAGCAAATCAATCTTACTACATAAAAATATATATTTTTATATTTATTTCGATAATGAAATTCCGGCTATATTTAAACAAAATGCGGTGACTATTTGGTTTGCTAATGTTAAAAAATATTATCAAATATGTTCTTAAGTAAAAATCAATTTTTTTCTATTTAATAAACTTGTAATTATTAAAACATAATATGTTTTTTCATTCGTTTGAACTTTTCCTTTGAGGATTTTGTAAGTTCTAAGTACTTGTACAATAACTACATTGTAGTAGTGCTAAGTACCAATTCATTGTATCAATATAATATATGAAAACTATGAATTGCTTCTTATATTACATTACATTATACTTTTTATTTTGATTATAGGATTTTATGTTTATTAACTATTAATAAATACGTAAAATAAAAGAAATCTAATCTGAGAAAAGATATATAGATATATATTTTTTTTTATTCAATAATTTAATTTTAGGTTTATTAAAAGAGTGCGTGATTTTTATTTTGTTTTAAACTTATCTTAGAGATTTTTACTTGCTTCCTACGTAATTGAATAATATATAAATAGTAGTGTTGCTAACTATTAATTCATAGAAGTAATATATAGTGTTGCTAAGTAGAAATCTTTAGTAGTAATACGTAATGTTGCTTAGAAAAAACATACATTTTTTATGGTAAAATTTTAGGTTTGTTAAAAGATAATATGCTATATTTTCGTCTAAGTCATTCCGCTGAAATTTTTATTAACATCCAAACTACTAAGAAACAGTAAATCTATAAAATGGCTGAAAACATAAATCATATTTTGATGATTTCTTTATTTTGATATTTCGTTGATTTGATGATTGATGTTATATTGCCATGATTTCTAAATAGAAATATTATTTATTAGGCTTTATTTTTTTTCTAAATAAAAAAAAAGAACAAAGCAGTTGTTAAAAAAGTCCATTTTTTATTATTTGAATGAAGTTTAAGTTCAGTGTAACTGTCCATAAGGTTCTGACATTGAGTTTTCTATTTTACTAATGGTTTTCGTATTATTATTACGATTAATTTATGTCTACTAAGACATGTGAACGGGTTCGAAACCAATACAAATGGTGGAATGTGTAATGTGTAATGGAATGTGCACTCACACTTATCCTGAGTACTGAGATGATAGAGATGGAAAATATTGACTGTAATAAATTGAGCCGCTACAGAGGCAATGGCTTACTTTATCGCCTTACATCATCTAATCGCCCGTCTGGAATCGTGGCAACATCAACGCCTCAACTCGTCTGCTGTTGAGCGGCTCCTTTTAATGGATGGTGATTGATTCTAAGGTTTCTTCTCCCTCCCCTCCCGATAAGAGGTCCTCGTTATAAAGACTCTTCTCAATCATGGTACCGACTGGATGTTTTCAAAAGATTTTAAGATCTTATCTGACTGCCAAATGAGCGATAATTAGCAACCAAACGTAGTTATCAATTTTAAAATTTAAAGCTTGTCAAATAAATAAGGTATCTAACATTTATATAATTTCTGTTATTGAACTTAATGCGATGCATTTATTTTATGAAACTTGCAAAGAATCATACAGTCCGTATTGCATTTAAGTTAAAATAAGAATTGCCAGAAAAAGATAATTTGGAAAATGACGACTACCAAAATACGGAAACAAAATGTCACGTAGGCAGGTGGCAATAGAATCTAGGAGGATATACCTGCAAAAGCGACCTACAGTGTGAGCCGAAGATATTGGGGAGATGGAAGATGAACAGATCCGGAAGATGCCTTTACAATAGGCGAGCCTTATATAAACCCTTTTTATGTGTTATAAACCCTTATATAATTTAAATATGTGTTTTATAGCAATACTGACAATCTGAAACATTAATAGTCATTTCTCAATGTAAAAATTGCTGGTATCCAATAATAATATCTATAAATTTAATTCAATTTAATGATTTAGCTGTGTACTTGTTCCTTACACGCCATAAATTCATTATTACATTACTGCTGATTCTATCAAGGAATTATATTGACTGATTAGTACTCTAGAGAACACACAAACCACCTAGGGAGAAAAATCCAATTTAAAATAGTCATTTTAGTAAATAATAAGTTTGAGTAACTATCTTCAATGATTGCTCATGACATTCCAAATTAAATAAATAAGAATAAAGAGCCTCTTTAAGGACAGAACATAGCATCTATAAAACGGACAATATTAATTAAGAAAACAAAATAAATTTAATGATCAACAATATTAATAAATTAGTAATAGCTTAAAATAACCAATTAATAGTGACACATCCTCTTTACTCATTAGTTTTAATTTTATCTCTTTTTACACAGCTTCAACATGTTGTAGTGACGAACAGAAAATGCGAGGATAGATTAAGATGTATGACGTGTTAAGCTTAGGCAATATACTGTATCCAGCGGCTCTTCTAAATTAGTTCATTAAATTAAAAAGAAGATCCTTCATCCAGTTTCATTTTAGTTCTCTCCTATCAAACAAATGAGTTTCAGTTGTATCGTTAATTATGACGTTGATATTTAAGTTGAAATAGAAAAATGGAAAAAGGAAATATGTATATTTGGTCAAAATTTGTCGTTTTCGTACTTTTTATGTTCTGTTATTAGTGTTAAAACTTTAATACTATATTTTTTGTGTTTACTAAAGTAGTTTCGTATACATATTTCGTTTCTGTCTGCTTTGTATAGTATTACACTATCAGGTTTTATTAGAATTTCGACAAATATGAATTAATGTTCGCGTAGGCTTCCACGGTCGTTAATAATCTTATTATATTCTACTTCCAGGATGGACCGTGTTATGTTGATGCTATTAACCAAGCTTTCGCTCATCGTGCTGTGAGCTTCCTCAGGGTTAGTCAGTTAATGAAGAGAGGAGTCCCAGGAGGACAACATTACTACCTGGGCTACAAACATGTATTATAAACATAATTTTTTCCCTTTTATTTGTTTATTTAACGTCCCTTATAATGGCTATAGGTAAATGGACCATGTACAGTGGGAGTCATAATGTTTGCCAATTTAGGTATAATTAGAATAGGTGTTTAGCGATTCCTGACACCATACAAATTCGGCACCCCCCAATTTACGTGCCCTCCGAAATATTGTACAAACAAGGATTTTTGATTTCTTTTAAAAGATCCTTAGGCCACCTCTCTCTCTCTCTCTCTCTCTATATATATATATATATATATATATATATATATATATATATATATATATATAGATACATGTATATATCCTCTTTTATATGTTATCTTTATATTTATATATAAAAGAGGTGGGTATTTTTGGGGAAAATACAATACTGACTAGTAAGAAGATATAACTTTCTGGGTTACTAAGCTGCATTTGTATTATAAATATAACTATTTACGTCTGTTTGATTACTAATTCAATTTATGCTGCCATGGCTAATCGATGATGATTTTTTCTAAATTTCATAATTTATTTTATACTAGTAACCCCCCCCCCCGGCTTTGCATGGGTTCTAAGACATATTATGCCTACATATTCTGTCTGTCTAAAGTATTTTATTATGTAGAAATAATAAACATAAAAACAAAACAAAATATTTCTTTATATAGTTTTTTTTTGCGATAACCCATAAGATACTCATTTAAATTATGTGGTATAAAATATTCTAATAATGCGCATGAAATTCTTAAGGTAACTAAAGTATATAAGTTGATAAGGATTAATATTGTACTCCTCCAAATATCTTTCCAAATACTGCATTGTTTGTTAGCAATTTTTTATAAGTTAAAATAGGTACAGTAAGCTATCCTTAAAAGAGAGATATGTGCTTTTTTAACAGATAAGTCTCAATTTAAATATTTAGAAATGCCTTAAGGTAATGCTAAAACTTTGAATCATTCATGGTTATATCTCAATGAAAAACCAACCAGTTAACAATTAACTGGATATAATAACATATTTAATAAATTATATTCATTTTAATGGTTTAGCTGCTTACTTAATCAAGGTTTAGAATATATTGATGACTATAATACTGGTTGTTTGATTCAGGTATTGATTGTGACTAATTCGTAAATTGGTATACACACTGGAAAGTAACCCAATTTAGAATGTATGCGTACTATCAAATAAATTGTTAACAGGTTGCTTTGAACAGTGTAAACTTAGTTGGGACGAATGTCAAGGGTGATTTTGGAATGGAGACTACTTTGAACGAGGATAAAATGGTATAGATGAAATTATGTAAAAAAAAAAAACGGTTTTATGACTCTAGTTCAAGTATTTATTGGACACTCCTAAAATAGCGTCTGATCGAAGTAAAAAAATATAGTAGCTTATATATACATATTACTATATTTTAATTCCTATAGATTAAATTAAAATAAATAAAACTATTAATTATTACATAAATAGACCTGGATTAAAATTTCAGCGAACATTTTAAAATGTTTGCGAAAATTCAAATGTTCGATTAATAACGTTAGTAATATATTTTGGAAAATTTGGTTCTTATTTTTTAAAATATAAATATATATGAATACTATTAGGAATAGGAAGTAGAATGAATTCCAAAATAGGTAATAAGACTTCTCTAAAAGAGTATATTGAACCACTCGAAATATACTGAGGTTATGTTCTATCGTTATAGGTTGCTTCCAAATATTTTGCACAAAATTATTAATACGGGGGCGGGATAGTAAAGTGTAGAGTGCTGATTTTCAGTCCTTTATTCGAATCCGGGTGAGGCAGATAAATAATTTATTCAGTTAAAAGCTTCGAGTGAACCCCGTTAGATCTAAAGACCCTTCTAGGCTCACCCAACCTCTATTAATTGAGTACTCTTATTTGGGAGAAAAAACTGGTGGTTAAGCATGATCTCGGAATAATAATCTCCCTGCATAAGGATTGTCCTAAAACAGTAAAGTCTCAAAAAAGTACTCATGGACCCAAGACCCTTCTTGTGGGTTATATTAGTGCAGGTTTTTATATAATTGATTTAGATATATGTATGTCAGTAAGAAAAAATAAAATCAGAGGACTATGTCACCTTAGGGTGGTATTTGAAATCAAGCTCCCTGTTACTACTCAGGTCAGAAACGACGATTATATCATATTTTCGTATAACTAGATGATAGTTCTAATTGTATGAATATAGTGAGTAATTTTTCGTAACAGCTTGGGGTTTAAAGAGTGACTTAGTTTGAATCTTCTACGTATGTTATTGATGTACGATGTACCTTGCTCAAGGTCTATTCATATTATTTTCAGTATCATTGCTGATACCGAAACACTTATTACAAACTGCCAATCCGCTTTCTGAATATTTAAAAAGAAAGAACAATTAATCACAAAGACAGGGACGTCGAGAACAAGAGCTATGTTGTTCAAAGCCATTTGAAGTTCGGGAAACGAGATGAAGTTAAGGGTGAGGGGGAGGGAGAGGGGGGTGGACTCCGGGAGAAATAAAGAGGTCGTCAGGGAGATAAATTGCTACTCTTAATTAAATGAAGCCAAGGCTGGCTTTAGAATCTAATTACTCTAAGGAGATAGCGACCGCTACAGATCCTTGTTCCTAGCCAGCTTCCTCCTTATCTTTTCCCCTTTATTAGGGAAAAAATATAACCCAGCAGTTTTCTAGGAGCCTGATAATAATATATTATATAATATATAAATATCACACCTCCGGTAGCACCCTGGGAATCCATCTCTTCCTAGCTGTTACTACATCATCTTGATTGAGATGAACTGCCATCCGTCTTGATTGCTAATTAGTACACCTACATTACATGTGTAATTCATACTACTGATTAGAGTAATTAAATGTTTAATTAATTCGGTGTATCAAGTATATATATAAATGCGTAGTAACGAATGTGAAAAAATGAATTTTTAAAATTATATTTATACGGATTGATCAGGATTGATAACATATATAAAATTCTATCTAAAGCTGAAAAAAGTAGAATAGCTCTCACCCTGTGATATGTATATGGTTGTTTATCCAAATAATAATGCCTTTGAATTATATAAGTTTTCATTTTCTTACATACTAGTTTTGTTACAATTTTCCATAGTTTGATGTGGTATTAACTTGTAGCTTTAATTTTAATCTTATCCTCATCGCTATGTTCAGTATTATAATTATCTAAGTTTTTTCATTATGTTTACTTTTTCTAATGTACTTTTATTTTTGTAACTGTCTAACCAAACTCTCGGTATTTTACTAATCTAAAAAATCCAAAATAAATAAATTAAAAAAAAAATAAACAGAGACTATAAGGCACTAAGCCACCTATAGTGTAATTAAAAAATACATTTTATAACACGCTCTAATTTCTAACGTGCCTCAATTTTATTACATTCTTATTGAACCGCAATGGCCTGCGAATTAACAATCATTATCCTTTTCCCTGTTTGGATCTTGTTCTTCGACCAGCTTTGATGTTCAGCCAGTTTATCAGACACAGATTCCTTTCCTTTTGTGTTCACATCCGAACTTGAAAACCTTGTATCTTTTTACCGTTCATCGAAACCCATCCCTATTGAGGAGTTTGTCCTTCGTATATCATTCCATCTTCTTTAAGATCGTTGTCATATTCCTGAAACAATCCCAATCTTTATCTATATTTGAATATGTGTGTCCATAGAACATGATTTACTTTTTGATTGGTGTTTTTATTAGATCCATCATTATAGCTCTTCATTTGATTTCAAACATACCAGCCCATTAACTAGGGTAGGGCGATATTCGATAGTTGGCTTTATCGATAAGCCGATCTATCGGTTGAAAACTATCGATTGCTATCGATAGTTTTTCGAAAGCTGGTTACCTTTTTTTCAAACCTATTCAATAAAGAATTTTCATTAATTTATGTAAATGCAATTACCTACCTACTATTTGAAATTTCCAGGCTTATAAATTATAAGTTTATATCATAAAGATGAGAAAAAAAAACTAATTTATTTGAATTTTAAAAAAAAGTATTTAAAATTTACATGTTTACAATTACAATGAACAAATCAAATCTTGAGAAAAGAAAGATAACGAAATAGTTAATTCAAGAGTCAAGTGTGTTCCTTGAGCCACATATTTCCCGAAAGAAAAACTAGCATTTCTAGTTGAACATTTAAGAATTGCAGAAAAAGATCCCTAATTAAAGAGGAAGTTAAGCTTATAAAAACCTAGAAGAGCCAATGCCCAATACCGCGAATTTGCTTTGTAATTAGTAATTTGGGAGAATTAAATAATGACATTTCCGGTGCGGCATCAAAGTTATATAGAAGAGGACCATTGAGCTCTAGGAATTGCGAGTTCAATTTCAAAAGAACTCGACACTGAACAGAGACAGATCAGCATAATGCCCAGAGTTTCATAACTTGAGAGTAATAAATATCCACCGATAGTCGACACTATTGATAGTGACTATCGATTGTAACTACCGATTATCGCCCTACCCTACCATTAACCCATATGTTGCCTAGGATCTTCCTTAGTATACTAAAATCTCTTTTGACTACTTGATCAATTAGTCCTCATCTATTCATAGTCAAAGTCTCCGAACCATATAATCATTCAGGCTTTACAAATGTAGCATAGATTTCATCGCTCCAGTGCTCAGTGACTTCATATTACACTGTTCTGCACGAAAATCCTCCTTCAAACCAAAACATGCTTTCTTACTGTTATCAGATGTGCTGAACAAGAATTTGAAGTCAAATTTTGTCTATCACGCACAGTTTCCTGAGAAATTTTAGTTTTTTATCCAAAAAGGTGAGTTTTTTGTGGATTTGACAAATTTTTTTTCGGCATCAAAACATAGTGAAAAAAATTCAAAAGATCGATGATTTTGAGCGCAATGAAGTATATTTGAACGAAAAAAATTTGATGGGAATATTACAAGTGGTTAAAGAAATACGGCTAAAAGTGTTTTTTCAGTTTTTGAGCTTGAGGCAGGGATTTGGTCTCTACCTGAATCTTTAGGGGAATGACCCTCCTTTATCTTTTATGGTCTTTTATGGTGGTACCCTTTTCATTCAAATCCTTACCTGCCCCCCTTTCACCCTCAATACCCCAACTCTCCCCCCCCCCCCTCCCACTCAGCCCCTATCTTGTCACTATTTTCTTCTAGGATTTGATCAGTACTCTCGAGGCTTTCGCTAAACTCACTTAGTCGGATATTCAGTTGTGCTATCATTGTTTTTGGAACAGTTCACTTTTTCTCTGTAATGTCACGACAGTGTATAAATAAGCCTGATTCCTTTTGCTATGTTTGTGGTGAAGTCGCATTCAAGTCCACTCAGAAACCTCTGACTCCGCTGGTGAATAAGGCATACGAGTTATACTTTGGATGTAAAGTAAGTGATCAGGACAAATCATGGGCTCCTAAAATATGCTGTAGTTCATGCTCACGTTCTCTGAGTGGTTGGCTAAATGGGACACATAAGTCAATGCCATTTGCAGTTCCCATGATATGGCGAGAACCTACAAATCACGTGACCGATTGCTATTTTGGCATGACCACAATCAAAGGTTTCTCGTTCAAGAGCAAAAAGGAAATTGTTTATCCCAACATCCCCTCTGCCATGAGACTAGTTCCACATGATGCCTCCATGCCCATCCCACCAAATCCGAGTATGTTCCGTCTTAGTTCTGAGGAGTGCAGCGATTCTGAAAGCGTTTCACCTCAACCTGGAACCAGTCAACAAGAAGAAATTTCAAGTTCGTCCAGCCCCTCTGAAACTCAGCCACAGCTCATAAATCAGAGCCGATTGAATGATCTTGTTCGTGATTTAGATCTCCCAAAATCAAAAGCTCAGCTGCTTGGGTCAAGCTTGCAACAATGGAATCTCTTGGAAGGAGGCGTGAATATATCTTTCTTCAGAAAACGGGAATCAGGATATCTATGCTTTTTCTCGATGGAAGAAAATCTTGTATTTTGCAATGATGTATTTCATTTGCTCCAGAAACTTGATCTGCCAACCAATCCAGAAGAATGGAGACTATTCATTGACAGCTCCAAGTTTAGTTTAAAAGGAGCACTCCTTCATAATGGAAACAAACATCCATCTATCCCAGTAGCTCATTCGGTCCACATGAAAGAAACCTATGACAACATGAAGATACTTCTACAAAAAATCAAGTACCATGAGTACAAATGGCGCATTTGTGCAGATCTTAAAGTGGTAACCATGCTTACAGGACTCCAAGGAGGTTACACTAAATTTTGTTATTTTTTGTGCGAGTAGGACAGCAGAAAAAGAGGAGACCATTATGTCGTAAAAAAATGGCCAGAGCGTAAGGAAAAAGTAGGTGAAAAAAACATTGCCAATCCTCCATTAGTGGACAAAAACCAAATAATTTTATCCCCACTCCACATAAAATTGGGGCTAATGAAAAACTTCGTAAAAGCAATGGACAAGGAAGGAGAAGGTTTCATGTACTTAAAACAAAAATTTCTGCATCTCTGATGCTGAGATAAAGGAGGGAATTTTCGTAGGACCCCAAATTTGACATCTACTCAAGGACCTCACTTTTGAAGCAAAGTTAAATACTACTGAGAAAAAGGCTTGGATTGCTTTTCGAGAGGTATGTGCTAAGTTTTTGGGAAACAAAAAATCTAGAGACTACCGAAAAATAGTCCAAGAACTGGTTACTTCATATAAAACATTGGGATGCAATATGTCCTTAAAAATACATTTCCTGCATAGCCACCTAGACTTTTTCGCCCCAAATTTGGGTGCAGTTTCGGACGAACATGGAGAACGATTCCACCAAGACATATCCAGAATGGAAAAAAGATATTCTGGCAAATGGAATGAGAAGATGCTGGCGGATTACTGCTGGACACTGCAGCGGGAGACAGAGGAGGAAGAGTACAAAAGAAAAAAAACTACTCATTGACGATGTGTTTATATTTTTTGAGTTGTGTCATATCTAGTATTATACCTGATAGCATGCAGGATTCAATTAATTATATTTTATCGTTGAAAAAGAAAAAAAATCTGTTATAATAAAGGCAATAATTTTCAAATACAATTTTTCATTTTTTTCAAGTTTCACCTCTTTTCTCTCAAAATCAGAGGGTGATAGAATTTTTCTGAGTTCGGATTCGGACTCAGCACACCTGAAAACATGAGAAACAGGCAAAATTGTTCAAGGGAGGGGAGAACAGTTTTTTTTTGCAGAACAGTGTTATAGTTATTAGTCAGTTGATATGCTCGTACCGATTGTCAGGTTGTTAGGTTGTGACACTTGTTAGGCGGTGATAGCTTCCTGTTCTAGGCCATTTTGTGGAGCCTGATCCAATATATCCATGTAATCGTAACAAATCTGTAACATTACATCCCAAGCATGTTCTTCCAATAAGAATCTAGGAAATGGTAGGAACTAAACTGTTTGTAAGCCAATGGTTGTACAAGCAGATTATTAAGCCCTAGTCAACCGCCAGCTATTAAGAATAACTACCAGTAGATTATAAGTACGTTCCAGGAGTTACATGATCCCACAATCCCACGGCTATTAACAAGATAAATTCTTTATCTGCCATAGCCGTTCTTGAACTCAGTACCTAAAGACCAGATACATTTCTCTATATGTAAATAAAATTATAATAAACCTTAACTTAAATGATGACCTCAATAGCTCATGTATTCTTGACACTATTCTATCCATACTATCGTAGTTCTTTCAGAACATTGTTCATTATAATAATCCATAACATTCATTCATCATTCATCCATTAATCCTATCCATAACATAATGAATTATGTCCAAGATGACCATATAATTGGATTACAAATCGACAATGTAACAGAGAAAATAAATATTAAAAAAACGAAAACATCTTATGGATTATTAGATGTGCGCAATGCGGAAGTATATATAATCATGTCTTACGGTCCTAGTCTTGTTCCCTACACCATATTGCTAAAACATATGACTCTCAGTTACAAAAACGCTCGTTAAAAGTTTAGTTATACAATATAACGGCTACTCCCAGAAAGTTGGGGCCAAGCTTTGGTTGGTTCTCCTTTTGGTTGGGCTGTAGCATCTGTCACATACAGACCTCTATTTAATGAAGGAGACTTTAATGTTTGCGACGTTCTGATAAAATTAATTTAAATCCGTATGGCTTTGCTGCTACTCTTTGACAGAGCGGCTTATATATTAATTTATTTAAATAATAGGCTTACTTAAACATAATCTGTAATCTCGATTCTTTAGGACACAAAGGCTTTCCTCATTCTTGATGTTATTAGGTCTCCAGGTATTAGGAAGTGTAGCAATTAACAAGTTTATAATTTTAACGCACCCAAAGCATCCTCAAATCAAATACATAACCATATTATATTAATCAGAAAGGTATACATAAAAACTAATAATTAGTAATAATAACCATAATGGAACTAATAACAGTCATAAATACAATTTAATACAATTTTGATTCACAACTCCACCTCATAAGTGACCGTGCCCTTACAAACCAAAAAGATAGATTCCTACCTTCAGGGTTCATTTTTCTTGCGATACCTCTCACATAAAGTAATAGTCATCAAACTCTGACTTATTGGGAAAAATCCGCTCATTATAAAAGTATTCTTGCTAGCATAAAAATATTCAGTACCATGCTGTACACATTAATATTGTGTAATAATTAATATATTCAAAACCCGTGTTGCCGTAAGGCAAGGAAGGGTGTCAAAACAAATGAAAACATGCTGTACGCTGCTGCCCCCTAGCGGATCCCTTTAACCAATTTCAATCTATCGCAAAAGAATTATTTTATCAAACCCCTTCCGGTAAACAAGTCTGCAAGAAAACCTGTGCGACGGATAGGGTTGCAACGCCTCAATCACTGATGAGATTTTTTTTCCATATCAAAATAATTTCTTAATCTAAATGCAAATTTATTTTTTACTTCATTGCATGCCTTTAAATAATATAATGGTTTGAGTACAAACAGTGGTTTCTCTTCCTTTCTTAACTCATGCCGTTATTCAATCATTTTACTTTTTTTATTATTATAATATAGTTGTATATTTCAATAAATAAAGTAAAAAAAACAAAACAATATTACATATTATAAATAATATACTAATAATATATACTTAATTAATATTAAATCAAATATTTGATTCTTAATAATATTAATTTTTTTCTCTAAACTCTCTTGCTTTGCCTACCAAATTCAATATATCAACATCGAACTCATTAAAGGAAACGAATATCCTTGGCTCCAATCAAACATGTTAGATTTAAGGAAATAACAGAGCATGAACGGTTGAGGTTTAGTCTAACCTAATATTCAAGATGAATTGGAGATGTATCGATGCATAAACTATGTACTTTGTATATAATATGGAATTTTAGTTGTTTAAAGTAGAGAAAATACCTTCCCTAGGTGGGATATGGTAACTTACCTCCCTGATGTAGTGGACTGTATTATTAATGATAAATTAGTAGAAATGAATGAAAATGCATTATTACTATACATAGTATAATGATAAGAAAAATAAAATTTTCCTGATTTGTCCATGTGTGAATGACATGTTGTTCCTTGGGTGGTTGCTGTATTAAATTAAAAAACCAATAGCACTACATCGCATGAAGGGACGAGGTAGAGACTGTACTGTTTCATAGCGACTTCGTCCGATTAGCCACAGCAGCATAAAGTGATTTTAAATGAACAAGCCAACTGTTTTATAGACCATTGTTGTGCAGGAGGTGATTTGTCCTAGATCACGCTCAACCGTCAGATTTTCCCCCTAGTATGGGTACCCACTTCAGCAAGGGAGCTCAGTAGTGATCTTGAGCCACTCCGCTCCAACCATGCTATTAAATCTAATCTATTGAATATAATTTAACAACTATTTAATAAACATTAAAGTGACTTCAATACTTACTAAACTTATTGCACTATTTGTAAATAGGGAATATTTGAATATGAATAAAAAATATATGAAACCAATCAATATAATTACAGATCTCTATCTACCCCTCTGCCTTACTCAGTCCCCGGTTCAAATCCACCTGTGTCAAATTCGTTATTAACCTCCAATGGAATCCTGTGGAATTCGCAGTCCCTTGTTGGGCTTACCCAACTCTATAAAGTGGGTACTCTAAATTGTGGAAAAACATGATTGTTGTGCGTGTTCTGAGGCCAATAACCTTCCTGCACAACTGTTTTCCAACTATCAGTACAGTCTCTTCCATGTACCCAGCCCAAAACCCTTCGTAGATTGTAGATGTGCAGTTTTTTGTTGTTGTTTTTTTAATAACTTTATTAATTAGGGTAATGTATTGTACTTTGCGGTAACATGATTTTCCTATCAAAACTTTAAATGATTAAAAAAAGCCCTTAGGGTTTCAATCCTTCTTCTATATCAGTAAGAATTGATTTAAAATAAGCAGCCGGTATTCAATTAAAAGTTTGTTGGCTAGAACGCGTGTCTTCCACTTGTTAGTAGAGAACTTTTCTAACTATCACGATATTCTGAAATAAAACTTTGTTTAGCCTATAAGCTACTTAATTAATATTTATTTTAAATTGTGTTTTTTATTGTATTT
The DNA here is from genome assembly GCA_964056705.1 of Troilus luridus. Taxonomy (NCBI): domain Eukaryota; kingdom Metazoa; phylum Arthropoda; class Insecta; order Hemiptera; family Pentatomidae; genus Troilus; species Troilus luridus. Next base: position 56,002,041 of record OZ057415.1, on the reverse strand, counting down.
ATTTCACAGCACTGTGTGGTAGTTCTGAAAGGAACTATACTAAGGTACCGACAGGAGAGATCTATCACTACCTAGGAACAGTTATTTCGCCGGCCCAGCCAGTGTCAGATTAAAGCTTTTGTTATGGAACAATGGGACTCTGGAAGCCATCAGGTTCTCGGGATTAAGTTCTCTCCATGTCTTTTGACAACCGACATAAAAAAAAAAAAAAAAAATAAAAAGACGTATTGTGGCAAAATAAATTTCGGAATAATGAAATATTGTGAATACTATAAAACATATAAACTCTACCCTTTTCATATTCATTACTTTTCATATTCATAGATGCACGATTGTAAGCCTCAACAAGGCATTCAGTTGTTTCATATCATCCCGACCTATAAGAAAAATAGATTTTTATTTTTTAAAATAAAAACGGCATTATACTTAAAAACAAAAAAATTTTTAACAATGTTTCTATATACATAAATATGAATATATTTATTTCGAATGTTTAAAGAAGAGAAAATACCATCCCCCCTTAATGGTATATGGTACCTTCTATCTATGATATAAGAGGGCATTATGGTTTGTAACTTATAATGATAACAGAAATGAATGTATTGGTATATTAGTTACTGTTTGTCCATCTGTGAATGGCATCTTTCTTCTGGTTGCTATCCTTTCCCGATCCGCATGGCTGCCTGCTGAGAGTTCGAGTTCATGATGATGTGATAATTTTGAACTGTTCAGTTCTCGAACTATTGTTCTACTTGTGGTCTACTACTAGATGTAGATGGCATCTTTGAACATAAATGAGGCCAAGGCGAAATAGATGGCTCCACCTCTATAGCAAAGAAGTAGAGCAACACAGGAGTAAGTTAGACAGCTATTTAAGATTGAACATCGAACTTTTGAGATAATTTGAAAGGTATGCTGATGAACGCCAATAATAAAAGGTCCTACAAGCAGGAAGAGTATAGGAAGAAATCTAAACACACCGCAACCGAGGAGAGATACCACGGAAATGTCTTGGGTAGGACTGGGAAATGGGAATTGGAAAATTCGAAACAATAAAAAAGGTAAATATAGTCTACTGCCGGACCTACAATACTGTGATTGAGAAACGAGAAGTTAGTATAAGCGTAAAGCTCCACATCTTCAAAACAGTATATTTATCTATATCATTATATGGTGCTGAAAGCTGGATGCTAACGAGTAAAATTACAGCAGCCGAAATAAAGATTATTCGAAGGATTACTGCAAATACAATATGAGACCATATCTGCAATGAAAAGATCAGGGAGGACTCGAGGTAACCTCGATGAAATAATTCCTAGAGTTACAGCAATTAAAATGGTTTGGCCATGTAATCAGGATGGAAGACGATAGGGACTCCTAAAAACGATGAACTATATCCCTGAAAGTAGAAGACTTGAGGCCGCCCAAGAATATCGTTCCTGACAAGAATACCTGGACTCAGTTAAACGCTTATGGAGAAAAAAAGGCAACTGGCTTAAAAACATCAGGTCAACTAGAAACCAAGCAAGATTCATGGAAGACTACCAATCATTGGTGAACGCTCCCCTAGCCTGAGAAGCATAAAAGAGTGTTGCAAAAGAAGAAGAAGAGATATTTAGTTAAAAAGCATGCAAAATCATGTGGACTTCAGAACGTACTACGTATTGGAGAGCCTTGAGGCTAAAATCCCTACGACTGTGATACTGCCTTCTTGCATTTTCCACTGGAACGCACACTTTGATTATTAATGATTAAACTCCGTAGATAAATTTAAATAACTGACACAAATATTATAGTACCTTTTTAATTGCAAAAGCTTAAAATATTAGAATTAAAACAAACTTTGATGTTGCTATCTATTGCATTCATATTTCTATTCCTTCGTGTAAATGTTAATGTTTGCTCTAAGCATTGAAACGTTAAGGACAATAGAAAAGTTGTAACCGAAATGTTTTCAGAAAGATTAATGAAAATTCCATTGCAAAAAATTATAATTTTAGTTAGATAATTAGATAATATAATTAGAATTTCAATTAAATATTAGTCAATGTATTCACTAAAAAAACCATAGATAACGAGTAATTACCAAATGAACTAGGTTAAACGGTTATACATAAGAGAAGACATTTTTTTTTTTTTTTTTGATCGGCGAAACGAACATATAATAAAATAATTAAAGAACTCTCTTTAATTTCTACGGCTGTTTTTTTATTTACCAATCATAATAAACGTGATAGTAATAATTAACGATTATAAACACTTCCAAGTCCTTTTTGTAAATATCTTCTTCGGTGACATTGTTTATTCACTATTAATAATAAACCGGATAACTAATAAAAACTAAATACTTGGTAAGCTATAATTCTGCGTGTAATAATCTATAATCATGTATGGATTAATCCATCAAAATTCATTTTTCTTTTCTATTATTTCGCTGCTTCTATGTTATTTGAAAGTTATAAAACCAGTTTGTATACAGAAGCAGGGTTACATGAAAGTTTATTAACTGAATACATGAATGTATTCAAAGTTATAATTTTACCTCAGCAAATTAATACATATTTTAATATTTATTCACAAAACTACTTCGTGGATGTTCTTGAGGGATTATCATACTAATTCATATATCTAATAAATATATTATTAATTTATTGTGGATGACCTAATATTATCTAATTCCGGCATTAAGTAATTTAATTTATTTAATATGTTATTATGCATATCGCTTTTATATTAATGTTTTTATGGAAAAATCCTTAAAAAGTTATGTCCATTTAATACATTTAAGTACTTAGTAGTCATTTAATAAAAACGTTAATTAAAATGATTATCGTTCTAATAATTATCGGATAATTACTCTAGATAAACATTTATGTCAAAACAATTGTTCAAATAAAGAAATAAGTGAGCTGAATATTGTTGTTTTGTATTTATTTAATCTTATTCACGGCTAACCAAATAATAAGGAAATACAAGTTAATAAAATAAATGTGGAAGAAAATGGTCCGGTTGGAGGTCAACAAATTTTACTCAAGTATGGAGAACAGTTTAATAAAGAGCCAAGGTTTCGACCCACATTGCAGATATTCTTCAGGGCTAAATATGCAAAATACAGAAAATTAAAATTACATATCGTGAATATTAAAGTTAAAATATATAAGCATCATGGTGTGGTGGAAAATAAAGATGGAGGGGCCTGAGATGTAGATATAAAGCAAGAGGAATAAATGTAAAGGGGGCCCATACACGATCAGTATTACTGACAGTATAGTCAGATACTGTCAGTAATACTGATCGTGTAGGGGTAATACTGATGTACTGAAGTAGGGTATTGATGAGTGAATCATCACTCCATCATTCCTTAGTTAAACCCGGGGTAGGGGAGGGGATACTGACAGTATTACTGATCCTGTATGCCCGTTTCTTTCATTCCTCAGTATTTTGTAGCTGTTGAGTGAAATTATGAAAACATAGCAACATTTTTCAAAAGTTATAAATGATTTATGCAGTATCTTTCTTAAAATTTCATTTTTTTCTTGTAATAACATGATGGAAGTTAATTTTATACGTAAAATTTTATACGTATTGTATATGGAAAAAAAATATATTTTTCCTAGTGTCTAAATGAGAGCTTCACAGGTTTCTATCACAATCCGGCCGATGGAGAACTTGCGTTGAAAACTGTAAGTCATCAAAATTTCGGCGTATTGCTAAAACCGCAGTTTTGGGCATATACATTCCCTCATATTTGTATCTTGTTTTTTAATATGACGAGAAACCATATTTAATAAATTATTGAATACGTTTTCATTCATCCGAAAATAATTATATTAATCTGATTGTTCCTTTGCTGAAATCTCGGTAATAAAGTTTAAATGGGTGAAGTTATCCCTGTCCAATACTGTAAAAATACTGAAGGGTGATTCCTCCGTATTTTCATCATTCCAATGCTGTCAGTAATATTGACCGTGTATGGGCCCCTTAAGAGTACTAATAACTAAGTGACATGGAAGGTACACAACAAGTAACATAGAATAAAATAAATAATAAAAGTTAAAGCATAAGGTAATAAAGGTAACATTAAAATAAAATAAAAACTACAATTAGTATATATTAGAATTAAAACACACAAGTATCAAGATATCTGAGTGGTGGAAAATAAAGATGGAGGGGGAGAGCCTGAGATCTGATTCATCACCTATTCTATGAAGTTATGTATGGTATTTGGAGAATAAATTTTTAATAAATATTTTTTTAAATATATGTATTTTACTAAATGATGTATGTAAGGTTACTTGAGCAACCTTCAGTCATCTGTGTTATTTATCTTTCTATCATCTGTGTTTATCAGCTTATCATAAAACCTTCTTAGAGGTTTTATTGGTTATGTACGAGTGTTAGCCTTAACTTAGTGTTGAATTTACGTGTAATTTAATTCTTTACTTTTATTGAATAAATCTCCTTTAAGATCTTAGATCTATATAAAATACTAAATAATGATGGTTCTATCCCGATATTAAAATACACCATATTTACCGTACCTAGTTGGATACCAATATTTACTGCCATACGGTTTTTGCCCAAAAAAAAAACACTTTTAAAGTACATTTAGTTACTCTTTCAAACCCTTTCAACCATCATTACACAAATCTACTTTCCTGAATTCCGATGGCCTAATATCGTTTTCTTCTCATTGATATTCAACAAGGCTTGCACTAACGAGTTTTGTCATAAATTTAAGTTTAACCGATCGGTTCAACCTATTCTTCAATACCATTAATTATTTCTAAGTGTATTTTTTTCATTATCTAACTCTTTTAAGCTTCCTTGAAGAGAATTGTTTCAATGCCGATTTATCTAATCCGCTTGATTTTCTAGTACACAGTAGAACCTTAAAACATTATATAAATAAGGTTAATTAGAAACTTTTATAAGAAATCATTAATAAAGGTTAATTTAAATACGACAGTAGAATCCATCTTAAATTTTTAGAAATTTACCGGTGTATAAAATGAATAACTAGAAAAAATTGGCCAAAGCTTTGTGACCCCTGATGGGCCTAAAAAAATAATTATTTGGGGCTAAAAAAATCATATTCCCAAGCAAATAGATTGTATTCATTGAAAGTTGATTTACCAAAAATATTTAATTACATTATGTAATTGGTTAAATGTTTTCTCTAAATTTAAAATCTTAAATGTAAACTAAAACAATTATTTATCTAATTTCACGTCTAGATTAAAAAATAGCTTTTAATTTAATTCATTTCAAGTAAATTTTCGTTTATACTTTGGCAAAGAGTAAGACTTGTATATTTATGATTCATTTTGGATAAATGATCTTTCTTGCTTATAAATTTATTTGTATGTTGTGAGCAATAACGATATCACTTCTCATCATCAGTAAAATCTGTTCGCTTCTAGTAGTTCAGCCAAAATATAAATTCAAAAAATATAGTTTTAAATATTAATAACACATTTTCTTTAATTGGAAGTATCAGTTGACAAATCGTAAAAAAATTGTTCTATAGTACCCTGAGTTTTCTGAAAGTTATCTAATTGAAATTTAAACTATATATATATACATATACAGAAAATGTTAATACACTAATTATTAGGTAGTAGTACATTAATAAAGAAATCGTTGATCCTAATATTGAAAATCGAGGAGTTTTTCTTAGTAATCATGAATAGAATAGTCCTTATCCATGTTCTTAAATTTTTGTATTTCAAGGTGGCAGATGGGAGGATACATTTTTCGAATCTAAAGGACTCTAATACACTAGTACCAAAGCACGATGGGATGAAATACCAAAATTGGTTCAAATGAAAAGTTTTTACAACAAAAGAAAAAAAAAACAAAAGTCATATATTTTATGTTCTTTTTAAATGTTACATCGTCGTTAATGTCCCAGCAGTCGAAGCGACGCTAAACAAATTCAAATTTAAAAAAGGATCATATTGTTCGGGCGTCTTTCTTGACGTGGAACAGGCCTTCGACCGAGTCTGGTATCCGGGATTGCTCTATAAACTCCGTCAATTTCTACCACCTACCTACTTTCTCATCCTTCAATCCTATCTCACAAACAGAACTTTCCAAGTAAACCATAATAATGTCTATTCATCCCTCTTTTCCCAATCTGCTGGTGTTCCTCAAGGTAGTATCCTTGGCCCAATCCTTTATACAGTTTATACAGCTGACATCCCAACTCATCCTAATACTATCCTTACCACATATGCTGATGATACATGTGTATTATCAGTCAATACCAATCCAGTTATTGTATCCCAAAGCCTCCAATCCCATATCACTGATCTTGAAGAATGGTGCCAGAACTGGAGAATTAAAATAAATTCTCAAAAATCCCATCAAATCACTTTTACCTTACGTCGTAAACCAATGACTTCCTGCCCTTCAGTATCCTTTAATAATATCCCACTTGTGCCTGTAGAACAGATCCGATACTTAGGGTTGCATCTCGACAAACGATTAACCTGGAATCCTCATACAAGACTGAAAAGACAAGAAACCGCTCGACGTTTCAGGCTACTTCAACACTTACTAGACAAACGCTCTAAGCTCCCAGTTAATTACAAAAGACTCATCTACATGACCATCATACGACCTATTTGGACTTACGGAGTAGAGCTTTGGGGCTCCACTAAGCCATCAAATTCTTCTCGTATCCAATCCCTACAATCCAAAATCCTTCGTAAAATCCTCAACGCTCCTTATTTTGTTAAGAATATAGTCATCCATAACGACCTTAATGTCCCATTTGTTGCTGATTTGGCCCGAACCCGGTATCTATCCTTTCATAACAAACTTCATTTCCACTCAAACCCTCTAGTTTCAAACTTAGCTTCCTCTTCAATTCCCGATAATCCTCCGAGGCGTCTGAGAAGAAGATGGCCACGTGACCTTCTTAGTTGAACATGCGATTTGAGTACTACCAGTGGGTAGTTTCTCTACATGTCATTATATCATATCATTATGTATCACTCAGCCAATTTACTTGTTATATTATTGTAATATAGTTGTAAATATCAATAAATAAATAATAATAAAAAAAAAATAAAAAATTTAAAAAAATCAATATTATAATATTTAACATTAGAAAGAAATCACAGTTGGATAAAAAATATTTATTATCTTTTAGTTCCTTCTAGCTTTATTTTACGAAAACACCAGTATTAGCATAATCGTTATTAATCTATAATGATCGTGGTAATTAAGGTAAAACGTAATTGGCCATTAGTTGTTTTTGTTGTTTTATTTTAAGGGCAAACAACTACAAATGGTTACTATTGCCCTCACTACTAGAGAATATAAATATTTACAGTATCTACATAATTACCACTAGAGAATATACATATTTACATTACCTACATAATTACGTAGATACATTCATGTTACATTATTACACTTAGTAAAAATATTGTTACATATTTAAATAAAAACATACCATGCTATATTAGGCACATAATAGAACTATATTAACATATTAAACATATGATAGAAAGGTAACTTATATGAAGTTGTTCATATTAAAGTAAAACGTTACACATATTTATATAAGCTTTATGATATAATATAAAATTTATGTTATTTATATAAACATTATACACATTGATAAACAATAAACATATATTGTGTATGTATATATATATATATATACACATACATACATACATATACACACATACACATAAACGTGTAAATGTATATGTCAAATTGACTATATAAGTTTTTAATAAATTTTAATGTATTATTTAAACATTGTCCGTTATCCCCCAACGCCTTTTGCATCTGCCGAGGTACGCCACACCTTTCCATCACTCCACTGTACCTAGGACAATCCTCGAAGAAATGGCGCACTGTAATTGTCACCTTACACAGAGTACATTGAGGTGGGTCTCTCTTTGTTATGAGGTATTCGTGGTTGGCCGTTAGTTATTTGTGAATTGGCCGTTAGTTATTTGTGAATTGGCCGTTAGTTATTTGTGAATTGGTCAGCACTGTATGATCGTTTGTTCAAGGGCTAAAGATACTAATATATCGTAACAGTGACAATTTAAAAGGAAGTTTTTGTGAGTATCTGTTTTACTCAACCGTTGAGTTGTTCTTTCATAGATTTACTCGTATAAAGATAGGTTTATATGTTGTAATTATTTATAATTATTTTAATATTTAATGGCGATTTATATTGATAGTCGTTTGTTAGGAGTATTTATTTTTATTTTAACTTCTACCCACGTCCATCCTTCGGTTGATATTACCCAAATACACTGACTGTCAAAACAATAAATCCTAAAATACTTCCTTAAATAGAAAACCTATCAAGTTATCAATCTTTTCTGGAATTGAGCGCCAAAACGAATGAGAACGGAGGTGTGTGTAGCATCCCGAATCTCGATGCAGAAGAAGACTTTAATAAAATATCATATAAGGAGCAGTTGGTAAATCTAAATTGAGTACCATTAGGAAAAGATGAAAAGGAGAAGCAGCTGCGGCCCGAAAGATTTATTTCCGAACCAGTTGAGAGGATTCCATTCTAGGTCAGGCACATCCAATATAACTTCACATCCGCCCCCGCGTCCTCCTCTGTCCTCTTGTATCGGTTCGGGTTCAGGCGGTTCAGTGCTGGGAGTCTCGGAGGTTCGGGGAAGTGCCGATAGCTGTAAACAGTGAAATAATCCATAAGAATATGCTATGGCTACAGATCCTCCAAAACCACAACATTAAAAATATATCATTCCTATGTTAACATTAAAGCGGTAACCATTCTTACGTACATTTAATATATCTGCAATCGTTCATTGAAATTAATGTTTATCCTTTTATGGATATTTTTTTTATTTATTTATTCATTGAAATTTACAACTGTATTATAATAATACAACAATCAAATGGCAGGAATTATAGATAATGGCATGGATAAAGACAAGCAGAGAAACTACCCAATGGTAGTACGAGTAGAAGGCCACGAGGCTATCTTCTTCGTAGACGCCTCGGAGGATTATTAGGAATTGAAAAGGTTTCCAGGTTTGAAACGAGTGGGTTTGAGTGGGAATAAAGTTTTTCATGAAAATATTAACATCGGATTCGGGGCAAATCAGTAACAAATGAGACATTGTGGATTACTTTACGTAACAAAGTTAGGAGCATTGAGGATTTTTGATTGTAAGGATTGAATCCAAGAGGAATTCGATGGCTTAGTGGAGCCCCAAAGCTCTACTCCATAAGTCCACACGGGTATAATGAATGTCATTTATATCTATATATATTTATATGAGTCTTTTGTAATTTATTGGGAGCTTTAGAGCATTTAAGTAGCCTGAAACGGCGAACTGTTTTTTTTTCGTTTCGAAAATAGTAAGGGATCAGTTTTGAGTTAAATTCTATTTTCACCCGATGAATGAAGAATGTTTTTTAATGTACACTTGTGTGTGTGTGATTTTGTATGTATATATAGAATGGGTGGAATTTAAACCATGCACATATGTTTTAATATCATCTAGTTAGATATTTAAAAAAATACATAAAGGGATTAAATGTAAATCAATGTTTGATGATCATTGTATGTAAATCAATGTTAAATGATCATTGTTTAATTGATCTTCATTATTTTTTGTTTTTTTTCTCTGCATAAATTTCATATATATGTAGCAACAATTGTTTCTTTTATATCATTATTGTTAACTTATTTTAATTTTTTTCTGTCTCTTCTTCTATTCTGTTTTGAAAATATTGTTATTGGAGGTAATTCGCATTTTTTTTGTTCATTATATTTTTTTTTATTTTTAATTCTTTCTCACTTACTACATTATTTGTAATAATTAATTAAATGCAATTATTTTACACTCTAAGGCATAATTAATAGCGTACACCTCCTGTATTGTTTTTTAAAGGGACTTGTCCCAGACTAAATAAAGCCATGATTATTATTATTATATTTTTTTTTCTCGCGTTTGCGGGTTCAAATCAGAGATGGGGGACAAGTCTAACCATCTCCAGTAATTATTTTTTGATTTTTATATTTTTCATCTTTAAACATCCAGAAATTTTCTGACGAACCTGGCTGTGTCTAGGAGAACTCTCTGTTGAGCCTCCTTTAAAACCTCGACCGGAATTCCCAGATTCTCAATGTCCTCCAACATGGATTTAGGAACAAATCCGTTCGTGGAGATTATAATAGGTGTTACCACCACGCTTTCCATATGGTATAGCTCTTTAAGCTCAGCCGCAAGTTTTTGACACTTTCGAAGTTTCTCTCCAAGAGTTGAGTTTACATTATTGTCGTTAGGGATCGGAATATCAAGTATAATTGATATTTCACAGCCAGGGCTTGATGGAAAATTTTGGCCACATTGTTATGCCCCTGGAAATATTCAGTGTCAGCCAACACTCCACATCCACCAGTGATGTGTTGGATTAACTCCAATGTAGACGAGCATAGCCGACATTTATCTGGCGTTGATCCGTCTTTTAGAACATGCCTTCTATATGATCTGGTGGCGATAACTTGGTCTTGAATGGCGATAACAAACCCCTCCGTCTTGGAGAATATCTTGACAGCCTTTAGCCAATCAACTGACATCTCCTTGTCAATGGAGCTATCGTTTAATTTGTGATAGAACCTACCAGGTAAAGACTTTGTTTTCCATTCCGTCAACCATTCATTTTCTGTAAGAACTACTACTAGTTCCGTATCTCTTCTTGAATTAGTGAGAAAAACTCCTATTTCTTCACTGCCTGTCGAGAAACATGAGGCGTTGTAGTGTTAGTGCATGATAGTTCCCCTTTCGATTAACCGAAGCAGGTTGTTTGATAGATAGGTTTTGATGCATTGTGTCAATATAAAGTATGACGTGGATATAATGGTTTCACTTCTGGATAGAAAAGTAAAATGGATCAAGTATGAATTAATTTGTATGCATGACTTAATCTGTATCATCAGCTGAAAAATTTTCATTCCAACTGCAAACAGTCCGTTTATTACATTTTTCCCGAACGTGATGGTAATGTTATTTTCAGCTTGGGATGCTGAGGGTCCAAGCTGAAACTAAATATATATATATGATGTTTAGGTTCTTGAGTTTCATTCAGTTTCTTTCAACTTCTTAAGGCCTTGAGAAGTTGAAAGAAACTGACTGAAACTCAAGAGCCAAAACATCATATTTCCATAACAGTCAAGATAAGTAGAAACCGATATTTAGTATATTGATAATATATATATATATATATATATATATATATATATATATATATATATATATATATATATATATATCTAAAAATATATATATATTGCACGAAATTTATAAAAAAACATTTTTCAAATTCAAGGAAGTTTTCAATACATAACTTTTGGGAATTGGTTATACATAACAATACATAACCCGATCGATAAGCTTAATTAACTATTACTTTACCTGAAATAAAATTCTGTACACCGAAAAAAAAAAGAATCGTTTTGAAAGACTTAATAATAAAGATAAAATGACAGCTCGGTCAAAGCTTGCGACAGTCAATCCATATTTTCAGGGCTCCTCATTTTTAAACGTCGAAAAGAAAAAAAGGGAACTCAAATTCATTGTCAAACTTTGACAAGCTCCTATAACAGTCCTACGCTTCTTTGTTTTGTTTTGTTTTCGATGATGAACCATCACATATTTTCCCTCAATGATATAACAATGGCTTAGAGAGTTTTTCCTCAATTTCTTGTTCAGTTATGGTTTAGAATCTGACATATTGAGTATATAGTATAAATATATATTTTACATTATACGTCATATTTTGTTTTTTATATATATAATATTTTTTCCATCCATTAAACCTTTTATTTCTCTTCTGAATGTTACGAACATTGCAGGAACCAGAACCATTTTTTACCAATTTCTTCACTTCATGAACAATATTCAATATTTTATGAAGGCGGTTGCAGAAAGATCATATCGTCACTGTCAAACCAATACCGCCTGTGAACACTTTGGGCGATTTTTCAGGAGAGAAAAAAAAAAACGCGCCGACTGTAGACTTGGCAATTTTTTTCAGAACTATTGAAGAGAAGTATCAAAAAACCATACTCTGCCAAGTTGCTGACCTTAATACGTGCCTTCCTTAGTGTGTAATTCAACCTGTAGAATGCGTTACCGTTACTCATTTTCCTAAAAAGTTGTAGATAAGCGGTATTGTTTTCACAGCGACGATATCTTGCTATACAATGTGGAAAGGAAGTGATAAATGAAGGATACGTTTGATTTTATAAATTATTAAGGAATGATATCTATTGTAAACAGTCTTGTAATACTTGGTCAGGATTGCTTTTTTCTTGAAAATAGGTTACACATTGACATAGATTAAGGTGGTGTTATTGTGTAAACCAAAGTCCCTGATAATGTCAGGGACAGCCCATTTTGAATCCAGGAACAGCAACTCAGACCTCAACACACTGAGCTAGCCTGTTCCGGCACAATTTCTTTTATTTCCTTGTTATAATATTAATTGTAACATATATTTAGAAGGTAAATAAACAACGTTGAGTACTGCGAATACCGCATAGTATAAACAGGTGAGTACTTTATAAATAAATGAAGAATGTAATCACAATAATATTTAAACATTAACATTATTAAGTAACAGTTTTCTTTTTTAAAGGAGGTAGAAATCAGATTTTAGCGTGAGCAGATCGAGGTTAAAAGTGGTGCAGCAGAGCTTCAAGAATTTTTTAAGCCATACCAAAAAATTCCCACAATTAAGAGCCGCAACCAGGGCAAATGAATAATGGAATAGCCGGTCTGATGAGAAGTAGTCGTGGAGTTGAGATAAGTTGAGATAAGTTCCTTTAAAAAAATAAATGAAGAGAGGAAGAAATGGACGTATAGGATAACGCAAATAAAAAGAATTGCTTTATTATTTGGGTCTGGATTTGACATTTGTGTAATTCTAATCCCTCTTTATTGGTTCCGGAGATAAGAAGGTAAGAAAATAAAAACTCTCTGAGAGGTGACTTAACAATATTTTAAGGAAGCAATCAATAATAAAATATGAATAAGTTAATTACTTTCATGGTTTAGATTGCATTATTTTTCAGTCTAGTCTAAGCAGAATTTTTTTTTTTAAAACGATGTATCACTGGACTGTATATCTTAAATATTTATAAAACGGGTAAAAAAAACATTTTATCGAGTCTGTTTATATTCTTCTTTTATTAAGACGTTTCGACAAAATTTATGTCATTTTCAATCTTTTTAAATACTTTTTCTGCATCTTTTAACAATCAAATATAACTTGAAAAAGTTATAAGTCATACATCTATAAAAATTAACGATTGTAATGAGGAAATATTTAAAATTTGAAAACTTAAAATTTAAAAAATATCCTAACAATCAGTAAAGTAAGTATAGATACCTTATGAATAGCATTGCATTTTTAATGTCATTAATATTTGTACAATTTATATATATATTTTCCTAGGGATTAGCTATCCTCCATGGTCATTGTTAATATTAAAATGTTTCAAACTTTGATCAGTGAAGTACAGGATGAGTTGTGTATAATTCTGTATTTTATATTTCACTGTTATCTTCAATATTTATGTATTAATATATTTTAAAATATATTTAAAAAAACAAAAAAAAACACAAATAATATTTATTTTAATATTAAAAACCTTTTCATAATTTAATGAGTTTAATTAAAACATGATATTTTGTATAAGAATTATATGGAAAAAATCTAGACTTCGCAGGGAAAAAAATCAAGTATTTTATTTTAGTGCCCCTTTTTCGCAATTAGATGATGTATAATCAAATATGTTCATCACTTTAACTAAACTCACGACCCACTTGTTTGTATTCCTCATTTATATATAAGGTAAAATAATTATTAAACGTTGATGACTAATTATATCTTGTACTCAATATTGCGAATATTGTGTGACTTTTGGCATTTGAGCCTCTTGTAATCATATATTGCATATTTATAGCTATGGCATAACTAATATGTTAGTGTTACCAATTGTTAATGAATGAACCATGACGGACAGCTATGAATAGAACGTATATTGGCTTCAAGCAACAATAGAACGGCAGTTACACAAATTCGTATGGAATATATTATTCCGCCTGATGCTCCAATAACAATGCCGTATTCACACAACCACATTGCATAGAATAGAATTATATATAGATTAAAGAAAAATAAGTGTGGAACGTTGAAAATATTTTATATTTAAGATTGATAATGGGTTGTAATTTGGAAGAACTGTACCACTAGAAGGGTCTTAGGTTCAGTACGTTGTAGAGACTGTACTGTTCCTTGGGCAACGGTTGTGCATGGAGGTGATTTGTGCTAGATCACGCTCAACCGTCATAATCCCCCCCACCTATTTTGGGTAAAGATTTTATAGAAGCTAGGTGAGCCCTAATAGGGTCCTAATTTGTAAAAGGATGGTGGCATAATTTTACCAATAACTACATTAAAACAACATGCGGTTGTGCGAATTTCGAATCTGTTTTTAATACTAGAAGAGAAACGAGCGTAATGGATAAAAATTAAAGAAACAACTTGTTAATCCACATATGAATGTACGAGATACAGGGTTTTTTCGTAATTGTGATAGCAAAAAACCTAAATTTCATATGGCTGAGCTTCATAATGAATAAATAATTACAACGTTGGTAGCATTTCCCCGATCATCAAACTACCGAGGGAGACACAGAAATGTATGTTTTCAGGCATATCTTACATGTTTGACTGTTGTCGTGTTTGTAGAAGCCTATATTTAAGTTAAATAAACAGGAAATACGGTAAATATTTCGTCGTGCGGGGGTCCAACCTTTGGGATAACTATGACCTATAACGAAATACTTATTCATCATACCTTAGATATGAAACAAAAGAAAACCCATAATTAAGGAGCAAAAAATGTGATGCATAGTAAGAGTAATTCAGGAACTACATATTCGAATTAACATAAATTTATTACTATTATTCAAAACATAACACTTATTCAAATGGAGTAATGATCCATTTTTTCAAATAGAAGAATGTTAGATAGTTCGTTTCATTTTCTTGGTAGAAAAAAAATAAATTTTTCCCTACAATTTTTCTTTTGTGACCGGAATTCCGTGCATTTTGTCATTATAAGTGGAGTTTCTTTCTGGGGGGCAGTGATTTATAAGGTTCATTAGAACATTTTCCTGATATGAAAATTCCTTCAGTAACTAAGAACCAAATTCCAAAAATAACTTGAATTTCTAAGAGATTCCTCGAACGTCTTACATTTTTATTTAGTATCAACGACACTGTGTGTTCTTAAAAACATTTAATATTTTCATAAATATTCATTTTTGTCATCCTTGAATGTAATATAGTTTGCTGTATTTCGTTGTAATACCATAATATCTGGATTTGATTTAATCAATTCCATTGGCGGTAAAGGATATTGCGCAATGTTGTTTTAAACACCTGCGCTAGCAAACAGTTAATGAAACCACAAAGACCGTAAGACAGAAAGGACTGGGTAGATTTGAAACGCATTGCAGTTCACACAACACAGCAACCGACTAATTTTGTAAGTTATTCAATACTTACTGTTATTCTATACTTTGCAATAATTACAATTGTAAACGTAATTATTTTAAATTTTATTTTAATATACTGTTAGTTATACATTCTTTTCTTTATAAAAGCTGTCATCAAGCTCATGTATAGATCAAGGGATAATTATACCAAACTATTATGGGCTCATCCAGCCTTTGATATTTTTTTTCATCTTACTCAAAATAATCTCATAAGTAGCACGCTTGACTCTTCTACTCAACGAGTTTTGGCTCTCTTTTCTCCCTAATTTATCATTTTTTCTCATGTTTGTTCTTATTCGTTTTACTATGGTCATTTATTTACTTAGCATCACTTTAAATGCTAAAGGAGGATTCTAAATTTTGCTTATCCACGTATAATTAGAAAATTGATAGTTAATGAGTTCCTGAAACTGCACAGGGTTAGAATCCCCATTTTACGTCCCTTACTAAGGAAGACGCAACCTAGGATTAATACTACTTTTTACAAATTCTAGGGCCACCTGCCGAGCTGCAATCTTGGGCAAATTAGGCTGTAAGGCTAACAAATATACCTCAGGCCACCCCTTTGTTTGACTCTGTATACTTCCATTGTTATATCCAAAGCACCGAGTTCCCAATTTAATGGTTGATTTTTAAGGTTAAATTATAAATATATTTTATCAACTTTTTAATTCCACTCACTTCCTGTTTGTGAAATATTTATTGGCGGATAGAAACAGAATACCTTTTCACGTATAAATTTTCTGCATTCTCTTTCTCATTTTTATCATCATGCCAGATTCTATTTTCAATTATCCGAATTGATAATAGTAAGGGTTTCGGAATTCATTTCTACTGTTCTTGCTTTAAAATGAAATTTAATAAATCTATTACATAAATTATTAAGAAATGAATAAAGATTGATAATTATGTAAAAAAGTAGAAAATGAATTTCTCATTCTGAAGCTTTGAGGAAGTGAATTTAAGCAGGATTTAAGGTTTTTTAATTACATAATTCCTGACTCCCGGTGGGAACATAGGAATTTACTTGAGAAAGGAGTGCAATTTTCACTGAGGCATTCCGCAAAGTATTACTACACACCAAGAAATATATAATAGATTTGTGTATTTATACACATTTACGAATTCAATTTCGGCTTTCTTAAGCAATCAGTCGTTATTCTAGTATTAATACACCTTACTACTAGGGTTAGTAAAAAATCCCCCCAAAAAACTGTACCACTACAACCCATGAAAGATATTCGGTTCAGTTCAAAATAGCGACAATACTGTTTCTAGGACAGCGGTTGTGAGGGAATCAGATTTGTTCAAGATCCCGCTCAGCCGCCAGGTTTTACCACCAATTAAGGGTCCTCACTTTATTGAGGCTTAGTGAGCTTCAGGAATGTCTCAAGGGTCCAACCATGACTGTTAAGGGATTAAATAATTTATCTTCCACTGCTGGATTTGAATCCAGAACCTTCAGCATAGCAACAGAACACTACTCCCTGGTCTTCCCCCGCTGTAAATATGGTATTACAAATAGCTTAATTATTAATAATATCTATATCCAGTTACCTAGCAATGCTAAGCAAGCCAGCCAATCGTACCACAGCAATGTGACCTTCCAAATTCAAGGAATGGTGGATAAGGGCATTGGATGATATACAAATAGTTTGTGAGAGGGGGTGGAATACCACAACATCCCCTAGAGCCAAGGCCTCAATTCCATCAATGCGCTATATTAAATGTCTGACTAGCAACAATTCTCGGCTCCTTCCTTTGTGGTTTATATATATATATATATATATATATATATATATATATATATATATACATATATATATATATATATATATATATATATATATATATATTTATTAAAAAACAAATCGCAATGCAAAATAATAAAGCATGTGGATGCTTCTGGGGGTTGTGGGTTGTGTTAAAAAAAAAAAAAGTACTTCTGCAGAATATTCCACGTCAAATCCGGCTGTGTCAGATTTTAATTACACCAATCAATAATCAACCATTCTACACAGAAATTAAAATTATTCCGAAGTCAAAAATATGAACTCTTTTGAGTTTTCTACGATATAAATTTTTTTTTAAATCGGAATGGTAATTAATAGAATAGAATAGAAAAATAATTGTATTCTGGGACTACGACCCTTAGAATAGCATGTGTACAAAATAAAATTAATATATATTATATAATACAATTAATATATATCTAAAGGGCTAAATTGTTAGGATGATATAATATTTACATAAGTGCATTTTAAAATATATACAGAACAAAATATTATGTTCTGATTAAGAAAAAATTTTTTTTTTAAATTTATTTATTTAAATTTACAACTGTTTACAAAATACATCTAGTAAATATAATGAGTGAATACATTGACATGAGAAGACAAGTAGAGAAACTACCCAGTGGTAGTACTCAAATAAAAAGTTCAGTTTAGAAGGTCACGAGGCCATCTTCTTTTCAGACGCCTTGGGGGATTACCAGGAATTGAAGAGGTTGCGAGGTTTGAAACTAGTGGGTTTGAGTGGAAATGAAGTTTGTCATGAAAAGATTGATATCGGATTCGGGCCAAATCAGCAATAAACGGGACGATAAGGTCATTATGGATTACTTTGTTCGTAACAAAGTAAGGAGCATTAAGGATTTTCCGAAGGATTATGGATTGTAAGGATTGAATACGAGAGAAGAAAAATAATAGAATAAAAATCGAAAGTAACAAAAATTAAGCTCACAGAAAAAAAATGAACAAAAACAACAAACAATATAAAAAATAATAAAGTTATAAGCGAAGAATATTTACAGTAATTCATGTATCATTTCTGATGGATATGATTAATTCTAAAAGATTAGAGAGCATCTGTTTGAGAAATTAAGAGACAGGTAAAGCTTGAATTCGAATGAGGATAAGGAAGAAGCATTACAGATATCAGGTGGAAGTGAGTTCCAGAGTGTAGTGAATCGGGCGATAAAAGAACGCTCAAATGTTTTGGTTCTCTGAGAGATGGCTGGATAGAGGATTTGAATTGTTGGAGACTATAGATATAAGAAGAATGTTGCAAGTTGACGGTTTGGTATAAGAAAGAACGCAGGAAATAGAATCTACGGATAGAAGGGAAGAGCCAATCTCTAGCTCATCATAGAGGTGGAGCACATGAGACTTCCTCGAGGCATCGAAGACAAACCGCAGTGAGAGGCCCCAAATCCCACACAGCCATTAGTCAAACTGTGGGAAGACGAAAGAAGTTTTTGTGAAGGACAATGTAATACACAAATTTTAACGGGTATTTTTTCTTTCCTACTTAAGAAATCGATTTGTTTAATTATATCATGAAACCTAAAAAATAATAGAAAATATTTATAATGTAATAAATTAATATCTTCCGATTAGCCGCAGCATAAAGTGACATAAAATGAACGTATAATACATTATTATTCAAGAAAATCTTGCTGGCACAAAATTTTTATAAAAAAGAAGCACTTAGTCATAAACTTCTAATAAATAACTTATTTATCAAGAATTTATATACGAATATACAAAATCCGTATATTTATATACAAATATACAAATTTGTATCATTACGAAGGTATGTTGCTATATAGTTTTATCAACATAAAACTATTTTTATGTACAATCCAGCAGGTGAAAATTACATATGCTAAAAAAGTATATAGTGGTATTAACAAATGAAAATACATATCCTGGAATGAATTGATTCAGTTGGAACTGTTTTATCTTGATTTTTACGGCCAAGGAGATTTTTGGAAGTTTTCCAAAAGTTCCGCTCTAAAAACCATGATTGAAGGTTTCAGGGCACCCCCTTCTACTCGGCCAAGCGGTTTCAGCTTATCTAACGAAACCTTGAAAATATACAGAACTGTTAATTCTTTACGATAATTAAACTTATAAACCAAGGGTTTAAATATATAAATTCAATAGGTACTTTAAGAAACATTATATTTCTTATTAAAATCGACTAAAATTACTCATCCTATTATAAAAAGTTTTAAAACTTTTTTTACGGCCAAAATTTATCCACATTATAAAAAAACATATTACAGACTGTACTGATCAAAACCAATGGTTCTGCATGGGAGACGCTAACCGCCAGAATGGGTACCTTTCCCCAATTTTAGAGGCTTGGTGTGTGCCCAGGATAGCATGCAGATTCCATAGGATACATCAGTAGCTTTTAGATTAAATAATTTTCATATAGTTCATACGTGAGATCTTCAGCACTACGACAGTCTACCCATTGAGATACATCGCTCCGAAATAAATTAGTCACGTGATTAAGATGAAGTACCTAAGAAAATGTCTACAGAGCCACTTCATGGAACCAGGAAATGAGGTAGACCTAAGATGAGGTGGATCCACGGAGTGGTGATTAACCTGAAGGATATCCTTGGTGTCAGAAATCTGATGACAAGAGCACGGGATCCTGACGATTGGTGGAGCCCAGTACCGTCATCGGGTTGTCATGCCTCAATAAAAATAATAATAATGAAAATACAGTTTCGTACTTAGAAACTTAAATATATGGCTGTATGGAATATACCAATACCACCCCTATTGGGGAAAAAACAAAAAAAAACTCAAATATAATTTATTCAACCATATGTAATTTTACTTTGTCTGTATTTTTTCATATTTAGCCCTGAAGAAGACCTGCAATGTGGGTCGAAACGTTTCTTTCCAATGAGAACTGTTTATTGGAGAGTTTTTCTATTTAAGAGATTTTTTTACCTCAATTTTCTCATAAATACAAGGTCAGCTAATATTCAAGGTTCAAGATAAAATGTAATTCCAGTAAATATTATAAACATTACCAGTATGAAGGCAAACCTCCTTGATGTTATAATCATACGTAGGTACTAAAAGTTGTAAGGGCACGAGGCAGCTAACTGAAATTGCCCGCTCAGAGCCGGGTACTCCAAACTCTCATTGTGCTGGTGCTGTAGGGCCTGGACCGAACGCCCTGAATACCCCGTGTGTTTTCCTCCTCTACTGTTCAGCCCTTATTGTGTTCCACCTATCCTCTTGTTCACGTGCCAGTTTGATAATATTTGATTTAAATTAAAATTTTATTTAGATTTACGTTATATGTAAGTTGTAAATTATTCATGATTGTTAAAGTAATTATTTAATTTTTTTATTCTCAAAAAAGTCAGGCATTGAAATGAAAAGGAGTCATTGCGTTTCAAGCCAAATCCCGAGAATGTCACGAGTTCGCTTCCCACAGTTGAGTTAAATCTCTCTAGACGAAATTACACTTAACCACATTTTAACCGATGTTTCAGAAATATTTTTATATAAATATGTATTTATTATTTTTCTTGATTGTTTTTTTATAAGGTATGTAAGTTTTTCATTGGGTTCTTAAGATTCAGTCAATTAATCATTCAGTCAAAGATACATGTTAAAGTATCTTTTGGCGATGTTTCGAAAAATTATATTTCTCAAATTTATGCTTTAACAATGAAGAAAGAGGCTTTAAGAAAATTATATTCAATTTATAATTATAAAAATGTTAATATAAAATTGCCACTTTTACGACTAGAAGACAATGCTAATACATATCTTATGGTCATAAATTGACGAAATCAACATCACTCGATCAATATACCTGACCCCCTCCAAAAAGACAACCTTAAATACATATACAATCTGGAGTCCCTGCTGAGGCTCACCCAGCCTCTGTAAAGTGAGTACCATAAATTGGAGGAAAAACCTAGCAGTTTAAAGTGATTTAGGCTAAATCACCTCCCTTAAACAGTACTGTCTCTACCACGTACCTTCATACCCCCTACCCTAAGTTCCTTCTTTGTTGTAATTGTACAGTTTATATATATATGTATATATATATATATATTGTTTATGGTTCTCGAGTTTCAGTCAGTTATTTCAACTTCTTAGGCGACGTTTCGAGACTAGGTTAGTCTCATATTCATGCCCTGACAGTGAAAAAATGACCTTTTAGTGAAAACATTAAATAGCACACTAAAATTAATGTAAAATGACACGTGTAAGTTGTAATAGGATAGGGTGTACTTACAAGTTCCAAAAAATTGATCAATTTATCATTAATCACTTACTTCGCAATATATCATAGAATGTTTATATTGCATTAGCTATGATCAACGAATAAGTAATCGATTTTTAGGAAAAGCAGTTTTATTTAATTGTTGAATCATGTTAGACTATTTATTATTATATCACCAAGAATTAATTAAATTTGCATACCACGAGCTTAGACCTTGAACATCCGATTTTTTGTTTACAGCGCGATTTTTATATTTCTCTATCATTTATCATTTCCTTTATATTTCGTTTGAAGCTATTTTTCTCTTGGTGTATCACTTTAGGTGCGTCAAATTTAAATTTATGTTGAGTATTTCTAAAATGTGTAGTGAGGGCTGTTTGATCTGGTTATTTGGGGTTTTTTATTATTGAATCACAACTATATTTGTGTTGGTACACTATTCGTTTTAAGTATTGTTCCGATGTTCCGAAATAGGATTTGCCGCATTTATCTTCACATTTTATTTCGTACACGACATTTGATTTTAACTCTAATTTATCCGAATCCTTAGTTTTAGTAAATAGTCTTGACACAGTGTCTGTTTTTTTAAAAGTAATCGCGGGATCAATATTACTTTTATTACCGGTGAGTGTTTTTGCTAGTCTTTCTGAAAGTGTTGGTATATAGGGTATAGTATAGTATTTTTTTGGATTGGTTTCATTTAGGTTGTTTTGGTTAGAAAGTGTTTTTGTTTTTTTTTAGTAAATTACGAAGGAGGCTGTGTGGATAACCATTCTTTAATAAGAGGTCCACTACGTTGTTTTCGGCTGTTTTTTGGTGTATTGGGGATGATAATTTTCTCGCGCGATTTATTAGGTTTTTAGCCGTATTTACTTTATATCTTTCTGGGCATTGGCTTGTGTAGTGTATATATCGACCAGAGTGAATAGGTTTTTGCCACCATTTAGTTTCTATTTCCCCGTTTGATTTTCTGATTAAGAGAACGTCTAAAAATGGTATTTTATTATCTTTTTCAAATTCAATAGTAAAGTTTAATCGAGTGGAATATTTATTAAATTCGTTTAAAATTATTTCTATTTCATTGTTTTCGGTTGGTATCGCTGTTATTATATCATCCACATATTTAAATAGAAACGGGATATTAAATGGTATTTTTGGTATGACTGTATTTAACAGTTCTTCTAAATAAATATCCGCCAAGATAGGTGAAATAGGAGATTCCATAGGGCAGCCGAATTTCTGGATATAAAATTTTTCATTGAATTGAAAATATCCTCTATCTGTACATAGGGCCAGTAATTGCAGAAATAGTTTTTTAGGTATTTTTGTATGCGTTTGTAATTTATTCCAATTTTTCTCTACTATAGTTTTTACTTTAGAAATGCATACATTAGTAAATAAAGATGATGCATCTAATGAAATTAATTTGTAACCTTTAGGAATTTTAGTATTTGTGATTTTTTGATGAAATTCAAATGAATCTTTAAGATTATATTTATTTGTAGATAAGTGATTTAACAAATCGGCTAAGTATTTTGAAAGCTCATACGTCGGTGAATTTATGAATGACACTATGGGTCTGACTGGGTTTCCGGGTTTATGATTTTTTATAACCGAATATAATTTTGGGGAAGTCGAGGAATTAGTAATGAGTTTTCTGTATGTTTTTATATCAATGTAATTATTATTTTTTAATAATCCTAGAGTTATGTTAGTATCTGTCATCAATTTATGTGTAGGATTGGAACCGACCTTTTTATAAGTTTGGACATCATTTAGTAATAACTGAGTTTTATTTATGTATTCGTCTTTGTTGATAGCCACAGTTTGGTTTGTTTTGTCTGTTTTCGTGATTATTATATTAGGTTGAGATTTTAAAAATTGTTTGGCTTTTTTGTTCAATTTATTTGTGTTAAAATCTTTCTTGTTACTATTATTATGTTTATTATTTTTGAAATTTGTAATTATATTAACGCATTTGCCTCTTATTTCATCGCGATTAGTTTCTTCCACATTATTTTGTATTATATATTCAATGTCACTAATGAGAGATGTTACGGGTAATTGATTTGGTTCATAATTTATACAATATTTAGGGCCGAGAGATAAAAACTGTTTTACGTCTGATGGAAATACTGTATTAGTAAGATTAACGAACCACTTATCATCTCCTATATTAGCCGATCTTTTTTTATTTACTTTTGATATCTTTTTTATTTGATTTTCTTTTATTTGTTTAAAAGTTTTTTCGTATGTATTATTGATTGTATTATAAAAATGTTCGTAGATATTTTGTGGTATTATTTTACGCAATTCGGTTTTGTAGTTTTCAATGTCTTTGTTTAGTTTGTCTACTTTTAGTATTGAGCTTTTTATTTCCATATTTAGAATATGTTTTTTAAACCTATAGAGGGCTCTATTGAATTCTATTAAATATCGTTTTTCAATTTTACAAGTTGTATTTATACGTTTGAATGTATTATCAATGTGTGGTGGTAGTAGTTGTTCTGACCGGCATCTTAATAAAAATGTTCTATTATTTTTAGCGGCGGCTAGTTTTTTATATGAGTTTTGAAAACCCTTCATCAGTGAGCATGTATATATATATATATATATATATATATATATACATTCAACAATTATTAATTCACTGCAAACATTATTATATTTAAAAAAATATGATTTATTAAATTAATAATGATTAGTTAATTAGCTTTTCCTTACATCTGTCCATAAGACATTATTAAAATAATATTAAATATTTAAAAAATATATTTGGGGGTAATAATGATATTTTAACTGTGAGAGCCTACCTAGCATAATAAACTATCTAATGATCCAAAATACTGTTGAGGCATTAATAAAGAAAAATTAATGAAAAGAATACTAAGTTTCATAACTGAGACTGGGAGGGCTGTAAGATACCGGGACTGGGGAGATATTCCATCCATCATTGGCTACAAGATAACACTCTGTTCTTCCTCTGATTAATTTGTTAATATTTCCGTCCCAGCTCGTAGTGATTCATAAGCGGCTTTGTTGTTATAGATCTAATTGCGTTTTGTCGGATCCAAACTTCATCTCCTGGGTCTCAATCATTGTGGAAACACGAATTTTGATTGGACTATAGAAATGATTATTCAGTATTCAGAGTGATTTCAACCATTATAATTTATTATTGGTTATTATTCATTTTTGCTATTATTTAATTATTGTTATATCTATACATATAATGCAATATTATGTTTTTATTATTATTCTTTTTAATATTAACGAATGTCTAAAAATTGATACGCATTGTCCGGACTGGGGAGGGTCTCAGGAGGTAACCGAGGCATAGGTGGGAGAGAGGAGCACGTTAAGACTGATCTGGCGGATTTGGGTTTAGTGAATAAGTTATTAGTGGTATCGGCATCTAACCCTTTGGTTCGCAAAATCTTATTATTATAACTGCACCACTACAACCCATGAAAGGTCTTTGGTTCAGTAAGTGGTACCGTTGTACTGTTTCCAGGGCAACGGTTGAGCAGAGGAGTTGATTTCTTCTAGATCACGCTCAACCGCCAGGTTTTCTCCTCTTATTTTGGGTACCAACATTACAGAGGTTGGATGAGGCTCAGGAAGGTCCTAGATCCTGTAGGATCTATATCCGGCAGCTAACAGATTAAATATAATGTCTGCCAGAGAGCGGGATTTGAACCCAGGACGTTCGGCACGGAAACTCAATGCTCTACCACGCTCCCCCTTTTATAATAACTACATTTTATAATACAGTGTTTATAATAATAGAAAAAATCATTAATAGACACAGGTTTCAAAAACCAAAAAGATTAAGTTTGAACGTAATATTTAAAAAAAAATTGATATTTCTACTTAGTTTTATTTAGTTAAATATAATTTCAAACTTTGTATAAAACTAATTATGAAAAAATAAAAAACTATACCTTTATTTATAATTATTCTTAATTTTTTTTATTTCGAGTTACCTCAAGATTTATGTTCACTTAACTAATTAAATTAAAAACTTCATTTAATTATTTTAATTAAATTATTATAACTTTTTTGTTATAATATATTAGTGCGTATTTAATTAAGTTATAATCTTATAAATAATATTTCTTTTTATATATGAAAACTGTCCAACCTAGGGCTAAATGGGCTACGATCATATGTGGGAATGCTAAAATCTAATTTTTTGTTGTTACTACTAATCATTTTTACGTAATAACTTCACTTTAATTTATTTATCTTATTAGAATGAAATAGAAAATATTATCTTTATACAATCCTACTAAGAAGGACAATTTCAGTTAAATTATATTAATTATTAGTAATAAATGGTAGTTGGTAGAGTTTGCTAGATACGGGTCGTGAATAATGGTTCAAGTTGAACTCATTCCGTTAGATAAAGCAGTTTGCTCTATTTGTGTTTTGAATTCTGCCGATATTTCTCTCAATATTTAAGTGCAATTTTCTATTTTCCGATGGACATTATCAGTTGCTAGCTCAATAGCGAAGTGCCCCGATCATTCAAAACTCTACCTTGATTTGAATCAAATGCATTATAATATTTTTTTACATAGTTTTTATTTATATTTTTATTGGCGAATTGGTTAACCTAGCCCAAAGCTGTCTAACTAAATTTAAACATACAATAATAGGTTCTATGGGATCGGTGTAGTTGAGTGATTACACTGCAGTACCTTGCTACGCTGAAGGTACCGAGTTCAAATCTGTTAATGAGAGATAAAATAAGTTAATTAACAGCTTCCAATGAATCATGCAGGATCAGTATACTCCCATGGGGGCTCGCCCAATTAAATAAAATATACTGAAGTGAAAACTTAAATAAAAAACATATTTTGTATTAATATATAAATCCTATAAGTTGATTTAATTTATTTTCACCACAAGGTAGTATCCTTGGCCCAATCCTTTATACAGTTCATACAGCTGACATCCCAACTCATTCTAATACTATACTTACCACGTATGCTGATGATAAATGTGTATTATCAGTCAACACCAATCCAGTTATTGCATCCCAAAGCCTCCAATCCCATATCACTGATCTTAAAGAATGGCGTCAAAACTGGAGAATTAAAATAATTCTCGAAAACCGCATCAAATCACTTTTACCTTACGTCGTAAACCAATGAGTTCCTGCCCTTCAGTATCCTTTTATAATATCCCACTGGTGCCTGTAGAACAGATCCGATACTTAGGGTTGCATCTCGACAAACGATTAACCTGGAATCCTCATACTAGACTGAAAAGACAAGAAACCACTCGACGTTTCAGGCTACTTCAACACTTACTAGACAAACGCTCTAAGCTCCCAATTAACTACAAAAGACTGATCTACATGACCATCATACGACCTATTTGGACTTACTGAGTAGAGGTTTGGGGCTCCACTAAGCCATCGAATTCCTCTCGTATCCAATTCCTACAATCCAAAATCCTTCGTAAAATCCTCAACGCTCCTTATTTTGTTAAAAATAAAGCCATCCATAACGACCTTAATTTGCTGCTGATTTGGCCCAAACCCGGTATCTATCTTTTCATAACAAACTTCATTCCCACTCAAACCCTCTAGTTTCAAACCTAGCTTCCTCATCAATTCCCGATAATCCTCCGAGGCGTCTGAAAAGAAGATGACCATGTGACCTTCTTAGTTGAACTAGTGATTTGAGTACTACCAGTGGGTAGTTTCTTTACTATCCAATAACTCATGTCATTATGTATCACATAGCCTATTTACTTGGTGTATTATTGTAATACAGTTGTAAATATCAATAAATAAATTTAAAAAAAAAATGTCAAGTTAATATTTTATTATATTAATTTCAATTATTATTAATTTAATGTATGTACAATGTATACCTACTTCCTATTTATTATTCTATGGAATTATCAGATCCAATTTAAAAATAATTTGTCTCTACATAAAAGATTATTGGTTATAGGATAATAAAAATTACAGAATACATATTTTACTGAGGCTTTTCTCGTGTTTCCAGTCCGGCCGGTGGTCTTGGGAATTTTTAAAGTCAGTAAAAAGTCCTTAGTTATGCCGCCCTTCATAAGGCACGTAAAATACCGGGCCCGAGCCTGTCTTGTGCCTAGTACTTCTTAATGATACATTTCTTACCTGGACAGGCGGGATATAAGGCTCCACTGTAGCATGGTCGGATTAGCCATAGTTAATAAAATAAAACACAAAGTAAAGGATGTGCTGACTATATCTTGTTAGTGTTTTCAAACCCACCAAATTATAGTTATTAATCAATTTAAGAAGTTTATTTTATATCAATGAAATTCATTGAATGTCCCAGCAGCATTCATTGGCACCTTTAAAAATTCAACAACAGGATTGATTGTATCAAACAAATGTTAGATAAGAGTTAATCAACACTAGTTTACAAAGCAACTGAAGAAACGCCTTCACTTTATTGGAATAATATTCAATTTGAATGGAATACTGTAGTCATTAAAATAGCTATGGAATGTATATTCTCCATCACTACCTTTATAATTGTTGTTTTGTTTTTTTAACGTCACTTTATGCTACTATGGCTAATCGGACGATGATACACTGATAATTGTAAATTTTGCCTATTCAAGTTTAATTAGGATGGATTTTTAACAAGTACCTGGCATCGTACAGGCTCGGGACCCCCTTATAACGTCCCTTTCAAAGGACGGCTTAACCAAGGATTTTTTACTCCCTTTAAAAAATCCTAGAGCCATCTGCCGGGCTACGAACCCGCGATCTTTGGCTTAATACGCTGTTATGTTAACCACTAGACCACAGGTAATATATTTAATTTATTGTTTTAATTTTCTTCATCTATATTTCAATATTTTCTTCGTCCTCCGTCCTGACTCATTACGAACATTTTTCTCTTGTTGTCAATGACCTTATCTCCGTTCCGCTATTCCAACTTCCGGAATCCATTCCTTGGATGGGTTCCAACTGTGTACTAGGCCCACTTTATAGATTTCTGCCGATTGCTTCCTGGTGAAATTCTTCGTACCTGGCACCAAATGGTACAAAACAAGGGAAAAGTTAAAAGGACTTCGAGTTACTTTACATGATTTAGAACTGTTGTACTGCAGGGAATTTGATATTGCTGCAAGTACTGTAGACTGGTAGAACACCCAAAAAACATCGCTTATTTTCTACTCTCATGAGCGATAGTAGAAAATAAGCTTTGTGTCCATGTTTTAGTATTGGGTTCATTGCTGGTATAAAATTCCAAGAGTAAGTGATAAACTTTAAAGCGGGTTGGTCATAGAAGTTTTCAGACTGTTGAGTATCCATGTTTTGACAAATATGGCCACTGGTGCTGATAAACAAGATTTCATTGGATAGCTTAAAGCAATCTCATAAACAGTATCCTCAATATGAATGAAAACATTCGGAATCCCTTATCTATCAACTTGCATAGATCATCTCCCTTTTCGTTTAATGGCGTGGATTTACTAACTTAAAAAAAAGAACCTGTACCACTATAATTCACGAAGTGTCTTGGGTACATGAATGAGAGACCGTACTGATTCTAGGACAACGGTTGTGTAGGAAGGTAATATGTCCAAGATCATGCTGAACCTCCAGATTTTCTGCTCACTACGGGTATCCATTTTATAGAGAATTGGCGAGCAACAGAAGGGTCTCTAGAGTCCATCGGCGGTTGTTAACAGATTAAATAATTTATTTAACACAGTCAGATCCGAACCTGGGATCTTCGGCATAGTATCTCAGCACTCAACGCACTGAGCTTTCTCCTTCCCAACTTTAATGAATTTATTTACTATAATAGGCTTAACGTAAAATAAAACTATTTAAAAAAAAATATTAGATAATGTATTTATTTTTTAGTATTAAATGAACATAGATTACTCGTTATGTTACTAATGATAATATTTATATAAACTGTTTCATATTCATGTTTGATCACAACGATAATAGAAAAAAAAAGTTAGTCATAATTAGTTTTTAAATCTTATCGACCATTCTAAATAACTCTCACCATCAATAATCTTACTTTGGAAATGATTTATAATTTACCCTACTTTTATTTAATATAACATTTTATATTAGAACTGCTAATTGAAATTTTATTTTTAACAATATGGATATGTTTTTAAAATACTAAATTAAACTTAAATATAAAATATTTTGTGAAAATTATTCCTGTGGCGTGCTTCAGTATCTCTGGTGCTAAATAGCTATGCTTACGATCCCGGATTCAAGTATGCCTATGAAAGATAAGTTATTTAATCTCTTAACAGCTTCGGATAGACCATGTAAGATCTATAGTTCTTCCTGGAGCTAACATGGGTACAAAAGTAGGTACACTATATGGGGGAAAAGCCTGGTTGAGCGTGATCTCGGACATATCACGTCCCTGCATTACCTTTGTCCTCGAAACAGTACAGCCCTTTCATGGGCTTTAGTGTTTTTGACGTGAAGACGACTTTAAAATTGCTTCAATAGTGGGATGAAATTCAAAAAAATCAATAGTAACTAAACCGGGGGTTACAGTTTGGTGTTGCAGCTACGGACCTATCATCTCCACCCAAAATTAAATTACACCACTGTATATTTAAAATATCAAAGAATCCATTGCCATAAGTGAGGGCTGTGACGCATTGCCCGAGGTGGAGGGGGAAGCGCCCCCATTTGGCTAAGTATTGAGATTTCCATTCAGTACATTTTGACTCGGAGAAGCTACGAAACTCATTTAAGCTTTAATCTTCAGCTGTCGTCGAAATCTATCGATTGGATATAAAACATTAGTGTAAAATAGTGATAGTTAATATAGAATGGCATTAGAATTAAAAATATATAATTTTTTAATATATATATTAAAAATCCAAATACAAATACATATATCGTTTAGGGTTGGAAAAGGCTTCTTAAGACCGATCGAATGGTAACAATAAATCACCATATGACCGAGTCAAGCAGTGCCGGGAAAGTAAAAGAATGAATGAATGTGGCCGAGCGTATCAATGACAGTGCCAGTACATCTGCAGCTTGGGCCGTTGAAATTAAGCAAGTGGATGATGAAATCACTTCTATACCGACAACGGACTGAGTAGAAACTTTGATCGTATGAGAGAACCACACGGAAGATTCTACAGCCTGCAAAAGATTCACAAAATGTCGTCGAGTTGGGTGGACTGGCTTATAAGATTCACAAAATGTCGTCGAGTTGGGTGGACTGGCTTATAAGATTCCGCTTGCAGTGGGTAATCCTTATATCATTATAACTAACATTGAAGTTGAGGATGGCTAGTGAATGTCGCGATTGGTTTCTTAAAGAATACAGAGCTGCCCAGTGAATGCGAGCAATATGAGGAGTTAGAGACACAGGACATTTATTTTTAATTGATGAATAATTAATAATTACCGTTTAATATTTATTAGTTGTTGCAATGGAGGCACGATCTGAATTCCAAAACGTCATGAACCGATAAGAAATATGCAATTTTGGATTGTTCTCGCTGAAGTAGCAATCACTTTAACTTTAAAAGGTCCTAGGTACTTTTTTCGAGGTTTATATTAAAAAACCTGCTTGTAATAAATAAATTAATAAATCATTGTTACAAGAATAACAGTTTAATAATAAAAATTACTGAGCGAAGGGATAAAAAACCATGGGGTTTTTTAAAGGTCGAAGGCCAAAAAAGTTTTCCAACTGTTAGGGAATAACAACTGGTCTGAAAAGGAAGCTATAATGGAACAAGTTTGTCCCTGAAAAAATTCTACAAGGCTATCAAATTTCGTCAGCTCGTTTATTTTAGTACCGGAAGTTGAAATGTATTGATTGATCTGACACGCTCAATAACAAATACCAGCTCCCAGCCCAGCCATTCTCCTAAAAATGGTCAATTGCAGTTCCGGAAATGAAATTGAAATTTATAATTTTATTCCAAGAACTATTCAGAATGGGCCTTTGCATATTTAAACGTAAGTATGTAACACGCACATCTCAGCCGTATCCCAATTTTTTGTAAATGTAAACTAAAAACATGTGCAGCTTTTCTATCTCTTTTTATTTTCTCTTCCATGACTCATGAACGTCTCATGTGTCCCACCTCTTTTACGAGTTAAGGTGGCTCTTCCACTCCACCTGTAGACAATATTATCTAGGTTCATTCTTATACGAAAACCATCTACTCTTAACAACCCTCAGACATCCACAGTATCTAATAACTCAAATCCTCTATCCAAGTATAGAGTATAAGATCTCGCCTTTCCGACCTTTACATTCGTTCCCGCAGAACCAAAATATTACTGCGTTCCATCCTCACCCGCTCCACTACAGCATGCATCACTCCCACTATTATCCGCCATGCTTCTTACCTATCCACATTCAAACCGAGGCAGCGCCTACATCTCCTTGACCCCTGAACAGATATTATATAATTATTAGCTTATATTCATCAGAAGTAACTAATGACTGTTAATTTCTTCCCTCAGAAACTGTATTATTTTTTAAAATTTTATGTGCGTTTATTTGTTTATTTATTTTTTGCATTTTATGTTGCTTTTCTTGACTACGACATATTTTTAGTTTATATTTATTTTAGTACTTATATAAATACTATATGATTATTATTATGAAGCCTATTGGTCAGATATCTGTTCAGCTATTGATGTACACATCTGTTAGTCTTCAGGGTCAAGTCCCAAAATCATTTCTTTTTAAATGTAAACAAATGTCTTCATCCTAGAGTGAATGAAAATTGACAAAAAGGAAAAACAAAATATATCTTTCATGCGCTATGATTGGGTTCCCTCCTGTAGAAATCTTAAAATGATCTGACATAGAAGATCATATCTTATCAGGAAATATTATCGAAAAATTCGTTAATGCAATTAAGAAACATTCGATTTTTCGGACTCAGCCCATTGTAACGCCTTAAAATACCGAAAGGTAACAGAAGGCTTTTGTTTATATAAAACCATTTGCAGGTATTTATTTGTAAATTGTATTTATGTTGTAATAAAATCTTAGGGGGTGAGAAAAAAAAATGTCTTGTATGTCTGATTGATCGAAAAATACTACAGAAACTCTTTCAAGAATGTTGTTTTAAGAATGTTATTTCCAAAAATTCTTTAATGCAATTAAGAAACATTCAATTTTGTCGTTTCTCACTTAGTTCAGTTACGCAATTTTTTAACTAGAAAGAACCTATTATGACTATCATTTTTTTTAAAATAAAACGAAATGTATTGTGCCATTTTATTATTCCTTACTTATTACTGTTTAATCCTCTATTATTTTACATATGATTAAGCTTACTAACGTTATGATTAGTTATATATAAATAGAAACCTATATTATTTTACACTAATAAAAAGTATTAAGGCACAGATATATAACTGGTTCTAAAAAAAACGGTTATACCGAAAAAACAGGTTTTAAAAATACTATAGAATTAATGAGGAAATGAACTACAATAAAAATACAGAACCCCTTGAAGCTTACGATAATGAGTGGTCATTTCTAGACCACGAAGAACACGATACGGCATTCTTGACCCTTCCTTAATTTGGAAGGCCTTTAAAACAATGAATTTGGACTACATTTAGTGCTCTTTTGATTGTTTTTTCTTTCTCGCCAGAATCCAAATTATCTCTACGTGATGGAATGAAATTAAACTCTGTAATACTCTCAGTAAAATTTTTTACCAAATTATAAACAAATAATGAATCTTCTAATATCTTCATTGCGCTTAAATATTTTTTTAAACATTACGAACGAGATTCAGGACGGAGTAAAAAATTGATTTCGGCAACCCACAAAATTCTTCAGGAGGACAATTGTAAGTAGGTGGGGAAAAAAAATTTAAAGGTGGAACATTTGCCTTAGCCTCAACTTCCCTCTGCCCTTATGATGGTCTAAATGCTCAATAAATAATAATGATAATTAACGCCATAACTATTTTATTTTTTCAATAAATAATTTATTTTTATTGGTATGCATAGTGGTTTTTATGTGGTGTGGTTTCCCACATTGATTTTAATGTGAAATTTGAATTTATGTACGTATTTGACTAGCCAGTGAAAGATAAAACACATTAAGAACCAAAAATATGTAAAAAATGTTCCAAGGTGAATTCTCGCGAGTTAAAGGTGCATATCATAAATTAATACTAAGTAGAAATCTTTCTTGTATGTCTGATTGACCGAAAAATACTACAGAAATTCTTTCAAGAATGTTATTATTGAATATATTTTTTTAAAATCAGTTACAAACTGTATTTATCTTTTATTTACGCTGATTTATTTACTTTTCATTCAACCTAGATTTGAGTGTGAGGGAACTGAGTGTTTTGAGCGCTGTGTTGCTGTACTGAACGCCCTGGCTGTACAAATTCTGTTTGTTATTTTATCTTTATTCTTGTACTTGTAAGAAGTTAGACTGATATACGAGGTGAAAAAAGAATGAAATCAATAAAGTAATAGTGACTTTATTTTATTTGTTATTTGGAATATTTTAAGGAGATTTTAAGGATGTTTATTTTATATAAAATCTATTTTAAAAAAGTATAGATTAAGTAAGAATCTTATAAGTTTCTTTATTCCATAATCATATAAGTTTCTTCTGATTTTTAGTTATTGCTAAATATTAGACTGTTACTGTAAACACTTAGTTTATTTATTTATAATAACTAATTATTATTGTGGCATTTCAAGAATCAAAATGTGCATTATTATTAACGCATTATGTATTAATACTTAAGGTTCTTAATTATTTTGATGTTGAAAATATTTCGCGATATTTGGTATCATTAAAGATTTAATTATTGAGTTCCAATAAGGATAGTGTATGTAATAGATTTCGAATTAAATATTAGACATATTGCGTAAAATAAGGACGGAAAAATTCTCAAAAGCTACGCATGTACTCTGACGATTGAAACATAAACGACCGTTTTTGCTTTTCCATGCCAAAAGTTATACTGAATGGGAATCTCGATACTTAGCCAAATGGCGGCGCTTCCTCCTCCACCGCGCGCGATGGATTCCACATTAATTAAAAAGTGGAATGATAATTTTAAGAACGTGTTTGATCAGCCAGTGCAAGATAAAACAAATTAAGAACCAAACAATTATGTATAAGTTGTTTATAGTCAAATTCTCGCGAGTTAAAGGTGCGTTGCAGAGCTTAATACTAAATAGAAATCTTAGTCAGCACGCGCGAAAAATACGAAAGAAATCCATTCAGGAGTATTAATAACGAATGTATTTTTGAAAACCTGATTAAATCAGTTGCAAATTGACGTGCCTTTACCGTTTTTTTTTTACTCGTATTACTATTTTTTATTCATGCTGGATTGGAGAGCGGGGTATTTGATTGTACAGAGCACTGTGTTGTTGTATTGACCATCCCGGCTGTTTAAATCCGAGTGTTTGTTAGGTCACTCAGGCAGGTAGAAAGAGCCCCTGGGTTCAAGAGACATGAAAGAGGTTTAGTCCTGGACATGAGTTGAGAGACTCACTTCTGAGAGAACAACAGAAGGGAACAGAGGCTGACAGAGAAGCTAGCTAGAGACAGGAGAGATGAAGTTGGGGAGATTCAGACGCCCTTGTCTCCTAGCTTGATTTACTTGAAGAAGAACCATATTTGATAATAAATGATATTAATAAAGTATAGTTATGATAATAAATTGTATTAATATAAAAGAAATTGTATTAATAAAGTATAAACAATATTTTTTTGTGCCAACTTAACCCAGATGCACTTGGTGAATACTTTATTGATTTGTGAATTCAATATTAATAAAGTTAGGACGTCTAAAGAGATACTAATTTGGGTAATTGTCTCAGATGATTAACTTGGTATTCCAAAATAATTTGAATATTTAAAGTACATATAACCCCCCTGCCCCCCTCAAAAAAAAACTGTACAATTAAAAGCCTTGAAGGGTTTGGCGTTCAGTACTTGGTAGCAGCTCTAATGATTCTTTTTTGGCTATTGAAAATATTTTAAAACTCCCTGTTTTTATAGTTCCAACATTTTATTTGGTTATTTATGTTCTTTTTGTTGATACATCACTATAATAAACATATTAATGTGGTAAGGGTGGTGAAGCAAATTAAAGCACTTGCAAAAGTTTTGAAAAATGTGATTTGCCCAAAATCATGCTCTACCGCCAGATTTCCCCCTTTATTTTGGGTATCCACTTTATAGAGGCTGGGTGAGCCCTAACAGGGTAAATAAAAGTTTGCCAGCAGCGAGATTTGAATTCTGGACCTTCGGCTTGGTAACTCAGCGCTCTACCACTGATCCAATTCCGCTCTCCCTTTAATATCCCATAATATAGCACTTTATGTATATTATGTTACTCTCATGAGTATAGTTCAAAGATTGTGTTCCAATATTCCTAGTATTGAAGTAGTTTATGATTCAAATAAATTTTTTCCTACTTCCAGATAAGAGCACATTTCCCCCCGTTGTAAGGGATTAGATAAGATTAACTAATAAAATATTCCGCCCCCGAATCTGTTAAGCCTCCGAGGATGACGTGGACTAATTCCTTTGTAGAGACTGATTTATGCCAGTATTTAAGGAGCACAATGTTGAGGCCGGGTAGCGGGTAAGAGAGCATCCTTAGGGGCTGTCTGTATTAATCTCCTCCCTCAAGAAACATTTATCTCCAGGCTAGGGTCCCACCCCCAACCCCAATCTTGTCAGTGGCTGGGGGAAATCTGTTGTTGGGTTCAATAACTCCTAGATTTGGAAAATTATGGAATTAAGCAATAATAAGCTTATAGAACGTACTAAAACTTTTACAACTAAAAAAAATTATTTGTTCACATTTTCGCTGTTTTGTGTACATCGGCACTTTCCCTCCTTATTCCTTATGGTTTTAGTCCTTTTGTGAACGCTGCAGTTAGAACACCGTAAAGCATTGCTTAAAAAAAGTAGTGGAAAATGTGAAAAAGTATATTTTTGGAAAATTCGGAGTTAGCCGCTTTTTATCCTGAAAGCATCGTATTCGGTATTTACCTATATATGGCAAGACGATGTCGCAATATAATTAACATATTGTACTGATAGTTAACAGATCACACGTGTGTCATCTGGTTTGACCGTCAAATTCTTTCTATATGTATGCTGAAAGCTCCCTCAGGGTTTAATCTGAGACTGGCGGTGTGTGAATTCACAAATCCAAATACGCCGGTGTGAGGAAAGAGACCAATGAATATTAATAAGCTCTAAACTATAAAAAAAAAATTGTCGAACGCTACTTTGTAACTAAGAAAACTTGTTGAAAGCTACGTTGAATGTAATGAACGTTTATAATGCGAAAACAAATAAATTGCAATAATCACATAAGCTATCAACAGGGCATTAAATAATTTTTGATAAGGCGATGAGCATACATGCCTACATTTTAGGAATTATAAAAAAAATTCTCTTTTTCTGACACAATTAATAAACAAAAGATAATTAAATGTTTAGTTATTTTCAATTTCGATTAAATCAACATAAAAGTTTTCTGTTAAACTGCAGAGACAAATAAATTGAATTATTTGTCATGTATATAATATTTCTACTTTTTATATTCTTTAAAGATAGATTTCAGAGAGATCGAGATCGCAAAAATGCCAGGTCTTAATGTACCATGGAAAAGAAATATCTCTTTGAAAGGAAAGAATTCCAGGCATTCGTTTGATGTCCGATGTAAAATTACAATTGAATTCTGAAAAAAAGGATAAACGCTTTATGGGAGTAGAGCTTCCGTAACCCCTGGATTTCATGATCATCGTTGATTGAAACCAAAGGAAAATAATTGAATTTCAAATGAGTTAAAGTGAAAATGGATTTTAATGAGTCACTCATTAATATATTAATGACTTTTCAGTTTATATAGGTTACAGTAGATTCGTAGCTTTGTACCAAAGCTAAAGATTCGTAATACCTACGGGTAGAAAATGATTGTAGTTAATTGTTGTATATATGTATTATATTATTATTAGTATTATATATATATATATATATATATATATATATATATATATATATATATATATATATATTGTAATGTAAATATTATTTTTGAATAAATGGAGATTTAGAAACGAAAAAAAACAACGTAGTTTTGTAAAATCCAATACTTTTTATTTACATATGTCCATATTTATTAAATATGCTTTTGATGATTTCATCTAGATTTGTAAATGGTATTTTCTTTTCTTTTACAGTAAATTTATATCTGTATTTTTTAATTTATTTATTTGTTATATTTATCTTCGTGATTATAAGTTTCTTGTGAGCGATTACAATGATTGTTATTAATTATTTCCCTAAAAACGACATGTTAGTTTTCACTATAAAGACAGACAAGTGACTTTTTTTTTTTATTAAAACTGCAAATATCATCTTCTAATGAATTATTTAAGATTTTGATACATTTTCGTTGTAGCATTTTTTTTAATAAAGGCCAAAATCTAATATTGCGTGATTGCTAATTTTTACTAAATTCCTAATAAAAAACATGGCTCTTGCTTGTAGATGTGAAACAAAAACTATCTAACTGTCTTAAATAATACATGTGTAATTGAACTTAACTAATAATATACAATTCAATGCTTTAGAATGTTGAAATATAAACTAACGTCATTTTAATTTGTTTAAAGAAACATCAATAGCATCTATGTTTATTATATGGAAAAAGGTCCAATT
The DNA here is from genome assembly GCA_964056705.1 of Troilus luridus. Taxonomy (NCBI): domain Eukaryota; kingdom Metazoa; phylum Arthropoda; class Insecta; order Hemiptera; family Pentatomidae; genus Troilus; species Troilus luridus. The sequence continues at coordinate 55,963,685 of OZ057415.1, read as the reverse complement.
GTTTTATTTTATCTTGTTCCATTACACAAATTTTATTTCCCTTACATTCCTGAATTAAAACATGAATAGCAGCTGATATTAAAGGAAAATAAACTCATCTTAAATACTAAAATAATCTAAATAAAAAAACTTAATTTAAAGCAAAATGCTTTATTTTTTAGGAAACCAATTACGCTGATTTAAAAAATAAAAAATATGGGCCTCCTAAGTAAATATGGGCTTGATTTGAATAAATTATATTTTTCTTCGATATTTCTAAATGTAATTAAATAAAACTCGACACATGAATCGCAAAAAAAGTATAAATAAAAGGTAATACATTAGTGGAAAAATTCCAACTAAAAACCTCAAGTCTCTAAATTAAAACAGGAAATTGAAAATACCTACCCATTAGGAGAGGTATTTTGAATTTCCTGTTTTAGTTTTGAGACTTAAGGTTTTTAGTTGGAATTTTTCTACTAATGTATTAACATTTATTTAATGTCTCTGTTGACCTTTCCCTTTTTCTTTAAATAAAAGGCATTATTTCCATTTAAAAATTACTAGAGATTATTATTAAATGACTTACATAGTCAATATCATGTGGATAGATTTATTTAACAGACTAGTTATCGTTTTAAAATCTCAATATAAAAAAAAGTATTGATACAAATCTCTCTCTCTCTCTCTCTTATTTTTCTCAATTTTTTATTTACCGGCTTATCCTTTTTCCTTTATCCTGTTCTTAGAACTATTAGATATTTTTTCAGTTACCTAATACTTTTTTTTGGACTTACTTCGATAGTTGCTTGCGGTCTGTTGAATGTTCCTTCTACACATCGCTTTTCTTGGTCGACCAGCTATGACTATTCTGGGATGCTTTCAAGGATATATCATATATTGAGATATACATCATATCTGATATATATATGGAAAATATTTTTAACTCCATTTAGACTAGAATGCTAGGGAAAAAAGAATGAAAAAACAGTCATTCTGGCATCTATTTTAAGACAGGTATGTATAGTGGAAAAGTTTCTGATTTTTAGTTATAAGTTCCTTAGTTTACAGGCTCTTACAAATCTACTAAAAAGTATTCATGCTGACTAGTAAATTTCTTCTATGTTTAACTTACTGCTAAATATTAAACTGCTATTATAAACAATTGGTATATTTATTCAAAATATTTCATTATCGATATGGCTTAAAACTAAACTAGCAATGGGATTAACGCTTAATTTATTAATAGTTAACCCTGTAATTATTTTGATGGTGAGGATAATTCGCGTTTCTTGGTAGTATTTAGTATTCAATCATCCAGTCCTGATGAGGAAAATGTAAGTAATGGATTTCGAATTAAATATAAAACGCATTACGAATTTGGCATAAAAATACTCAAACGTTAGCTACATATGTACTCTTTATTCAACAGAAATATGGTCATTTTTACATTTAATGTTTTATCTTTATGTTAACTCTTTTGCTACAAGATTTTTGTAATGTACGGCTAAACATAAACATTTGAAATGTTTCCATGGTTAATTCCTCCTCAACATTCACTTATTAGGTAAAATAGCCATGATAATAATATGATGCAGGAGAAAATGTTCAATGTGTAATACAAAAATAAACTCTCAAAATAGTGAACAACTGTTTATTTTAAACCAACATTGTAGATCTTCATCAAGACTTAATTGTTGTAAATTTGGTAATTACTACTTGTGATAATTATTAGATCAACTAATAATTAATAATAGAACTAGAAATCCAAATAATACAATACCAGAGTAGTTTTAACTACACAACATTTCTTGATCTCTGCCTCTTTGAAATTGAGAGAGAGTTCAAGTTTAATGTTTTCCGTTGGAGTATTTTTGAAAATTTTTCGTATTTGTTTGTTCCCATTGGTTAGGTTGCAATTATTACCAATTGTTACGACTTGTTTACTATCTTATAGATCAGCTATCTTGTATATTAAAAATGTTAAAAAAAGTTTAATAACGTTGAGTCAAATCGCGAAATTGGGAGATTTAGTTTCTTAGAAAACTTAAAAGAATCATATCCCGAAAGATTTGTTGCCTCTAAAAAAGTGCAAAAAAAAAATAGCAGCACTGAACTACATATTTTAAAGGCTGTGGCCCCTTTAAGTACTCGAACTTTCTCAGAAAACGGAACTAGCTGTAATATATTTCCATGGGAATCACTTTTGGACATTTCACTCCTTCAAAAGAACAACGACATAAGTTCAGCCATCAGTAGCAAATGTAATGGTTGAAGCTTTCTAATTCAGGAATGGGATATAAGATAATCCATTTCCTACTTTTTTTTTACTAAGTCATATTATGAGTTGTATCATTTTTGAACTTGAAGTTTTGTGGGAATAATGACATAAGTTAAATATTTAAAAAATTCAAGCTTCTAAATTGTTTCTAATGGTTAATAAAAGAATTTCAATACCATCATTACAATAGGAATGATTTTAGTTTTTTTAATTCATATGGAACTTTCAAATTGCTGTACTGAAAATTAGGATTTTTGTGTTATGGTATTGTTATTTTGAAGGAGTGATGTGACATAGATATACAAAGTCATTTTCTCATGTGAACTAGCAAGGGTAGACTCATTAACATTTTATCTCGACTACTCTAGAAGTAAATAATCGAATACCCTCTTTAAATATTTGAATACTATAGGCAATGTTAATAGTCATTGGTTTTTGGAGTTATAGCATTGTTCTTTTGAAGCAGCTTTTCTTCACAACCGGTTGAATCACGCCAATTATTCAAATACTGAATTTACAATTGACAATTGAGAGAATGGAAATAAGGAATATTGACCGAGCAGTGAGGCTAATGAAGATTAACGAGGCAGCGGCAGACAAAAAGTGAGGACCTCTGAGGACCTGGTAATTAAGAGCTAGTTAGGGCTCTCGAGCTCTCAATTCGCTGCCTCTCGTCACCAACTACCGATGCTCAATTACCCGCTGGTACTCATCAGTCTAGTAGAGGGGGAAGCTGCTAGGCCAATGTATTCAGCAAAATAATCAATTCTATGAATGACTTCCTAATCTAAAAAACTAGAACGTTTGGCATTTGTATGCCAGAGTATACCTTAGCTTTGCCTAGAGCTTCTGTATTATTTCTAAAGTTTACTTATAATCAGGTCTCTTAAAAATAGTAAAATAAAAAAAATAAATCAACTAAATTTTACTCTTTCATTGATATTTTTTATAAACTAGAATCGAAGCCTTAGGCTACATCTACATTGGATCCGATTCGGTGCGACGGGATTCAATCGCATACGATGCTGGGGTGTATATATTATAGTAAAATATAAATGTATTAAAAATAATTAATAAATAATCTTAATTTTATAAATTTAAATAACCAAATTTTATAACTCTCGATATATTTCAGTCATTTGGTTTGCTAGCAACGTCTCATTGTATCACATCGGATCCAATGTAGGTGTAGCCTTACTCGACCATATTCTTCTGTGTAACAGATGAGCAAGAATACAAGTATATATGAGGTTTAGGTAATTCTCTTCGATAGACTCCAGGCTACATATCAAGACTTATTATTATTATCATTTGTGTGTGACTCTTATATGTTAACATGCACTTCGGCCTAAAAAGGGCCATTGTGCTCGAGTACTAAAAAAAATCCCTAACCTAGGTGTAGACTTCTGAGAAATTTTAGCTAGTCTTTAAATCTCAGTTCTTGAAGTTCCTTGTGCCCTCCAGGGCCAAGGTCAAATGTTCTCTTTCGACTTAGTGGTTTGCATTCAACGAGAACGTCCCAGGGGGATTTGTCCTCCTCTGTGTAACATCTTTACCGAGGTTCATGTTCAATGCCCAAGCGATGCATATGTTTCCTGAGTTTATAATGCCCAGTGATGGCTTCAACCATACATTTGAGGTCGGTTCTCGGCATGTGAGCGGGTTCTTTCTTGATTTTCTGAGAAAGAATGACTTTGGGATCCTTTATAAAAAGTTTAGTATGCCTTATCTTGGCTCTATCCCAACACGATTTTATCTTCCACTTGGCTAGTTTATTAATTGTATCCTTAGCCAGGGAGAGGGGAACCCCCACCATGGTTCTGGTCCTATTGGAGCAATTTCTGCTACTTTCTTTGCCAATTTATCGGCTCTTTCATTTCCTGGTATATTACTGTGTCCAGAAATCCAAAATATGTTAACTCTGTTATTTACAGTTAGTTCATCAAGTCTAATGCAGCATTCCTCCACTAGTCTGGATTTTGTTACTGCATTTTGTAATGCATTGCATTCTGCCTGACTATCAATCAGAAAATTAATTACCTTATTCTTGTGGCCCTACATAGCAAAGGCACCTGCAAGTACTGCCCATATTTCCCCTTTGAATACAGTGAGTATCGTGTCCAGAGGTAATGGGTGTTCATGTTAAGAGGTAATGGCCCAGGCAACCCCTGAAGCAGAATCCCGAGCCGGCACCATGCCTTTGGATCCATCCATTTACACATTTGACCATTGGGTGGGTTAAAGCAATCGTTCTTACTTTTGCAAATCGGCTGTGTGTTAACGCGGAATCTTTTGTCTAAGTTGTATATGTTGAGCATTAAGTCAGAGTGCTTTTTTTAACTGTGCCTTTAGCTCAATCGTATCAATGATACTTCTGTATCCGAAGTCGTTAGTGGGCTTCTTATCCCCTCCTATCTTCAATTAGAATGTCTAGAGATGTTAAGTCAAGTATAGTCTCCAGTGAAGCGGTGGGGGTGGTTCTCATGGCCCCAGATATCATGATGGGCCCGAGCCGCTGCACCTTCTCTAATCTTGATCTATTTTGTTGGATCCCAGCTCTGTGCCACCAGGCTATTGAGCCATAGGTTAGCACGGGTCTGACTATTGCTGTGTACATCCAACGAGCCATCACGGGATTAATTCCCCACCTATTGCCGCAAAGGCTCTTACAAGTCCACAGAATTCTAGTGGCTTTCTTGATAACATAATCGATATGCGCATTCCAGTTTAATTTTGCTGTCCATAATAACGCCCAGGTATTTAACCTTCTTGCTAAATTGAATGTTTGCCCTTTCATCCTAGGGGGGGTGAGCTCACTCAGCGCCCTTTTGTTGGTAAAAGTTACAATAACCGTTTTATTAGGATTGATGTTCAATCCTACTTTCGAGCACCATCTCCCCACCATTCTCAGTGCCATTGTCATCAACTCTGAAATAGTTTGCTGATCAGAGCCCTTGATGATAATTGCTATGTCATCTGCATAGCCTATCGCTTAGAAACTCGCCTCATTCAGGAGGTTTAGTAGTTCGTCCACTACCAGGTTCCAGAGAAGTGGGGAAAGAACCCCTCCTTGGGGGCAGCCTGCAGCTGCCTTGACCTTTAGATCATAATTGCCCATATTGCCTTGAGTAACCCTGTTCTTTAGGATGGCTATAACCCATTTAGTAATGTTTGGTTTAGTGTCATGCCTTTGTAGGGCATTAGTTAATATATGAGAAGGGGTATTGTCAAACGCCCCTTCTTTATCTAAAAATGTCCCGAGCGCAATTTGTTTTCACTGTAGAGCATCTTAAATTTGATCCACCTCTCCATGCAGCACGGTGTCACAGGATTTACCCTCTCTGTATCCATATGGATGCAACAGTACTGATCCATCTTTGAGATGTTTGTCCCTGATATATCTATCTAGAATTTTCTCTATTGTCTTTAGCAAAAATGAGGAAAGACAAATGGGGCGATATGATTTAAGTTCAGCATATCTTTCCTTCCCTGGTTTGGGAATAAAAGCGACCTGAACTTCTCTCCAGGCTATTGGGATATGACTATAAGCATGGAATAGAGTGGAAAACCTGCCAATGATGGTTTTGAGGCCCTCTTTTAACAAGGCAGGATAAATTCCGTCAAAATCTGGTGTTATGTACGGCTTTAGGTTTTTAACTGCCCATTTTATGACCCTGGTGTTAAAGATTTCTCGAAATGATGTCCAGTCCGGTTTACACCTATCCTCAGGGAGATAGACCTTCGTGTCCGAGGTTTCAAGCTTGCTCCCCGGGAAGTGCAATTCCAGCATAGCAGTTAATGATTCTTTAATGCTCATGGGATCCCATTTGGCTTCGTTAGGGAGACCACGGTATTACAGTAATTGCTCTTAGAGACTATTTTATTCATGTGGGCACATGTATTCGTATTATTAATTTCCTGACAGAACTTTCGCCATGAGTTCCGTTTGGCTTTCCTAATAAGCTTATGATATTCAGTTAGATCGTGTCTGTATTTGATCCATTCACCAGTCCTTTTTGCTTTATTGAAAAGTATTCTGGTTCTAGATCTTGACTTCTCTAACAGCGAATTCCACCAGGTGCATTGCAGTTTGACCCTTTGGTGGTTATTCTACAGTTATCCTTGAATACAGAGATAACTTAGTAGTTCGTAAAAGAACTCAACCTGATAAGTGTTAGAAGCCAAAAGGGGTCATTCTTTTGTTAAATATTTAAGGTTTGTCCTAAAGCCTTTCCAGTTTGTGTTTCTGGGATTTGTATAGGTAGCCGACCTTGAGGTTGTAACCTCAAGTTCCCACCTAATATATTTATGATCGGAACTGGAAAAATCTTTTGAGACATTCTAGTTTGTGATATTTACCATTCTAGTTGATCTGTAACTCAGGGTTAGGTCTATGACCTCCTGTCTGTTAAAGATTTCTTAAGTCGGTATATTACCTTTGTTTACTATTTCTAGATTATTTACTAGCGAAAATTCCAGAAGGGACTCACCTCTAGTATTAGTATTTCTCCTGCCCCAGATGTTATGATGGGCACTGGTATCTGGGATATAATTTCCATCGATTCCTGTCTCTTTAGATAGTCAACTATTCTCTTAAGACAGGTCGATGGGACTTGTTCCTCATAGGGTAATTACATTGAGGAGAGGACAACCTCATGTCCCCCGAAATTGGTCGTTACTGGTACAGAGTCTCTGGAACATAAAGACCACATTGGAAAACAATTTAGTTCAAATTTTGCAAGGATACAGTACCAGGTCTAGCATAGACAGATGCACAAGTGGACCCGAGCGTAGAGACGCCAACCGCCGTCACAGCCGCACCCACACCGCCCGCTTTTTTCCCCACCTCTTCACTAGTTGTCGCCTTCTCCAGAGCCACTTCCTGTGCGGGTGTGTCTTTCCCTGAACAGAGTTTTACCTGTAGGTTGTGAAACCCTTGGTAGGCTCTTCCGTTTTTTTCTTCTTCTTTCTTTTCTTTCTTGCTTCTATGTACATCCCATTTTTATGGGCCTTATTGCCAAAGACCTTCCATCTTTCTGTCTGCAGGCACATGTTTTGAACCAGCAGATTCTGTAGGCATTCCTTGATACCTTCTACAGATGCCCATCTTCCTGAAACCCTCTAGTTCTTTCGGGCCACAAGTTTTCAGCGGCGTCCCTCCCGCTCACGGGGAGAGCTCCTCGATGTTGCTAACGAACCACTCCCTGGTGGGTTCATCTTTGAAGTTCACCACCAGTCCACCATATCTCAGGGAGTAGCCATTAAACCCGAAAGGGGCTTGTTCAGCCTTTCTCTCTCTCTCTCTCATTATTTTCAGGAGCTTAAACATAAGCCTCTGTAAATGGTCTTCCTACAGTTTCTGATGGGGTTATTCTATGTAGGCAACTGCATCCTTGATGCTTGCGGCTGCTCCACTATAGTCCATCTTAGGTTTCTTCACCGTTTTGAAAGGTGAAGGAGTCTCCTGCTTCCCCCTGCCTCTCTTCCTCTCATTCTTGGAGGTTGGGGTTTGAGTTTCGGCGGCAGTCGCCTTTTTCATTTGCAGTAGAATGTTCTTCCTTTGACTTCGTCTGGAAGCGTCTTTGTATTAATCTCAGAGGTGGTTGTCCACTCCTGTGCAGGTGACTCCCTCTCCTCTGCGAGGCCTGAGACCTCACGTTCTAGAATGGCCATCAGTTCAGAGACCGATTGGCTGGTTCCTGACGAGTCAGGAAAATTAGATTCCATGGAATCTTCTTTAATTTTTATTGAATTATTAAGGTTCATTTTGTTCCGACAAGTATCAAGGATTTATACGGTCACCTATAGCAGATCCTTGTTACTACAGGAAGGTATTTATTGAAACTAGAGGTGGCCCAAGTGCCCGGAGTTCGCATAGTAGGACTGAATCACCCTCAGCCGGCCATCCAATAGTCTATACAGTTACGCCTGCTTTGGGGATATTCATCTACTTCCCAGTCTAGTTCCGATAGGTTTCCTCAGTGAGGAGGAACTCCCCACTGTGCAGGGGTACCGCGTGGAGGACGAGGCTCTTCACCTCGCTTGGGTTCTGGTACTAATAAAAATTCTCAGAAGCCAAGACCCAATCGAACTGAGAGATGGTTATCTCCCTGTGTGCTTTGTAGCTACCCTTCACCCCCTTATCAAGAGGCTATAAATCTACTAAGCTTAATCATGAAATACATATCTGTACCAGCAGATGTTTTCTTTTAATACTTCAGAACCTGGTATGCACTTGTTTTTATAAATTATATTGTTTTTCTATCATGTTATTAATATTAAGAAAAGTTTAATTTGATAAGGTTAGCATTAGAGAATCAACCAATTCACTTCTTTTCTTGGTAAAAACGGAATTCAACTATTTACGAAAAAGTAAATATTTCGTAATAATAATTCTAATATTTTTTTTCTTTTTATTAATTGTTTTAATTTTTAAATATTTTTATTTTGAAGAGAAAAGATTTGCCCTGGCCGGAATTTACGATAGTTAAAAAAAATATTTAGCTTCTCATCCCCACATATATTACTACTGCATATAATATTAAATTTAATTAAAACATTGACAGCTGCATAATTAATTAACTATTCCACGTTCAACTGTGAATAGGCTCTTAAGAATCTGGTTAGCCCATAACCACTGGCCCATTAGTTTCAAAAAGTGTAAACTTCGAAACAGCTCCAACTTCGGTCTAAAAATAACATATTCCTTATAAAGAACTAAATAGAAGACCATTCGTTTAATGTAATGATACAGTCCCTACATTTTAATGATCATAGTAGTTGATAGATGTTTATTCCGTTAAACAATGAATCTTTAAAATCAGTAGATAACTAACCCGTAGCAATAGCTATATCTATTAATATTGGGACAGATAAAATATTTATGTCTTATAGACTATTTTAATTTACTTTACTACCGTCCCACTTTCTTATATAGGAGAATTCACTACTGACGAGGAAAAAAGGTGAATTGGCTGAAAACGTCATCTCACCCTTACCTGATTAAACTTTTCTTTCAATAGCATTAAAAAAACATATAAATAAAAATAATATGCGTTTTATTAAAAATAACAAGTCCTGAATTATCAGCAAATTCAAGTGGATTAAAAAAATAAACAATATGAAATCGCTTCAAAAGCAGGGTTGTTTCGAACAGAATTGTCTAATCCTATTCTTACTTGTTTGTTTTTTTCACAGAGAGATATAGTCTAGAACGCCCTATAAGAATTTAAGAGTGAAGCAACCAAAATAAAATAGAGGGAGAGATCTACTTCTCAAGTTAAACACTCATAAGATTAAAATTGCGGGACTTTAAGGCCTCCACCATCAAGACGTTAATCTTATGTAAATGGTGTACTTTTAAAAGAACTTCAATAATTTTATCCCTAATGATTCATGAATAATTGTCAACAAGTGGTTATTAACTTATTTTTTTAACAAAAGAGGAAATGTTTTTAATAGGGTGTATTAAAAAAAATGACCGTTTTATCAAATTCCAGAGTTCAAAAGCCTGTAAATAATGGCGACTAACAGTATCTTTCGACACGCCACAATCCCTGGCAAGTTCGCGAGTACTTGTGGACGGATTTGACTCAACAGAACCTTTCCAACCATTAATGGTAGCCCGGAGCCCTTCTTCTTTTCCAACGACGTATCTCCACTGATAAATTTTTCAAACCAACACCGCGCAGTGCACTGGTCAAGGACACCTTCCTCTTCATAGTTAATAATTTCACGAGTTCCTCCAGTGACTGTGAAATTTGTTTTCTAGTAATTTTTTTAAATTATGAGAATTTTGTAGGACGCTGTCATGTTTCTTCTTTGAAATAAATAACTAAACTGAGGCTTTTTTTTTTAAGAAGTCAAGTGTTAGTAAACAAGCTTAAAGAATGCTCTGAAGGGATTAGTAAGTGTTGGTAAATAATAAATAGTATTAAAATATTTACAGACTTTTGAACTCTGGAATTTGATAAAATGATAATTTTTTATCATTTAATCAACTTCTTTTTTACAACTATATATAAAGTTGGCTAAGTGTAGATGCTTCTGTAATGCTTGTCTTATATCCTGTGGTGGCACTAAGATTAAAAAAATACGATTATAGTCTAATAATAGTTAAAGAAATTAGTTATTTTATTAATGAAAAACTTGAGCAAGCTGCACACTTGAAAAACTTTACAAAAGACATAAAGACAAGAAAATTTCCGCCTCCCGACAACTTTAACATCAAATTGACCACCACTCTAGACTTCCATTTTATAAAAAATACCCATTTCATTCATTGAGAAATATGCAATATGTAATTAAACGGTATCAGCCTTTTTTTCTATATCTTTCGTCAAATTCTCAATGCAACTTGCAATGCTCACGTATTGTTCATGTATTTGTGAACAAAGTAACTAAAAGTTCCATGAACCAGTCTCTAATATTACTTATATTCTCTGGAGGAGTTCTCATAATAAAATTCGTCTTAGATTTAAAATTGCTATTACAAAACTTTTGTGCAGTAGTTCCTCTGGAATACCCGACAATAGGCTTTAGATAGTGACTAATATATTTTGTAAACGGCAGGCGGATGGAGTAAGAACCATAAAGTAGATATAGCAGCTGCGGAAGCGCTTTATCAAGGCATCTTCCAGCTGGCTGGTTCCCCTGTCTTAAGCCCAGTACTCTTCTTGACGTTCTCTCTAGAATCCTCTTCTTCTCAGATGTATCCTTATCCTTTTCTAATTTTGTAAAACACGGCCGTGCTGACATTTAGATTATGTAATGAATATTGTAATATTATCATTTTACTATATTTTATAATAGTTAATCTGAGAGAAAATCTTCAATTTTCAATCTTCAATCTCTTCAATTTTTATTGTTTTATCTTGTTGTTAAATATACTTAAAAAGCCATGGAATCGTAGATGGAATGGAAATCGTAAAATGGTTGTTACAAGAATAAATAATTTATCTGCCACAGGCCGGTTCGAACCCAGGCCCTTCGGCAAAGGAACACAACGCTCTGCACACTGAGCATTTTTTAGAAATGAAATGCTTTGTTTTTTAGTTTCTTCCGATCCCTTGCTAATACCTGTCTTTAAAGTCATTACTGCTGTAATATTTCTTCTTTCTAATCATACTGACATACTAATACTTTACAGTTAGTGTGTAGTGCTGATATTCAGAAAGAGCTAATATATCTGAATATAAATCACAGTAATGGAGCCCTAAGTCCCTCTATAAGGACATTACTCTAATCTGACGCTAACCGATCTGAGTTATGTTCAACGGCAATGTGTTTCAACCCCAGGCTGACTGATACAGTCAGCGTAGCTTGTAAGTTAGATCTCGAAACATATGAATCCGGATATCAGCATGCGAACATTTTATCTGTAAACATGTGTTGGAAAGAGATATTTTCTAAGAGATTTATTTAGTTGTTCCCTTTCCGTTTTTACGAAAGCAAAATGATATTTTATGAAAGGATTTTTTGTCTAGTAATCAGTGTTAGTACGAAGTGTCGTCGATACGAATGTAAAAAAAAAACTTTAATTTTTGATTAATACCGATTGTTTTAAGACTGGCAATTGATTAAAAAAAATCGTATATCTATACATATTATGAAACAAAGTCCTTGGCCGCGTTTATTCGCGGTAAACTCAATAACTATTGCACGGATTTTCATGCAGTTTTCACTAATAGATAGAGTGATTCACCAGGAAGGTTTAGGTACATAACTTGTAGAGGTTTTGTGTAAATTGGTTGGAATATCAATGGGTTCACCGAAGACGCTGCTTTCCTACTCCCGTGCAATTATCTAACGTGCAAAAAGATCTATTCATATATTAAGAAATTTTTGTATTTGTTTTTATTATTATAATTTCTATATAATATAGTACATTAGCTGAGATGGGAAGAAAGAAAATCAAGACTCCCAAAGAAGCCTAACCAATTATATTCACATGGGCCTTAGTGGCCGGTACGTGATAAAAAATCCATTACACAAATAATATCCCTGATTACCCGATTAAAGCTGGGGGGGATCGCTAGTACCTATATATATATATATATATATATATATATATATATATATATATAAGTTATGAGTAGGAGCAGGAAGTATTATTGCTAATACCATCCATGTAAATGTAAACACTGTAAAACAGATAAAAGCAGGATTATCAGACCAAATAAAGCAGTGTGTTTCCAGAAGTCAACCAGTGTGTTTCTTTACAACCTCTTTTCATTCTTTTTTTTATTCTTTTTCGTGCGACATCGCTTAAGTGGTGCCGAAACCCGGGAGCCTAGGAGAAAAGAAGTCCCGTGGTAAAGTAATTTTTTTTTTCTTCTTTCTTTTGTTTTTCTGGTTGACTTCGATCATTAAGGAAGAATAATGCCCGAACCCGGATTAAGTGATATCCTAAGACCCGGACGGTTCATGAGGTCCCCCTGAAGCAAGATAGAGTTACGTACATTAAGGAACGGAGATATCCTCAAGCGCTTCGCTCCCATATCCGCGAGGAATTAACGAGCCTTAAGCAACAGGGGATCATCGTTGACAGCACGTCGCCGTATAACAGTCCCTTATGGGCGGGTAGGAAGAAAAGTCTACCAGGGGACGGGAAAGAACGGTACAGAGTGGTGGTAGACTACCGAAAACTTAACGAGAACACCATAGATGAGAGATACCCGATCCCGAGGTTCGAGGATATTTTAGATAGGCTGAGCGGAGCGACCATCTTTAGCATACTGGACCTCAAAGCAGGATATCACCAGATTAAGATCCACCCTCGTGATCAGCATAAGACCGCGTTTAGCTTCGAGAGAGGGCATTATGAGTTTACGCGTATGCCGTTTGGCCTAAAAAACGCCCCAATCACCTTCCAGCGCTTGATGGACGAATTCCTCAGGGGTTTAGGAGAATCGTTTTGCCAGGTCTATATGGATGACCTCCTTGTTTTTAGTAGGACCGAGACGGAACACATTGAACATCTACAAAAAGTCTTCGCCAAGATTAGGGAGTTTGGGCTCAAGCTGTCGAAGGAAAAATCTACTCTGGGACAGGAGCAAATCACATTCCTCGGTCATAACATCTCTAGAGAAGGGGTCAAACCGGACGCGACGAAAGTGGAAGCGATTCGCACGATGGCGGTCCCGCAGGATGTTAAGGGTATACGTCGCCTTCTGGGAGGATTGTCATCACGCCGGCCATCGAAAACAACATTCGAAGATGTATGGAGAGGCTACAAGAAAAACCCGTGCTTGCGTTCCCGGATTTTCAGAAACCCTTTGCAGTAACCACGGATGCGAGTGAATACGCGTTGGGGGCGGTGTTGTCGCAGGGAGAGGCCGATGGGGAGCGTCTGATAGCGTATGCAAGCAGACGGCTGACCGATGCGGAAACGAGGTACAGCCCGCTGGAAAGGGAACTGCTTGCGATCGTGTAGGCAGTGGAGCATTTTCGACCATATATCTTCGGAAGGCAGTTCCGTGTTCACACTGACCACAGGCCGCTCCAATGGATAGGGAAGCTCAAGGAGACCTCGGCGAGAGTGTCAAGATGGAAGGAGTTCCTGGCACAATACAACATGGAGGTTATATACAAGCCAGGGAAGGAGAACGTGGTAGCGGACTGGCTTTCTCGGGCCATTACAACAAACGCGGTAGAGGAGGTGGGCGAATCGTCGCGAGACGTGCGGCAATTTCTCAGTGAATGGACACCGGAGAGAGAAGGAGGTGAGGCAACGAGAGGACCCGAACCACCATCCGACGAGAGCTCTACAGAGGACAGACCAGAGAATATGGAGGAGCTGGATGATATCATCAATGACAAGAGGCGTCAAGTGATTTGGAAAACGCGGACATCAGGGCTACTGAAGATCGATTTCGCGAAGTACGGGACGCACAGCGTTATTACGGTTTGGTCACAGCCCGGCGTTGGAGATGATCAAATTTGTAGAGTCCTCAAAGACGTGTCGAAACAGGGGAAAGTTCACCACATTTATGTAGGAAACGCCACTATCTGGGACACAATCCAAAGGGTATGGAGGTCAGAGCGTATTGGGTTGGACCGCAGCTAGCTATGGCATACCTGGTACAGGAAAGATCGGCGGATGCGGTGTAAGGGCGCTACAGCGATGGGGGTCGAGAGTTCGACAATGCGGCGATTCGGGAGGAGATGCGCGTGTTAGACGTTAGGTGGCACCTCAACACGCCGGGACACCCTAAAAGTAGAGGCTGTATCGAACGCCTTCATAGCACCCTAAGTGAGCACCTCCGGGTATATCAAGGGGAGAAGGGACTGGAGCCAGACGCCGCTATGACTAAAGCCATCGTCGCGCTCAGCGTAACCCCATAAGCGAAGGACGGTTCATATAGAACTCCAGCCCGGTTAGCTTACTCGGTCTTTTCAAAAATAATATTTTTTTTGGAAGTGTGTGTCAGGTGACGGCTCAACTGAACATTGATCGTTCCATTATCTGCACAGTATAGTGTTATCTCGTGGTTTCTAGAAGGTAATGCGGAACTCCCCGATGACTAGCCTCTCGGTCAAGATCCGCTTCTGGGCTCCTCGAATCACCGCGGCTGTTTCTAAAAAGGTGTCTACAAGCCAAAGCGGAACTTTCCGAAGACTAGCTTGTTTTTGTTTTTTAGAACCTCCTTTTTTATTATATGAAATTACGATTACAAATAGTAAAAACTCAAAAAACCCGATCTAAAGGCTCCTGATAAAAACGTTTGCGTCGAATGGACCTATTTTATGCAACTTTTTACGTTGGAAGGTGGAAATCTTTAAAAGACGCGGATAGGCCCGTACCTATCCGTGTTTGGGATTTTTACCCACTAAAACCACCTCCCTTACCACCCAACACCTGTTCTCCACCCTCCACGGACCGCCGTTAGGCATTACTTCGTGGAGGGGAATGGCTGGGTGCCGCCTCATGGGCCTTTCCAGCCCGGTTAGCTCAGTCGGTCTGTTCAAAAATAATATTTTTTTTGGAAGTGTGTGTCAGGCGACGGCTCAACTGAACATTGATCGTACATTCCATTATCTGCTCAGTATAGTGTTATCTCGTGGTTTCTAGAAGGTAATGCGGAACTCCCCGATGACTAGCCTCTCGGTCAAGATCCGCTTCTGGACTCATCGAATCACCGCGGCTGTTTCAAAAAAGGTGTCTACAAGCCAAAGCGGAACTTTCCGAAGACTAGCTTGTTTTTGTTTTTTAGAACCTCCTTTTTTATTATATGAAATTACGATTACAAATAGTAAAAACTCAAAAAACCCGATTTAAAGGCTCCTGAATAAAAACGTTTGCGAGAGTTAAATTAACAACTATGAATCAGAAAATATATCTTAAACAAATTAAATTATTTTTATTAGAATTCAATTTTTTTAAATATTACGCACATAAAAATTAAACTATTTATCGTAATTCATTTTTTTAAAAATTACGCACATAAAAATTAAACTATTTATCCTATTTAAGATGCCCTTTTTTAAAATATCTTAAATGTTATTTGACTAACTGGCTAAAACGAACCAAAGGCAAAACAAAGGACTTAGCAGAAAGTAGAGATATAGGTAGATAAAGTAGTTCCAACTGCTAGCTAGTAACCTCCTTTCTAGTAGTAATAATTTATTGAGAATCATCGAATGGACCTATTTTATCCTTGCAACTTTTTACAAACAAAAGCTAACATTTAACATTTCAGTGAAAATAACATCTTAAATCTATATTGCTAAGCAGCAGAACAATGTATATGAATCAGAAAATATATCTTAATCAAATTAAATTATTTTTATTAGAATTCATTTTTTTAAATATTACGCACATAAAAATTAAACTATTTAACCTATTTAAGATGCCCTTTTTTAAAATATCTTAAATTCAAATAGGTTATTTGACTAACTGGCTAGAACGAACCAAAGACAAAACAAAGGACTTTGCAGAAAGTAGAGATATATAATTTATTGAGAATCGTCGAATGGACCTATTTTATCCTTGCAACTTTTTACAAACAAAAGCTAAACGTTTGCAAAAACGTGGAGTGTGAATTATTCGTTGTATTGTAACTGTAGTTGTAGCTCCGTTACTACAACTGCATAACTGATAGTTGACAAATAGTAGTTGCGCGCTGCCAACTACCAACTACTTAAAGTTATTGTCTTAAGTAGTTGTCAGTGCTTTTTTTTTTTTTTTTTTTTTTTTTTTTTTTTTTTTTTTTTTTTAACGTTGGAAGGTGGAAATCTTTAAAAGACGCGGATAGGCCCGTACCTATCCGTGTGTGGGATTTTTACCCACTAAAACCACCTCCCTTACCACCCAACACCTGTTCTCCACCCTCCACGAACCGCCGTTAGGCATTACTTCGTGGAGGGGAATGGCGGGGTGCCGCCTCATGGGCCTTTCCAGCCCGGTTAGCTCAGTCGGTCTGTTCAAAAATATTATTTTTTTTGGAAGTGTGTGTCAGGTGACGGCTCAACTGAACATTGATCGTACATTCAATTATCTGCTCAGTATAGTGTTATCTCGTGGTTTCTAGAAGGTAATGCGGAACTCCCCGATGACTAGCCTCTCGGTCAAGATCCGCTTCTGGGCTCCTCGAATCACCGCGGCTGTTTCAAAAAAGGTGTCTACAAGCCAAAGCGGAACTTTCCGAAGACTAGCTTGTTTTTGTTTTTTAGAACCTCCTTTTTTATTATATGAAATTACGATTACAAATAGTAAAAACTCAAAAAACCCGATTTAAAGGCTCCTGAATAAAAACGTTTGCGAGAGTTAAATTAACATCTTAAATTTATATTGCCAAGTAGCAGAACAATGTATATGAATCAGAAAATATATCTTAAGCAAATTAAATTATTTTTATTAGAATTCATTTTTTTAAATATTACGCACATAAAAATTAAACTATTTAACCTATTTAAGATGCCCTTTTTTAAAATATCTTAAATTCAAATAGGTTATTTGACTAACTGGCTAGAACGAACCAAAGACAAAACAAAGGACTTTGCAGAAAGTAGAGATATAGGTAGATAAAGTAGTTCCAACTGCTAGCTAGTAACCTCCTTTCTAGTAGTAATAAATTATTGAGAATCGTCGAATGGACCTATTTTATCCTTGCAACTTTTTACAAACAAAAGCTAAAAAAAGTTTGCAAAAACGTGGAGTGTGAATTATCCGTTGTATTGTAACTGTAGTTGTAGCTCCGTTACTACAACTGCATAACTGATAGTTGACAAATAGTAGTTGCGCGCTGCCAACTACCAACTACTTAAAGTTATTTTCTTAAGTAGTTGTCGGAGCTTTTTTTTTTTTTTTGTTTGTTTTTTTACGTTGGAAGGTGGAAATCTTCAAAAGACGCGGATAGGCCCGTACCTATCCGTGTGTGGGATTTTTACCCACTAAAACCACCTCCCTTACCACCCAACACCTGTTCTCCACCCTCCACGGACCGCCGTTAGGCATTACTTCGTGGAGGGGAATGGCTTGGTGCCGCCTCATGGGTCTTTCCAGCCCGGTTAGCTCAGTCGGTCTGTTCAAAAATAATATTTTTTTTGGAAGTGTGTGTCAGGCGACGGCTCAACTGAACATTGATCGTACATTCCATTATCTGCTCAGTATAGTGTTATCTCGTGGTTTCTAGAAGGTAATGCGGAACTCCCCGATGACTAGCCTCTCGGTCAAGATCCGCTTCTGGACTCATCGAATCACCGCGGCTGTTTCAAAAAAGGTATTTATCCTATTTAAGATGCCCTTTTTTAAAATATCTTAAATGTTATTTGACTAACTGGCTAAAACGAACCAAAGGCAAAACAAAGGACTTAGCAGAAAGTAGAGATATAGGTAGATAAAGTAGTTCCAACTGCTAGCTAGTAACCTCCTTTCTAGTAGTAATAATTTATTGAGAATCATCGAATGGACCTATTTTATCCTTGCAACTTTTTACAAACAAAAGCTAACATTTAACATTTCAGTGAAAATAACATCTTAAATCTATATTGCTAAGCAGCAGAACAATGTATATGAATCAGAAAATATATCTTAATCAAATTAAATTATTTTTATTAGAATTCATTTTTTTAAATATTACGCACATAAAAATTAAACTATTTAACCTATTTAAGATGCCCTTTTTTAAAATATCTTATCTTCAAATAGGTTATTTGACTAACTGGCTAGAACGAACCAAAGACAAAACAAAGGACTTTGCAGAAAGTAGAGATATAGGTAGATAGTAGTTCCAACTGCTAGCTAGTAACCTCCTTTCTAGTAGTAATAATTAATTGAGAATCGTCGAATGGACCTATTTTATCCTTGCAACTTTTTACAAACAAAAGCTAAAAGTTTGCAAAAACGTGAAGTGTGAATTATCCGTTGTATTGTAACTGTAGTTGTAGCTCCGTTACTACAACTGCATAACTGATAGTTGACAAATAGTAGTTGCGCGCTGCCAACTACCAACTACTTAAAGTTATTTTCTTAAGTAGTTGTCAGTGTTTTGTTTTTTTTTTGTTTGTTTTTTTACGTTGGAAGGTGGAAATCTTCAAAAGACGCGGATAGGCCCGTACCTTAAATCTATATTGCCAAGTAGCAGGACAATGTATATGAATCAGAAAATATATCTTAAACAAATTAAATTATTTTTATTAGAATTCATTTTTTTAAATATTACGCACATAAAAATTAAACTATTTAACCTATTTAAGATGCCCTTTTTTAAAATATCTTAAATTCAAATAGGTTATTTGACTAACTGGCTAGAACGAACCAAAGACAAAACAAAGGACTTTGCAGAAAGTAGAGATATAGGTAGATAAAGTAGTTCCAACTGCTAGCTAGTAACCTCCTTTCTAGTAGTAATAATTTATTGAGAATCGTCGAATGGACCTATTTTATCCTTGCAACTTTTTACAAACAAAAGCTAAAAGTTTGCAAAAACGTGGAGTGTGAATTATCCGTTGTATTGTAACTGTAGTAGTAGCTCCGTTACTACAACTGCATAACTGATAGTTGACAAATAGTAGTTGCGCGCTGCCAACTACCAACTACTTAAAGTTATTTTCTTAAGTAGTTGTCAGTGTTGTTTTTTTTTTTGTTTTTTTTTTTGTTTTTTTTTACGTTGGAAGGTGGAAATCTTCAAAAGACGCGGATAGGCCCGTACTTATCCGTGTGTGGGATTTTTACCCACTAAAACCACCTCCCTTACCACCCAACACCTGTTCTCCACCCTCCACGAACCGCCGTTAGGCATTACTTCGTGGAGGGGAATGGCGGGGTGCCGCCTCATGGGCCTTTCCAGCCCGGTTAGCTCAGTCGGTCTGTTCAAAAATATTATTTTTTTTGGAAGTGTGTGTCAGGTGACGGCTCAACTGAACATTGATCGTACATTCAATTATCTGCTCAGTATAGTGTTATCTCGTGGTTTCTAGAAGGTAATGCGGAACTCCCCGATGACTAGCCTCTCGGTCAAGATCCGCTTCTGGGCTCCTCGTATCACCGCGGCTGTTTCAAAAAAGGTGTCTACAAGCCAAAGCGGAACTTTCCGAAGACTAGCTTGTTTTTGTTTTTTAGAACCTCCTTTTTTATTATATGAAATTACGATTACAAATAGTAAAAACTCAAAAAACCCGATTTAAAGGCTCCTGAATAAAAACGTTTGCGAGAGTTAAATTAACATCTTATATTTATATTGCCAAGTAGCAGAAAAATGTATATGAATCAGAAAATATATCTTCAGCAAATTAAATTATTTTTATTAGAATTCATTTTTTTAAATATTACGCACATAAAAATTAAACTATTTAACCTATGGACCTATTTTATCCTTGCAACTTTTTACAAACAAAAGCTAAAAAAAGTTTGCAAAAACGTGGAGTGTGAATTATCCGTTGTATTGTAACTGTAGTTGTAGCTCCGTTACTACAACTGCATAACTGATAGTTGACAAATAGTAGTTGCGCGCTGCCAACTACCAACTACTTAAAGTTATTTTCTTAAGTAGTTGTCAGTGCTTTTTTTTTTTTTTTTTTTTTTTTTTGTTTTTTATTTTTTTTACGTTGGAAGGTGGAAATCTTCAAAAGACGCGGATAGGCCCGTACCTATCCGTGTGTGGGATTTTTACCCACTAATACCACCTCCCTTACCACCCAACACCTGTTCTCCACCCTCCACGAACCGCCGTTAGGCATTACTTCGTGGAGGGTAATGGCGGGGTGCCGCCTCATGGGCCTTTCCAGCCCGGTTAGCTCAGTCGGTCTGTTCACAAATATTATTTTTTTTGGAAGTGTGTGTCAGGTGACGGCTCAACTGAACATTGATCGTACATTCAATTATCTGCTCAGTATAGTGTTATCTCGTGGTTTCTAGAAGGTAATGCGGAACTCCCCGATGACTAGCCTCTCGGTCAAGATCCGCTTCTGGGCTCCTCGAATCACCGCGGCTGTTTCAAAAAAGGTGTCTACAAGCCAAAGCGGAACTTTCCGAAGACTAGCTTGTTTTTGTTTTTTAGAACCTCCTTTTTTTTTATATGAAATTACGATTACAAATAGTAAAAACTCAAAAAACCCGATTTAAAGGCTCCTGAATAAAAACGTTTGCGAGAGTTAAATTAACATCTTAAATCTATATTGCCAAGTAGCAGAACAATGTATATGAATCAGAAAATATATCTTAAACAAATTAAATTATTTTTATTAGAATTCATTTTTTTAAATATTACGGGCTAGAACGAACCAAAGACAAAACAAAGGACTTTGCAGAAAGTAGAGATATAGGTAGATAAAGTAGTTCCAACTGCTAGCTAGTAACCTCCTTTCTAGTAGTAATAATTTATTGAGAATCGTCGAATGGACCTATTTTATCCTTGCAACTTTTTACAAACAAAAGCTAAAAGTTTGCAAAAACGTGGAGTGTGAATTATCCGTTGTATTGTAACTGTAGTTGTAGCTCCGTTACTACAACTGCATAACTGATAGTTGACAAATAGTAGTTGCGCGCTGCCAACTACCAACTACTTAAAGTTATTTTCTTAAGTAGTTGTCAGTGCTTTTTTTTTTTTTTTTTTTTTTTTTTTTTTTTTTTTTTTTTTTTTTTTTTTAACGTTGGAAGGTGGAAATCTTTAAAAGACGCGGATAGGCCCGTACCTATCCGTGTGTGGGATTTTTACCCACTAAAACCACCTCCCTTACCACCCAACACCTGTTCTCCACCCTCCACGAACCGCCGTTAGGCATTACTTCGTGGAGGGGAATGGCGGGGTGCCGCCTCATGGGCCTTTCCAGCCCGGTTAGCTCAGTCGGTCTGTTCAAAAATATTATTTTTTTTGGAAGTGTGTGTCAGGTGACGGCTCAACTGAACATTGATCGTACATTCAATTATCTGCTCAGTATAGTGTTATCTCGTGGTTTCTAGAAGGTAATGCGGAACTCCCCGATGACTAGCCTCTCGGTCAAGATCCGCTTCTGGGCTCCTCGAATCACCGCGGCTGTTTCAAAAAAGGTGTCTACAAGCCAAAGCGGAACTTTCCGAAGACTAGCTTGTTTTTGTTTTTTAGAACCTCCTTTTTTATTATATGAAATTACGATTACAAATAGTAAAAACTCAAAAAACCCGATTTAAAGGCTCCTGAATAAAAACGTTTGCGAGAGTTAAATTAACATCTTAAATTTATATTGCCAAGTAGCAGAACAATGTATATGAATCAGAAAATATATCTTAAGCAAATTAAATTATTTTTATTAGAATTCATTTTTTTAAATATTACGCACATAAAAATTAAACTATTTAACCTATTTAAGATGCCCTTTTTTAAAATATCTTAAATTCAAATTAGGTTATTTGACTAACTGGCTAGAACGAACCAAAGACAAAACAAAGGACTTTGCAGAAAGTAGAGATATAGGTAGATAAAGTAGTTCCAACTGCTAGCTAGTAACCTCCTTTCTAGTAGTAATAAATTATTGAGAATCGTCGAATGGACCTATTTTATCCTTGCAACTTTTTACAAACAAAAGCTAAAAAAAGTTTGCAAAAACGTGGAGTGTGAATTATCCGTTGTATTGTAACTGTAGTTGTAGCTCCGTTACTACAACTGCATAACTGATAGTTGACAAATAGTAGTTGCGCGCTGCCAACTACCAACTACTTAAAGTTATTTTCTTAAGTAGTTGTCGGAGCTTTTTTTTTTTTTTTGTTTGTTTTTTTACGTTGGAAGGTGGAAATCTTCAAAAGACGCGGATAGGCCCGTACCTATCCGTGTGTGGGATTTTTACCCACTAAAACCACCTCCCTTACCACCCAACACCTGTTCTCCACCCTCCACGGACCGCCGTTAGGCATTACTTCGTGGAGGGGAATGGCTTGGTGCCGCCTCATGGGTCTTTCCAGCCCGGTTAGCTCAGTCGGTCTGTTCAAAAATAATATTTTTTTTGGAAGTGTGTGTCAGGCGACGGCTCAACTGAACATTGATCGTACATTCCATTATCTGCTCAGTATAGTGTTATCTCGTGGTTTCTAGAAGGTAATGCGGAACTCCCCGATGACTAGCCTCTCGGTCAAGATCCGCTTCTGGACTCATCGAATCACCGCGGCTGTTTCAAAAAAGGTATTTATCCTATTTAAGATGCCCTTTTTTAAAATATCTTAAATGTTATTTGACTAACTGGCTAAAACGAACCAAAGGCAAAACAAAGGACTTAGCAGAAAGTAGAGATATAGGTAGATAAAGTAGTTCCAACTGCTAGCTAGTAACCTCCTTTCTAGTAGTAATAATTTATTGAGAATCATCGAATGGACCTATTTTATCCTTGCAACTTTTTACAAACAAAAGCTAACATTTAACATTTCAGTGAAAATAACATCTTAAATCTATATTGCTAAGCAGCAGAACAATGTATATGAATCAGAAAATATATCTTAATCAAATTAAATTATTTTTATTAGAATTCATTTTTTTAAATATTACGCACATAAAAATTAAACTATTTAACCTATTTAAGATGCCCTTTTTTAAAATATCTTAAATTCAAATAGATTATTTGACTAACTGGCTAGAACGAACCAAAGACAAAACAAAGGACTTTGCAGAAAGTAGAGATATAGGTAGATAGTAGTTCCAACTGCTAGCTAGTAACCTCCTTTCTAGTAGTAATAATTAATTGAGAATCGTCGAATGGACCTATTTTATCCTTGCAACTTTTTACAAACAAAAGCTAAAAGTTTGCAAAAACGTGAAGTGTGAATTATCTGTTGTATTGTAACTGTAGTTGTAGCTCCGTTACTACAACTGCATAACTGATAGTTGACAAATAGTAGTTGCGCGCTGCCAACTACCAACTACATAAAGTTATTTTCTTAAGTAGTTGTCAGTGTTTTTTTTTTTTTTTTGTTTGTTTTTTTACGTTGGAAGGTGGAAATCTTCAAAAGACGCGGATAGGCCCGTACCTTAAATCTATATTGCCAAGTAGCAGGACAATGTATATGAATCAGAAAATATATCTTAAACAAATTAAATTATTTTTATTAGAATTCATTTTTTTAAATATTACGCACATAAAAATTAAACAATTTAACCTATTTAAGATGCCCTTTTTTAAAATATCTTAAATTCAAATAGGTTATTTGACTAACTGGCTAGAACGAACCAAAGACAAAACAAAGGACTTTGCAGAAAGTAGAGATATAGGTAGATAAAGTAGTTCCAACTGCTAGCTAGTAACCTCCTTTCTAGTAGTAATAATTTATTGAGAATCGTCGAATGGACCTATTTTATCCTTGCAACTTTTTACAAACAAAAGCTAAAAGTTTGCAAAAACGTGGAGTGTGAATTATCCGTTGTATTGTAACTGTAGTAGTAGCTCCGTTACTACAACTGCATAACTGATAGTTGACAAATAGTAGTTGCGCGCTGCCAACTACCAACAACTACTTAAAGTTATTTTCTTAAGTAGTTGTCAGTGTTGTTTTTTTTTTTGTTTTTTTTTTTGTTTTTTTTTACGTTGGAAGGTGGAAATCTTCAAAAGACGCGGATAGGCCCGTACCTATCCGTGTGTGGGATTTTTACCCACTAAAACCACCTCCCTTACCACCCAACACCTGTTCTCCACCCTCCACGAACCGCCGTTAGGCATTACTTCGTGGAGGGGAATGGCGGGGTGCCGCCTCATGGGCCTTTCCAGCCCGGTTAGCTCAGTCGGTCTGTTCAAAAATATTATTTTTTTTGGAAGTGTGTGTCAGGTGACGGCTCAACTGAACATTGATCGTACATTCAATTATCTGCTCAGTATAGTGTTATCTCGTGGTTTCTAGAAGGTAATGCGGAACTCCCCGATGACTAGCCTCTCGGTCAAGATCCGCTTCTGGGCTCCTCGTATCACCGCGGCTGTTTCAAAAAAGGTGTCTACAAGCCAAAGCGGAACTTTCCGAAGACTAGCTTGTTTTTGTTTTTTAGAACCTCCTTTTTTATTATATGAAATTACGATTACAAATAGTAAAAACTCAAAAAACCCGATTTAAAGGCTCCTGAATAAAAACGTTTGCGAGAGTTAAATTAACATCTTATATTTATATTGCCAAGTAGCAGAAAAATGTATATGAATCAGAAAATATATCTTAAGCAAATTAAATTATTTTTATTAGAATTCATTTTTTTAAATATTACGCACATAAAAATTAAACTATTTAACCTATGGACCTATTTTATCCTTGCAACTTTTTACAAACAAAAGCTAAAAAAAGTTTGCAAAAACGTGGAGTGTGAATTATCCGTTGTATTGTAACTGTAGTTGTAGCTCCGTTACTACAACTGCATAACTGATAGTTGACAAATAGTAGTTGCGCGCTGCCAACTACCAACTACTTAAAGTTATTTTCTTAAGTAGATGTCAGTGTTGTTTTTTTTTTTTTTTTTTTTTTTTTTTTTTTTACGTTGGAAGGTGGAAATCTTCAAAAGACGCGGATAGGCCCGTACCTATCCGTGTGTGGGATTTTTACCCACTAAAACCACCTCCCTTACCACCCAACACCTGTTCTCCACCCTCCACGAACCGCCGTTAGGCATTACTTCGTGGAGGGTAATGGCGGGGTGCCGCCTCATGGGCCTTTCCAGCCCGGTTAGCTCAGTCGGTCTGTTCACAAATATTATTTTTTTTGGAAGTGTGTGTCAGGTGACGGCTCAACTGAACATTGATCGTACATTCAATTATCTGCTCAGTATAGTGTTATCTCGTGGTTTCTAGAAGGTAATGCGGAACTCCCCGATGACTAGCCTCTCGGTCAAGATCCGCTTCTGGGCTCCTCGAATCACCGCGGCTGTTTCAAAAAAGGTGTCTACAAGCCAAAGCGGAACTTTCCGAAGACTAGCTTGTTTTTGTTTTTTAGAACCTCCTTTTTTATTATATGAAATTACGATTACAAATAGTAAAAACTCAAAAAACCCGATTTAAAGGCTCCTGAATAAAAACGTTTGCGAGAGTTAAATTAACATCTTAAATCTATATTGCCAAGTAGCAGAACAATGTATATGAATCAGAAAATATATCTTAAACAAATTAAATTATTTTTATTAGAATTCATTTTTTTAAATATTACGGGCTAGAACGAACCAAAGACAAAACAAAGGACTTTGCAGAAAGTAGAGATATAGGTAGATAAAGTAGTTCCAACTGCTAGCTAGTAACCTCCTTTCTAGTAGTAATAATTTATTGAGAATCGTCGAATGGACCTATTTTATCCTTGCAACTTTTTACAAACAAAAGCTAAAAGTTTGCAAAAACGTGGAGTGTGAATTATCCGTTGTATTGTAACTGTAGTAGTAGCTCCGTTACTACAACTGCATAACTGATAGTTGACAAATAGTAGTTGCGCGCTGCCAACTACCAACTACTTAAAGTTATTTTCTTAAGTAGTTGTCAGTGTTGTTTTTTTTTTTGTTTTTTTTTTTGTTTTTTTTTACGTTGGAAGGTGGAAATCTTCAAAAGACGCGGATAGGCCCGTACCTATCCGTGTGTGGGATTTTTACCCACTAAAACCACCTCCCTTACCACCCAACACCTGTTCTCCACCCTCCACGAACCGCCGTTAGGCATTACTTCGTGGAGGGGAATGGCGGGGTGCCGCCTCATGGGCCTTTCCAGCCCGGTTAGCTCAGTCGGTCTGTTCAAAAATATTATTTTTTTTGGAAGTGTGTGTCAGGTGACGGCTCAACTGAACATTGATCGTACATTCAATTATCTGCTCAGTATAGTGTTATCTCGTGGTTTCTAGAAGGTAATGCGGAACTCCCCGATGACTAGCCTCTCGGTCAAGATCCGCTTCTGGGTTCCTCGTATCACCGCGGCTGTTTCAAAAAAGGTGTCTACAAGCCAAAGCGGAACTTTCCGAAGACTAGCTTGTTTTTGTTTTTTAGAACCTCCTTTTTTATTATATGAAATTACGATTACAAATAGTAAAAACTCAAAAAACCCGATTTAAAGGCTCCTGAATAAAAACGTTTGCGAGAGTTAAATTAACATCTTATATTTATATTGCCAAGTAGCAGAAAAATGTATATGAATCAGAAAATATATCTTCAGCAAATTAAATTATTTTTATTAGAATTCATTTTTTTAAATATTACGCACATAAAAATTAAACTATTTAACCTATGGACCTATTTTATCCTTGCAACTTTTTACAAACAAAAGCTAAAAAAAGTTTGCAAAAACGTGGAGTGTGAATTATCCGTTGTATTGTAACTGTAGTTGTAGCTCCGTTACTACAACTGCATAACTGATAGTTGACAAATAGTAGTTGCGCGCTGCCAACTACCAACTACTTAAAGTTATTTTCTTAAGTAGTTGTCGGAGCTTTTTTTTTTTTTTTGTTTGTTTTTTTACGTTGGAAGGTGGAAATCTTCAAAAGACGCGGATAGGCCCGTACCTATCCGTGTGTGGGATTTTTACCCACTAAAACCACCTCCCTTACCACCCAACACCTGTTCTCCACCCTCCACGGACCGCCGTTAGGCATTACTTCGTGGAGGGGAATGGCTTGGTGCCGCCTCATGGGTCTTTCCAGCCCGGTTAGCTCAGTCGGTCTGTTCAAAAATAATATTTTTTTTGGAAGTGTGTGTCAGGCGACGGCTCAACTGAACATTGATCGTACATTCCATTATCTGCTCAGTATAGTGTTATCTCGTGGTTTCTAGAAGGTAATGCGGAACTCCCCGATGACTAGCCTCTCGGTCAAGATCCGCTTCTGGACTCATCGAATCACCGCGGCTGTTTCAAAAAAGGTATTTATCCTATTTAAGATGCCCTTTTTTAAAATATCTTAAATGTTATTTGACTAACTGGCTAAAACGAACCAAAGGCAAAACAAAGGACTTAGCAGAAAGTAGAGATATAGGTAGATAAAGTAGTTCCAACTGCTAGCTAGTAACCTCCTATCTAGTAGTAATAATTTATTGAGAATCATCGAATGGACCTATTTTATCCTTGCAACTTTTTACAAACAAAAGCTAACATTTAACATTTCAGTGAAAATAACATCTTAAATCTATATTGCTAAGCAGCAGAACAATGTATATGAATCAGAAAATATATCTTAATCAAATTAAATTATTTTTATTAGAATTCATTTTTTTAAATATTACGCACATAAAAATTAAACTATTTAACCTATTTAAGATGCCCTTTTTTAAAATATCTTAAATTCAAATAGGTTATTTGACTAACTGGCTAGAACGAACCAAAGACAAAACAAAGGACTTTGCAGAAAGTAGAGATATAGGTAGATAGTAGTTCCAACTGCTAGCTAGTAACCTCCTTTCTAGTAGTAATAATTAATTGAGAATCGTCGAATGGACCTATTTTATCCTTGCAACTTTTTACAAACAAAAGCTAAAAGTTTGCAAAAACGTGAAGTGTGAATTATCTGTTGTATTGTAACTGTAGTTGTAGCTCCGTTACTACAACTGCATAACTGATAGTTGACAAATAGTAGTTGCGCGCTGCCAACTACCAACTACTTAAAGTTATTTTCTTAAGTAGTTGTCAGTGTTTTTTTTTTTTTTTTGTTTGTTTTTTTACGTTGGAAGGTGGAAATCTTCAAAAGACGCGGATAGGCCCGTACCTTAAATCTATATTGCCAAGTAGCAGGACAATGTATATGAATCAGAAAATATATCTTAAACAAATTAAATTATTTTTATTAGAATTCATTTTTTTAAATATTACGCACATAAAAATTAAACAATTTAACCTATTTAAGATGCCCTTTTTTAAAATATCTTAAATTCAAATAGGTTATTTGACTAACTGGCTAGAACGAACCAAAGACAAAACAAAGGACTTTGCAGAAAGTAGAGATATAGGTAGATAAAGTAGTTCCAACTGCTAGCTAGTAACCTCCTTTCTAGTAGTAATAATTTATTGAGAATCGTCGAATGGACCTATTTTATCCTTGCAACTTTTTACAAACAAAAGCTAAAAGTTTGCAAAAACGTGGAGTGTGAATTATCCGTTGTATTGTAACTGTAGTAGTAGCTCCGTTACTACAACTGCATAACTGATAGTTGACAAATAGTAGTTGCGCGCTGCCAACTACCAACAACTACTTAAAGTTATTTTCTTAAGTAGTTGTCAGTGTTGTTTTTTTTTTTGTTTTTTTTTTTGTTTTTTTTTACGTTGGAAGGTGGAAATCTTCAAAAGACGCGGATAGGCCCGTACCTATCCGTGTGTGGGATTTTTACCCACTAAAACCACCTCCCTTACCACCCAACACCTGTTCTCCACCCTCCACGAACCGCCGTTAGGCATTACTTCGTGGAGGGGAATGGCGGGGTGCCGCCTCATGGGCCTTTCCAGCCCGGTTAGCTCAGTCGGTCTGTTCAAAAATATTATTTTTTTTGGAAGTGTGTGTCAGGTGACGGCTCAACTGAACATTGATCGTACATTCAATTATCTGCTCAGTATAGTGTTATCTCGTGGTTTCTAGAAGGTAATGCGGAACTCCCCGATGACTAGCCTCTCGGTCAAGATCCGCTTCTGGGCTCCTCGTATCACCGCGGCTGTTTCAAAAAAGGTGTCTACAAGCCAAAGCGGAACTTTCCGAAGACTAGCTTGTTTTTGTTTTTTAGAACCTCCTTTTTTATTATATGAAATTACGATTACAAATAGTAAAAACTCAAAAAACCCGATTTAAAGGCTCCTGAATAAAAACGTTTGCGAGAGTTAAATTAACATCTTATATTTATATTGCCAAGTAGCAGAAAAATGTATATGAATCAGAAAATATATCTTAAGCAAATTAAATTATTTTTATTAGAATTCATTTTTTTAAATATTACGCACATAAAAATTAAACTATTTAACCTATGGACCTATTTTATCCTTGCAACTTTTTACAAACAAAAGCTAAAAAAAGTTTGCAAAAACGTGGAGTGTGAATTATCCGTTGTATTGTAACTGTAGTTGTAGCTCCGTTACTACAACTGCATAACTGATAGTTGACAAATAGTAGTTGCGCGCTGCCAACTACCAACTACTTAAAGTTATTTTCTTAAGTAGATGTCAGTGTTGTTTTTTTTTTTTTTTTTTTTTTTTTTTTTTTTTACGTTGGAAGGTGGAAATCTTCAAAAGACGCGGATAGGCCCGTACCTATCCGTGTGTGGGATTTTTACCCACTAAAACCACCTCCCTTACCACCCAACACCTGTTCTCCACCCTCCACGGACCGCCGTTAGGCATTACTTCGTGGAGGGGAATGGCTTGGTGCCGCCTCATGGGTCTTTCCAGCCCGGTTAGCTCAGTCGGTCTGTTCAAAAATAATATTTTTTTTGGAAGTGTGTGTCAGGCGACGGCTCAACTGAACATTGATCGTACATTCCATTATCTGCTCAGTATAGTGTTATCTCGTGGTTTCTAGAAGGTAATGCGGAACTCCCCGATGACTAGCCTCTCGGTCAAGATCCGCTTCTGGACTCATCGAATCACCGCGGCTGTTTCAAAAAAGGTATTTATCCTATTTAAGATGCCCTTTTTTAAAATATCTTAAATGTTATTTGACTAACTGGCTAAAACGAACCAAAGGCAAAACAAAGGACTTAGCAGAAAGTAGAGATATAGGTAGATAAAGTAGTTCCAACTGCTAGCTAGTAACCTCCTATCTAGTAGTAATAATTTATTGAGAATCATCGAATGGACCTATTTTATCCTTGCAACTTTTTACAAACAAAAGCTAACATTTAACATTTCAGTGAAAATAACATCTTAAATCTATATTGCTAAGCAGCAGAACAATGTATATGAATCAGAAAATATATCTTAATCAAATTAAATTATTTTTATTAGAATTCATTTTTTTAAATATTACGCACATAAAAATTAAACTATTTAACCTATTTAAGATGCCCTTTTTTAAAATATCTTAAATTCAAATAGGTTATTTGACTAACTGGCTAGAACGAACCAAAGACAAAACAAAGGACTTTGCAGAAAGTAGAGATATAGGTAGATAGTAGTTCCAACTGCTAGCTAGTAACCTCCTTTCTAGTAGTAATAATTAATTGAGAATCGTCGAATGGACCTATTTTATCCTTGCAACTTTTTACAAACAAAAGCTAAAAGTTTGCAAAAACGTGAAGTGTGAATTATCTGTTGTATTGTAACTGTAGTTGTAGCTCCGTTACTACAACTGCATAACTGATAGTTGACAAATAGTAGTTGCGCGCTGCCAACTACCAACTACTTAAAGTTATTTTCTTAAGTAGTTGTCAGTGTTTTTTTTTTTTTTTTGTTTGTTTTTTTACGTTGGAAGGTGGAAATCTTCAAAAGACGCGGATAGGCCCGTACCTTAAATCTATATTGCCAAGTAGCAGGACAATGTATATGAATCAGAAAATATATCTTAAACAAATTAAATTATTTTTATTAGAATTCATTTTTTTAAATATTACGCACATAAAAATTAAACAATTTAACCTATTTAAGATGCCCTTTTTTAAAATATCTTAAATTCAAATAGGTTATTTGACTAACTGGCTAGAACGAACCAAAGACAAAACAAAGGACTTTGCAGAAAGTAGAGATATAGGTAGATAAAGTAGTTCCAACTGCTAGCTAGTAACCTCCTTTCTAGTAGTAATAATTTATTGAGAATCGTCGAATGGACCTATTTTATCCTTGCAACTTTTTACAAACAAAAGCTAAAAGTTTGCAAAAACGTGGAGTGTGAATTATCCGTTGTATTGTAACTGTAGTAGTAGCTCCGTTACTACAACTGCATAACTGATAGTTGACAAATAGTAGTTGCGCGCTGCCAACTACCAACAACTACTTAAAGTTATTTTCTTAAGTAGTTGTCAGTGTTGTTTTTTTTTTTGTTTTTTTTTTTGTTTTTTTTTACGTTGGAAGGTGGAAATCTTCAAAAGACGCGGATAGGCCCGTACCTATCCGTGTGTGGGATTTTTACCCACTAAAACCACCTCCCTTACCACCCAACACCTGTTCTCCACCCTCCACGAACCGCCGTTAGGCATTACTTCGTGGAGGGGAATGGCGGGGTGCCGCCTCATGGGCCTTTCCAGCCCGGTTAGCTCAGTCGGTCTGTTCAAAAATATTATTTTTTTTGGAAGTGTGTGTCAGGTGACGGCTCAACTGAACATTGATCGTACATTCAATTATCTGCTCAGTATAGTGTTATCTCGTGGTTTCTAGAAGGTAATGCGGAACTCCCCGATGACTAGCCTCTCGGTCAAGATCCGCTTCTGGGCTCCTCGTATCACCGCGGCTGTTTCAAAAAAGGTGTCTACAAGCCAAAGCGGAACTTTCCGAAGACTAGCTTGTTTTTGTTTTTTAGAACCTCCTTTTTTATTATATGAAATTACGATTACAAATAGTAAAAACTCAAAAAACCCGATTTAAAGGCTCCTGAATAAAAACGTTTGCGAGAGTTAAATTAACATCTTATATTTATATTGCCAAGTAGCAGAAAAATGTATATGAATCAGAAAATATATCTTAAGCAAATTAAATTATTTTTATTAGAATTCATTTTTTTAAATATTACGCACATAAAAATTAAACTATTTAACCTATGGACCTATTTTATCCTTGCAACTTTTTACAAACAAAAGCTAAAAAAAGTTTGCAAAAACGTGGAGTGTGAATTATCCGTTGTATTGTAACTGTAGTTGTAGCTCCGTTACTACAACTGCATAACTGATAGTTGACAAATAGTAGTTGCGCGCTGCCAACTACCAACTACTTAAAGTTATTTTCTTAAGTAGATGTCAGTGTTGTTTTTTTTTTTTTTTTTTTTTTTTTTTTTTTTTACGTTGGAAGGTGGAAATCTTCAAAAGACGCGGATAGGCCCGTACCTATCCGTGTGTGGGATTTTTACCCACTAAAACCACCTCCCTTACCACCCAACACCTGTTCTCCACCCTCCACGAACCGCCGTTAGGCATTACTTCGTGGAGGGTAATGGCGGGGTGCCGCCTCATGGGCCTTTCCAGCCCGGTTAGCTCAGTCGGTCTGTTCACAAATATTATTTTTTTTGGAAGTGTGTGTCAGGTGACGGCTCAACTGAACATTGATCGTACATTCAATTATCTGCTCAGTATAGTGTTATCTCGTGGTTTCTAGAAGGTAATGCGGAACTCCCCGATGACTAGCCTCTCGGTCAAGATCCGCTTCTGGGCTCCTCGAATCACCGCGGCTGTTTCAAAAAAGGTGTCTACAAGCCAAAGCGGAACTTTCCGAAGACTAGCTTGTTTTTGTTTTTTAGAACCTCCTTTTTTATTATATGAAATTACGATTACAAATAGTAAAAACTCAAAAAACCCGATTTAAAGGCTCCTGAATAAAAACGTTTGCGAGAGTTAAATTAACATCTTAAATCTATATTGCCAAGTAGCAGAACAATGTATATGAATCAGAAAATATATCTTAAACAAATTAAATTATTTTTATTAGAATTCATTTTTTTAAATATTACGGGCTAGAACGAACCAAAGACAAAACAAAGGACTTTGCAGAAAGTAGAGATATAGGTAGATAAAGTAGTTCCAACTGCTAGCTAGTATCCTCCTTTCTAGTAGTAATAATTTATTGAGAATCGTCGAATGGGCCTATTTTATCCTTGCAACTTTTTACAAACAAAAGCTAAAAGTTTGCAAAAACGTGGAGTGTGAATTATCCGTTGTATTGTAACTGTAGTTGTAGCTCCGTTACTACAACTGCATAACTGATAGTTGACAAATAGTAGTTGCGCGCTGCCAACTACCAACTACTTAAAGTTATTTTCTTAAGTAGTTGTCAGTGTTGTTTTTTTTTTTTTTGTTTTTTTTTTGTTTTTTTTTTTTTTTTTTTACGTTGGAAGGTGGAAATCTTCAAAAGACGCGGATAGGCCCGTACCTATCCGTGTGTGGGATTTTTACCCACTAAAACCACCTCCCTTACCACCCAACACCTGTTCTCCACCCTCCACGAACCGCCGTTAGGCATTACTTCGTGGAGGGGAATGGCGGGGTGCCGCCTCATGGGCCTT
This sequence comes from Troilus luridus, assembly GCA_964056705.1. NCBI lineage: Eukaryota > Metazoa > Arthropoda > Insecta > Hemiptera > Pentatomidae > Troilus > Troilus luridus. The sequence continues at coordinate 55,929,906 of OZ057415.1, read as the reverse complement.
TCCAGCCCGGTTAGCTCAGTCGGTCTGTTCAAAAATATTATTTTTTTTGGAAGTGTGTGTCAGGTGACGGCTCAACTGAACATTGATCGTACATTCAATTATCTGCTCAGTATAGTGTTATCTCGTGGTTTCTAGAAGGTAATGCGGAACTCCCCGATGACTAGCCTCTCGGTCAAGATCCGCTTCTGGGCTCCTCGAATCACCGCGGCTGTTTCAAAAAAGGTGTCTACAAGCCAAAGCGGAACTTTCCGAAGACTAGCTTGTTTTTGTTTTTTAGAACCTCCTTTTTTATTATATGAAATTACGATTACAAATAGTAAAAACTCAAAAAACCCGATTTAAAGGCTCCTGAATAAAAACGTTTGCGAGAGTTAAATTAACATCTTAAATTTATATTGCCAAGTAGCAGAACAATGTATATGAATCAGAAAATATATCTTAAGCAAATTAAATTATTTTTATTAGAATTCATTTTTTTAAATATTACGCACATAAAAATTAAACTATTTAACCTATTTAAGATGCCCTTTTTTAAAATATCTTAAATTCAAATAGGTTATTTGACTAACTGGCTAGAACGAACCAAAGACAAAACAAAGGACTTTGCAGAAAGTAGAGATATAGGTAGATAAAGTAGTTCCAACTGCTAGCTAGTAACCTCCTTTCTAGTAGTAATAAATTATTGAGAATCGTCGAATGGACCTATTTTATCCTTGCAACTTTTTACAAACAAAAGCTAAAAAAAGTTTGCAAAAACGTGGAGTGTGAATTATCCGTTGTATTGTAACTGTAGTTGTAGCTCCGTTACTACAACTGCATAACTGATAGTTGACAAATAGTAGTTGCGCGCTGCCAACTACCAACTACTTAAAGTTATTTTCTTAAGTAGTTGTCGGAGCTTTTTTTTTTTTTTTGTTTGTTTTTTTACGTTGGAAGGTGGAAATCTTCAAAAGACGCGGATAGGCCCGTACCTATCCGTGTGTGGGATTTTTACCCACTAAAACCACCTCCCTTACCACCCAACACCTGTTCTCCACCCTCCACGGACCGCCGTTAGGCATTACTTCGTGGAGGGTAATGGCGGGGTGCCGCCTCATGGGCCTTTCCAGCCCGGTTAGCTCAGTCGGTCTGTTCAAAAATATTATTTTTTTTGGAAGTGTGTGTCAGGTGACGGCTCAACTGAACATTGATCGTACATTCAATTATCTGCTCAGTATAGTGTTATCTCGTGGTTTCTAGAAGGTAATGCGGAACTCCCCGATGACTAGCCTCTCGGTCAAGATCCGCTTCTGGGCTCCTCGAATCACCGCGGCTGTTTCAAAAAAGGTGTCTACAAGCCAAAGCGGAACTTTCCGAAGACTAGCTTGTTTTTGTTTTTTAGAACCTCCTTTTTTATTATATGAAATTACGATTACAAATAGTAAAAACTCAAAAAACCCGATTTAAAGGCTCCTGAATAAAAACGTTTGCGAGAGTTAAATTAACATCTTAAATCTATATTGCCAAGTAGCAGGACAATGTATATGAATCAGAAAATATATCTTAAACAAATTAAATTATTTTTATTAGAATTCATTTTTTTAAATATTACGCACATAAAAATTAAACTATTTAACCTTTTTAAGATGCCCTTTTTTAAAATATCTTAAATTCAAATAGGTTATTTGACTAACTGGCTAGAACGAACCAAAGACAAAACAAAGGACTTTGCAGAAAGTAGAGATATAGGTAGATAAAGTAGTTCCAACTGCTAGCTAGTAACCTCCTTTCTAGTAGTAATAATTTATTGAGAATCGTCGAATGGACCTATTTTATCCTTGCAACTTTTTACAAACAAAAGCTAAAAAAAGTTTGCAAAAACGTGGAGTGTGAATTATCCGTTGTATTGTAACTGTAGTTGTAGCTCCGTTACTACAACTGCATAACTGATAGTTGACAAATAGTAGTTGCGCGCTGCCAACTACCAACTACTTAAAGTTATTTTCTTAAGTAGTTGTCAGTGTTTTTTTTTTTTTTTTGTTTGTTTTTTTACGTTGGAAGGTGGAAATCTTCAAAAGACGCGGATAGGCCCGTACCTATCCGTGTGTGGGATTTTTACCCACTAAAACCACCTCCCTTACCACCCAACACCTGTTCTCCACCCTCCACGAACCGCCGTTAGGCATTACTTCGTGGAGGGGAATGGCGGGGTGCCGCCTCATGGGCCTTTCCAGCCCGGTTAGCTCAGTCGGTCTGTTCAAAAATATTATTTTTTTTGGAAGTGTGTGTCAGGTGACGGCTCAACTGAACATTGATCGTACATTCAATTATCTGCTCAGTATAGTGTTATCTCGTGGTTTCTAGAAGGTAATGCGGAACTCCCCGATGACTAGCCTCTCGGTCAAGATCCGCTTCTGGGCTCCTCGAATCACCGCGGCTGTTTCAAAAAAGGTGTCTACAAGCCAAAGCGGAACTTTCCGAAGACTAGCTTGTTTTTGTTTTTTAGAACCTCCTTTTTTATTATATGAAATTACGATTACAAATAGTAAAAACTCATAAAACCCGATTTAAAGGCTCCTGAATAAAAACGTTTGCGAGAGTTAAATTAACATCTTAAATTTATATTGCCAAGTAGCAGAACAATGTATATGAATCAGAAAATATATCTTAAGCAAATTAAATTATTTTTATTAGAATTCATTTTTTTAAATATTACGCACATAAAAATTAAACTATTTAACCTATTTAAGATGCCCTTTTTTAAAATATCTTAAATTCAAATAGGTTATTTGACTAACTGGCTAGAACGAACCAAAGACAAAACAAAGGACTTTGCAGAAAGTAGAGATATAGGTAGATAAAGTAGTTCCAACTGCTAGCTAGTAACCTCCTTTCTAGTAGTAATAAATTATTGAGAATCGTCGAATGGACCTATTTTATCCTTGCGACTTTTTACAAACAAAAGCTAAAAAAAGTTTGCAAAAACGTGGAGTGTGAATTATCCGTTGTATTGTAACTGTAGTTGTAGCTCCGTTACTACAACTGCATAACTGATAGTTGACAAATAGTAGTTGCGCGCTGCCAACTACCAACTACTTAAAGTTATTTTCTTAAGTAGTTGTCGGAGCTTTTTTTTTTTTTTTGTTTGTTTTTTTACGTTGAAAGGTGGAAATCTTCAAAAGACGCGGATAGGCCCGTACCTATCCGTGTGTGGGATTTTTACCCACTAAAACCACCTCCCTTACCACCCAACACCTGTTCTCCACCCTCCACGGACCGCCGTTAGGCATTACTTCGTGGAGGGTAATGGCGGGGTGCCGCCTCATGGGCCTTTCCAGCCCGGTTAGCTCAGTCGGTCTGTTCAAAAATATTATTTTTTTTGGAAGTGTGTGTCAGGTGACGGCTCAACTGAACATTGATCGTAAATTCAATTATCTGCTCAGTATAGTGTTATCTCGTGGTTTCTAGAAGGTAATGCGGAACTCCCCGATGACTAGCCTCTCGGTCAAGATCCGCTTCTGGGCTCCTCGAATCACCGCGGCTGTTTCAAAAAAGGTGTCTACAAGCCAAAGCGGAACTTTCCGAAGACTAGCTTGTTTTTGTTTTTTAGAACCTCCTTTTTTATTATATGAAATTACGATTACAAATAGTAAAAACTCAAAAAACCCGATTTAAAGGCTCCTGAATAAAAACGTTTGCGAGAGTTAAATTAACATCTTAAATCTATATTGCCAAGTAGCAGGACAATGTATATGAATCAGAAAATATATCTTAAACAAATTAAATTATTTTTATTAGAATTCATTTTTTTAAATATTACGCACATAAAAATTAAACTATTTAACCTTTTTAAGATGCCCTTTTTTAAAATATCTTAAATTCAAATAGGTTATTTGACTAACTGGCTAGAACGAACCAAAGACAAAACAAAGGACTTTGCAGAAAGTAGAGATATAGGTAGATAAAGTAGTTCCAACTGCTAGCTAGTAACCTCCTTTCTAGTAGTAATAATTTATTGAGAATCGTCGAATGGACCTATTTTATCCTTGCAACTTTTTACAAACAAAAGCTAAAAAAAGTTTGCAAAAACGTGGAGTGTGAATTATCCGTTGTATTGTAACTGTAGTTGTAGCTCCGTTACTACAACTGCATAACTGATAGTTGACAAATAGTAGTTGCGCGCTGCCAACTACCAACTACTTAAAGTTATTTTCTTAAGTAGTTGTCAGTGTTTTTTTTTGTTTTTTTACGTTGGAAGGTGGAAATCTTCAAAAGACGCGGATAGGCCCGTACCTATCCGTGTGTGGGATTTTTACCCACTAAAACCACCTCCCTTACCACCCAACACCTGTTCTCCACCCTCCACGAACCGCCGTTAGGCATTACTTCGTGGAGGGGAATGGCGGGGTGCCGCCTCATGGGCCTTTCCAGCCCGGTTAGCTCAGTCGGTCTGTTCAAAAATATTATTTTTTTTGGAAGTGTGTGTCAGGTGACGGCTCAACTGAACATTGATCGTACATTCCATTATCTGCTCAGTATATTGTTATCTCGTGGTTTCTAGAAGGTAATGCGGAACTCCCCGATGACTAGCCTCTCGGTCAAGATCCGCTTCTGGGCTCCTCGAATCACCGCGGCTGTTTCAAAAAAGGTGTCTACAAGCCAAAGCGGAACTTTCCGAAGACTAGCTTGTTTTTGTTTTTTAGAACCTCCTTTTTTATTATATGAAATTACGATTACAAATAGTAAAAACTCAAAAAACCCGATTTAAAGGCTCCTGAATAAAAACGTTTGCGAGAGTTAAATTAACATCTTAAATCTATATTGCCAAGTAGCAGAACATTGTATATGAATCAGAAAATATATCTTAAACAAATTAAATTATTTTTATTAGAATTCATTTTTTTAAATATTACGGGCTAGAACGAACCAAAGACAAAACAAAGGACTTTGCAGAAAGTAGAGATATAGGTAGATAAAGTAGTTCCAACTGCTAGCTAGTAACCTCCTTTCTAGTAGTAATAATTTATTGAGAATCGTCGAATGGACGGACCTATTTTATCCTTGCAACTTTTTACAAACAAAAGCTAAAAGTTTGCAAAAACGTGGAGTGTGAATTATCCGTTGTATTGTAACTGTAGTTGTAGCTCCGTTACTACAACTGCATAACTGATAGTTGACAAATAGTAGTTGCGCGCTGCCAACTACCAACTACTTAAAGTTATTTTCTTAAGTAGTTGTCAGTGCTTTTTTTTTTTTTTTTTTTTTTTTTTTTTTTTTTTTTTTTTTTTTTTTTTTTTTACGTTGGAAGGTGGAAATCTTTAAAAGACGCGGATAGGCCCGTACCTATCCGTGTGTGGGATTTTTACCCACTAAAACCACCTCCCTTACCACCCAACACCTGTTCTCCACCCTCCACGAACCGCCGTTAGACCATACTTCGTGGAGGGGAATGGCGGGGTGCCGCCTCATGGGCCTTTCCAGCCCGGTTAGCTCAGTCGGTCTGTTCAAAAATATTATTTTTTTTGGAAGTGTGTGTCAGGTGACGGCTCAACTGAACATTGATCGTACATTCAATTATCTGCTCAGTATAGTGTTATCTCGTGGTTTCTAGAAACAAAAGCTAAAAGTTTGCAAAAACGTGGAGTGTGAATTATCCGTTGTATTGTAACTGTAGTTGTAGCTCCGTTACTACAACTGCATAACTGATAGTTGACAAATAGTAGTTGCGCGCTGCCAACTACCAACTACTTAAAGTTATTTTCTTAAGTAGTTGTCAGTGTTGTTTTTTTTTTTTTTTTTTTTTTTTTTTTTTTTTTTTTTTTTTTTTTTTACGTTGGAAGGTGGAAATCTTCAAAAGACGCGGATAGGCCCGTACCTATCCGTGTGTGGGATTTTTACCCACTAAAACCACCTCCCTTACCACCCAACACCTGTTCTCCACCCTCCACGAACCGCCGTTAGGCATTACTTCGTGGAGGGGAATGGCGGGGTGCCGCCTCATGGGCCTTTCCAGCCCGGTTAGCTCAGTCGGTCTGTTCAAAAATATTATTTTTTTTGGAAGTGTGTGTCAGGTGACGGCTCAACTGAACATTGATCGTACATTCAATTATCTGCTCAGTATAGTATTGCCATGTAGTAGAACAATGTATATGAATCAGAAAATATATCTTATACAAATTAAATTATTTTTATTAGAATTCATTTTTTTAAATATTACGCACATAAAAATTAAACTATTTAACCTATTTAAGATGCCCTTTTTTAAAATAGTAGTTGTGCGCTGCCAACCTCCAACTACTTAAAGTTATTTTCTTAAGTAGTTGTCAGAGCTTTTTTTTTTTTTTTTTTTTTTTACGTTGGAAGGTGGAAATCTTCAAAAGACGCGGATAGGCCCGTACCTATCCGTGTGTGGGATTTTTACCCACTAAAACCACCTCCCTTACCACCCAACACCTGTTCTCCACCCTCCACGAACCGCCGTTAGGCATTACTTCGTGGAGGGGAATGGCGGGGTGCCGCCTCATGGGCCTTTCCAGCCCGGTTAGCCCAGTCGGTCTGTTCAAAAATATTATTTTTTTTGGAAGTGTGTGTCAGGTGACGGCTCAACTGAACATTGATCGTACATTCAATTATCTGCTCAGTATAGTGTTATCTCGTGGTTTCTAGAAGGTAATGCGGAACTCCCCGATGACTAGCCTTTCGGTCAAGATCCGCTTCTGGGCTCCTCGAATCACCACGGCTGTTTCAAAAAGGTGTCTACAAGCCAAAGCGGAACTTTCCGAAGACTAGCTTGTTTTTGTTTTTTAGAACCTCCTTTTTTATTATATGAAATTACGATTACAAATAGTAAAAACTCAAAAAACCCGATTTAAAGGCTCCTGAATAAAAACGTTTGCGAGAGTTAAATTAACATCTTAAATCTATATTGCCAAGTAGCAGAACAATGTATATGAATCAGAAAATATATCTTATACAAATTAAATTTTTTTTATTAGAATTCATTTTTTTAAATATTACGCACATAAAAATTAAACTATTTAACCTATTTAAGATGCCCTTCTTTAAAATATCTTAAATTCAAATAGGTTATTTGACTAACTGGCTAGAACGAACCAAAGACAAAACAAAGGACTTTGCAGAAAGTGGAGATATAGGTAGATAAAGTAGTTCCAACTGCTAGCTAGTAACCTCCTTTCTAGTAGTAATAATTTATTGAGAATCGTCGAATGGACCTATTTTATCCTTGCAACTTTTTACAAACAAAAGCTAAAAGTTTGCAAAAACGTGGAGCAAAAGCCAAAAGTTTGCAAAAACGTGGAGCAAAAGCCAAAAGTTTGCAAAAACGTGGAGTGTGAATTATCCGTTGTATTGTAACTGTAGTTGTAGCTCCGTTACTACAACTGCATAACTGATAGTTGACAAATAGTAGTTGCGCGCTGCCAACTACCAACTACTTAAAGTTATTTTCTTAAGTAGTTGTCAGTGTTTTTTTTTTTTTTTTTTTTTTGTTTTTTTACGTTGGAAGGTGGAAATCTTCAAAAGACGCGGATAGGCCCGTACCTATCCGTGTGTGGGATTTTTACCCACTAAAACCACCTCCCTTACCACCCAACACCTGTTCTCCACCCTCCACGAACCGCCGTTAGGCATTACTTCGTGGAGGGGAATGGCGGGGTGCCGCCTCATGGGCCTTTCCAGCCCGGTTAGCTCAGTCGGTCTGTTCAAAAATATTATTTTTTTTGGAAGTGTGTGTCAGGTGACGGCTCAACTGAACATTGATCGTACATTCAATTATCTGCTCAGTATAGTGTTATCTCGTGGTTTCTAGAAGGTAATGCGGAACTCCCCGATGACTAGCCTCTCGGTCAAGATCCGCTTCTGGGCTCCTCGAATCACCACGGCTGTTTCAAAAAAGGTGTCTACAAGCCAAAGCGGAACTTTCCGAAGACTAGCTTGTTTTTGTTTTTTAGAACCTCCTTTTTTATTATATGAAATTACGATTACAAATAGTAAAAACTCAAAAAACCCGATTTAAAGGCTCCTGAATAAAAACGTTTGCGAGAGTTAAATTAACATCTTAAATCTATATTGCCAAGTAGCAGAACAATGTATATGAATCAGAAAATATATCTTAAACAAATTAAATTATTTTTATTAGAATTCATTTTTTTAAATATTACGCACATAAAAATTAAACTATTTAACCTATTTAAGATGCCCTTCTTTAAAATATCTTAAATTCAAATAGGTTATTTGACTAACTGGCTAGAACGAACCAAAGACAAAACAAAGGACTTTGCAGAAAGTAGAGATATAGGTAGATAAAGTAGTTCCAACTGCTAGCTAGTAACCTCCTTTCTAGTAGTAATAATTTATTGAGAATCGTCGATTGGACCTATTTTATCCTTGCAGCTTTTTACAAACTAAAGCTAAAAGTTTGCAAAAACGTGGAGTGTGAATTATCCGTTGTATTGTAACTGTAGTTGTAGCTCCGTTACTACAACTGCATAACTGATAGTTGACAAATAGTAGTTGCGCGCTGCCAACTACCAACTACTTAAAGTTATTTTCTTAAGTAGTTGTCGGTGTTTTTTTTTTTTTTTTTTTGTTTTTTTACGTTGGAAGGTGGAAATCTTCAAAAGACGCGGATAGGCCCGTACCTATCCGTGTGTGGGATTTTTACCCACTAAAACCACCTCCCTTACCACCCAACACCTGTTCTCCACCCTCCACGAACCGCCGTTAGGCATTACTTCGTGGAGGGGAATGGCGGGGTGCCGCCTCATGGGCCTTTCCAGCCCGGTTAGCTCAGTCGGTCTGTTCAAAAATATTATTTTTTTTGGAAGTGTGTGTCAGGTGACGGCTCAACTGAACATTGATCGTACATTTAATTATCTGCTCAGTATAGTGTTATCTCGTGGTTTCTAGAAGGTAATGCGGAACTCCCCGATGACTAGCCTCTCGGTCAAGATCCGCTTCTGGGCTCCTCGAATCACCGCGGCTGCTCAGTATAGTGTTATCTCGTGGTTTCTAGAAGGTAATGCGGAACTCCCCGATGACTAGCCTTTCGGTCAAGATCCGCTTCTGGGCTCCTCGAATCACCGCGGCTGTTTCAAAAAAGGTGTCTACAAGCCAAAGCGGAACTTTCCGAAGACTAGCTTGTTTTTGTTTTTTAGAACCTCCTTTTTTATTATATGAAATTACGATTACAAATAGTAAAAACTCAAAAAACCCGATTTAAAGGCTCCTGAATAAAAACGTTTGCGAGAGTTAAATTAACATCTTAAATCTATATTGCCAAGTAGCAGAACAATGTATATGAATAAGAAAATATATCTTATACAAATTAAATTATTTTTATTAGAATTAATTTTTTTAAATATTACTCACATAAAAATTAAACTATTTAACCTATTTAAGATGCCCTTTTTTAAAATATCTTAAATTCAAATAGGTTATTTGACTAACTGGCTAGAACGAACCAAAGACAAAACAAAGGACTTTGCAGAAAGTAGAGATATAGGTAGATAAAGTAGTTCCAACTGCTAGCTAGTAACCTCCTTTCTAGTAGTAATAATTTATTGAGAATCGTCGAATGGACCTATTTTATCCTTGCAACTTTTTACAAACAAAAGCTAAAAGTTTGCAAAAACGTGGAGTGTGAATTATCCGTTGTATTGTAACTGTAGTTGTAGCTCCGTTACTACAACTGCATAACTGATAGTTGACAAATAGTAGTTGCGCGCTGCCAACTACCAACCGCCTCATGGGCCTTTCCAGCCCGGTTAGCTCAGTCGGTCTGTTCAAAAATATTTTTTTTTTTGGAAGTGTGTGTCAGGTGACGGCTCAACTGAACATTGATCGTACATTCAATTATCTGCTCAGTATAGTGTTATCTCGTGGTTTCTAGAAGGTAATGCGGAACTCCCCGATGACTAGCCTCTCGGTCAAGATCCGCTTCTGGGCTCCTCGAATCACCACGGCTGTTTCAAAAAAGGTGTCTACAAGCCAAAGCGGAACTTTCCGAAGACTAGCTTGTTTTTGTTTTTTAGAACCTCCTTTTTTATTATATGAAATTACGATTACAAATAGTAAAAACTCAAAAAACCCGATTTAAAGGCTCCTGAATAAAAACGTTTGCGAGAGTTAAATTAACATCTTAAATCTATATTGCCAAGTAGCAGAACAATGTATATGAATCAGAAAATATATCTTAAACAAATTAAATTATTTTTATTAGAATTCATTTTTTTAAATATTACGCACATAAAAATTAAACTATTTAACCTATTTAAGATGCCCTTCTTTAAAATATCTTAAATTCAAATAGGTTATTTGACTAACTGGCTAGAACGAACCAAAGACAAAACAAAGGACTTTGCAGAAAGTAGAGATATAGGTAGATAAAGTAGTTCCAACTGCTAGCTAGTAACCTCCTTTCTAGTAGTAATAATTTATTGAGAATCGTCGATTGGACCTATTTTATCCTTGCAACTTTTTACAAACTAAAGCTAAAAGTTTGCAAAAACGTGGAGTGTGAATTATCCGTTGTATTGTAACTGTAGTTGTAGCTCCGTTACTACAACTGCATAACTGATAGTTGACAAATAGTAGTTGCGCGCTGCCAACTACCAACTACTTAAAGTTATTTTCTTAAGTAGTTGTCGGTGTTTTTTTTTTTTTTTTTTTGTTTTTTTACGTTGGAAGGTGGAAATCTTCAAAAGACGCGGATAGGCCCGTACCTATCCGTGTGTGGGATTTTTACCCACTAAAACCACCTCCCTTACCACCCAACACCTGTTCTCCACCCTCCACGAACCGCCGTTAGGCATTACTTCGTGGAGGGGAATGGCGGGGTGCCGCCTCATGGGCCTTTCCAGCCCGGTTAGCTCAGTCGGTCTGTTCAAAAATATTATTTTTTTTGGAAGTGTGTGTCAGGTGACGGCTCAACTGAACATTGATCGTACATTTAATTATCTGCTCAGTATAGTGTTATCTCGTGGTTTCTAGAAGGTAATGCGGAACTCCCCGATGACTAGCCTCTCGGTCAAGATCCGCTTCTGGGCTCCTCGAATCACCGCGGCTGCTCAGTATAGTGTTATCTCGTGGTTTCTAGAAGGTAATGCGGAACTCCCCGATGACTAGCCTTTCGGTCAAGATCCGCTTCTGGGCTCCTCGAATCACCGCGGCTGTTTCAAAAAAGGTGTCTACAAGCCAAAGCGGAACTTTCCGAAGACTAGCTTGTTTTTGTTTTTTAGAACCTCCTTTTTTATTATATGAAATTACGATTACAAATAGTAAAAACTCAAAAAACCCGATTTAAAGGCTCCTGAATAAAAACGTTTGCGAGAGTTAAATTAACATCTTAAATCTATATTGCCAAGTAGCAGAACAATGTATATGAATCAGAAAATATATCTTATACAAATTAAATTATTTTTATTAGAATTAATTTTTTTAAATATTACTCACATAAAAATTAAACTATTTAACCTATTTAAGATGCCCTTTTTTAAAATATCTTAAATTCAAATAGGTTATTTGACTAACTGGCTAGAACGAACCAAAGACAAAACAAAGGACTTTGCAGAAAGTAGAGATATAGGTAGATAAAGTAGTTCCAACTGCTAGCTAGTAACCTCCTTTCTAGTAGTAATAATTTATTGAGAATCGTCGAATGGACCTATTTTATCCTTGCAACTTTTTACAAACAAAAGCTAAAAGTTTGCAAAAACGTGGAGTGTGAATTATCCGTTGTATTGTAACTGTAGTTGTAGCTCCGTTACTACAACTGCATAACTGATAGTTGACAAATAGTAGTTGCGCGCTGCCAACTACCAACCGCCTCATGGGCCTTTCCAGCCCGGTTAGCTCAGTCGGTCTGTTCAAAAATATTTTTTTTTTTGGAAGTGTGTGTCAGGTGACGGCTCAACTGAACATTGATCGTACATTCAATTATCTGCTCAGTATAGTGTTATCTCGTGGTTTCTAGAAGGTAATGCGGAACTCCCCGATGACTAGCCTCTCGGTCAAGATCCGCTTCTGGGCTCCTCGAATCACCGCGGCTGTTTCAAAAAAGGTGTCTACAAGCCAAAGCGGAACTTTCCGAAGACTAGCTTGTTTTTGTTTTTTAGAACCTCCTTTTTTATTATATGAAATTACGATTACAAATAGTAAAAACTCAAAAAACCCGATTTAAAGGCTCCTGAATAAAAACGTTTGCGAGAGTTAAATTAACATCTTAAATCTATATTGCCAAGGAGCAGAACAATGTATATGAATCAGAAAATATATCTTAAACAAATTAAATTATTTTTATTAGAATTAATTTTTTTAAATATTACGCACATAAAAATTAAACTATTTAACCTATTTAAGATGCCCTTTTTTAAAATATCTTAAATTCAAATAGGTTATTTGACTAACTGGCTAGAACGATCCAAAGACAAAACAAAGGACTTTGCAGAAAGTAGAGATATAGGTAGATAAAGTAGTTCCAACTGCTAGCTAGTAACCTCCTTTCTAGTAGTAATAATTTATTGAGAATCGTCGAATGGACCTATTTTATCCTTGCAACTTTTTACAAACAAAAGCTAAAAGTTTGCAAAAACGTGGAGTATGAATTATCCGTTGTATTGTAACTGTAGTTGTAGCTCCGTTATTACAACTGCATAACTGATAGTTGACAAATAGTAGTTGCGCGCTTCCAACTACCAACTACTTAAAGTTATTTTCTTAAGTAGTTGTCAGAGCTTTTTTTTTTTTTTTTTTTTTTACGTTGGAAGGTGGAAATCTTCAAAAGACGCGGATAGGCCCGTACCTATCCGTGTGTGGGATTTTTACCCACTAAAACCACCTCCCTTACCACCCAACACCTGTTCTCCACCCTCCACGAACCGCCGTTAGGCATTACTTCGTGGAGGGGAACGGCGGGGTGCCGCCTCATGGGCCTTTCCAGCCCGGTTAGCTCAGTCGGTCTGTTCAAAAATATTATTTTTTTTGGAAGTGTGTGTCAGGTGACGGCTCAACTGAACATTGATCGTACATTCAATTATCTGCTCAGTATAGTGTTATCTCGTGGTTTCTAGAAGGTAATGCGGAACTCCCCGATGACTAGCCTCTCGGTCAAGATCCGCTTCTGGGCTCCTCGAATCACCGCGGCTGTTTCAAAAAAGGTGTCTACAAGCCAAAGCGGAACTTTCCGAAGACTAGCTTGTTTTTGTTTTTTAGAACCTTCTTTTTTATTATATGAAATTACGATTACAAATAGTAAAAACTCAGAAAACCCGATTTAAAGGCTCCTGAATAAAAACGTTTGCGAGAGTTAAATTAACATCTTAAATCTATATTGCCATGTAGTAGAACAATGTATATGAATCAGAAAATATATCTTATACAAATTAAATTATTTTTATTAGAATTCATTTTTTTAAATATTACGCACATAAAAATTAAACTATTTAACCTATTTAAGATGCCCTTTTTTAAAATATCTTAAATTCAAATAGGTTATTTGACTAACTGGCTAGAACGAACCAAAGACAAAACAAAGGACTTTGCAGAAAGTAGAGATATAGGTAGATAAAGTAGTTCCAACTGCTAGCTAGTAACCTCCTTTCTAGTAGTAATAATTTATTGAGAATCGTCGAATGGACCTATTTTATCCTTGCAACTTTTTACAAACAAAAGCTAAAAGTTTGCAAAAACGTGGAGTGTGAATTATCCGTTGTATTGTAACTGTAGTTGTAGCTCCGTTACTACAACTGCATAACTGATAGTTGACAAATAGTAGTTGCGCGCTGCCAACTACCAACTACTTAAAGTTATTTTCTTAAGTAGTTGTCGGTGTTTTTTTTTTTTTTTTTGTTTTTTTTTTGTTTTGTTTTTTACGTTGGAAGGTGGAAATCTTCAAAAGACGCGGATAGGCCCGTACCTATCCGTGTGTGGGATTTTTACCCACTAAAACCACCTCCCTTACCACCCAACACCTGTTCTCCACCCTCCACGAACCGCCGTTAGGCATTACTTCGTGGAGGGGAATGGCGGGGTGCCGCCTCATGGGCCTTTCCAGCCCGGTTAGCTCAGTCGGTCTGTTCAAAAATTTTATTTTTTTTGGAAGTGTGTGTCAGGTGACGGCTCAACTGAACATTGATCGTACATTCAATTATCTGCTCAGTATAGTGTTATCTCGTGGTTTCTAGAAGGTAATGCGGAACTCCCCGATGACTAGCCTCTCGGTCAAGATCCGCTTCTGGGCTCCTCGAATCACCGCGGCTGTTTCAAAAAAGGTGTCTACAAGCCAAAGCGGAACTTTCCGAAGACTAGCTTGTTTTTGTTTTTTAGAACCTTCTTTTTTATTATATGAAATTACGATTACAAATAGTAAAAACTCAAAAAACCCGATTTAAAGGCTCCTGAATAAAAACGTTTGCGAGAGTTAAATTAACATCTTAAATCTATATTGCCATGTAGTAGAACAATGTATATGAATCAGAAAATATATCTTAGACAAATTAAATTATTTTTATTAGAATTCATTTTTTTAAATATTACGCACATAAAAATTAAACTATTTAACCTATTTAAGATGCCCTTTTTTAAAATATCTTAAATTCAAATAGGTTATTTGACTAACTGGCTAGAACGAACCAAAGACAAAACAAAGGACTTTGCAGAAAGTAGAGATATAGGTAGATAAAGTAGTTCCAACTGCTAGCTAGTAACCTCCTTTCTAGTAGTAATAATTTATTGAGAATCGTCGAATGGACCTATTTTATCCTTGCAACTTTTTACAAACAAAAGCTAAAAGTTTGCAAAAACGTGGAGTGTGAATTATCCGTTGTATTGTAACTGTAGTTGTAGCTCCGTTACTACAACTGCATAACTGATAGTTGACAAATAGTAGTTGCGCGCTGCCAACTACCAACTACTTAAAGTTATTTTCTTAAGTAGTTGTCAGAGCTTTTTTTTTTTTTTTTTTTTTTACGTTAGAAGGTAGAAATCTTCAAAAGACGCGGATAGGCCCGTACCTATCCGTGTGTGGGATTTTTACCCACTAAAACCACCTCCCTTACCACCCAACACCTGTTCTCCACCCTCCACGAACCGCCGTTAGGCATTACTTCGTGGAGGGGAATGGCGGGGTGCCGCCTCATGGGCCTTTCCAGCCCGGTTAGCTCAGTCGGTCTGTTCAAAAATATTATTTTTTTTGGAAGTGTGTGTCAGGTGACGGCTCAACTGAACATTGATCGTACATTCAATTATCTGCTCAGTATAGTGTTATCTCGTGGTTTCTAGAAGGTAATGCGGAACTCCCCGATGACTAGCCTCTCGGTCAAGATCCGCTTCTGGGCTCCTCGAATCACCGCGGCTGTTTCAAAAAAGGTGTCTACAAGCCAAAGCGGAACTTTCCGAAGACTAGCTTGTTTTTGTTTTTTAGAACCTTCTTTTTTATTATATGAAATTACGATTACAAATAGTAAAAACTCAAAAAACCCGATTTAAAGGCTCCTGAATAAAAACGTTTGCGAGAGTTAAATTAACATCTTAAATCTATATTGCCATGTAGTAGAACAATGTATATGAATCAGAAAATATATCTTAAACAAATTAAATTATTTTTATTAGAATTCATTTTTTTAAATATTACGCACATAAAAATTAAACTATTTAACCTATTTAAGATGCCCTTTTTTAAAATATCTTAAATTCAAATAGGTTATTTGACTAACTAGCTAGAACGAACCATAACCTCCTTTCTAGTAGTAATAATTTATTGAGAATCGTCGAATGGACCTATTTTATCCTTGCAACTTTTTACAAACAAAAGCTAAAAGTTTGCAAAAACGTGGAGTGTGAATTATCCGTTGTATTGTAACTGTAGTTGTAGCTCCGTTACTACAACTGCATAACTGATAGTTGACAAATAGTAGTTGCGCGCTGCCAACTACCAACTACTTAAAGTTATTTTCTTAAGTAGTTGTCAGTGTTTTTTTTTTTTTTTTTTTTTTGTTTTTTTACGTTGGAAGGTGGAAATCTTCAAAAGACGCGGATAGGCCCGTACCTATCCGTGTGTGGGATTTTTACCCACTAAAACCACCTCCCTTACCACCCAACACCTGTTCTCCACCCTCCACGAACCGCCGTTAGGCATTACTTCGTGGAGGGGAATGGCGGGGTGCCGCCTCATGGGCCTTTCCAGCCCGGTTAGCTCAGTCGGTCTGTTCAAAAATATTATTTTTTTTGGAAGTGTGTGTCAGGTGACGGCTCAACTGAACATTGATCGTACATTCAATTATCTGCTCAGTATAGTGTTATCTCGTGGTTTCTAGAAGGTAATGCGGAACTCCCCGATGACTAGCCTCTCGGTCAAGATCCGATTCTGGGCTCCTCGAATCACCGCGGCTGTTTCAAAAAAGGTGTCTACAAGCCAAAGCGGAACTTTCCGAAGACTAGCTTGTTTTTGTTTTTTAGAACCTCCTTTTTTATTATATGAAATTACGATTACAAATAGTAAAAACTCAAAAAACCCGATTTAAAGGCTCCTGAATAAAAACGTTTGCGAGAGTTAAATTAACATCTTAAATCTATATTGCCAAGTAGCAGAACAATGTATATGAATCAGAAAATATATCTTAAACAAATTAAATTATTTTTATTTGAATTCATTTTTTTTAATATTACGCACATAAAAATTAAACTATTTAACCTATTTAAGATGCCCTTCTTTAAAATATCTTAAATTCAAATAGGTTATTTGACTAACTGGCTAGAACGAACCAAAGACAAAACAAAGGACTTTGCAGAAAGTAGAGATATAGGTAGATAAAGTAGTTCCAACTGCTAGCTAGTAACCTCCTTTCTAGTAGTAATAATTTATTGAGAATCGTCGATTGGACCTATTTTATCCTTGCAACTTTTTACAAACTAAAGCTAAAAGTTTGCAAAAACGTGGAGTGTGAATTATCCGTTGTATTGTAACTGTAGTTGTAGCTCCGTTACTACAACTGCATAACTGATAGTTGACAAATAGTAGTTGCGCGCTGCCAACTACCAACTACTTAAAGTTATTTTCTTAAGTAGTTGTCGGTGTTTTTTTTTTTTTTTTTTTTTTTTTTTTGTTTTGTTTTTTACGTTGGAAGGTGGAAATCTTCAAAAGACGCGGATAGGCCCGTACCTATCCGTGTGTGGGATTTTTACCCACTAAAACCACCTCCCTTACCACCCAACACCTGTTCTCCACCCTCCACGAACCGCCGTTAGGCATTACTTCGTGGAGGGGAATGGCGGGGTGCCGCCTCATGGGCCTTTCCAGCCCGGTTAGCTCAGTCGGTCTGTTCAAAAATATTATTTTTTTTGGAAGTGTGTGTCAGGTGACGGCTCAACTGAACATTGATCGTACATTCAATTATCTGCTCAGTATAGTGTTATCTCGTGGTTTCTAGAAGGTAATGCGGAACTCCCCGATGACTAGCCTCTCGGTCAAGATCCGCTTCTGGGCTCCTCGAATCACCGCGGCTGTTTCAAAAAAGGTGTCTACAAGCCAAAGCGGAACTTTCCGAAGACTAGCTTGTTTTTGTTTTTTAGAACCTCCTTTTTTATTATATGAAATTACGATTACAAATAGTAAAAACTCAAAAAACCCGATTTAAAGGCTCCTGAATAAAAACGTTTGCGAGAGTTCAATGTATATGAATCAGAAAATATATCTTAGACAAATTAAATTATTTTTATTAGAATTCATTTTTTTAAATATTACGCACATAAAAATTAAACTATTTAACCTATTTAAGATGCCCTTTTTTAAAATATCTTAAATTCAAATAGGTTATTTGACTAACTGGCTAGAACGAACCAAAGACAAAACAAAGGACTTTGCAGAAAGTAGAGATATAGGTAGATAAAGTAGTTCCAACTGCTAGCTAGTAACCTCCTTTCTAGTAGTAATAATTTATTGAGAATCGTCGAATGGACCTATTTTATCCTTGCAACTTTTTACAAACAAAAGCTAAAAGTTTGCAAAAACGTGGAGTGTGAATTATCCGTTGTATTGTAACTGTAGTTGTAGCTCCGTTACTACAACTGCATAACTGATAGTTGACAAATAGTAGTTGCGCGCTGCCAACTACCAACTACTTAAAGTTATTTTCTTAAGTAGTTGTCAGAGCTTTTTTTTTTTTTTTTTTTTTTACGTTAGAAGGTAGAAATCTTCAAAAGACGCGGATAGGCCCGTACCTATCCGTGTGTGGGATTTTTACCCACTAAAACCACCTCCCTTACCACCCAACACCTGTTCTCCACCCTCCACGAACCGCCGTTAGGCATTACTTCGTGGAGGGGAATGGCGGGGTGCCGCCTCATGGGCCTTTCCAGCCCGGTTAGCTCAGTCGGTCTGTTCAAAAATATTATTTTTTTTGGAAGTGTGTGTCAGGTGACGGCTCAACTGAACATTGATCGTACATTCAATTATCTGCTCAGTATAGTGTTATCTCGTGGTTTCTAGAAGGTAATGCGGAACTCCCCGATGACTAGCCTCTCGGTCAAGATCCGCTTCTGGGCTCCTCGAATCACCGCGGCTGTTTCAAAAAAGGTGTCTACAAGCCAAAGCGGAACTTTCCGAAGACTAGCTTGTTTTTGTTTTTTAGAACCTTCTTTTTTATTATATGAAATTACGATTACAAATAGTAAAAACTCAAAAAACCCGATTTAAAGGCTCCTGAATAAAAACGTTTGCGAGAGTTAAATTAACATCTTAAATCTATATTGCCATGTAGTAGAACAATGTATATGAATCAGAAAATATATCTTATACAAATTAAATTATTTTTATTAGAATTCATTTTTTTAAATATTACGCACATAAAAATTAAACTATTTAACCTATTTAAGATGCCCTTTTTTAAAATATCTTAAATTCAAATAGGTTATTTGACTAACTGGCTAGAACGAACCATAACCTCCTTTCTAGTAGTAATAATTTATTGAGAATCGTCGAATGGACCTATTTTATCCTTGCAACTTTTTACAAACAAAAGCTAAAAGTTTGCAAAAACGTGGAGTGTGAATTATCCGTTGTATTGTAACTGTAGTTGTAGCTCCGTTACTACAACTGCATAACTGATAGTTGACAAATAGTAGTTGCGCGCTGCCAACTACCAACTACTTAAAGTTATTTTCTTAAGTAGTTGTCAGAGCATTTTTTTTTTTTTTTTTTTTTTTTTGTTTGTTTTTTTACGTTGGAAGGTGGAAATCTTCAAAAGACGCTGATAGGCCCGTACCTATCCGTGTGTGGGATTTTTACCCACTAAAACCACCTCCCTTACCACCCATCACCTGTTCTCCACCCTCCACGAACCGCCGTTAGGCATTACTTCGTGGAGGGGAATGGCGGGGTGCCGCCTCATGGGCCTTTCCAGCCCGGTTAGCTCAGTCGGTCTGTTCAAAAATATTATTTTTTTTGGAAGTGTGTGTCAGGTGACGGCTCAACTGAACATTGATCGTACATTTAATTATCTGCTCAGTATAGTGTTATCTCGTGGTTTCTAGAAGGTAATGCGGAACTCCCCGATGACTAGCCTCTCGGTCAAGATCCGCTTCTGGGCTCCTCGAATCACCGCGGCTGTTTCAAAAAAGGTGTCTACAAGCCAAAGCGGAACTTTCCGAAGACTAGCTTGTTTTTGTTTTTTAGAACCACCTTTTTTATTATATGAAATTACGATTACAAATAGTAAAAACTCAAAAAACCCGATTTAAAGGCTCCTGAATAAAAACGTTTGCGAGAGTTGAATTAACATCTTAAATCTATATTGCCATGTAGTAGATCGTCGAATGGACCTATTTTATCCTTGCAACTTTTTACAAACAAAAGCTAAAAGTTTGCAAAAACGTGGAGTGTGAATTATCCGTTGTATTGTAACTGTAGTTGTAGCTCCGTTACTACAACTGCATAACTGATAGTTGACAAATAGTAGTTGCGCGCTGCCAACTACCAACTACTTAAAGTTATTTTCTTAAGTAGTTGTCGCTGTTTATTTTTTTTTTTTTGTTTTTTTTTTGTTTTGTTTTTTACGTTGGAAGGTGGAAATCTTCAAAAGACGCGGATAGGCCCGTACCTATCCGTGTGTGGGATTTTTACCCACTAAAACCACCTCCCTTACCACCCAACACCTGTTCTCCACCCTCCACGAACCGCCGTTAGGCATTACTTCGTGGAGGGGAATGGCGGGGTGCCGCCTCATGGGCCTTTCCAGCCCGGTTAGCTCAGTCGGTCTGTTCAAAAATATTATTTTTTTTGGAAGTGTGTGTCAGGTGACGGCTCAACTGAACATTGATCGTACATTTAATTATCTGCTCAGTATAGTGTTATCTCGTGGTTTCTAGAAGGTAATGCGGAACTCCCCGATGACTAGCCTCTCGGTCAAGATCCGCTTCTGGGCTCCTCGAATCACCGCGGCTGCTCAGTATAGTGTTATCTCGTGGTTTCTAGAAGGTAATGCGGAACTCCCCGATGACTAGCCTTTCGGTCAAGATCCGCTTCTGGGCTCCTCGAATCACCGCGGCTGTTTCAAAAAAGGTGTCTACAAGCCAAAGCGGAACTTTCCGAAGACTAGCTTGTTTTTGTTTTTTAGAACCTCCTTTTTTATTATATGAAATTACGATTACAAATAGTAAAAACTCAAAAAACCCGATTTAAAGGCTCCTGAATAAAAACGTTTGCGAGAGTTAAATTAACATCTTAAATCTATATTGCCAAGTAGCAGAACAATGTATATGAATCAGAAAATATATCTTATACAAATTAAATTATTTTTATTAGAATTAATTTTTTTAAATATTACTCACATAAAAATTAAACTATTTAACCTATTTAAGATGCCCTTTTTTAAAATATCTTAAATTCAAATAGGTTATTTGACTAACTGGCTAGAACGAACCAAAGACAAAACAAAGGACTTTGCAGAAAGTAGAGATATAGGTAGATAAAGTAGTTCCAACTGCTAGCTAGTAACCTCCTTTCTAGTAGTAATAATTTATTGAGAATCGTCGAATGGACCTATTTTATCCTTGCAACTTTTTACAAACAAAAGCTAAAAGTTTGCAAAAACGTGGAGTGTGAATTATCCGTTGTATTGTAACTGTAGTTGTAGCTCCGTTACTACAACTGCATAACTGATAGTTGACAAATAGTAGTTGCGCGCTGCCAACTACCAACCGCCTCATGGGCCTTTCCAGCCCGGTTAGCTCAGTCGGTCTGTTCAAAAATATTTTTTTTTTTGGAAGTGTGTGTCAGGTGACGGCTCAACTGAACATTGATCGTACATTCAATTATCTGCTCAGTATAGTGTTATCTCGTGGTTTCTAGAAGGTAATGCGGAACTCCCCGATGACTAGCCTTTCGGTCAAGATCCGCTTCTGGGCTCCTCGAATCACCGCGGCTGTTTCAAAAAAGGTGTCTACAAGCCAAAGCGGAACTTTCCGAAGACTAGCTTGTTTTTGTTTTTTAGAACCTCCTTTTTTATTATATGAAATTACGATTACAAATAGTAAAAACTCAAAAAACCCGATTTAAAGGCTCCTGAATAAAAACGTTTGCGAGAGTTAAATTAACATCTTAAATCTATATTGCCAAGGAGCAGAACAATGTATATGAATCAGAAAATATATCTTAAACAAATTAAATTATTTTTATTAGAATTAATTTTTTTAAATATTACGCACATAAAAATTAAACTATTTAACCTATTTAAGATGCCCTTTTTTAAAATATCTTAAATTCAAATAGGTTATTTGACTAACTGGCTAGAACGATCCAAAGACAAAACAAAGGACTTTGCAGAAAGTAGAGATATAGGTAGATAAAGTAGTTCCAACTGCTAGCTAGTAACCTCCTTTCTAGTAGTAATAATTTATTGAGAATCGTCGAATGGACCTATTTTATCCTTGCAACTTTTTACAAACAAAAGCTAAAAGTTTGCAAAAACGTGGAGTATGAATTATCCGTTGTATTGTAACTGTAGTTGTAGCTCCGTTATTACAACTGCATAACTGATAGTTGACAAATAGTAGTTGCGCGCTTCTAACTACCAACTACTTAAAGTTATTTTCTTAAGTAGTTGTCAGAGCTTTTTTTTTTTTTTTTTTTTTACGTTGGAAGGTGGAAATCTTCAAAAGACGCGGATAGGCCCGTACCTATCCGTGTGTGGGATTTTTACCCACTAAAACCACCTCCCTTACCACCCAACACCTGTTCTCCACCCTCCACGAACCGCCGTTAGGCATTACTTCGTGGAGGGGAACGGCGGGGTGCCGCCTCATGGGCCTTTCCAGCCCGGTTAGCTCAGTCGGTCTGTTCAAAAATATTATTTTTTTTGGAAGTGTGTGTCAGGTGACGGCTCAACTGAACATTGATCGTACATTCAATTATCTGCTCAGTATAGTGTTATCTCGTGGTTTCTAGAAGGTAATGCGGAACTCCCCGATGACTAGCCTCTCGGTCAAGATCCGCTTCTGGGCTCCTCGAATCACCGCGGCTGTTTCAAAAAAGGTGTCTACAAGCCAAAGCGGAACTTTCCGAAGACTAGCTTGTTTTTGTTTTTTAGAACCTTCTTTTTTATTATATGAAATTACGATTACAAATAGTAAAAACTCAGAAAACCCGATTTAAAGGCTCCTGAATAAAAACGTTTGCGAGAGTTAAATTAACATCTTAAATCTATATTGCCATGTAGTAGAACAATGTATATGAATCAGAAAATATATCTTATACAAATTAAATTATTTTTATTAGAATTCATTTTTTTAAATATTACGCACATAAAAATTAAACTATTTAACCTATTTAAGATGCCCTTTTTTAAAATATCTTAAATTCAAATAGGTTATTTGACTAACTGGCTAGAACGAACCAAAGACAAAACAAAGGACTTTGCAGAAAGTAGAGATATAGGTAGATAAAGTAGTTCCAACTGCTAGCTAGTAACCTCCTTTCTAGTAGTAATAATTTATTGAGAATCGTCGAATGGACCTATTTTATCCTTGCAACTTTTTACAAACAAAAGCTAAAAGTTTGCAAAAACGTGGAGTGTGAATTATCCGTTGTATTGTAACTGTAGTTGTAGCTCCGTTACTACAACTGCATAACTGATAGTTGACAAATAGTAGTTGCGCGCTTCCAACTACCAACTACTTAAAGTTATTTTCTTAAGTAGTTGTCAGAGCTTTTTTTTTTTTTTTTTTTTTACGTTGGAAGGTGGAAATCTTCAAAAGACGCGGATAGGCCCGTACCTATCCGTGTGTGGGATTTTTACCCACTAAAACCACCTCCCTTACCACCCAACACCAGTTCTCCACCCTCCACGAACCGCCGTTAGGCATTACTTCGTGGAGGGGAATGGCGGGGTGCCGCCTCATGGGCCTTTCCAGCCCGGTTAGCTCAGTCGGTCTGTTCAAAAATATTATTTTTTTTGGAAGTATGTGTCAGGTGACGGCTCAACTGAACATTGATCGTACATTCAATTATCTGCTCAGTATAGTGTTATCTCGTGGTTTCTAGAAGGTAATGCGGAACTCCCCGATGACTAGCCTCTCGGTCAAGATCCGCTTCTGGGCTCCTCGAATCACCGCGGCTGTTTCAAAAAAGGTGTCTACAAGCCAAAGCGGAACTTTCCGAAGACTAGCTTGTTTTTGTTTTTTAGAACCTCCTTTTTTATTATATGAAATTACGATTACAAATAGTAAAAACTCAAAAAACCCGATTTAAAGGCTCCTGAATAAAAACATTTGCGAGAGTTAAATTAACATCTTAAATCTATATTGCCAAGTAGCAGAACAATGTAAAATGAATCAGAAAATATATCTTAAACAAATTAAATTATTTTTATTAGAATTCATTTTTTTAAATATTACGCACATAAAAATTAAACTATTTAACCTATTTAATGCCCTTAAAATATCTTAAATTCAAATAGGTTATTTGACTAACTGGCTAGAACGAACCAAAGACAAAACAAAGGACTTTGCAGAAAGTAGAGATATAGGTAGATAAAGTAGTTCCAACTGCTAGCTAGTAACCTCCTTTCTAGTAGTAATAATTTATTGAGAATCGTCGATTGGACCTATTTTATCCTTGCAACTTTTTATAAACTAAAGCTAAAAGTTTGCAAAAACGTGGAGTGTGAATTATCCGTTGTATTGTAACTGTAGTTGTAGCTCCGTTACTACAACTGCATAACTGATAGTTGACAAATAGTAGTTGCGCGCTGCCAACTACCAACTACTTAAAGTTATTTTCTTAAGTAGTTGTCAGTGTTTTTTTTTTTTTTTTTTTTTTGTTTTTTTACGTTGGAAGGTGGAAATCTTCAAAAGACGCGGATAGGCCCGTACCTATCCGTGTGTGGGATTTTTACCCACTAAAACCACCTCCCTTACCACCCAACACCTGTTCTCCACCCTCCACGAACCGCCGTTAGGCATTACTTCGTGGAGGGGAATGGCGGGGTGCCGCCTCATGGGCCTTTCCAGCCCGGTTAGCTCAGTCGGTCTGTTCAAAAATATTATTTTTTTTGGAAGTGTGTGTCAGGTGACGGCTCAACTGAACATTGATCGTACATTCAATTATCTGCTCAGTATAGTGTTATCTCGTGGTTTCTAGAAGGTAATGCGGAACTCCCCGATGACTAGCCTCTCGGTCAAGATCCGATTCTGGGCTCCTCGAATCACCGCGGCTGTTTCAAAAAAGGTGTCTACAAGCCAAAGAAAACTTTCCGAAGACTAGCTTGTTTTTGTTTTTTAGAACCTCCTTTTTTATTATATGAAATTACGATTACAAATAGTAAAAACTCAAAAAACCCGATTTAAAGGCTCCTGAATAAAAACGTTTGCGAGAGTTAAATTAACATCTTAAATCTATATTGCCAAGTAGCAGAACAATGTATATGAATCAGAAAATATATCTTAAACAAATTAAATTATTTTTATTTGAATTCATTTTTTTTAATATTACGCACATAAAAATTAAACTATTTAACCTATTTAAGATGCCCTTCTTTAAAATATCTTAAATTCAAATAGGTTATTTGACTAACTGGCTAGAACGAACCAAAGACAAAACAAAGGACTTTGCAGAAAGTAGAGATATAGGTAGATGAAGTAGTTCCAACTGCTAGCTAGTAACCTCCTTTCTAGTAGTAATAATTTATTGAGAATCGTCGATTGGACCTATTTTATCCTTGCAACTTTTTACAAACTAAAGCTAAAAGTTTGCAAAAACGTGGAGTGTGAATTATCCGTTGTATTGTAACTGTAGTTGTAGCTCCGTTACTACAACTGCATAACTGATAGTTGACAAATAGTAGTTGCGCGCTGCCAACTACCAACTACTTAAAGTTATTTTCTTAAGTAGTTGTCGGTGTTTTTTTTTTTTTTTTTTTTTTTTTTTTTGTTTTGTTTTTTACGTTGGAAGGTGGAAATCTTCAAAAGACGCGGATAGGCCCGTACCTATCCGTGTGTGGGATTTTTACCCACTAAAACCACCTCCCTTACCACCCAACACCTGTTCTCCACCCTCCACGAACCGCCGTTAGGCATTACTTCGTGGAGGGGAATGGCGGGGTGCCGCCTCATGGGCCTTTCCAGCCCGGTTAGCTCAGTCGGTCTGTTCAAAAATATTATTTTTTTTGGAAGTGTGTGTCAGGTGACGGCTCAACTGAACATTGATCGTACATTCAATTATCTGCTCAGTATAGTGTTATCTCGTGGTTTCTAGAAGGTAATGCGGAACTCCCCGATGACTAGCCTCTCGGTCAAGATCCGCTTCTGGGCTCCTCGAATCACCGCGGCTGTTTCAAAAAAGGTGTCTACAAGCCAAAGCGGAACTTTCCGAAGACTAGCTTGTTTTTGTTTTTTAGAACCTTCTTTTTTATTATATGAAATTACGATTACAAATAGTAAAAACTCAAAAAACCCGATTTAAAGGCTCCTGAATAAAAACGTTTGCGAGAGTTAAATTAACATCTTAAATCTATATTGCCATGTAGTAGAACAATGTATATGAATCAGAAAATATATCTTAGACAAATTAAATTATTTTTATTAGAATTCATTTTTTTAAATATTACGCACATAAAAATTAAACTATTTAACCTATTTAAGATGCCCTTTTTTAAAATATCTTAAATTCAAATAGGTTATTTGACTAACTGGCTAGAACGAACCAAAGACAAAACAAAGGACTTTGCAGAAAGTAGAGATATAGGTAGATAAAGTAGTTCCAACTGCTAGCTAGTAACCTCCTTTCTAGTAGTAATAATTTATTGAGAATCGTCGAATGGACCTATTTTATCCTTGCAACTTTTTACAAACAAAAGCTAAAAGTTTGCAAAAACGTGGAGTGTGAATTATCCGTTGTATTGTAACTGTAGTTGTAGCTCCGTTACTACAACTGCATAACTGATAGTTGACAAATAGTAGTTGCGCGCTGCCAACTACCAACTACTTAAAGTTATTTTCTTAAGTAGTTGTCAGAGCTTTTTTTTTTTTTTTTTTTTTTACGTTAGAAGGTAGAAATCTTCAAAAGACGCGGATAGGCCGGTACCTATCCGTGTGTGGGATTTTTACCCACTAAAACCACCTCCCTTACCACCCAACACCTGTTCTCCACCCTCCACGAACCGCCGTTAGGCATTACTTCGTGGAGGGGAATGGCGGGGTGCCGCCTCATGGGCCTTTCCAGCCCGGTTAGCTCAGTCGGTCTGTTCAAAAATATTATTTTTTTTGGAAGTGTGTGTCAGGTGACGGCTCAACTGAACATTGATCGTACATTCAATTATCTGCTCAGTATAGTGTTATCTCGTGGTTTCTAGAAGGTAATGCGGAACTCCCCGATGACTAGCCTCTCGGTCAAGATCCGCTTCTGGGCTCCTCGAATCACCGCGGCTGTTTCAAAAAAGGTGTCTACAAGCCAAAGCGGAACTTTCCGAAGACTAGCTTGTTTTTGTTTTTTAGAACCTTCTTTTTTATTATATGAAATTACGATTACAAATAGTAAAAACTCAAAAAACCCGATTTAAAGGCTCCTGAATAAAAACGTTTGCGAGAGTTAAATTAACATCTTAAATCTATATTGCCATGTAGTAGAACAATGTATATGAATCAGAAAATATATCTTATACAAATTAAATTATTTTTATTAGAATTCATTTTTTTAAATATTACGCACATAAAAATTAAACTATTTAACCTATTTAAGATGCCCTTTTTTAAAATATCTTAAATTCAAATAGGTTATTTGACTAACTGGCTAGAACGAACCATAACCTCCTTTCTAGTAGTAATAATTTATTGAGAATCGTCGAATGGACCTATTTTATCCTTGCAACTTTTTACAAACAAAAGCTAAAAGTTTGCAAAAACGTGGAGTGTGAATTATCCGTTGTATTGTAACTGTAGTTGTAGCTCCGTTACTACAACTGCATAACTGATAGTTGACAAATAGTAGTTGCGCGCTGCCAACTACCAACTACTTAAAGTTATTTTCTTAAGTAGTTGTCAGAGCATTTTTTTTTTTTTTTTTTTTGTTTGTTTGTTTTTTTACGTTGGAAGGTGGAAATCTTCAAAAGACGCTGATAGGCCCGTACCTATCCGTGTGTGGGATTTTTACCCACTAAAACCACCTCCCTTACCACCCATCACCTGTTCTCCACCCTCCACGAACCGCCGTTAGGCATTACTTCGTGGAGGGGAATGGCGGGGTGCCGCCTCATGGGCCTTTCCAGCCCGGTTAGCTCAGTCGGTCTGTTCAAAAATATTATTTTTTTTGGAAGTGTGTGTCAGGTGACGGCTCAACTGAACATTGATCGTACATTTAATTATCTGCTCAGTATAGTGTTATCTCGTGGTTTCTAGAAGGTAATGCGGAACTCCCCGATGACTAGCCTCTCGGTCAAGATCCGCTTCTGGGCTCCTCGAATCACCGCGGCTGTTTCAAAAAAGGTGTCTACAAGCCAAAGCGGAACTTTCCGAAGACTAGCTTGTTTTTGTTTTTTAGAACCACCTTTTTTATTATATGAAATTACGATTACAAATAGTAAAAACTCAAAAAACCCGATTTAAAGGCTCCTGAATAAAAACGTTTGCGAGAGTTGAATTAACATCTTAAATCTATATTGCCATGTAGTAGATCGTCGAATGGACCTATTTTATCCTTGCAACTTTTTACAAACAAAAGCTAAAAGTTTGCAAAAACGTGGAGTGTGAATTATCCGTTGTATTGTAACTGTAGTTGTAGCTCCGTTACTACAACTGCATAACTGATAGTTGACAAATAGTAGTTGCGCGCTGCCAACTACCAACTACTTAAAGTTATTTTCTTAAGTAGTTGTCGCTGTTTATTTTTTTTTTTTTGTTTTTTTTTTGTTTTGTTTTTTACGTTGGAAGGTGGAAATCTTCAAAAGACGCGGATAGGCCCGTACCTATCCGTGTGTGGGATTTTTACCCACTAAAACCACCTCCCTTACCACCCAACACCTGTTCTCCACCCTCCACGAACCGCCGTTAGGCATTACTTCGTGGAGGGGAATGGCGGGGTGCCGCCTCATGGGCCTTTCCAGCCCGGTTAGCTCAGTCGGTCTGTTCAAAAATATTATTTTTTTTGGAAGTGTGTGTCAGGTGACGGCTCAACTGAACATTGATCGTACATTCAATTATCTGCTCAGTATAGTGTTATCTCGTGGTTTCTAGAAGGTAATGCGGAACTCCCCGATGACTAGCCTTTCGGTCAAGATCCGCTTCTGGGCTCCTCGAATCACCGCGGCTGTTTCAAAAAAGGTGTCTACAAGCCAAAGCGGAACTTTCCGAAGACTAGCTTGTTTTTGTTTTTTAGAACCTCCTTTTTTATTATATGAAATTACGATTACAAATAGTAAAAACTCAAAAAACCCGATTTAAAGGCTCCTGAATAAAAACGTTTGCGAGAGTTAAATTAACATCTTAAATCTATATTGCCAAGTAGCAGAACAATGTATATGAATCAGAAAATATATCTTAAACAAATTAAATTATTTTTATTAGAATTAATTTTTTTAAATATTACGCACATAAAAATTAAACTATTTAACCTATTTAAGATGCCCTTTTTTAAAATATCTTAAATTCAAATAGGTTATTTGACTAACTGGCTAGAATGATCCAAAGACAAAACAAAGGACTTTGCAGAAAGTAGAGATATAGGTAGATAAAGTAGTTCCAACTGCTAGCTAGTAACCTCCTTTCTAGTAGTAATAATTTATTGAGAATCGTCGAATGGACCTATTTTATCCTTGCAACTTTTTACAAACAAAAGGTAAAAGTTTGCAAAAACGTGGAGTGTGAATTATCCGTTGTATTGTAACTGTAGTTGTAGCTCCGTTACTACAACTGCATAACTGATAGTTGACAAATAGTAGTTGCGCGCTTCCAACTACCAACTACTTAAAGTTATTTTCTTAAGTAGTTGTCAGTGTTTTTTTTGTTTTTTTCATTTATTTTTTATTTTATTTTTTTTTTTTTTATTTTTACGTTGGAAGGTGGAAATCTTCAAAAGACGCGGATAGGCCCGTACCTATCCGTGTGTGGGATTTTTACCCACTAAAACCACCTCCCTTACCACCCAACACCTGTTCTCCACCCTCCACGAACCGCCGTTAGGCATTACTTCGTGGAGGGGAATGGCGGGGTGCCGCCTCATGGGCCTTTCCAGCCCGGTTAGCTCAGTCGGTCTGTTCAAAAATATTATTTTTTTTGGAAGTGTGTGTCAGGTGACGGCTCAACTGAACATTGATCGTACATTTAATTATCTGCTCAGTATAGTGTTATCTCGTGGTTTCTAGAAGGTAATGCGGAACTCCCCGATGACTAGCCTCTCGGTCA
Organism: Troilus luridus; assembly: GCA_964056705.1. Lineage (NCBI taxonomy): Eukaryota > Metazoa > Arthropoda > Insecta > Hemiptera > Pentatomidae > Troilus > Troilus luridus. The sequence goes on along the minus strand of OZ057415.1, from coordinate 55,900,026 downwards.
AGATCCGCTTCTGGGCTCCTCGAATCACCGCGGCTGTTTCAAAAAAGGTGTCTACAAGCCAAAGCGGAACTTTCCGAAGACTAGCTTGTTTTTGTTTTTTAGAACCACCTTTTTTATTATATGAAATTACGATTACAAATAGTAAAAACTCAAAAAACCCGATTTAAAGGCTCCTGAATAAAAACGTTTGCGAGAGTTGAATTAACATCTTAAATCTATATTGCCATGTAGTAGATCGTCGAATGGACCTATTTTATCCTTGCAACTTTTTACAAACAAAAGCTAAAAGTTTGCAAAAACGTGGAGTGTGAATTATCCGTTGTATTGTAACTGTAGTTGTAGCTCCGTTACTACAACTGCATAACTGATAGTTGACAAATAGTAGTTGCGCGCTGCCAACTACCAACTACTTAAAGTTATTTTCTTAAGTAGTTGTCGCTGTTTATTTTTTTTTTTTTGTTTTTTTTTTGTTTTGTTTTTTACGTTGGAAGGTGGAAATCTTCAAAAGACGCGGATAGGCCCGTACCTATCCGTGTGTGGGATTTTTACCCACTAAAACCACCTCCCTTACCACCCAACACCTGTTCTCCACCCTCCACGAACCGCCGTTAGGCATTACTTCGTGGAGGGGAATGGCGGGGTGCCGCCTCATGGGCCTTTCCAGCCCGGTTAGCTCAGTCGGTCTGTTCAAAAATATTATTTTTTTTGGAAGTGTGTGTCAGGTGACGGCTCAACTGAACATTGATCGTACATTCAATTATCTGCTCAGTATAGTGTTATCTCGTGGTTTCTAGAAGGTAATGCGGAACTCCCCGATGACTAGCCTTTCGGTCAAGATCCGCTTCTGGGCTCCTCGAATCACCGCGGCTGTTTCAAAAAAGGTGTCTACAAGCCAAAGCGGAACTTTCCGAAGACTAGCTTGTTTTTGTTTTTTAGAACCTCCTTTTTTATTATATGAAATTACGATTACAAATAGTAAAAACTCAAAAAACCCGATTTAAAGGCTCCTGAATAAAAACGTTTGCGAGAGTTAAATTAACATCTTAAATCTATATTGCCAAGTAGCAGAACAATGTATATGAATCAGAAAATATATCTTAAACAAATTAAATTATTTTTATTAGAATTAATTTTTTTAAATATTACGCACATAAAAATTAAACTATTTAACCTATTTAAGATGCCCTTTTTTAAAATATCTTAAATTCAAATAGGTTATTTGACTAACTGGCTAGAATGATCCAAAGACAAAACAAAGGACTTTGCAGAAAGTAGAGATATAGGTAGATAAAGTAGTTCCAACTGCTAGCTAGTAACCTCCTTTCTAGTAGTAATAATTTATTGAGAATCGTCGAATGGACCTATTTTATCCTTGCAACTTTTTACAAACAAAAGGTAAAAGTTTGCAAAAACGTGGAGTGTGAATTATCCGTTGTATTGTAACTGTAGTTGTAGCTCCGTTACTACAACTGCATAACTGATAGTTGACAAATAGTAGTTGCGCGCTTCCAACTACCAACTACTTAAAGTTATTTTCTTAAGTAGTTGTCAGTGTTTTTTTTGTTTTTTTCATTTATTTTTTATTTTATTTTTTATTTTTTTATTTTTACGTTGGAAGGTGGAAATCTTCAAAAGACGCGGATAGGCCCGTACCTATCCGTGTGTGGGATTTTTACCCACTAAAACCACCTCCCTTACCACCCAACACCTGTTCTCCACCCTCCACGAACCGCCGTTAGGCATTACTTCGTGGAGGGGAATGGCGGGGTGCCGCCTCATGGGCCTTTCCAGCCCGGTTAGCTCAGTCGGTCTGTTCAAAAATATTATTTTTTTTGGAAGTGTGTGTCAGGTGACGGCTCAACTGAACATTGATCGTACATTCAATTATCTGCTCAGTATAGTGTTATCTCGTGGTTTCTAGAAGGTAATGCAGAACTCCCCGATGACTAGCCTCTCGGTCAAGATCCGCTTCTGAACTCCTCGAATCACCGCGGCTGTTTCAAAAAAGGTGTCTACAAGCCAAAGCGGAACTTTCCGAAGACTAGCTTGTTTTTGTTTTTTAGAACCTCCTTTTTTATTATATGAAATTACGATTACAAATAGTAAAAACTCAAAAAACCCGATTTAAAGGCTCCTGAATAAAAACGTTTGCGAGAGTTAAATTAACATCTTAAATCTATATTGCCAAGTAGCAGAACAATGTATATGAATCAGAAAATATATCTTAAACAAATTAAATTATTTTTATTAGAATTCATTTTTTTAAATATTACGTACATAAAAATTAAACTATTTAACCTATTTAAGATGCCCTTTTTTAAAATATCTTAAATTCAAATAGGTTATTTGACTAACTGGCTAGAACGAACCAAAGACAAAACAAAGGACTTTGCAGAAAGTAGAGATATAGGTAGATAAAGTAGTTCCAACTGCTAGCTAGTAACCTCCTTTCTAGTAGTAATAATTTATTGAGAATCGTCGAATGGACCTATTTTATCCTTGCAACTTTTTACAAACAAAAGCTAAAAGTTTGCAAAAACGTGGAGTGTGAATTATCCGTTGTATTGTAACTGTAGTTGTAGCTCCGTTACTACAACTGCATAACTGATAGTTGACAAATAGTAGTTGCGCGCTGCCAACTACCAACTACTTAAAGTTATTTTCTTAAGTAGTTGTCAGTGTTTTTTTTTTTTTTTTTTTTTTTTTTGTTTGTTTTTTTTACGTTGGAAGGTGGAAATCTTCAAAAGACGCGGATAGGCCCGTACCTATCCGTGTGTGGGATTTTTACCCACTAAAACCACCTCCCTTACCACCCAACACCTGTTCTCCACCCTCCACGAACCGCCGTTAGGCATTACTTCGTGGAGGGGAATGGCGGGGTGCCGCCTCATGGGCCTTTCCAGCCCGGTTAGCTCAGTCGGTCTGTTCAAAAATATTATTTTTTTTGGAAGTGTGTGTCAGGTGACGGCTCAACTGAACATTGATCGTACATTTAATTATCTGCTCAGTATAGTGTTATCTCGTGGTTTCTAGAAGGTAATGCGGAACTCCCCGATGACTAGCCTCTCGGTCAAGATCCGCTTCTGAACTCCTCGAATCACCGCGGCTGTTTCAAAAAAGGTGTCTACAAGCCAAAGCGGAACTTTCCGAAGACTAGCTTGTTTTTGTTTTTTAGAACCACCTTTTTTATTATATGAAATTACGATTACAAATAGTAAAAACTCAAAAAACCCGATTTAAAGGCTCCTGAATAAAAACGTTTGCGAGAGTTAAATTAACATCTTAAATCTATATTGCCATGTAGTAGAACAATGTATATGAATCAGAAAATATATCTTATACAAATTAAATTATTTTTATTAGAATTCATTTTTTTAAATATTACGCACATAAAAATTAAACTATTTAACCTATTTAAGATGCCCTTTTTTAAAATATCTTAAATTCAAATAGGTTATTTGACTAACTGGCTAGAACGAACCAAAGACAAAACAAAGGACTTTGCAGAAAGTAGAGATATAGGTAGATAAAGTAGTTGCAACTGCTAGCTAGTAACCTCCTTTCTAGTAGTAATAATTTATTGAGAATCGTCGAATGGACCTATTTTATCCTTGCAACTTTTTACAAACAAAAGCTAAAAGTTTGCAAAAACGTGGAGTGTGAATTATCCGTTGTATTGTAACTGTAGTTGTAGCTCCGTTACTACAACTGCATAACTGATAGTTGACAAATAGTAGTTGCGCGCTGCCAACTACCAACTACTTAAAGTTATTTTCTTAAGTAGTTGTCAGAGCTTTTTTTTTTTTTTTTTTTTTTACGTTGGAAGGTGGAAATCTTCAAAAGACGCGGATAGGCCCGTACCTATCCGTGTGTGGGATTTTTACCCACTAAAAACACCTCCCTTACCACCCAACACCTGTTCTCCACCCTCCACGAACCGCCGTTAGGCATTACTTCGTGGAGGGGAATGGCGGGGTGCCGCCTCATGGGCCTTTCCAGCCCGGTTAGCTCAGTCGGTCTGTTCAAAAATATTATTTTTTTTGGAAGTGTGTGTCAGGTGACGGCTCAACTGAACATTGATCGTACATTCAATTATCTGCTCAGTATAGTGTTATCTCGTGGTTTCTAGAAGGTAATGCGGAACTCCCCGATGACTAGCCTTTCGGTCAAGATCCGCTTCTGGGCTCCTCGAATCACCGCTGCTGTTTCAAAAAAGGTGTCTACAAGCCAAAGCGGAACTTTCCGAAGACTAGCTTGTTTTTGTTTTTTAGAACCTCCTTTTTTATTATATGAAATTACGATTACAAATAGTAAAAACTCAAAAAACCCGATTTAAAGGCTCCTGAATAAAAACGTTTGCGAGAGTTAAATTAACATCTTAAATCTATATTGCCAAGTAGCAGAACAATGTATATGAATCAGAAAATATATCTTAAACAAATTAAATTATTTTTATTAGAATTAATTTTTTTAAATATTACGCACATAAAAATTAAACTATTTAACCCATTTAAGATGCCCTTTTTTAAAATATCTTAAATTCAAATAGGTTATTTGACTAACTGGCTAGAACGAACCTCCTTTCTAGTAGTAATAATTTATTGAGAATCGTCGAATGGACCTATTTTATCCTTGCAACTTTTTACAAACAAAAGCTAAAAGTTTGCAAAAACGTGGAGTGTGAATTATCCGTTGTATTGTAACTGTAGTTGTAGCTCCGTTACTACAACTGCATAACTGATAGTTGACAAATAGTAGTTGCGCGCTGCCAACTACCAACTACTTAAAGTTATTTTCTTAAGTAGTTGTCAGAGCTTTTTTTTTTTTTTTTTTTTTTACGTTGGAAGGTGGAAATCTTCAAAAGACGCGGATAGGCCCGTACCTATCCGTGTGTGGGATTTTTACCCACTAAAACCACCTCCCTTACCACCCAACACCTGTTCTCCACCCTCCACGAACCGCCGTTAGGCGTTACTTCGTGGAGGGGAATGGCGGGGTGCCGCCTCATGGGCCTTTCCAGCCCGGTTAGCTCAGTCGGTCTGTTCAAAAATATTATTTTTTTTGGAAGTGTGTGTCAGGTGACGGCTCAACTGAACATTGATCGTACATTCAATTATCTGCTCAGTATAGTGTTATCTCGTGGTTTCTAGAAGGTAATGCGGAACTCCCCGATGACTAGCCTTTCGGTCAAGATCCGCTTCTGGGCTCCTCGAATCACCGCGGCTGTTTCAAAAAAGGTGTCTACAAGCCAAAGCGGAACTTTCCGAAGACTAGCTTGTTTTTGTTTTTTAGAACCTCCTTTTTTATTATATGAAATTACGATTACAAATAGTAAAAACTCAAAAAACCCGATTTAAAGGCTTTAACCAAAGTAGTTCCAACTGCTAGCTAGTAACCTCCTTTCTAGTAGTAATAATTTATTGAGAATCGTCGAATGGACCTATTTTATCCTTGCAACTTTTTACAAACAAAAGCTAAAAGTTTGCAAAAACGTGGAGTGTGAATTATCCGTTGTATTGTAACTGTAGTTGTAGCTCCGTTACTACAACTGCATAACTGATAGTTGACAAATAGTAGTTGCGCGCTGCCAACTACCAACTACTTAAAGTTATTTTCTTAAGTAGTTGTCAGAGCTTTTTTTTTTTTTTTTTTTTTTACGTTGGAAGGTGGAAATCTTCAAAAGACGCGGATAGGCCCGTACCTATCCGTGTGTGGGATTTTTACCCACTAAAACCACCTCCCTTACCACCCAACACCTGTTCTCCACCCTCCACGAACCGCCGTTAGGCATTACTTCGTGGAGGGGAATGGCGGGGTGCCGCCTCATGGGCCTTTCCAGCCCGGTTAGCTCAGTCGGTCTGTTCAAAAATATTATTTTTTTTGGAAGTGTGTGTCAGGTGACGGCTCAACTGAACATTGATCGTACATTCAATTATCTGCTCAGTATAGTGTTATCTCGTGGTTTCTAGAAGGTAATGCGGAACTCCCCGATGACTAGCCTTTCGGTCAAGATCCGCTTCTGGGCTCCTCGAATCACCGCGGCTGTTTCAAAAAAGGTGTCTACAAGCCAAAGCGGAACTTTCCGAAGACTAGCTTGTTTTTGTTTTTTAGAACCTCCTTTTTTATTATATGAAATTACGATTACAAATAGTAAAAACTCAAAAAACCCGATTTAAAGGCTCCTGAATAAAAACGTTTGCGAGAGTTAAATTAACATCTTAAATCTATATTGCCAAGTAGCAGAACAATGTATATGAATCAGAAAATATATCTTAAACAAATTAAATTATTTTTATTAGAATTAATTTTTTTAAATATTACGCACATAAAAATTAAACTATTTAACCTATTTAAGATGCCCTTTTTTAAAATATCTTAAATTCAAATAGGTTATTTGACTAACTGGCTAGAACGATCCAAAGACAAAACAAAGGACTTTGCAGAAAGTAGAGATATAGGTAGATAAAGTAGTTCCAACTGCTAGCTAGTCGAATGGACCTATTTTATCCTTGCAACTTTTTACAAACAAAAGGTAGTAGAAGTTTGCAAAAACGTGGAGTGTGAATTATCCGTTGTATTGTAACTGTAGTTGTAGCTCCGTTACTACAACTGCATAACTGATAGTTGACAAATAGTAGTTGCGCGCTGCCAACTACCAACTACTTAAAGTTATTTTCTTAAGTAGTTGTCAGAGCTTTTTTTTTTTTTTTTTTTTTTACGTTGGAAGGTGGAAATCTTCAAAAGACGCGGATAGGCCCGTACCTATCCGTGTGTGGGATTTTTACCCACTAAAAACACCTCCCTTACCACCCAACACCTGTTCTCCACCCTCCACGAACCGCCGTTAGGCATTACTTCGTGGAGGGGAATGGCGGGGTGCCGCCTCATGGGCCTTTCCAGCCCGGTTAGCTCAGTCGGTCTGTTCAAAAATATTATTTTTTTTGGAAGTGTGTGTCAGGTGACGGCTCAACTGAACATTGATCGTACATTCAATTATCTGCTCAGTATAGTGTTATCTCGTGGTTTCTAGAAGGTAATGCGGAACTCCCCGATGACTAGCCTTTCGGTCAAGATCCGCTTCTGGGCTCCTCGAATCACCGCGGCTGTTTCAAAAAAGGTGTCTACAAGCCAAAGCGGAACTTTCCGAAGACTAGCTTGTTTTTGTTTTTTAGAACCTCCTTTTTTATTATATGAAATTACGATTACAAATAGTAAAAACTCAAAAAACCCGATTTAAAGGCTCCTGAATAAAAACGTTTGCGAGAGTTAAATTAACATCTTAAATCTATATTGCCAAGTAGCAGAACAATGTATATGAATCAGAAAATATATCTTAAACAAATTAAATTATTTTTATTAGAATTAATTTTTTTAAATATTACGCACATAAAAATTAAACTATTTAACCCATTTAAGATGCCCTTTTTTAAAATATCTTAAATTCAAATAGGTTATTTGACTAACTGGCTAGAACGATCCAAAGACAAAACAAAGTGCAGAAAGTAGAGATATAGGTAGATAAAGTAGTTCCAACTGCTAGCTAGTCGAATGGACCTATTTTATCCTTGCAACTTTTTACAAACAAAAGGTAGTAGAAGTTTGCAAAAACGTGGAGTGTGAATTATCCGTTGTATTGTAACTGTAGTTGTAGCTAGCTCCGTTACTACAACTGCATAACTGATAGTTGACAAATAGTAGTTGCGCGCTGCCAACTACCAACTACTTAAAGTTATTTTCTTAAGTAGTTGTCAGTGTTTTTTTTTTTTTTTTTTTTTTTGTTTGTTTTTTTACGTTGGAAGGTGGAAATCTTCAAAAGACGCGGATAGGCCCGTACCTATCCGTGTGTGGGATTTTTACCCACTAAAACCACCTCCCTTACCACCCAACACCTGTTCTCCACCCTCCACGAACCGCCGTTAGGCATTACTTCGTGGAGGGGAATGGCGGGGTGCCGCCTCATGGGCCTTTCCAGCCCGGTTAGCTCAGTCGGTCTGTTCAAAAATATTATTTTTTTTGGAAGTGTGTGTCAGGTGACGGCTCAACTGAACATTGATCGTACATTTAATTATCTGCTCAGTATAGTGTTATCTCGTGGTTTCTAGAAGGTAATGCGGAACTCCCCGATGACTAGCCTTTCGGTCAAGATCCGCTTCTGAACTCCTCGAATCACCGCGGCTGTTTCAAAAAAGGTGTCTACAAGCCAAAGCGGAACTTTCCGAAGACTAGCTTGTTTTTGTTTTTTAGAACCTCCTTTTTTATTATATGAAATTACGATTACAAATAGTAAAAACTCAAAAAACCCGATTTAAAGGCTCCTGAATAAAAACGTTTGCGAGAGTTAAATTAACATCTTAAATCTATATTGCCAAGTAGCAGAACAATGTATATGAATCAGAAAATATATCTTAAACAAATTAAATTATTTTTATTAGAATTCATTTTTTTAAATATTACGTACATAAAAATTAAACTATTTAACCTATTTAAGATGCCCTTTTTTAAAATATCTTAAATTCAAATAGGTTATTTGACTAACTGGCTAGAACGAACCAAAGACAAAACAAAGGACTTTGCAGAAAGTAGAGATATAGGTAGATAAAGTAGTTCCAACTGCTAGCTAGTAACCTCCTTTCTAGTAGTAATAATTTATTGAGAATCGTCGAATGGACCTATTTTATCCTTGCAACTTTTTACAAACAAAAGCTAAAAGTTTGCAAAAACGTGGAGTGTGAATTATCCGTTGTATTGTAACTGTAGTTGTAGCTCCGTTACTACAACTGCATAACTGATAGTTGACAAATAGTAGTTGCGCGCTGCCAACTACCAACTACTTAAAGTTATTTTCTTAAGTAGTTGTCAGTGTTTTTTTTTTTTTTTTTTTTTTTTTGTTTGTTTTTTTTACGTTGGAAGGTGGAAATCTTCAAAAGACGCGGATAGGCCCGTACCTATCCGTGTGTGGGATTTTTACCCACTAAAACCACCTCCCTTACCACCCAACACCTGTTCTCCACCCTCCACGAACCGCCGTTAGGCATTACTTCGTGGAGGGGAATGGCGGGGTGCCGCCTCATGGGCCTTTCCAGCCCGGTTAGCTCAGTCGGTCTGTTCAAAAATATTATTTTTTTTGGAAGTGTGTGTCAGGTGACGGCTCAACTGAACATTGATCGTACATTCAATTATCTGCTCAGTATAGTGTTATCTCGTGGTTTCTAGAAGGTAATGCGGAACTCCCCGATGACTAGCCTCTCGGTCAAGATCCGCTTCTGGGCTCTTCGAATCACCGCGGCTGTTTCAAAAAAGGTGTCTACAAGCCAAAGCGGAACTTTCCGAAGACTAGCTTGTTTTTGTTTTTTAGAACCTCCTTTTTTATTATATGAAATTACGATTACAAATAGTAAAAACTCAAAAAACCCGATTTAAAGGCTCCTGAATAAAAACGTTTGCGAGAGTTAAATTAACATCTTAAATCTATATTGCCATGTAGTAGAACAATGTATATGAATCAGAAAATATATCTTAAACAAATTAAATTATTTTTATTAGAATTCATTTTTTTAAATATTACGCACATAAAAATTAAACTATTTAACCTATTTAAGATGCCCTTTTTTAAAATATCTTAAATTCAAATAGGTTATTTGACTAACTGGCTAGAACGAACCAAAGACAAAACAAAGGACTTTGCAGAAAGTAGAGATATAGGTAGATAAAGTAGTTGCAACTGCTAGCTAGTAACCTCCTTTCTAGTAGTAATAATTTATTGAGAATCGTCGAATGGACCTATTTTATCCTTGCAACTTTTTACAAACAAAAGCTAAAAGTTTGCAAAAACGTGGAGTGTGAATTATCCGTTGTATTGTAACTGTAGTTGTAGCTCCGTTACTACAACTGCATAACTGATAGTTGACAAATAGTAGTTGCGCGCTGCCAACTACCAACTACTTAAAGTTATTTTCTTAAGTAGTTGTCAGAGCTTTTTTTTTTTTTTTTTTTTTTACGTTGGAAGGTGGAAATCTTCAAAAGACGCGGATAGGCCCGTACCTATCCGTGTGTGGGATTTTTACCCACTAAAACCACCTCCCTTACCACCCAACACCTGTTCTCCACCCTCCACGAACCGCCGTTAGGCATTACTTCGTGGAGGGGAATGGCGGGGTGCCGCCTCATGGGCCTTTCCAGCCCGGTTAGCTCAGTCGGTCTGTTCAAAAATATTATTTTTTTTGGAAGTGTGTGTCAGGTGACGGCTCAACTGAACATTGATCGTACATTCAATTATCTGCTCAGTATAGTGTTATCTCGTGGTTTCTAGAAGGTAATGCGGAACTCCCCGATGACTAGCCTCTCGGTCAAGATCCGCTTCTGGGCTCTTCGAATCACCGCGGCTGTTTCAAAAAAGGTGTCTACAAGCCAAAGCGGAACTTTCCGAAGACTAGCTTGTTTTTGTTTTTTAGAACCTCCTTTTTTATTATATGAAATTACGATTACAAATAGTAAAAACTCAAAAAACCCGATTTAAAGGCTCCTGAATAAAAACGTTTGCGAGAGTTAAATTAACATCTTAAATCTATATTGCCATGTAGTAGAACAATGTATATGAATCAGAAAATATATCTTAAACAAATTAAATTATTTTTATTAGAATTCATTTTTTTAAATATTACGCACATAAAAATTAAACTATTTAACCTATTTAAGATGCCCTTTTTTAAAATATCTTAAATTCAAATAGGTTATTTGACTAACTGGCTAGAACGGACCTCCTTTCTAGTAGTAATAATTTATTGAGAATCGTCGAATGGACCTATTTTATCCTTGCAACTTTTTACAAACAAAAGCTAAAAGTTTGCAAAAACGTGGAGTGTGAATTATCCGTTGTATTGTAACTGTAGTTGTAGCTCCGTTACTACAACTGCATAACTGATAGTTGACAAATAGTAGTTGCGCGCTGCCAACTACCAACTACTTAAAGTTATTTTCTTAAGTAGTTGTCAGAGCTTTTTTTTTTTTTTTTTTTTTTACGTTGGAAGGTGGAAATCTTCAAAAGACGCGGATAGGCCCGTACCTATCCGTGTGTGGGATTTTTACCCACTAAAACCACCTCCCTTACCACCCAACACCTGTTCTCCACCCTCCACGAACCGCCGTTAGGCATTACTTCGTGGAGGGGAATGGCGGGGTGCCGCCTCATGGGCCTTTCCAGCCCGGTTAGCTCAGTCGGTCTGTTCAAAAATATTATTTTTTTTGGAAGTGTGTGTCAGGTGACGGCTCAACTGAACATTGATCGTACATTCAATTATCTGCTCAGTATAGTGTTATCTCGTGGTTTCTAGAAGGTAATGCGGAACTCCCCGATGACTAGCCTTTCGGTCAAGATCCGCTTCTGGGCTCCTCGAATCACCGCGGCTGTTTCAAAAAAGGTGTCTACAAGCCAAAGCGGAACTTTCCGAAGACTAGCTTGTTTTTGTTTTTTAGAACCTCCTTTTTTATTATATGAAATTACGATTACAAATAGTAAAAACTCAAAAAACCCGATTTAAAGGCTTTAACCAAAGTAGTTCCAACTGCTAGCTAGTAACCTCCTTTCTAGTAGTAATAATTTATTGAGAATCGTCGAATGGACCTATTTTATCCTTGCAACTTTTTACAAACAAAAGCTAAAAGTTTGCAAAAACGTGGAGTGTGAATTATCCGTTGTATTGTAACTGTAGTTGTAGCTCCGTTACTACAACTGCATAACTGATAGTTGACAAATAGTAGTTGCGCGCTGCCAACTACCAACTACTTAAAGTTATTTTCTTAAGTAGTTGTCAGAGCTTTTTTTTTTTTTTTTTTTTTTACGTTGGAAGGTGGAAATCTTCAAAAGACGCGGATAGGCCCGTACCTATCCGTGTGTGGGATTTTTACCCACTAAAACCACCTCCCTTACCACCCAACACCTGTTCTCCACCCTCCACGAACCGCCGTTAGGCATTACTTCGTGGAGGGGAATGGCGGGGTGCCGCCTCATGGGCCTTTCCAGCCCGGTTAGCTCAGTCGGTCTGTTCAAAAATATTATTTTTTTTGGAAGTGTGTGTCAGGTGACGGCTCAACTGAACATTGATCGTACATTCAATTATCTGCTCAGTATAGTGTTATCTCGTGGTTTCTAGAAGGTAATGCGGAACTCCCCGATGACTAGCCTTTCGGTCAAGATCCGCTTCTGGGCTCCTCGAATCACCGCGGCTGTTTCAAAAAAGGTGTCTACAAGCCAAAGCGGAACTTTCCGAAGACTAGCTTGTTTTTGTTTTTTAGAACCTCCTTTTTTATTATATGAAATTACGATTACAAATAGTAAAAACTCAAAAAACCCGATTTAAAGGCTCCTGAATAAAAACGTTTGCGAGAGTTAAATTAACATCTTAAATCTATATTGCCAAGTAGCAGAACAATGTATATGAATCAGAAAATATATCTTAAACAAATTAAATTATTTTTATTAGAATTAATTTTTTTAAATATTACGCACATAAAAATTAAACTATTTAACCTATTTAAGATGCCCTTTTTTAAAATATCTTAAATTCAAATAGGTTATTTGACTAACTGGCTAGAACGATCCAAAGACAAAACAAAGGACTTTGCAGAAAGTAGAGATATAGGTAGATAAAGTAGTTCCAACTGCTAGCTAGTCGAATGGACCTATTTTATCCTTGCAACTTTTTACAAACAAAAGGTAGTAGAAGTTTGCAAAAACGTGGAGTGTGAATTATCCGTTGTATTGTAACTGTAGTTGTAGCTCCGTTACTACAACTGCATAACTGATAGTTGACAAATAGTAGTTGCGCGCTGCCAACTACCAACTACTTAAAGTTATTTTCTTAAGTAGTTGTCAGAGCTTTTTTTTTTTTTTTTTTTTTTACGTTGGAAGGTGGAAATCTTCAAAAGACGCGGATAGGCCCGTACCTATCCGTGTGTGGGATTTTTACCCACTAAAAACACCTCCCTTACCACCCAACACCTGTTCTCCACCCTCCACGAACCGCCGTTAGGCATTACTTCGTGGAGGGGAATGGCGGGGTGCCGCCTCATGGGCCTTTCCAGCCCGGTTAGCTCAGTCGGTCTGTTCAAAAATATTATTTTTTTTGGAAGTGTGTGTCAGGTGACGGCTCAACTGAACATTGATCGTACATTCAATTATCTGCTCAGTATAGTGTTATCTCGTGGTTTCTAGAAGGTAATGCGGAACTCCCCGATGACTAGCCTTTCGGTCAAGATCCGCTTCTGGGCTCCTCGAATCACCGCGGCTGTTTCAAAAAAGGTGTCTACAAGCCAAAGCGGAACTTTCCGAAGACTAGCTTGTTTTTGTTTTTTAGAACCTCCTTTTTTATTATATGAAATTACGATTACAAATAGTAAAAACTCAAAAAACCCGATTTAAAGGCTCCTGAATAAAAACGTTTGCGAGAGTTAAATTAACATCTTAAATCTATATTGCCAAGTAGCAGAACAATGTATATGAATCAGAAAATATATCTTAAACAAATTAAATTATTTTTATTAGAATTAATTTTTTTAAATATTACGCACATAAAAATTAAACTATTTAACCCATTTAAGATGCCCTTTTTTAAAATATCTTAAATTCAAATAGGTTATTTGACTAACTGGCTAGAACGATCCAAAGACAAAACAAAGTGCAGAAAGTAGAGATACGTTACTACAACTGCATAACTGATAGTTGACAAATAGTAGTTGCGCGCTGCCAACTACCAACTACTTAAAGTTATTTTCTTAAGTAGTTGTCAGTGTTTTTTTTTTTTTTTTTTTTTTTTGTTTGTTTTTTTACGTTGGAAGGTGGAAATCTTCAAAAGACGCGGATAGGCCCGTACCTATCCGTGTGTGGGATTTTTACCCACTAAAACCACCTCCCTTACCACCCAACACCTGTTCTCCACCCTCCACGAACCGCCGTTAGGCATTACTTCGTGGAGGGGAATGGCGGGGTGCCGCCTCATGGGCCTTTCCAGCCCGGTTAGCTCAGTCGGTCTGTTCAAAAATATTATTTTTTTTGGAAGTGTGTGTCAGGTGACGGCTCAACTGAACATTGATCGTACATTTAATTATCTGCTCAGTATAGTGTTATCTCGTGGTTTCTAGAAGGTAATGCGGAACTCCCCGATGACTAGCCTCTCGGTCAAGATCCGCTTCTGGGCTCCTCGAATCACCGCGGCTGTTTCAAAAAAGGTGTCTACAAGCCAAAGCGGAACTTTCCGAAGACTAGCTTGTTTTTGTTTTTTAGAACCACCTTTTTTATTATATGAAATTACGATTACAAATAGTAAAAACTCAAAAAACCCGATTTAAAGGCTCCTGAATAAAAACGTTTGCGAGAGTTAAATTAACATCTTAAATCTATATTGCCATGTAGTAAGTAGAACAATGTATATGAATCAGAAAATATATCTTATACAAATTAAATTATTTTTATTAGAATTCATTTTTTTAAATATTACGCACATAAAAATTAAACTATTTAACCTATTTAAGATGCCCTTTTTTAAAATATCTTAAATTCAAATAGGTTATTTGACTAACTGACTAGAACGAACCAAAGACAAAACAAAGGACTTTGCAGAAAGTAGAGATATAGGTAGATAAAGTAGTTCCAACTGCTAGCTAGTAACCTCCTTTCTAGTAGTAATAATTTATTGAGAATCGTCGAATGGACCTATTTTATCCTTGCAACTTTTTACAAACAAAAGCTAAAAGTTTGCAAAAACGTGGAGTGTGAATTATCCGTTGTATTGTAACTGTAGTTGTAGCTCCGTTACTACAACTGCATAACTGATAGTTGACAAATAGTAGTTGCGCGCTGCCAACTACCAACTACTTAAAGTTATTTTCTTAAGTAGTTGTCAGAGCTTTTTTTTTTTTTTTTTTTTTACGTTGGAAGGTGGAAATCTTCAAAAGACGCGGATAGGCCCGTACCTATCCGTGTGTGGGATTTTTACCCACTAAAACCACCTCCCTTACCACCCAACACCTGTTCTCCACCCTCCACGAACCGCCGTTAGGCATTACTTCGTGGAGGGGAATGGCGGGGTGCCGCCTCATGGGCCTTTCCAGCCCGGTTAGCTCAGTCGGTCTGTTCAAAAATATTATTTTTTTTGGAAGTGTGTGTCAGGTGACGGCTCAACTGAACATTGATCGTACATTCAATTACCTGCTCAGTATAGTGTTATCTCGTGGTTTCTAGAAGGTAATGCGGAACTCCCCGATGACTAGCCTTTCGGTCAAGATCCGCTTCTGGGCTCCTCGAATCACCGCGGCTGTTTCAAAAAAGGTGTCTACAAGCCAAAGCGGAACTTTCCGAAGACTAGCTTGTTTTTGTTTTTTAGAACCTCCTTTTTTATTATATGAAATTACGATTACAAATAGTAAAAACTCAAAAAACCCGATTTAAAGGCTCCTGAATAAAAACGTTTGCGAGAGTTAAATTAACATCTTAAATCTATATTGCCAAGTAGCAGAACAATGTATATGAATCAGAAAATATATCTTAAACAAATTAAATTATTTTTATTAGAATTAATTTTTTTAAATATTACGCACATAAAAATTAAACTATTTAACCTATTTAAGATGCCCTTTTTTAAAATATCTTAAATTCAAATAGGTTATTTGACTAACTGGCTAGAACGATCCAAAGACAAAACAAAGGACTTTGCAGAAAGTAGAGATATAGGTAGATAAAGTAGTTCCAACTGCTAGCTAGTAACCTCCTTTCTAGTAGTAATAATTTATTGAGAATCGTCGAATGGACCTATTTTATCCTTGCAACTTTTTACAAACAAAAGGCAAAAGTTTGCAAAAACGTGGAGTGTGAATTATCCGTTGTATTGTAACTGTAGTTGTAGCTCCGTTACTACAACTGCATAACTGATAGTTGACAAATAGTAGTTGCGCGCTTCCAACTACCAACTACTTAAAGTTATTTTCTTAAGTAGTTGTCGGTGATTTTTTTTTTTTTTTTTTTTTTTTTGTTTTTTTTTTATTTGTTTTTTTTTTACGTTGGAAGGTGGAAATCTTCAAAAGACGCGGATAGGCCCGTACCTATCCGTGTGTGGGATTTTTACCCACTAAAACCACCTCCCTTACCACCCAACACCTGTTCTCCACCCTCCACGAACCGCCGTTAGGCATTACTTCGTGGAGGGGAATGGCGGGGTGCCGCCTCATGGGCCTTTCCAGCCCGGTTAGCTCAGTCGGTCTGTTCAAAAATATTATTTTTTTTGGAAGTGTGTGTCAGGTGACGGCTCAACTGAACATTGATCGTACATTCAATTATCTGCTCAGTATAGTGTTATCTCGTGGTTTCTAGAAGGTAATGCGGAACTCCCCGATGACTAGCCTCTCGGTCAAGATCCGCTTCTGGGCTCCTCGAATCACCGCGGCTGTTTCAAAAGAGGTGTCTACAAGCCAAAGCGGAACTTTCCGAAGACTAGCTTGTTATTGTTTTTTAGAACCTCCTTTTTTATTATATGAAATTACGATTACAAATAGTTAAAACTCAAAAAACCCGATTTAAAGGCTCCTGAATAAAAACGTTTGCGAGAGTTAAATTAACATCTTAAATCCATATTGCCAAGTAGCAGAACAATGTATATGAATCAGAAAATATATCTTAAACAAATTAAATTATTTTTATTAGAATTCATTTTTTTAAATATTACGCACATAAAAATTAAACTATTTAACCTATTTAAGATGCCCTTCTTTAAAATATCTTAAATTCAAATAGGTTATTTGACTAACTGGCTAGAACGAACCAAAGACAAAACAAAGGACTTTGCAGAAAGTAGAGATATAGGTAGATAAAGTAGTTCCAACTGCTAGCTAGTAACCTCCTTTCTAGTAGTAATAATTTATTGAGAATCGTCGATTGGACCTATTTTATCCTTGCAACTTTTTACAAACTAAAGCTAAAAGTTTGCAAAAACGTGGAGTGTGAATTATCCGTTGTATTGTAACTGTAGTTGTAGCTCCGTTACTACAACTGCATAACTGATAGTTGACAAATAGTAGTTGCGCGCTGCCAACTACCAACTACTTAAAGTTATTTTCTTAAGTAGTTGTCAGAGCTTTTTTTTTTTTTTTTTTTTTACGTTGGAAGGTGGAAATCTTCAAAAGACGCGGATAGGCCCGTACCTATCCGTGTGTGGGATTTTTACCCACTAAAACCACCTCCCTTACCACCCAACACCTGTTCTCCACCCTCCACGAACCGCCGTTAGGCATTACTTCGTGGAGGGGAATGGCGGGGTGCCGCCTCATGGGCCTTTCCAGCCCGGTTAGCTCAGTCGGTCTGTTCAAAAATATTATTTTTTTTGGAAGTGTGTGTCAGGTGACGGCTCAACTGAACATTGATCGTACATTCAATTACCTGCTCAGTATAGTGTTATCTCGTGGTTTCTAGAAGGTAATGCGGAACTCCCCGATGACTAGCCTTTCGGTCAAGATCCGCTTCTGGGCTCCTCGAATCACCGCGGCTGTTTCAAAAAAGGTGTCTACAAGCCAAAGCGGAACTTTCCGAAGACTAGCTTGTTTTTGTTTTTTAGAACCTCCTTTTTTATTATATGAAATTACGATTACAAATAGTAAAAACTCAAAAAACCCGATTTAAAGGCTCCTGAATAAAAACGTTTGCGAGAGTTAAATTAACATCTTAAATCTATATTGCCAAGTAGCAGAACAATGTATATGAATCAGAAAATATATCTTAAACAAATTAAATTATTTTTATTAGAATTAATTTTTTTAAATATTACGCACATAAAAATTAAACTATTTAACCTATTTAAGATGCCCTTTTTTAAAATATCTTAAATTCAAATAGGTTATTTGACTAACTGGCTAGAACGATCCAAAGACAAAACAAAGGACTTTGCAGAAAGTAGAGATATAGGTAGATAAAGTAGTTCCAACTGCTAGCTAGTAACCTCCTTTCTAGTAGTAATAATTTATTGAGAATCGTCGAATGGACCTATTTTATCCTTGCAACTTTTTACAAACAAAAGGTAAAAGTTTGCAAAAACGTGGAGTGTGAATTATCCGTTGTATTGTAACTGTAGTTGTAGCTCCGTTACTACAACTGCATAACTGATAGTTGACAAATAGTAGTTGCGCGCTTCCAACTACCAACTACTTAAAGTTATTTTCTTAAGTAGTTGTCGGTGATTTTTTTTTTTTTTTTTTTTTTTTTGTTTTGTTTTTTACGTTGGAAGGTGGAAATCTTCAAAAGACGCGGATAGGCCCGTACCTATCCGTGTGTGGGATTTTTACCCACTAAAACCACCTCCCTTACCACCCAACACCTGTTCTCCACCCTCCACGAACCGCCGTTAGGCATTACTTCGTGGAGGGGAATGGCGGGGTGCCGCCTCATGGGCCTTTCCAGCCCGGTTAGCTCAGTCGGTCTGTTCAAAAATATTATTTTTTTTGGAAGTGTGTGTCAGGTGACGGCTCAACTGAACATTGATCGTACATTCAATTATCTGCTCAGTATAGTGTTTTCTCGTGGTTTCTAGAAGGTAATGCGGAACTCCCCGATGACTAGCCTCTCGGTCAAGATCCGCTTCTGGGCTCCTCGAATCACCGCGGCTGTTTCAAAAAAGGTGTCTACAAGCCAAAGCGGAACTTTCCGAAGACTAGCTTGTTTTTGTTTTTTAGAACCACCTTTTTTATTATATGAAATTACGATTACAAATAGTAAAAACTCAAAAAACCCGATTTAAAGGCTCCTGAATAAAAACGTTTGCGAGAGTTAAATTAACATCTTAAATCTATATTGCCATGTAGTAGAACAATGTATATGAATCAGAAAATATATCTTATACAAATTAAATTATTTTTATTAGAATTCATTTTTTTAAATATTACGCACATAAAAATTAAACTATTTAACCTATTTAAGATGCCCTTTTTTAAAATATCTTAAATTCAAATAGGTTATTTGACTAACTGGCTAGAACGAACCAAAGACAAAACAAAGGACTTTGCAGAAAGTAGAGATATAGGTAGATAAAGTAGTTCCAACTGCTAGCTAGTAACCTCCTTTCTAGTAGTAATAATTTATTGAGAATCGTCGAATGGACCTATTTTATCCTTGCAACTTTTTACAAACAAAAGCTAAAAGTTTGCAAAAACGTGGAGTGTGAATTATCCGTTGTATTGTAACTGTAGTTGTAGCTCCGTTACTACAACTGCATAACTGATAGTTGACAAATAGTAGTTGCGCGCTGCCAACTACCAACTACTTAAAGTTATTTTCTTAAGTAGTTGTCGGTGTGTTTTTTTTTTTTTTTGTTTTGTTTTTTACGTTGGAAGGTGGAAATCTTCAAAAGACGCGGATAGGCCCGTACCTATCCGTGTGTGGGATTTCGGCTCAACTGAACATTGATCGTACATTCAATTATCTGCTCAGTATAGTGTTATCTCGTGGTTTCTAGAAGGTAATGCGGAACTCCCCGATGACTAGCCTCTCGGTCAAGATCCGCTTCTGGGCTCCTCGAATCACCGCGGCTGTTTCAAAAAAGGTGTCTACAAGCCAAAGCGGAACTTTCCGAAGACTAGCTTGTTTTTGTTTTTTAGAACCTTCTTTTTTATTATATGAAATTACGATTACAAATAGTAAAAACTCAAAAAACCCGATTTAAAGGCTCCTGAATAAAAACGTTTGCGAGAGTTAAATTAACATCTTAAATCTATATTGCCATGTAGTAGAACAATGTATATGAATCAGAAAATATATCTTATACAAATTAAATTATTTTTATTAGAATTCATTTTTTTAAATATTACGCACATAAAAATTAAACTATTTAACCTATTTAAGATGCCCTTTTTTAAAATATCTTAAATTCAAATAGGTTATTTGACTAACTGGCTAGAACGAACCAAAGACAAAACAAAGGACTTTGCAGAAAGTAGAGATATAGGTAGATAAAGTAGTTCCAACTGCTAGCTAGTAACCTCCTTTCTAGTAGTAATAATTTATTGAGAATCGTCGAATGGACCTATTTTATCCTTGCAACTTTTTACAAACAAAAGCTAAAAGTTTGCAAAAACGTGGAGTGTGAATTATCCGTTGTATTGTAACTGTAGTTGTAGCTCCGTTACTACAACTGCATAACTGATAGTTGACAAATAGTAGTTGCGCGCTGCCAACTACCAACTACTTAAAGTTATTTTCTTAAGTAGTTGTCAGTGTTTTTTTTTTTTTTTTTTTTTTTTTTTTTTTTTTGTTTGTTTTTTTACGTTGGAAGGTGGAAATCTTCAAAAGACGCGGATAGGCCCGTACCTATCCGTGTGTGGGTTTTTTACCCACTAAAACCACCTCCCTTACCACCCAACACCTGTTCTCCACCCTCCACGAACCGCCGTTAAGCATTACTTCGTGGAGTGGAATGGCGGGGTGCCGCCTCATGGGCCTTTCCAGCCCGGTTAGCTCAGTCGGTCTGTTCAAAAATATTATTTTTTTTGGAAGTGTGTGTCAGGTGACGGCTCAACTGAACATTGATCGTACATTTAATTATCTGCTCAGTATAGTGTTATCTCGTGGTTTCTAGAAGGTAATGCGGAACTCCCCGATGACTAGCCTCTCGGTCAAGATCCGCTTCTGGGCTCCTCGAATCACCGCGGCTGTTTCAAAAAAGGTGTCTACAAGCCAAAGCGGAACTTTCCGAAGACTAGCTTGTTTTTGTTTTTTAGAACCACCTTTTTTATTATATGAAATTACGATTACAAATAGTAAAAACTCAAAAAACCCGATTTAAAGGCTCCTGAATAAAAACGTTTGCGAGAGTTAAATTAACATCTTAAATCTATATTGCCATGTAGTAGAACAATGTATATGAATCAGAAAATATATCTTATACAAATTAAATTATTTTTATTAGAATTCATTTTTTTAAATATTACGCACATAAAAATTAAACTATTTAACCTATTTAAGATGCCCTTTTTTAAAATATCTTAAATTCAAATAGGTTATTTGACTAACTGGCTAGAACGAACCAAAGACAAACCAAAGGACTTTGCAGAAAGTAGAGATATAGGTAGATAAAGTAGTTCCAACTGCTAGCTAGTAACCTCCTTTCTAGTAGTAATAATTTATTGAGAATCGTCGAATGGACCTATTTTATCCTTGCAACTTTTTACAAACAAAAGCTAAAAGTTTGCAAAAACGTGGAGTGTGAATTATCCGTTGTATTGTAACTGTAGTTGTAGCTCCGTTACTACAACTGCATAACTGATAGTTGACAAATAGTAGTTGCGCGCTGCCAACTACCAACTACTTAAAGTTATTTTCTTAAGTAGTTGTCAGTGTTTTTTTTTTTTTTTTTTTTTTTTTTGTTTGTTTTTTTACGTTGGAAGGTGGAAATCTTCAAAAGACGCGGATAGGCCCGTACCTATCCGTGTGTGGGATTTTTACCCACTAAAACCACCTCCCTTACCACCCAACACCTGTTCTCCACCCTCCACGAACCGCCGTTAAGCATTACTTCGTGGAGGGGAATGGCGGGGTGCCGCCTCATGGGCCTTTCCAGCCCGGTTAGCTCAGACGGTCTGTTCAAAAATATTATTTTTTTTGGAAGTGTGTGTCAGGTGACGGCTCAACTGAACATTGATCGTACATTTAATTATCTGCTCAGTATAGTGTTATCTCGTGGTTTCTAGAAGGTAATGCGGAACTCCCCGATGACTAGCCTCTCGGTCAAGATCCGCTTCTGGGCCCCTCGAATCACCGCGGCTGTTTCAAAAAAGGTGTCTACAAGCCAAAGCGGAACTTTCCGAAGACTAGCTTGTTTTTGTTTTTTAGAACCACCTTTTTTATTATATGAAATTACGATTACAAATAGTAAAAACTCAAAAAACCCGATTTAAAGGCTCCTGAATAAAAACGTTTGCGAGAGTTAAATTAACATCTTAAATCTATATTGCCAAGTAGCAGAACAATGTATATGAATCAGAAAATATATCTTATACAAATTAAATTATTTTTATTAGAATTCATTTTTTTAAATATTACGCACATAAAAATTAAACTATTTAACCTATTTAAGATGCCCTTCTTTAAAATATCTTAAATTCAAATAGGTTATTTGACTAACTGGCTAGAACGAACCAAAGACAAAACAAAGGACTTTGCAGAAAGTAGAGATATAGGTAGATAAAGTAGTTCCAACTGCTAGCTAGTAACCTCCTTTCTAGTAGTAATAATTTATTGAGAATCGTCGAATGGACCTATTTTATCCTTGCAACTTTTTACAAACAAAAGCTAAAAGTTTGCAAAAACGTGGAGTGTGAATTATCCGTTGTATTGTAACTGTAGTTGTAGCTCCGTTACTACAACTGCATAACTGATAGTTGACAAATAGTAGTTGCGCGCTGCCAACTACCAACTACTTAAAGTTATTTTCTTAAGTAGTTGTAAGAGCTTTTTTTTTTTTTTTTTTTACGTTGGAAGGTGGAAATCTTCAAAAGACACGGATAGGCCCGTACCTATCCGTGTGTGGGATTTTTACCCACTAAAACCACCTCCCTTACCACCCAACACCTGTTCTCCACCCTCCACGAACCGCCGTTAGGCATTACTTCGTGGAGGGGAATGGCGGGGTGCCGCCTCATGGGCCTTTCCAGCCCGGTTAGCTCAGTCGGTCTGTTCAAAAATATTATTTTTTTTGGAAGTGTGTGTCAGGTGACGGCTCAACTGAACATTGATCGTACATTCAATTATCTGCTCAGTATAGTGTTATCTCGTGGTTTCTAGAAGGTAATGCGGAACTCCCCGATGACTAGCCTTTCGGTCAAGATCCGCTTCTGGGCTCCTCGAATCACCGCGGCTGTTTCAAAAAAGGTGTCTACAAGCCAAAGCGGAACTTTCCGAAGACTAGCTTGTTTTTGTTTTTTAGAACCTCCTTTTTTATTATATGAAATTACGATTACAAATAGTAAAAACTCAAAAAACCCGATTTAAAGGCTCCTGAATAAAAACGTTTGCGAGAGTTAAATTAACATCTTAAATCTATATTGCCAAGTAGCAGAACAATGTATATGAATCAGAAAATATATCTTAAACAAATTAAATTATTTTTATTAGAATTCATTTTTTTAAATATTACGCACATAAAAATTAAACTATTTAACCTATTTAAGATGCCCTTTTTTAAAATATATTAAATTCAAATAGGTTATTTGACTAACTGGCTAGAACGATCCAAAGACAAAACAAAGGACTTTGCAGAAAGTAGAGATATAGGTAGATAAAGTAGTTCCAACTGCTAGCTAGTAACCTCCTTTCTAGTAGTAATAATTTATTGAGAATCGTCGAATGGACCTATTTTATCCTTGCAACTTTTTACAAACAAAAGGTAAAAGTTTGCAAAAACGTGGAGTGTGAATTATCCGTTGTATTGTAACTGTAGTTGTAGCTCCGTTACTACAACTGCATAACTGATAGTTGACAAATAGTAGTTGCGCGCTTCCAACTACCAACTACTTAAAGTTATTTTCTTAAGTAGTTGTCAGTGTTTTTTTTTTTTTTTTTTTTATTTTTTTTTTTTTTATTTTTTTTTTTTTTTACGTTGGAAGGTGGAAATCTTCAAAAGACGCGGATAGGCCCGTACCTATCCGTGTGTGGGATTTTTACCCACTAAAACCACCTCCCTTACCACCCAACACCTGTTCTCCACCCTCCACGAACCGCCGTTAGGCATTACTTCGTGGAGGGGAATGGCGGGGTGCCGCCTCATGGGCCTTTCCAGCCCGGTTAGCTCAGTCGGTCTGTTCAAAAATATTATTTTTTTTGGAAGTGTGTGTCAGGTGACGGCTCAACTGAACATTGATCGTACATTCAATTATCTGCTCAGTATAGTGTTATCTCGTGGTTTCTAGAAGGTAATGCGGAACTCCCCGATGACTAGCCTCTCGGTCAAGATCCGCTTCTGGGCTCCTCGAATCACCGCGGCTGTTTCAAAAAAGGTGTCTACAAGCCAAAGCGGAACTTTCCGAAGACTAGCTTGTTTTTGTTTTTTAGAACCTCCTTTTTTATTATATGAAATTACGATTACAAATAGTAAAAACTCAAAAAACCCGATTTAAAGGCTCCTGAATAAAAACGTTTGCGAGAGTTAAATTAACATCTTAAATCTATATTGCCAAGTAGCAGAACAATGTATATGAATCAGAAAATATATCTTAAACAAATTAAATTATTTTTATTAGAATTCATTTTTTTAAATATTACGCACATAAAAATTAAACTATTTAACCTATTTAAGATGCCCTTCTTTAAAATATCTTAAATTCAAATAGGTTATTTGACTAACTGGCTAGAACGAACCAAAGACAAAACAAAGGACTTTGCAGAAAGTAGAGAGAGATATAGGTAGATAAAGTAGTTCCAACTGCTAGCTAGTAACCTCCTTTCTAATAAAAACGTTTGCGAGAGTTAAATTAACATCTTAAATCTATATTGCCATGTAGTAGAACAATGTATATGAATCAGAAAATATATCTTATACAAATTAAATTATTTTTATTAGAATTCATTTTTTTAAATATTACGCACATAAAAATTAAACTATTTAACCTATTTAAGATGCCCTTTTTTAAAATATCTTAAATTCAAATAGGTTATTTGACTAACTGGCTAGAACGAACCAAAGACAAAACAAAGGACTTTGCAGAAAGTAGAGATATAGGTAGATAAAGTAGTTCCAACTGCTAGCTAGTAACCTCCTTTCTAGTAGTAATAATTTATTGAGAATCGTCGAATGGACCGATTTTATCCTTGCAACTTTTTACAAACAAAAGCTAAAAGTTTGCAAAAACGTGGAGTGTGAATTATCCGTTGTATTGTAACAGTAGTTGTAGCTCCGTTACTACAACAGCATAACTGATAGTTGACAAATAGTAGTTGCGCGCTGCCAACTACCAACTACTTAAAGTTATTTTCTTAAGTAGTTGTCAGTGTTTTTTTTTTTTTTTTTTTTTTTTTGTTAGTTTTTTTACGTTGGAAGGTGGAAATCTTCAAAAGACGCGGATAGGCCCGTACCTATCCGTGTGTGGGATTTTTACCCACTAAAACCACCTCCCTTACCACCCAACACCTGTTCTCCACCCTCCACGAACCGCCGTTAGGCATTACTTCGTGGAGGGGAATGGCGGGGTGCCGCCTCATGGGCCTTTCCAGCCCGGTTAGCTCAGTCGGTCTGTTCAAAAATATTATTTTTTTTGGAAGTGTGTGTCAGGTGACGGCTCAACTGAACATTGATCGTACATTTAATTATCTGCTCAGTATAGTGTTATCTCGTGGTTTCTAGAAGGTAATGCGGAACTCCCCGATGACTAGCCTCTCGGTCAAGATCCGCTTCTGGGCTCCTCGAATCACCGCGGCTGTTTCAAAAAAGGTGTCTACAAGCCAAAGCGGAACTTTCCGAAGACTAGCTTGTTTTTGTTTTTTAGAACCACCTTTTTTATTATATGAAATTACGATTACAGCTAAAAGTTTGCAAAAACGTGGAGTGTGAATTATCCGTTGTATTGTAACTGTAGTTGTAGCTCCGTTACTACAACTGCATAACTGATAGTTGACAAATAGTAGTTGCGCGCTGCCAACTACCAACTACTTAAAGTTATTTTCTTAAGTAGTTGTCAGAGCTTTTTTTTTTTTTTTTTTTTTTACGTTGGAAGGTGGAAATCTTCAAAAGACGCGGATAGGCCCGTACCTATCCGTGTGTGGGAGATCGTACATTCAATTATCTGCTCAGTATAGTGTTATCTCGTGGTTTCTAGAAGGTAATGCGGAACTCCCCGATGACTCGCCTTTCGGTCAAGATCCGCTTCTGGGCTCCTCGAATCACCGCGGCTGTTTCAAAAAAGGTGTCTACAAGCCAAAGCGGAACTTTCCGAAGACTAGCTTGTTTTTGTTTTTTAGAACCTCCTTTTTTATTATATGAAATTACGATTACAAATAGTAAAAACTCAAAAAACCCGATTTAAAGGCTCCTGAATAAAAACGTTTGCGAGAGTTAAATTAACATCTTAAATCTATATTGCCAAGTAGCAGAACAATGTATATGAATCAGAAAATATATCTTAAACAAATTAAATTATTTTTATTAGAATTAATTTTTTTAAATATTGCGCACATAAAAATTAAACTATTTAACCTATTTAAGATGCCCTTCTTTAAAATATCTTAAATTCAAATAGGTTATTTGACTAACTGGCTAGAACGAACCAAAGACAAAACAAAGGACTTTGCAGAAAGTAGAGATATAGGTAGATAAAGTAGTTCCAACTGCTAGCTAGTAACCTCCTTTCTAGTAGTAATAATTTATTGAGAATCGTCGAATGGACCTATTTTATCCTTGCAACTTTTTACAAACAAAAGGTAAAAGTTTGCAAAAACGTGGAGTGTGAATTATCCGTTGTATTGTAACTGTAGTTGTAGCTCCGTTACTACAACTGCATAACTGATAGTTGACAAATAGTAGTTGCGCGCTTCCAACTACCAACTACTTAAAGTTATTTTCTTAAGTAGTTGTCAGAGCTTTTTTTTTTTTTTTTTTTTTTACGTTGGAAGGTGGAAATCTTCAAAAGACGCGGATAGGCCCGTACCTATCCGTGTGTTGGATTTTTACCCACTAAAACCACCTCCCTTACCACCCAACACCTGTTCTCCACCCTCCACGAACCGCCGTTAGGCATTACTTCGAGGAGGGGAATGGCGGGGTGCCGCCTCATGGGCCTTTCCAGCCCGGTTAGCTCAGTCGGTCTGTTCAAAAATATTATTTTTTTTGGAAGTGTGTGTCAGGTGACGGCTCAACTGAACATTGATCGTACATTCAATTATCTGCTCAGTATAGTGTTATCTCGTGGTTTCTAGAAGGTAATGCGGAACTCCCCGATGACTAGCCTCTCGGTCAAGATCCGCTTCTGGGCTCCTCGAATCACCGCGGCTGTTTCAAAAAAGGTGTCTACAAGCCAAAGCGGAACTTTCCGAAGACTAGCTTGTTTTTGTTTTTTAGAACCTCCTTTTTTATTATATGAAATTACGATTACAAATAGTAAAAACTCAAAAAACCCGATTTAAAGGCTCCTGAATAAAAACGTTTGCGAGAGTTAAATTAACATCTTAAATCTATATTGCCAAGTAGCAGAACAATGTATATGAATCAGAAAATATATCTTAAACAAATTAAATTATTTTTATTAGAATTCATTTTTTTAAATATTACGCACATAAAAATTAAACTATTTAACCTATTTAAGATGCCCTTCTTTAAAATATCTTAAATTCAAATAGGTTATTTGACTAACTGGCTAGAACGAACCAAAGACAAAACAAAGGACTTTGCAGAAAGTAGAGATATAGGTAGATAAAGTAGTTCCAACTGCTAGCTAGTAACCTCCTTTCTAGTAGTAATAATTTATTGAGAATCGTCGATTGGACCTATTTTATCCTTGCAACTTTTTACAAACAAAAGCTAAAAGTTTGCAAAAACGTGGAGTGTGAATTATCCGTTGTATTGTAACTGTAGTTGTAGCTCCGTTACTACAACTGCATAACTGATAGTTGACAAATAGTAGTTGCGCGCTGCCAACTACCAACTACTTAAAGTTATTTTCTTAAGTAGTTGTCGGTGTTTTTTTTTTTTTTTGTTTTTTTTTTTGTTTTGTTTTTTACGTTGGAAGGTGGAAATCTTCAAAAGACGCGGATAGGCCCGTACCTATCCGTGTGTGGGATTTTTACCCACTAAAACCACCTCCCTTACCACCCAACACCTGTTCTCCACTCTCCACGAACCGCCGTTAGGCATTACTTCGTGGAGGGGAATGGCGGGGTGCCGCCTCATGGGCCTTTCCAGCCCGGTTAGCTCAGTCGGTCTGTTCAAAAATATTATTTTTTTTGGAAGTGTGTGTCAGGTGACGGCTCAACTGAACATTGATCGTACATTCAATTATCTGCTCAGTATAGTGTTATCTCGTGGTTTCTAGAAGGTAATGCGGAACTCCCCGATGACTAGCCTCTCGGTCAAGATCCGCTTCTGGGCTCCTCGAATCACCGCGGCTGTTTCAAAAAAGGTGTCTACAAGCCAAAGCGGAACTTTCCGAAGACTAGCTTGTTTTTGTTTTTTAGAACCTTCTTTTTTATTATATGAAATTACGATTACAAATAGTAAAAACTCAAAAAACCCGATTTAAAGGCTCCTGAATAAAAACGTTTGCGAGAGTTAAATTAACATCTTAAATCTATATTGCCAAGTAGCAGAACAATGTATATGAATCAGAAAATATATCTTAAACAAATTAAATTATTTTTATTAGAATTCATTTTTTTAAATATTACGCACATAAAAATTAAACTATTTAACCTATTTAAGATGCCCTTCTTTAAAATATCTTAAATTCAAATAGGTTATTTGACTAACTGGCTAGAACGAACCAAAGACAAAACAAAGGACTTTGCAGAAAGTAGAGATATAGGTAGATAAAGTAGTTCCAACTGCTAGCTAGTAACCTCCTTTCTAGTAGTAATAATTTATTGAGAATCGTCGATTGGACCTATTTTATCCTTGCAACTTTTTACAAACTAAAGCTAAAAGTTTGCAAAAACGTGGAGTGTGAATTATCCGTTGTATTGTAACTGTAGTTGTAGCTCCGTTACTACAACTGCATAACTGATAGTTGACAAATAGTAGTTGCGCGCTGCCAACTACCAACTACTTAAAGTTATTTTCTTAAGTAGTTGTCGGTGTTTATTTTTTTTTTTTTGTTTTTTTTTTGTTTTGTTTTTTACGTTGGAAGGTGGAAATCTTCAAAAGACGCGGATAGGCCCGTACCTATCCGTGTGTGGGATTTTTACCCACTAAAACCACCTCCCTTACCACCCAACACCTGTTCTCCACCCTCCACGAACCGCCGTTAGGCATTACTTCGTGGAGGGGAATGGCGGGGTGCCGCCTCATGGGCCTTTCCAGCCCGGTTAGCTCAGTCGGTCTGTTCAAAAATATTATTTTTTTTGGAAGTGTGTGTCAGGTGACGGCTCAACTGAACATTGATCGCACATTCAATTATCTGCTCAGTATAGTGTTATCTCGTGGTTTCTAGAAGGTAATGCGGAACTCCCCGATGACTAGCCTCTCGGTCAAGATCCGCTTCTGGGCTCCTCGAATCACCGCGGCTGTTTCAAAAAAGGTGTCTACAAGCCAAAGCGGAACTTTCCGAAGACTAGCTTGTTTTTGTTTTTTAGAACCTTCTTTTTTATTATATGAAATTACGATTACAAATAGTAAAAACTCAAAAAACCCGATTTAAAGGCTCCTGAATAAAAACGTTTGCGAGAGTTAAATTAACATCTTAAATCTATATTGCCATGTAGTAGAACAATGTATATGAATCAGAAAATATATCTTATACAAATTAAATTATTTTTATTAGAATTCATTTTTTTAAATATTACGCACATAAAAATTAAACTATTTAACCTATTTAAGATGCCCTTTTTTAAAATATCTTAAATTCAAATAGGTTATTTGACTAACTGGCTAGAACGAACCAAAGACAAAACAAAGGACTTTGCAGAAAGTAGAGATATAGGTAGATAAAGTAGTTCCAACTGTTAGCTAGTAACCTCCTTTCTAGTAGTAATAATTTATTGAGAATCGTCGAATGGACCTATTTTATCCTTGCAACTTTTTACAAACAAAAGCTAAAAGTTTGCAAAAAC